>NKDA01000007.1:0-720000 GCA_002872375.1 Eulimnadia texana
TCGTACCAACTGCTGCTGCATTAGCTGCCACTTGTCGAGACGAATGTGTATACTGCGGAAGTTCCGACCACAAACCCTCGAAATGCAGTATATCACCAGACGAGATCATGACTATTCTTCGAAGAAAAGGACGATGTTTCATCTGTTTGAGTCATGGACATCTTGCGAGGAATTGCTCGTCGAAACTTCAATGCCCGAAGTGTAAGAAGAGACATCACGTTTCTCTTTGTCAAGCTGGAGCGTCTTCTCGGGAGTTTTCGGCTCCTAGAGATTCCAGGGATTCCAGAATTGCTACCAACGAAACCAATGACGTCATTCAGGCCAGTATGCAATCCTCTGGAGAAGTATTGTTGCAAACTGCGACGATTACAATCGTTGGACCCAAGGGAGAAGGATCATCCGCTGCCTTTTCGACAGTGGAAGCCAGCGTACCTTCATTACGAAGGCCGCATCAGACAGCCTAGGGCTGGCCAAACTGGGGAAGGAAAGAATTCGAGTCCACATCTTTGGGGTGGTTCGATGGCAGAACCTGAAGAGACGAATCGAGTTAGCATGAAACTGAAGGGGATGGGAAAGTCAGCTGTTCAGTCTGGAAGCTTTAGAGTTCAAGCAGATCTGCCAACCTATTCCTAAACTCAGGGATGGACCTTGGACTGAAGAAAATCGGCGAAAGGGGATGCGTTTAGCTGATACGACGTGCAGTGGGCGGCTAGCGACGGACAATCGGATTGACGTGCTAATTGGAGCTGATCAGCAATGGAAGTTCTTAACAGGAAAGAGTTTTGAACTGAAATCTGGACCTCGAGCAGTCGGAAGTGTTTTCGGATGGCTTTTACACGGACGTCAGGAGTCTCATTAACGAAGAAAGGAACACAACGGCATTGTTCACCCAAACAATGGCAGCAGCATCAGCGATTTTCGGACGAAAATCTCGACGAGACCTTGAAGTTGTTTTGGGAGATTGAAGGGGCAGGAGCCGTGGAGAAAATGTCTGAGAAAGCGTTCATGACGGATCCAACATTCCTGCACTTTGCCGAAACCGTGACCTACAATGGGTCACGTTACGAAGTCAGTTTACGTGGAAGAAGCACGTTAAGAATTCTTTGCCCACGTATTACGACTTGGCGAAGAACCGTTTAGAGCGACTCCTGAAGAAACTCAGAAGGAATCCTGAACAACTGCGTAGATACGACGAACAGATTGCAATCATCTGAGACTAGGGTTTATCGAAGAGGTCGTCGAGCCTGAGGCAGTTCTTGGGAAGAGGCCCGTCCATTATTTACCTCATCATGCTGTGATCAGGGAAGACAAAACTACACAAGGTGAGGGTAGTGTTCGATGCGTCAGCTAAGGATGGCGAACTTCCCTCACTGAACGATTGCTTGGAACCGGGACCCAATTTAAATCCTCAGCTCATGAGCGTCCTAGCAAGATTCCGGAAGTTCCAGATTGCCTTGACAGCAGACATTGAAACGCATTTTTTACAATCGAACTTGCTGAATGCGATAAGGATTGCAGTGCGGTTTCTGTGGATGGAACACCCAGCTCGGAGATTCAAGCCTGAAGGTGTACCGTTACAAACGGGTCGTGTTTAGAGTGACTTCTAGTCCGTTTCTGTTAGCTGCTACCATCAAACACCATTTGGATGGATACAAGGAGACGGATCCGGATACGGTAGCACACTTGGAAGATGGACTCTACGTGGACGATTTCCTCAGTGGAGCTGACAACGAAGATGCAGCAGAGGGACAGCGAAGGACGCCAGCACGATTCTGAAGAAGGCGGGGATGCAGTTGCGGAAGTGGAACTCCAATTCGGAAAACCTTCAAGCAAAACTGACGAGCGAGGAAGGAAGCGACGAGAAGAATCCCTACGTCTCGGGGAAGATCCGGTAGAAGTCCTGGGACTCATCTGGAATAAATACACGGACTGCTTGACGTTCGAAGTTCAGCCTTTGCTAGACTTCATTGGAACCCATGTAGACACTTCAACGAAACGTAACGTTTTGAGAGCCTCGGCTCGTTTGTTTGATCCACTGGGATTGATCAGCCTGTGATTATTTCAGCGAAGATATTGCTGCAGCGCTTGTGGCAAAGAGGAGTATCGTGGACGAGGAGTTGCCGGAAGACTTGCGGAATACTTGGCAAAACTGGTGGCGAACTTGCCCGCGTTATCCGGGTTGCTGTATCTCGCCGTTACTTCGAACCGGGCATGACAAGCTGCACGCTGGAGGTCTTTTGCGATGCAAGTGAACACGCGTACGGAGCTGTGGCTTATTTGAGAAGCGTTTACGGAGATAGTAAATGCTGCGTTTCGATTGTCGCCAGCAAGACCCGTGTGGCTCCACTTCAGCGAGTCACACTTCTGCGACTGGAGCTGATGGGGGGAGTACTGGGAGCAAGGCTCGCGGACTACCTTAAAGATGCTCTTCGACCTTTGAGCTTCAAGGTACGATTCTGGATGGACTCCAAGTGGCCCTCACCTGGATCAAGGACCAGCTCATCGCTGGAAACCCTTCGTGGCAATCGAGTCCAAGAAGTCAACGGTTATCTCAACCAAGCGAATGGAAATTTTGTCCGGGAAGGAAATCCCGCAGATCTATTCTCTAGAGGAATGAGACCTTCTAAGCTGCTCGCTTCAGAGATCTGGTGGAAAGGACCTGCATGGTTACGGTTTACCGGAAGACGCCTAGGATCCCAACCGTCAACGTTAGTTACAAATTCGGAAGTGGCCAACGTTGAGATGAAGACCACCGCCGTACTTGTGTCGCAAGCAGAGTCGGTAGCGAAGATTGCTGATCCGGAGCGCTTTGGCAGTTTGACTAGGATGATTCGAGTAACTGCGTGGATCCTCAGATTTATGAACAGACTTAGTGCGAAGGTACGTGGAAGACAGATCAAACCGACTTCAGGACCCCTCGACGCGACAGAACTGAGCCGTTCTTTGAAATACTGGATAAAGATTATCCAACAAGATGCCTTTCAGGCGGAGTTAAAATCCTTGAAGAACAACCAACGTGTCGAAACAGCTTCTCGTTTGGCGAACTTCCAACCCAAACTTGATAAGAAGGAATTTTACGATACCGAGTCCGAACCCAGCTGTCGAAGGACTTGGACGAAGCGGAGCGGGAACCTATTATCCTGCCTCACAACGGTCCCGTAGTAGACTTGTTGATAAGAGACACCCACAGACGATTACTCCATGCATGGGCTCGAGAAGTCCACGCAGAACTACGAACCAAGTATTGGATCCTACGTGACGTCAAGCGGTAAAAAGGTGTTGTTTCGATGCGTCACTTGCAAGCGACATCAAGGAGAAAGATTTGACACTGCTGCTGGGCCTTTACCTGTAGATCGTTGCAGCACATATGACCTCTTCAAAGTGACCGGAGTGGATTTTGCGGGGCCGCTGTACGTTCGAGGAAGAAATGGAGGAGAGGAAACGCGAAAGGCTTATATTGTTTATTCACGTGTGCTGTAACTCGCGCGGTCCATCTGGAACTCACGGGAACGCTGACCGCAGAGAATTTCTTGATGGCACTTAGACGCTTCATTTCCCGCCGAGGTCTATGTCGGGTTATCTATTCAGATAACGCGAGAACCTTCAAACGAACCAACATGGACCTGAAGCGTTTATGGACTGCAGCCGGCAGATCGAAGATCGCAGAATATTTCGCCAACACGGGAATTACTTGGAAATTCATCGTCGAAAGAGCTCCATGGTGGGGAGGATTCTGGGAGAGAATGGTTCGGACGGTGAAGGCACATCTCAGAAAAATTTTGGGAAAAGCAAGTTTATGCTTTGAAGAACTTAATACTATTCTTTCAGAAATCGAAGCGGTCGTCAACTCCAGGCCGATTACTACATCTACAATGACAGCCACGACGTCCGAGCCGCTGACACCTAGTCATCTTTTAGTAGGAAGGCGTTTGACTACCTTGCCGTCGTTTCATCCCAACAGAGAAGACGGGTTAAATGCAGATCGTACTCAATTAACGAAGCGAGCCCGATACCGGGAGAGGCTCATAAACTCTTTCTGGATTCGTTGGAGGAGAGACTACTTGCAAGAACTCGGTCGACCTTTACAAAAACCCTTCAAGTTTAGAGTTCCTGTTGCAGGAGACATCGTTCTGGTCCATGAGGATAACATCCCCAGACACATGTGGAAGATCGGACTGGTTTCTGGAGACTTTTAAGGTCGCGATGGAGAAGTGAGGTCAGCAAGACTGAGGACGGGTGGTGCAGAGTTAAAACGTCCTATTCAACGGCTGTATCCCTTGAGGTACAACAAGCAGGAACAACGGAGCAGAGCACTGAAGAACACTCGGGAACAGGAGTAGAAGAGATGATTCGGAAGCGTTGAGGAACGTCGCTGCGAGCAGAGTGCCTCAAGGGGGGGATGTTGAAACTCCGGTTCTGAGAAGGTCAAATCGACTTGCTCAGATCCGGAGAAACACCCAAGGCCACCCGTGTAGCAGGCCATTGGCCTATGAGTCATTTTATTTGCTTATTATATCTACTAGGTGGTGGGTTTTAGTTAGTTAGTGACTTGTTGGTCTCGGCCCTTCAACGACAGCAAAATACAGCTCATTGAAAACCTTAAGTTTCTTTTGCCTTCACTATTTGGTTAAGCTATCAGAAACAGACTATGAAGGCGACATCGTGAAGTCCCTGACGCAGACCTTTTCCTTTACCAACGGCATCTCTCGCACGGAAGTCTTCGTCTCGATTATAAAGCCGGAAACTTTAATCTGGTGCCGGTATTTGGAAGGTGTAGGAGGAATAGGCTGTACGCTTCACGGGATGGTAAAGGCCTCGGCGAGGCTTCGGTCGTTCTTCAGCTCATAATTGGGTAAGGGGACTCGGCAGATGCTCTGGGTGGCAGCTCACTAAGACGATTAACCTCGGGGCAGGGATCTACCCTAAACGCGTTCGTGCTAGTTGGGGCGTCTGAGTGCCAAACGCAATACCGGACGGGGTGTCCTTTGACGAGTATCCCTTTCCATAGTTTTACTTAATTCCGGCCGGGCATATGACCTGATAACATATAGACATAACGCTACAGCAAAACTGTTGCTAACAGCCTTACATGTAGGGGATCTTAGGCCTTTTGGATCCACGCCTGAATACGTCGAAGGCACCCTTAAACTCGATCTAGTGGCGGTTAACTCACCAAAAACCCAAACCAAAACTCTAACGATCGATATTCAGGCCCGCCCGGATACTGAATCCTTGATCTCCAATACCGACGCAGATTGTCTGAAATATTCTGGTTTGCACGTGCGTGAGGTCATTTCCCGCGTTACGGGTGTGGACTCGCAACACATCTCGACCACATACCTTACGGACTAATACCGGGGTGTCTGGTCGAGGGAAAGCGTGTCCCTGGTGTTATCAGTCTCTTGAGGACGTTATACTTGATTGATGTTGGCAAATCTACGCGGGATATATGACTCGGGGATCCAAATCTCATCTCTGATTGCGACTGAGAGCACTGAATGCCTCACGGGAGCCCCAAGTACTTCTCTTGAGAAGGCTCCAGGTGTGGGTAGTCAAGTTCAATCTTTTGAGTGGCTCCACTGGTCAAAAGTCCGTCACTTTCACTGCTCCCGATGAACCACCGCTGGCAGTGCGCCCGAGTCCCTTTGGTTGGACTTTAGTCCACGGTTGGAAACCGAGCTCTAAGATGAGCTAAACGGTGCCTGGTCATCGAGGCCACGTACAACCGCGAAGAGCTAGTGGGACGGGTTTTAGTTTCCAGTTATTCATTTCCTTAGTTTACCTTGTTCCGACCGCTCCGCACCAAGTCGAACTAGCAACTAGTAGGCAGATTACACAGCAAAGTTACGAAAAACAGAAAAATTCAAAATTCTTTGAATGCCAGTTTATTAACTCAAGAGAACATTGAGAGCACCTGCTGACAAACCCTTATTGGGTGGAATACTAAAAAAGTACGGCTGAACGCTACTCAGTGGAAAAGGATACTCAAATGAGAAACTTCAAATAGACCACAGGGCAAAAAACACTCAAACACGGAAATTTTCTTGGATATTTGGTAGGAGAAACTGGAGTTGGTTAAAAACTGGATCTTCAAAACTGCATCTTCTCTACTCATAACTTCTTCCATGACTGCTTGCAGAAAAGTTTGTGAACATAAAATTCAAATCATACCTCCGAACGGAAACTATGTATTTGGGCAGCAGGTCTCGATTCATCTTTAACTTCAACCAGCACAGGGACAAGATGGATGTTGTATTACTCTTCTTAGTGAAATCTCCGATGTGGCGTTGCAAATGAGCTTTCAGCTTGAAAGCAACGTTACAATGCTTACACTCGAACGGCCGTTCATCCATGTGGGACTTGGCATGAGTGTCCAAGTTGCCCTTGCAGCTGAACGTCTTACCACATTTGAGGCACTCGAAGCTCTTCTGGCCTTCATGGATGGTGCGTTGGTGGTGGGTCATTCGGGACTTGATATCAAATGCTGCATCGCAAAGCGAACATTTGAATTCTTTGCGCTCCTTTGGCACAGCAGCGTGGACAAGTATGTGGTTGTCAAGATGCTCCTGTCGCCCAAATTTTTTCTCGCAGATGTAACAGTCGAATGTTTTCTCGTTCAGGTGGACAGTCCCTATATGTCTCATGAGATTGTATTCTCTGGTAAAAGCCTTCCCACAAACTTCACATTCATGACCTTTCTGTACTTCAGCCTTCTTCATGATATGTGACTTGCCGTGTTTAATGTTGCCCACTGCAGTTGATTTTGCCGTCAATTCATCACTACTGCTCGAGCTTGTTGAGTCGTCCATTCCTGCAACAGCCTCGGATCTGAAATTACCGGATATTATTAATACACTAAAATAGTACTGGCTTCCATTTCATAACACAACTAACAAAATAAATTCTGCAAGTTCGAAACAGACTAATGAAAGTAGGGTTAAAGTTATCAAGGTCCCAAGGAATCGTGTAGGCACAGCACGGGGTTTCTAAAATTAATAGCTAAAGTTAAATGCTAAATTTTTCATATCACTAGCAAAATTCGTACTGTTCTTCTGATTTTATCTTTTAGATAAAAATCTCCTTTGAAAAACTCCGAGGCACACGCAGGGTGGATTTCCAGCAACTAAGAAAAAACATCGGGCCCCTGGTCGGGCGATTGAAGAACGTATTGCTCGACTTTTAATCGATCATGAAATAATTAATCATTAATCTAAAAATTCTTTTACAATGAAATCAACTATGAATCACTTTATTATGAATTTGTCTATTTTTGACTTCCTGTATTGATTTAAAAGATAATGGTAGTTTAACTTTACTATTATTATTATTCATAAAAATAATTTACGTTTGTTTTATTTAAAGGCATTCATTACGCAAAAGTAACGTTTCAATATTTTCATATAAGAGAAAAATTATACGTTTCAATGGTTTTGCAACGATTTCTTTATTTAATTAATGCATACTTAAAATAGTTTATATTTTTACTGCTAGATGGCGCAAACCAAACAGCGGGAAACATAAACGAAGCAAACATGCTGATAAAAATGTATCTATTATCATGTATTTTCTGACATGAATAAACGCCTGTGAACTAATTTTTTTTAAATTACTTACTTAATTTAATTTGACAAAAATATCTCGTGAAAAATACCGTAAGACTAATGACCTGTGACTAATGGCAATGGCAAGTGTTACAAATATTCTCTTACTGATCTTTAATTATTCTCTAGCCCACTTCAGTCTATACCTCAGACGTTAGGTCCTAGCACGGGGTTCAAAAATAGCTTAGGCAAAAGAAGAAGCGAAGGAAAGGAGAAAGGGTCAAGCCTGCGACAAGTGCGCGTAGAAGGGTTATAAATTGAACTCAAAAACGAAAAAAAAAAAAAATCCCGAGCCTGCCAGGAGTCGAACCTGGAATCACTTGTTTTCGGGAAGAATCGCCCCTTGTCACTTTTCGCCAAAACTTTTTCGTCCACCCCAAAAAGTGGGGCCAAAAAGTGGGGGTACCTCGAGGCCTTCCGGAGGACCTCAAGCATAGCATCAGGTTCGCCCGGGACTAGAACCCCCAGGCGTCTGGGAAAAAATCACGAGGTTGAGTGCGTACGCATCGCTGCCTCGACTGGAAGTGAACTAAGCAAAACAGATTGGGTGCAGTTGCCCTTATATAGCGCCCGAAACAGGCGCCATCTTAATCCGCCATTCGTAGAACCTGAGAATTTTCATCTCAACTTTTAAGCTTCATTTCATGGAACTGGACTAAAATGTTATCAATCCGCCAAGTTAATCTATTCTATAAAATAAAAGTTAATTTGTTTAGAACTAAATTAGCTTTATAACTATACCAGAATCTTTTCAGTGTTAGTTTATTGATAATTAAATAATAATTAAGTTTAAAATGTCAAGTTCACTTCAGAAAATCGTAGTGAGATCAAGCTCTTCCAACACACAGATTTTCAAATACCCAATTCGCATAAACTGAATCTTTATTTTAGTCCAGGTACTAGATGAAGTATGATTTAATCCATGTAACTACATTGATATTTTAGTTATTTTAAATAATTTATTCCTGTAACTAAATATAATCTTAGAACTTCTACTTTAAGAATATAGCAGTCTAGAAACAAATGATGTTTAAATAACAATGGAACATAATAACGGAAACCTGTAATGCTATTAATATGTTGCTTTTGCATAGTTGAAACTAATACATTAGTTAAATTAGATCATAGCGGATTCCAGTATACCTGAACCAAAATTCAATTTTAAAAGCTACATATACAACTACAAAACTTGGTGTTGTACTTCGAGAATCTTGAGTATCTCAGAGTCTTCTTGAGAATTTTCTTAAGAATGTTTCAGTCTTCAGAACACTCAGGGAACGAATAAAGTTCATATAATTACTTTAAGAAATTTTGTATCCCAGTCCATAATTCAATCTAGGATTTTAGAACTGATTACATTAAGAACTTCCGAGTTCAAATATCTAAATGTAGAGGATCTTGAGTTCTGAGTCAATTATCACTTAAAGAATGTTGAATTTTTCAGTGATCGTCTAGTTATTTAGTTTTGAAATGGATATCCAAGGAACCTTGATTTTTGGTGCGACAGTTTATGGAACATTCAATTTCAATCTTTTGGGTAAAGCTGTCGAAAAGATTTCTGAGGGAATCTTTGATTCTGAACGAATTGTTTGAGGGAAGTTAATTTTATATTGTTTTCCTGAAGAAGCTTTGATCCCGATTCCGCCATTACTAAAAAATAGTGAATCTTCCACTATTTTTTCTCAAATTTCTGATATCAGCTACTTACACTAGAATGAATTATGTAACGTTCTGCATCGATCCTAAATACTGAATTGATTACTTGATGATATTCTCACGGATTTGACTGAGATGATAATCTTCGAGCCATTCCTGCAAACTTGAAGCTTTTAATAATTTCGTAAAGAACATCAAATGTCGAATCACTTGTAGACCTCCAGCTTTAGACGCATGTGCTTGAAATTAATTACTACTACCCGGGAATAAACGTTGGATTATTAAGTTAACGGCAGAACTAAATGGTTTGTTGTATCTGACGTTGTAGGGCTAACTTCAAAATTGAAATTTTGAATTCGATCAATAGCGAAAAACTTTTGAATGTATACTATTTAAAGTAGACCATAATTTATTTCGTGTTGGGGCAATACTTACATGAATTCTAATTCTCCTCTAGTGCTTGGACGTGATGGAAGGGCTCTTACTTCTCCTTACTTGAGTTTCTGAAGTAAACTAAACATTTCAAACTTAATTATTACTTAATTATCAATAAACTACAACTGAACGGATTCTCGAATATTTATAAAGCTAATTTAGTTCAAAACAAATTAAACTTTTTTTGTATAACGGATCAACTTGGCTTGGCGGATTAATAACGTTCCAGTGAAGTTCCATGAAATGAAACTTAAAAGTTGGGGTCAAAATTGTCACGTTCTACGAAAGGTGGATAAAGATGGAGCCTGTATATCAGACAGTATAAAAGGGCAACTGAATCGTGTTCTCATGTTTAATACACTTCCAGGCGAGGTAGCGACGTACAAGCACGCTACCTCGTAATTTTTTTTGCATTATGTCGTTTGCTCCGGGGCTTTCTGGTCTCGAGCAAAGTTGATGCTATGCTCGACGTCTTCTGTGTGAGTGTGGGACTGAGACTCGAGGCTCCCCTCCTCCCTGTCCCCGCTTATTTTTTCACCCCAACTCCTTTTCGCCCCACTTTTTGGGACGGGGCGAAAAGTGTCGGAGCGAAAAGTGACATGGGGCGATTCTTCCCGGGACCGAGTCTCTTGATTCGTAGCCAAGCGCGTTCTCCACTGCGCCACAGGCCCTGTTACGGAACATCGGGAGAATATAATTCGTTCCCGATCCTCACGCACGTCATCCAAGTAGAACAGTGTATCTTCTTTGAACGCGTCTGTAAATTCAAGCTCTTGACTTCAAATTCAGCAAAAAGTCGTTGCGCGTAGCTTGAAGACTACACTTCATTCTGCGAAGAAATCAAGCTGTTGCGCCTAACACTTTCCTGTGTAAAAATTGGTAAAAAGGATGGACTCCTCTCCTTCATTACCGGAGCAGAGGCTGAGCTTGTTATTGTATTATTATTATAATATTATATTATGTTGATTTTCTATTCTGACAAAACCAAAACTTTCTCCGACATGCGAGGTTTTAATATGCGTAACGGTACAATGCTTACAAAAGACATTACATTTATTTCCTAAAGTTTCTTTCTTATTGACATCTAGAACTACTCCGACTACCTCGGTAGGTCCTAGGATTGGGTACACGATAGCAGAGGCAGACGAGGAGGCCAAGGGATGGTGCTATTGTCAAGTTTGTGACAAGTGCGGATAGAGGGGCTTCTAGATTTAGTTCAGCAAAACGAAAATTAAATCCCGAGCCTGCCAGGAGTCGAACCTGGAATCTCTTGATCCGTAGTCAAGCGCGTTATCCATTGCGCCACAGGCCCTATTATACAGTTTTGGCAGGAGATAATTGAATTCTTCTTCATTAAGTGTCTTCTTTGAACGCGAAGGCTGTTTTGTGATCTGCTGGGAACTCAATTTATTATCCCTGATACTTTTTGTACATTAATTGGTAAAGTTGATGGACTTTCGTGGTTCCCTTTTACTGAGGCATCTTTCTGAATTACTTTCTACGGATTTTCCTGTTTCTGATATGGTGTTGAAATTATGAAACCAGAAATTTAATTAACAAGAATTAGGAACTACAATTTAAACCATTACAATCTCAGAACTTGGTACAAAGAATTTAAACCATAAACTTGTTTTCCGACACGCACAGTTCTAATATGTACCGTTACATCGTTCGCAAAAAGGTACAAGTTAACACGAAGAACATTGAACTTTAACATCGATACCTTCTATCAATATTATCTCATGTTATCACGTGTCTTGTATCGCAATCCAGTTGCCTGACAGTTGAGTGGCCGTTCTCCCGATTGAAACCGCAGTTCTGCCGTTTAAAATTAGAGTGTTACGAACCCTGCTAGAGGTCAAGCAGTACTCGTTTTGTAAGCACAAAAAGTTGCCCATCTTGTAGTTTTGCTAAGTGTTTCTTAAAATCTGCAGCTAAACCAGTTCGCTGTAACACGTTAACACCAACTGGTACTAAAAACTACAAAAACTCAGTTAACTCGGATGAGAATTCAGTGTATTGTTTCCCAAAGATAAAGCCAACTGTCTGCATCATTCAACGAGAAGGAAAACGATTTAAATAGAACATAGCAATAAATTTTCCAAAATTTTTTACTTCAGAGAGAAGCTGAAAACTTAGAAAGGAGAGGCAGTAGTGGGATAGTCGTCATAGCCGAGAGTCTTCTCGATACTCTCCAGTTTAGTATCGAGAACTTTGTACAGCTCGTCGTACTTATCAGAAACAGAACTGCTGTTGCTGCCAGCGGGGCTGGGAAGGCTGGCGACTTCAAGCCCTTGGCAGCCTCAGCCAGGCCTTGCAGGGCCGTCAAAAGGGCACTGTCATTCTTCAGACCCGAACCGATACTATCACCAGCTGCAGCGATCTTCTCGTCGTTGCTCTGAACGACGTCAATCAGTTTGTCGACGGCGTCTTTAACGTCCTTGAGCGAGCTGTCCACCTGACCAGCTTTGAGAGCGATCTCGGCAGTCTTTTCCTGTTAAGCCGTCACAGGAATATAAGATCTGGAATACATGAATGGTCAATATGAGACTTACAGCAGTGATCTTCTCGTAAGTGGCCAGGATCCTTCCTTCGCGGTTGCTACCAGGGGCCACTCGCTGGTCGTACGCCGTGCCGCTGGCGACCAGGAGGGCAGCGAAGAGAACCGAAGCAACCAAGAACAACTTCATCCTAGAAGTCTTCTATAAATTTACAATCTTTAGTTAACTGTTCATCTTTGTTTTATTAAGTATTTGAGTAGTAATTCTTACTTAGGTTTGGTATGGGAAGCTGTTGAGAGGAAGGTGGCTGAGTTTGGAATGATTTGCTCTGAACTGGATGGGGTTTATATAGCAGTTTTCTACTCGAATCGTGTGTTTTCTTGCCCGTTTACTTGGCAGTGCTGGTTTTTGGAATACATTACAGGTTTCTGAGACTTTTTGCTAGACTGGAGTTTTTAGCTAAAAGATCCTGAAACCTGTATTTGGCAGTTTCCACGTTTTCTAATTATATCAAAGCAAAGACTTCGTTACTTGTTGAACTGGATCTTACAAGTTCAATGGCTTTATGTAAAATGTGCAATTTCATGCGATTTGAAGTTATGAATTCAGGACGGTTCAAGAGAAGAAGCGAACGGCTCGTCCGGTTCGGGCTCTGTAACTAATCTGAACCGTGCGTTCCCGGTCCAGTACGGTTCATTTTGTAAGTGCTAAGTAAGTAAGTGTAAGTGTAAGTGTACGGTTCGGTTCAACCGAAGGTGAGCCGTTTGAGAAAAACGGTTCAGAGCCGCCCTCAATGACGATAAGATCAAACAGGTTTAACTAATTCGCCGTAAATCTGTAGAATTTAAATCTGGATTAGTAAATTTTTTGAATTCAAGTTTTATTGAGTTGTGCAAGTTTTTGCGGAATCTCTGCTTTTTCTGCCGATTCTGAACGGGTCATTCATCCCTGCGATAGAAAGGAAGATTCAAAACGTGCAAAAACCAAAGGTTAAATCAGTTTTTGCTCATTATGATCAATTGCAATTATTTGAACTTAAATGTAATAAAATACAATGCAATAAACGGTGTTATTTGTTCTGCTATTATTCTGATCATTAATATTACTACTACGTTACTATACATAAATTAATTCAGTATGAATAATATTTAATTAATATTCACCCAATTTGAAACGAACTATCAAGAAATTCATTCAGAAACGTAGAAATTATGGATTTGATATTTCTGCAATGTCATCCACGTTAGTAAATGATGGTGTAACAGAAAGTAGCTTAAACGTATATATAACTGATGCACGCTTTATTTCTATGTATGAATCTACTAAAGTTTTAGAAGATTCAAGTGCGTATTAAATAAACCATTAAATAACTGCACTTTATTTATACAGTTCATGAAATGTTAACAACTTGTTATTAGCGTATTTTCATGCTGTTATCAAGCATTAGCCTCATCAAGAAACTAGAAAAAGTTCTGAGAACCGTAGATATTATCGATTCAATTTCTCATTTTGATCAAGGGGTCCGAAACTTGCAGTTATCTTCGTACACCTGGGTCACGTTATCGCTGTTATCAACCCGTTGTCTCCATGTTATCTCCGTGCTATTATATGTTATCAAATAATCTTCGCACACTTTTCATCGGAGTTTCGGACCCTTGTTTTTAATACTTGGTTCATTAGTTAGGTTTCATTAATGATCTATTATTAAACAGCAATATTACTGTTATAAAGATATGTGTGCGTGTGAATTATCAGAGGTTTTATGGTTTATCGAGTACCACGGGTTGCATAACATTGTGCAGATTCATGTTTATTTGCCAACAGAAAATCAGTACACCGTCTCCAAAACAAGAAACTTTAAATAGAATAGTCTAATTAAGAACATTGAAGCTTTTGAGCACCTGAATAGGTTTTTTTCTGTTTTAGCAGCTCTGCTTCAACAAAGCTTAAACTTAACCGGAGAAAGTTCTATTTGCCAGAGCCAGAAGAAGTCGAGTTAGAGCCTGCAGGGACAGGGGGATAGTTCTCGTATCCCAGGATGCGTTCAATGTTGTCAAGTCTAAGGGTAACGACTTCGATGATCTTGTCCAGCTTGGCGACAGACGACGTGTTGCTGCTAGGGTTGTTCTGAGCGTTATAGACGGTCTTGAGGGATTCAGTGGCGTTCTTGATGGCAGCGACTACCTCACTGTCATCACCCAGGCCGCTCTGAATGCCGCTCAACTGTTCAAGGATAGCACCCTGAGAAGCGTTCACGGCCAGGCTCAGATTGCCGAGCGCCCCGACAATCAAATCAGCCGTTTCCTTGACGTTACCCAGCTCTTGAGAGGCCTTCAGAGTCTTTTCCTGAAACATTCAAGTCGGACTTGGCAGATATCGGAACAGGATCTACGTGTTCTAAGTTAGGACTTACGGAAATTTGCTTGCTGTAAGCTGCTAGGATCCTTCCTTCACGGTTTCCGCTAGATTTCTGCGAGTTTGCTGCGCTGACTGCCAACTGCTGCTGCTTCAGAAGGTTCTGGAGTTCTTCCAGAGATCCTGCAGTCGACAACTGGGCTCCATTGACGGCCAGAAAGGCAACAAGAGCAGCAGAGAGGACGACAAAGAGTTTCATCTCGCAGCTAGAAAAAAGTTCTTGAGTTCAGGTTAGTTGTTGCTTACTGAAGTGTTAAGTACCTAATTACTGTGCCAAGTTACTGAGAGAAGGACGTTAGCTCGAATGGTGATTTCCAAGATTCAGTTCCAGTTTATATGCGGGGATTTCGTGAATAAGAAACAGACGACTTTCGAGTTTTTCTTCACAACTTTTTGTGTCGACAATCTGCGGACATTCCCGGGACAAGTAGAAAGATGAACAAACAATGTTCCGGAATAGTCAAGGGGGATATTCACATAGAAAACTGGAAACGAGAACTTGCTGGACATTTTCGACTGATTAGCGGTAAAAACGGCTTACTAGATACCAGTTATTGGGTCTTTGAACTGTCAGTTTTTGCAACAAGGTTTCTTGAACTCGTCCCAGTGCTGACTTACAAGTGTTAGACGTTCAATTTCTTAACTTATGGACTTATACAAGGACTAATTTCTTGTTAGTAATATCAGCGGCGGGCGGTTTCACAAGAGGTTTAAACCGGTTCAGTTTCGGTTCGAAATATGTTTGGAGTTGCTAACGTTTCGGTTTGGTTTAACGTGGCAACAAGAGGTTCAAGTTCGGCTCAGTTTCCGTTTCGGAGCATTCCAAGACTGAACCTTTGAAAACGGTTTAAAATCGGTTCAGCTGCTTTGGTTCTTCGGTCTGGTTTAGCGGTTCGGCTGAAAAGAACGGTTTAAACCGCCCGTCTCGGGCCAACAGTTATCATGGTATATTGAAACATAAACATCATCCATACTTTTTCTATTTCATTATTAATAAAAGTTATTTTAGTGAATAGCTAACACGGATAAGTCCTGTTATTTCTGTGAGAGAGTACGACTGGTTTGTATTTCAAAAAGTTATCACTTTTTTAACACAAAAATGCAAAAAGTTTCCAGTTTGCACGTTCTTGAAATTGCGAATCCAAGAAAAAACTGGATATTCATTATCAGTAACCGGTCTGGGAATCTAAACCCCAACGTTCAACTGTAGTATTCACTGAAAAACTTGTGTTTTCTTACTTTGTCACAGTAAGCGTTACCTTAAACTGTAGAGTGAAGCTTGAAGACAAAACATGGCGTCCGTTGTGTAACTTTCCGACTGCAAAAACTTGTCATAGGTCTCATACGATTCTCTTGTGAGACTCGTATGAGAATTTAAGGGAACTCGAGAGATATTCGTGAATCTACTGAACGTTTGTTTGGCATCAGGGCGTTGATGAGAACTCGCTAAGTTTATGCGAAACGAAATAAAATGTGGGACTGAGTCTCGTATGAGATTCCTACGAAAACTCAGCAGAGACTCACAACGAATATGCGTTTTCACCCGGGTCCTTCATTTATGAGTACTCATAAAGATTCCCGAGGTCCCACAGATCCTCATGGACTTGTGTGAGACACCAGGAGGACGTTTACAAGTACTCACGAAAATACTGCGATATTTTACGTTGAGACATGATATGTGGAGCTGAGTCTCATTTGAGATTCATGCGAGAATACATACAATGACTCGTCACAATTCCACAAATTGTCAATGTTATCAGGATTTTCCATATTATTTATCATCCCCGAAGACAGTTCAGTAGTTCATAATAATTAATATGAATTTTTATCGCAAAATATAACTGTAGTTAACTAAAATAATTCACCAATAACTGAATTTTATGGTTTACAAGAACCAGAAATTGTCAGTTTTTAAGTTTTCAGTGTATTTCAACTACAACCAAATCAAGAAATTAACTTAAATGTTCACATTTCACTAACCAGTAATTAAAACAGATGGGAAACCTTCTAGAACAGATCCAGAACCTCAATAGATTTTTCAGTATTCACGAGAAAGAACATACAAGCTGCTGGTAAGTAACTGGTAGGGAAGAGCTTTCCTACCAGCCGGAACTTAGCCGCTGGTGCTAGCATTAGTTGGGATTTCGTCATAACCCAGGATAACTTCGATTCTGCCGAGTCGTTGATCGAAGAGCTTGACGAGTTCGTCCAAGCGACTGGCTTCCGAGTCGTTGCTCGAAGTACCTTGCTGAGCTTGGTGCAGTTGAGTGATAGCCTCCGTGAGATTGATGAGACTTTCGGTGAGTGGGTTACCCTCTCCGAAGAATAGTTGTCCAGTTTCAACGGCCGAGTCCAGATACTCCAGCTGGGATGCGTTGTATGCCGGGATCAGGTCACTGAGTACTGCCGTAGCGTTGTCCAGTTTCTGCTTAACATCTCCCAGGTCGGCAGCAATGTTGATGGTGTTTTCCTAAATGTTTTGAAATAGTTACTTCAAACGCGTAAAAAGGAATCATTCAGTGATCGACTGAAGGTCACATTAGAGCTAAATGCAATTAAATGAAGGAAATATGAAATTATTTACCGAGATGTCTTTCTTGTACTGGGCCAGGATCCTGCCTCCTCGTTGACTGCTTCCCTGCTGAGCTGTTGTCGAAACCAAAGCTGCAACAGCAACAACAGCAACTGCCAACAAGTTCATTCTTATTCCTGAATTAATTGTTATTGTTATGATCTTATGAACCAGTACTTGTTTGATTAAGTTACGTAGGTTCTTAGCTGGTGTGCGAGACTCGAATGGGTGAAGTGATGGAGACCTTGACGGTTTATATACCTTTCTACGGGAGAGTTTTTGTAAGTTGATGGTAGGAAACTTGGATTGACAAGTTTTTGTGAATGATCTGAGTTTTGCTGATTTTCTGGTTTTCCAGAAGCGTCTGGTCAAGTTAATGAGGAATGCTGCAAAAAGCTGAAGAAGTGCAGAACCGAGTTCATTAACATTTGTAACTGAAGCAAAATAATAATAATAATAATTATTACATTACTAACATTTTCAATTTATTGCTCACTTAAAATGACAAAATCCATGTAACTCTCTTCTGGATTCCTTGTCATAGTGGATAATTGCTGGCAACGAAGACGCAGACACGCTATGGCCAAGCAAGCTGTAGTGCACCAACATCTCTTGCTCCACTCCTTGATTCGGGTTATCCATGAAGAGAACTGAAGAACCTGGTACAACGAAAAATACGAAAGGTAGTCGCAGAGTGCACCAGGAACTCGGCCGCATGATACAAGCGTCTCTTAGAGCTTGGAATATAACCCGTCTCGCAAGGTTCCCGCTTTCACTGAAACACCCCCAGATCGGCCAGTTGAGCAATTTGCCAACAAGGATCTCGTCACTTCGCGGCACATCAACTCAGACATCAAATAAAATCACGCGACAGTCCGTTCTGCATCTGTCAAGACAGACCAGTCCAAACGCTGAGCCAAGTATTCTACTCCCGTCCCTTAGTCAACGAAGAAAGAGCCCGCCTCATAAGATGCTGCTCAGAACGTAAGCCAAATTTCCAGCACAGTCAATTTCCTTTCAAAGTAAGTCCTTTCCGGAATGGTCGCCATCTTCTCCAGAAAAATCGCCCAACTCTACAGCCATTAAAAAAAATGAAAATTATAATTGTACATATCTCTCCAATGCTCTGAAGAATCCTCATTTCATTTTAATTACTAATAATAAAAATAATACACACTATGATTTGTGTAGAATATTGTCTCATAAAGGATGTGTTGGATTTGCGGGCGTTTTTCATTGATACGGATAAAAAGTTAGTCACAGTGCATTTTTCCAGTGTCGAAAAACGTGTTCTAACGTGAGTTTCTTGTTTGTCTAGTTGTTTTTTGCTTATTATAATGCTTCAGTTAGAAACTAATTAAACAAAACATCGGTTAACTTGATTTTAGAAAAGTTCAAACTTCAAAAACTCGCGAAAGAAAATGGTAAAAAACACTATACAGCTTGAAGTATACTCTAATTAAAAATTATATTAAAATATTAATATATTATTAATAATACATACATTAATTATATCTTTTTTATTATATTTTATTAATTATAAATAAGCTATTAAATTAATATATAAGATTAATTAAAATAAAAAATATACAAATATTAAAATTAACTAGGGTATTATCTTAATTAAAGTATAAATCAATAAACTGTATGATTAATTTAATCATATTTGTGTAATCGAATACCCGTTACGTGCATATATAACAGATTATTTTATAAAATTAGGGATACATTAGAATAAATGAAACCGTGAATAATAATAAATAAAATAAGTATTTTGTAATTCAATACGGAAGTAAATAAAGTAATGAAGCATTATATAATAAATTCATGAAAAACAGGTTCAAAACAAAAAATGTGGATTTTATTGAGTATTTAGTTCTTATTTCCACCGCTAGGTGGCGTCAATACTTTTTGCCACTTGTAACATAAGGAACATTCAGTTTACTTTTTCACCGTTAGGTGGCATATATTTTACTTCCGATCTTTCCATTTGATTTGGAACGCCCATTACCTGACGTCCGGTCGCCAGCGTCCGAATGTGTATTTAGTACAGATTTTTAACGCCAGGTGGCCAAACTGACTTCCGGTCGTTCCATTTGATTTGGAACGTCCATCGCCTGACGTTCGGTCGCCAGCGTCCGCATCTGGTTTCTTCCTCTCGTCTTCATTTCTTCAAATAGTTGGAAAAATTATTGATTCACGATGAAAAATACGAGTAAACCAAAGAAACAGACTCCATTACAGGTAAGTAAAAGTATTAGTTTCTTTGGAATAAAATCCGAAATTTGTATAAGAAGCGGGTAAACAGTATGGCGCTGGATCATACTTTTGTTTAGCTTCTAACGTACACTGACATGTTAGTTATTACACTTCTTATCATAGTTTGTGTAGTAGTATGTAACTGAAGATTTTTAATGGTATCATATTCTTTGTATACAGTTGGAGCTGTTCGTAGCAGACAGGCAGCGGGAACTGCTCGGTCAAGTAAAACAACAGCCAATACGTGTTTCAGTGTTCGGAGAGAAGGACTGTCCGTTATTGGAATAATGGTATATGCAGGGATAATAATATTTAATTATTAAATTACAAATTGTAACCAAAATATAATCCATGTCTAACTAGTAGTGTGTAAATAATAATGTGTATATAGTGAATATTTTTCTTACAGCGCCATCTAGTGGTAAATTCTGCAACTACGTCAAGCTCAATAAATTTGAAATTTCGAAAACGTTAGTACTTATGATAAATTGGATTAGATAAAAAATTTATTAAATATTAATTGACATTGATAAGTAAATTTTATTGAATTTTTATTTAATAACCAATATATAACAGAAATGTGAAAATAAATTCTTCTTAAGCAATGTTCAAAATTAAATTGACTTAAAACAAACCGAGTAATTAAAATATACAAATAAACTTTTAATTGATGAAATTTTAACATTATAATTCATATTTGTAAAAAAAATCCAATGTTAAATAACTAACTTACTCTTAAACTACATTATTATCTACGTATTATATAACTGGATTAATATGACATTAACTGCTTAATACTCTTTAATCATGACTCTTGATTATGCATATCTTATTTTCTTAAGTACAAAACTTGCATAGGCTCTACGCTTATCTTCTCTAAATACTGATAACACCAACTGATAAACTACGAAGTCCCTTGTGATAGTTATTCACAGTTTAGTTCGGTAAATACATTCGGCTGATACACAACACTGGAAATATTCATTAATAATCGAAGGTATACATTTCTTTCAAACTTTCTATGAACTTGAATAAAGTTTTCATTCAAGTTTAGGGCCATAAAGAATGGCGCAAACGAAATGGCTAGCCGAGAAGTTGAATATCGGTGAAAAAGATGAAATGGAAATACGAGGCTATCGTAAGAACTGGTACAAGTTTGCTGCTACTCTAGTCGCCATTTTGCTGACTTTCGGGGTGCTGCTAATCTTCATCCTCTGGCGCAAATACCTGAAATTGAGACTCATCTACGAGCAATGCGCTTTAAGCGAAGCTACTAAAGTCTTACTCAAGGTATGAATCAGAGTGATGGACGGTCTGAACCGTTTTTGAACCGGTTCATCTGGAACGGCTGACTTGAACCGGAAGCTTGAACCGTTGACTTTTTCATAAACCGTCCCATTACACCAACTAACTTTTACTAAAATTTTAATTGTACTTGACTTTTATTGTTGTGTTATAGGACTCGTTTGGGGTTTACTACGAGGAGACGGTTCGCAAAGAGGTTCAAACCGTGGAGAGTTTTCCTTTTTCACGGTTTTTCTTCAATAAGAAAATAAAATATGTGTGGGACGATGGTATCATGCAGTTTGTTCGGATAAGGCAAGACTTCCTCTGATAAGACTATTTGCAAATTTTACTAAATTACTAATTCAACTATCATATGATTTACTAATTTACTACTTCAGCTATCACGTAATTTACCTATTTATTAATTCAACTATCAAATGATTTACTAATTTACTAATTGCACTATCATATAACTTACAAATTTACCACTTTGACTACTTTCCAGAGCTTTCGATTACAACAAATCTTGCGATTTCTTCCATCGACAAGCTGATCAAGGACTCGATTTGAAGACAATCGCAGAACTGGCTTTACTTTACGGAGAAAACTGGATCAGAATCAAAGTACTGCCTATCTACAGACTCTTGGGCAAAGAGGTATCCTACTTAGTTATCGACTTTTAGATGTTTAGTTATCGATTATTTGAATTAGGTTGTGAATCCACTGTACTTGGCTCAAGCGTATACGACGACTATCTGGGTTGCTGAAGGATATTACGACTACTCCTTCGTTCTGGTTGCCATGGCGATCGTTGCTGTGTGTCTGAGTGTTCGACAGACTAGAATTGTATTTAAATATAGAAACTTTACTTACAGTTTTAGTTCATTTTAAGTTTTATTCACTAGCAAATGACTTCTCTGAGAACGATGTTCGATGTAACGGGTACCGTAACGGTTCTCCGGGAAGGAAGCGGTAAGTAAAGAACTACTTACTACTAGCAACAACTACTTACTACTTTCTGTTACTTGCTTTACTTACTCTGGTTCCAACTACTAATACTAGTGCTATTTTAAGTCCAATCGTTAGGATAGCACTACTATGACTACTGCTATTATCATCTAAGTATTACTGCTACTTAACTAATAGCAAAAAGTGCTAATAGTAACTTAGTAGCATTACTAATCAATACTAAAACTATGCAAATAACTTGTTTTACAGCAACTACTATTACTAACATCTTAGTATTATTGCTACTTGGTTAGTAAATGGTAACTCAGTAGCGTTGCTAATCGTTACTAACTGGTTCCTAATAACTGAATTATTTCGTAGAGAGAGAGATTTCTTCAGTGGAGTTAGTACCTGGGGATATCATTCTGATTCCAGTACAAGGACCGACGATTTTGCACTGCGATGCTGTTCTTCTCCAGGGAACTTGTTCCATGGACGAGTCAATGCTGACTGGAGAAAGCCACCCTATTACTAAAGTATAGTACTAAAGTGCTGTAGGCTAGTTACTGATGAAGTAGTAGTAAGAGGTAATCCTACATGTATTGCTACTTCTTCAGTACTTGCTAGAATTGAAGTAGTGAGAGTTAGTTATTGTTCAAGTAGTATAGGGGATAGTTCTTACCGAACTACCCAAAGCTAGTAGTTACTGTTCAAATGCTAGAAGCTAGCTATTACTGAAGTACTCGAAGATAGTTAATACCGAATTGCTAGTAGTTAGTTCCTACCGAAGTACTAACGTAGTTAGTGCTCCAACTCTAGGAGCTATAGTTACTGTTGAAGTACTAGAAGCTAATTGCTAGTAAAATACACTAGCAGCTAGCTACTACTGAACTACTAGTGAGCTAGCCAATACTCAAATACTACGAGGCTACTATTGAAGTAGTTGAAGCTAGTTACCGTTCAACTACTAGAAGATAGTTGCTGTGGAACTACTAGAAGCTAGCTTACTATTCGAGTAGCAAAAACTATAGTTATTACTGAACCTAGTTATTACTATTGAACTACTTGAAACTATCTATTATTGTACTAGACTAGCTATCTACCACTTAACTACTAAAACCAAGTTATATACAACAAAAAAAAAGCTAGTTATCATTGCCTACTGGAAGCTAGTTAGTATTGAACTGAGCAATTGTGCAACTAGGAACTAACTACTACTCAATTACTAGAACCTAGCTGCTATAGCTATTGTCGGAGTAGTAGAAGGTAGCTATTGTTGTAGCTGTATTGCTAGAAGCTAGTTACTATTCGAGTACAAGAAGATATTTACTGTTGAAGTAGTAGTCTGCTACATACTTACAAGAAGCTAGATAGCGCTGAACTGCTAAAACCTAGCTACTAATGAACTGCCAAAAGCTATATTGAGTAACTAACAGCTACTTACTATTGAGCAATTGCTACCTAGCTACTATATCAAAATTTACTTTCAGCAGTTCAGGTTCCGTGCTATTAGCTTCTTTTGGTATTAACTCAACTGCTAACTAATTCAAGTTTTAATTTGATGTGGAACAGATTTCGTTACCGCGGGACCAAAACGAGGATTTTTCATACGAGGATCTTCGTCGCCATATTCTATTCTGCGGGACTCATTTGATCCAAGGACGCGGTGAAGACGGGAGCAACTACGTCAAAGCTGTTGTCATTCGAACAGGTTAATACAGTTTGAAATATTAGTAGCGAGAGTTAGTAATAGCTAGTTAATATTAGTGGTAGCAGTAACAGTAGCAGTACAATGAAATGATAATAATAATAGGAGTGGTGGTAGTAGCAGTAGTAGTGGAATCATAGAAGTAGTCGTAGTAGTACTAGTAGCAAGAGTAGTAAAAGCAATAATATTGGTGTCAGTAGTAGTAGTAGTTTTCGTAGAAGTAGTCGTAGTAGTACTAGTAATAGTAGTAGGAAAAGTATTATTGTTATTGTTAATAATAGTAGTAGCAGAGTAATATAAATAGCAGTAGTAGCAGTGGTAATGGTAATAATAGCTTCAACTGAAGTAGTCGTAGTAGCTCTATGTTAACAACTAGATTACGGCTAGTTTTAATATACCACTAGTGTAAGTAGCAGTAGTAACAAGGGCATAACTTAAGATAGCCCATAGTAAATAGTAGCATAATTAGCTAGAACAGTAAATAGCTAAACTAGTAAATGGAATAAATAGTAGTGTTGCAGTTTCATAAGGTACACTAGTACCGCTAGTTAGTTTCAATAACAGCAACAAGCAAAGGCATGTCATACTAATAACATATCAGTTCAACTAATTACTGTTAGCACTACTAGTAAACTGAAATAGTAGGAATAGTTACTAATTTTTCTATTTTTTGCCATTCACTAGGATTTATGACCCAAAAAGGCGAACTAGTTCGTGCTATTCTGTTTCCCAAACCGGTTCACATGAGATTTTATGGCGAAGTTGTCAAATGTGTTGCATTTTTCTTCGTCTTTGGCTTAGCTGGGATGATATTCACCCTCTACTCGTGGGCTAAAAACGGAGTAAGCATTAGTAAAGTAGCAATAGACTCAGTAGTAAGCGTAATGAACTCAGCAGTTTGGTAGTAACGTAGTAATATAAGGGTTGGACTAAGAAGTAGTACAGTAGTCATGTGACGAAACCAGAAAATAGTTAATTTAGCACTTTTAAACTGTGGATAGTAAATGAGCAACTAAAACTAATTTCTTAAGTAGTAATCTAGCAAATATTTTGTAAATAATAAATAGTTACAAGCACCACTAGGTAGTTTACTAACCACAATACCATAACTACTAAGTGGAATCTGGCCGCAATATAACAAGGAAGTAAAGTAGTAAAGTTGCAAATATAGCTAACCTCAAAGCAGTAATCTAACAGACAGCAGTTAGCGGATTACTAGCATGAGTATAGTGGAACTGCCTAGTGCTAATACCGCGAGCAGTAAATGCTAGTAGTAGTAGGAATTTTAGTACAGAAGTAGGAGTAACATTAACAGTAGCAGCATTATTACTAATTAGTAACATTAGTAGCCGTAGTAAGCAGTGCAGTGCTACTAGAAACATAAGTGATGATTGAACTAACAATAATAGTAATAACAATATTTATATTAGTACTAGTACAAACCATCAGTAGCAGTAGCACTAACATTAGAACTAATAGTATTATTACTACTAGTAGTGGTAATGCGTAGCAGTACATGAACAAACTACTAACTGGTTAACACATAAACTTTAACTAACTGCACTACTAGGCAACAGTAGCTGAAATCATCTTAAACGGCCTTGATATTTCGACTATTGCTCTACCCTTTGGCTTCCCAGCAGCACTGACAGCCATCAACGCTTTCGCACAAAAACGTCTGAAGAAAAACGGAATTTTCTGCTTAAATTCTCGCTACGTTTCGGTTGCAGGTAGCATCGATGTCGTCTGCTTTGACAAAGTATCACAAATTCAGTATTCTAGCATGTTCCAATGTAATAAGTTCCCCAAAAAATAGACTGGAACGCTAACAGAGAACGATCTGGACATTGCTGGAACAGTACCTATTCAAGAGGGTGTATTCCGACAACCTGTGAAAGAAGTAGCAACTCTGACAGAAACACATCCAGTTCTCGTTTGCATGGCTACGTGTCATTCACTGATTCAGCTGGATACTGGAGAATTCGGAGGATACTCCACTGATAAAAAAATGTTCCAGGCTACTAAATGGGTAATACATGAATTTAAGATAAGTATAACTACATATAAAAATATCGCAAACAAATGGCTTTACAGTAACCCAGCAGTAAATTAAGGATAGTTTCAGGACCCTGAAAATATCATGAAAAGGACGTTTTCAGGATACCAATCAGGACTCTGAGTGCAATGAATTTGGCCCACTTCCAGGGTGTTCAGGACCCTGACGTTGGAATACCTAAATAATACATGTTCAGGGTACTTAACAGCGTCCTGAAAAACGCTTTTCAGGATACTTAATGGTGCCATCAATAGTCAAGATTCACAGTTCTCAACCCAATTTTTTTTTACTCATCCACGATCAGACGTGGTTCAGGATATTCAGGATATGTTACGGATATCGTTCAGGATGTAGCCGACATCCTTAATTTTCCGCTGGAAATAAATGTAAATTGAATTTAGTGTAACAAATATAATATAATAATTTTACAAAATCAATCTATAATGCTCACAAAACATAGAAATAAACTTGCAAATTAAAAAAATAAGTGGGTGATATTCATAGATATAAAAAGAAATATAGTATCACTAATGTAGAAATATGATAAATAGATGTGTGACAATATTGAATATTAACTGAGTATACTGTATTGTCATGGATAAGAATTATAATGAAATAATGAATACTACGTATTTAAATATAAAAAATGGCGGATGAATGAAGAAATACATCCGTGTGGAGTCTAATGAAGATTTCATTCATTGATTTTGTTTTTGTATAGGTATACAGGAAAAGTCCTGCCGGAATTCATCCGGATTTCGAATGCGAAACAGAGTTTACGGTTCATCCACCTTCCTACAGTGCGGAAGAGGCTTCCGATCCGATTGCCGTACTGAAGATACATCCGTTTGAATCGACACTTCAGAAGATGACGGTTTTAACCAAAAAGAGAAGCCATATCCATCATGATGTGTACATCAAAGGAGCACCTGAAGCCATTTCTGCACTATGTGACCCACTTACTGGTAAGCAGTTTGGTTAACTGAGTGATTTGTTCAGTCAGTTAATCACTCAGTCAGTCACTCATTCAGTCGTTCGTTCACTAAGTCGTTCGTTCGTGCACTCGTCCATTCACTCATTCATTCACACGTCCATTCATTCACTCATTCACTCACTAATTCATTTAAACGTTCAGTCACTTCTCATTCACTCACTCATTCAGTCACTCGTCCACTGCTTCATTTCATTTGTTCACTAATTCCTTCATTCACTACTTCATTCACTCATTCATTTAGTCATTCATTCATTTATTCACTGATTATTACTACTAGTGCCATTTGTATTACCTATTTAGACTTTTTTAAACATGTTTTAGAGAGATTTAAATTTAATTATTAATTAATCAATTAATTAATTAGAGAGAGAGGGATTTAGTATTTTTGTTTTATATTTTGCCAGTCGATGTCACTATTATTACTATAAGTATTAGTATTACTAGTATTGGTATTTTTAGTATTAGTAATAGCATTACTATTACTATTATTATTATTCTTATTTATTCCAGTTCCTCACGATTTCCGTGCCGTCCTGAATCACTACACACTGCAAGGCTACCGCGTCCTCGCATTGGCTGTAAAGACAATTCCCGGCCACGTGACACTTGAACAGATCCAATCACTGACCAGAGAGGAACTGGAATCAAATGCGGAACTAATCGGATTGCTAATTATCGAGAATTCCGTCAAAGTTGAAAGTTTACCTGCTTTGAAAGCCTTGCACCAAGCTCGCTTGAAAACTGTCATGGTTACAGGTAACTAATCCGTGAAAGCAGAGATGAGGCGGGTCTGAACCGTTTTTGAACCGTTTGTGAAGCGGTTCATCGGTGTGAACCTGAACCGAAACCGTAAGCCGGATCAGCTAATAATCAGTTTAACCTTGAATCGAAGCGGACTGTAATCATGAACCGAAATGGAACGGAAAAACGGTTCATGAAACGGTTCACGGGATCTTGGTTCCTAGAATGACAATCTACTATAGTGAATTTTTGAATGATGAACTGAACCTGAACCGAGGTGAACTGGAACCGTGATTTTCCTTTGAACCGGTTTGAACCGTGAACCTGATCCGGTTCACACTTTGACAAGATCCGCCCATCTCTGTATTGAAACCCTAGTTTTATGAATTAACTAATTATTTTACTTTTGAAGGTGACAACCTGCAAACCGCCATCACTGTTGGCAAAGAAAGCGGCTTACTTAATGCTAACGAGCGAGTGATTCAAGTTTCTGCTAAAGTAGCAGCAGCATCAGCATTAGCAGTTCAGCACTTACAAGTTCGGTTTACTGATCCACTGTCCAACGCTGAGTTCATGGGAAGCAATGTAAGCTGTTCATAGTTACTCTAATAGTAGCAGCTAAAACAGTACATGTAGTAATAGTGCTAACAGAAGTAGTAACTACCTCCTAAAAGTAATACTAGTAGCAAAAAGTAGCAGTAACACCACCACCAGCAGTAGCAGTAACACCAGTAGTAGTAGTAGTAGTAGTAGTAGTAGTAGTAGTAGTAGTAGTAGTAGTAGTAGTAATAGTGACAATAGCATTAGTAATACTGACACAAACAGTAGTAGTAGTAGGCATAGTAGTAGTAGTACTTATAGTAGCGGCAACATTAATAGTAGTAGTAGGCGTAGTAGCAGTAGTACTTGTAGTACCAGCAACATTAGTAGTAATAGTAGCTAACATTGCTAAACAACAGCAAGCATTTGAATAACTATCATTAATTATTAAAGTTAGTTGTTGAAGTTATTACTCGTCAAATTATTTCATTAAAACTACTATAACTAATACAACTATAAAATCTGCTGCATACAGATGAAAAAGCTGCAGCCGGTTCACGCTGGCAATTACTGTTTCGCTGTGGATGGATCTTCCTTTGAGCTGCTATGCAAACACGATCCTTCCTTAGTTCAGAAAGTGATCCACCGTGGCAAAATCTTCGCTAGAATGAGTCCTGCACACAAACAAGAACTCATGGAGAGGCTTCAGGACCTTGGGTAAAGTTCTCCGCTACTTCATACAGAATAGCTAATAATAATAGTTGATCCTAGTCATCAGGTAGCAATGGTAGGCGATGGGTGCAACGATTGCGGAGCTCTGAAAGCAGCAAATATCGGAGTGTCTCTTTCAATGACTGATGCTTCGGTAGCCGCACCATTTACTTCAACGAGTAACTATTCGAAATTTTCAAAAAAAATAATAACAATAATAATTAAAATATATGATTACACAGCTCAGAATATTTCTTGCGTTCCTATTCTGCTACGTGAAGGTAGAGGTACAATTACTGCTACCTACCAGACGTTTATCTACGGTATGAGTATCAGCTTTATGCTCTTCATCTCCCTACTCTTCATGTACTCGGTACGTTAACTATTCCTACTACAAATCACACAGATTCATGTTATGGGTTTAACAGATATCAGTTGAACCCAGCGATTTCCAGTATCTCGTCTTCACTTATCCGTTGTTCATAATTCCGTATTTCACTTACGGAATTGCCGAACCTTCCAGTTACCTTCACAAACGACGTCCCATTAGTCATATTTGGTCTTTTCTGCCAATCTTCTCGTTTCTTTCATTCCTGGCATGGCAGTCCTTGATCTTCACTATTGGATGGTACTATTGCCGCAGCCAATCATGGTAAAACTTTCAATACCTTTAATTTCAAGGTTTTTAATGATATAATGTTTTGGTAAAGGTTTGTCCCCTATAAATTCAGACCTGGAGTCTTCCCATCTGATCCTTCTTACGAAGAAACTACAATGTACTTCTTAATTTGCATATCAACAGTTTCAGCAGCACTGACGTTTACTCCGTCACCTCCGTACACAAAACCGATATTCAAAAAAAGTATAGTATTTAAGTTATTCCAGTATAAATCTCATACTAATTCGTGTACCATCCCTAGAAATCTTCGTTGGTTGGGCAATATTTGCTTTTATTCTGCTAACGTGTTTGGTATTCATCACGGAGGAGAATTTCATTTGGTGGATGAATTTTAAACCAGCACCGTACCCGGAGTACACAGCAGTTATTTACGTCTTAGGATTGACTGGCGGATTCATCTGTTTTGTATGGGAGGTAATAAATCGATAGTTAAGATGAACTTTATCGATTACTGGTAACCGACGGTTCTTTGAAAAAGAAATACATGATCAAAGGATTGCTTCATCAATGGCTCTGGCCGAAAATCAATACAATGCGACCCATGAGACACGCCTATCAAAGGATCGAAATGGAACTGATTTCTAAAACCAACTGGCCCCGCCTTGGATACGAAGAGGATCTGCCACTGGTTACAGGTTAGTAAAAAATGTTTTATTTCCTAAGAAGAAGGTCCTGGAACCTGTCCAAAATCCTGCAGATCATCAGCGATCAGTCGATACTGGATCCATAAATACTGCAGCTGAATCTACGGATCGACAGAGCGGCTTCCGTCAGAGTTTCCGAGACTTTATAGGACGCACTACCATCCCGATGTCCCCGGGAAAGATGTCCTTCCGCACCTTCCGCAATAAGCAGGGAGCTTACACGATTAACGGACCTATGAAAAGCTCATCCAGCAGTAATTCTGAAGGAATTATAGCTGGTCCCACAAAACGGGACAGTGCTAAACACGTGAAGATCTCCATTGATGAGGAAGCGGAATCCTATCTACCACCTCCGCCAGCAGAAGACGAAATATTCCAGATGGATGAAGAGATTCAGATGATTGGCTTACGCATCTTGGAGACTGATGAATTTCGGGAAGAACCCAAACAAGTCCATGAAGACTCGAGCGATAACGACGAAGTTTTTCTAGGTAGTAAAACAGCAAAATTCCAGTTCCATGACGCGGAAGAAGATGCGGATACCCCCGGTGTAGAGTTGCTGAGTTACGTCAAGACCCGCAGAGAATCGGACGTATCTCCTTCGCGTCAAAGACGTCACTTGAACGGATCGATGCATTGATTTGTGAAATTCTCCAACATTGTATTACAAAAACTAAAGAAATAAAACACTGCAACTTTTGTAACTCAAGTTCTGCAACACAATATCAACTTTAACAATATTTCTAAACGTTATGTGGTGTGCGTGGTATTCTGGTGTATGCTAGAAGTTTCCATCAGCAAGAGAACAGGATGGAACAGACCTTCGGGAATGCTGACCGGATAGCCGGGTAAAGGTAAGTTCGACATTAGTGGTAAGTTTAGCATCCTCGCTGAGGGTAAAATTTCAGGCTGTGGAACAGATGGTGTTGGGGCTGAGACTGAAACGGGCGAGGTTTGCTCATCAGTCAGACTGCTGCTTTCATTGTTAAATTCAGGTGCACTTGTAGGAGGGCTGCTGACCAATAACTCAACGCTTGCTGAAGTCGGTAGTCCAGGTGCTGGAACTGAGACTGGGATTGGTACAGGTGAGGTTAAGTTCTCCTCATCAGTCAGACTGTTAATGTTATTCTTATATTCAGGTGTACTGATCGAGGGACTGCTTGTTGGTAGTTCTATGCTTGCTGAAGGTAGAAGTTCAGGTGCCGAAACAGGTGAGGTTAAGTTCTGCTTCTCAGTCAGACTGCTGATGTCGTTGTTCAATCCAGGTAGACTTGTCGAGGGGCTGCTAGTTAATAACTCGACGCTTGCTGAGGATGGAAGTTCAGGTGTTGTAACTGAGACTGGAACAGGTGAGGTTAAGATCTGGGTACCAGTCAGATTGCTGACGGCGTTGTTCAATCCAGGTGCACTTGTGAAAGGGCTGCTGGTTAATAACTCAGCGCTTGCTGAAGGTCGAAGTTCAGGTGTCGGAACTGGGACTGGATCTGCTGAAGTTAATTTCTGCGTATCAGTCAGACTGCTGGTGGCGTTGTTCGATCCGGGTGCACTTGCTAGGGGCTGTTGGTTAATAACTCGACACTTGCTGAAGGTCGAAGTTCAGGTGTCGGAACTGTGACTGGATCTGCTGAAGTTAATTTCTGCGTATCAGTCAGACTGCTGGTGGCGTTGTTCGATCCGGGTGCACTTGCTGGGGGCTGTTGGTTAATAACTCGACACTTGCTGAAGGTCCAAGTTCAGGTGTCGGAACTGGGACCGGAAGAGGTAAGTTTTGCTTATCGGGCTTGTCGTTGCTCAGTTTTGGTGTATATGTCGAGGGCCTCCTCGTAAGTAGTTCGATGACTTCGGCTACGGCTGGATCCACTGCGATGGACTGTGAGATCTTAGAGAAGTTTTTCCGCAGGCTGGTGGTGCATGTACACCCGCTTTCCACAAAAACGTGATCCTGGACGATAATTGGTGGCGAAGATGTGTTGCTTGAGGAAACTATGTAGAAAATCTGCGGAGTGTACACCTACACGGAACGAGTGAATCAAATAAAAAAAAATGTTGTTAAAAAAATGGAGTACATGCGTACCTGGCTACAGTTTCCTCGCAGCAGTTTGCAAGGCTCCTCGTTGCACAGTTGGTAAACGACAGGCTGGCGCAAGCTCGGAGTCTGCAGGACAGTAACTCTTTCCACTGCAAAATAACCACGTTAAGTAAATTTCATTCGCAATCTATAACTGTGCCGCTCACTTCTAGTTGCCGATATTCCCGATATGGGAAAGAGGATCGAAACGTTGGTCGAACAGCACGAAGTGCTCACCCCCGTCACGTCGTTGATTTTCTCGACTTCTGGCGATCTGATTTTGCGAGCAAATCTTTTCTCCTTCCTGATTTTCCAAAGAACCAAAAAGCCGAGTTAAAATTTATATTCACTCCAGCGTAAGTATTAAAATTCTTCACGATATTTTAGATTATATTCAAAATACCTACCTCTGAACAGAATATCTTTTCAGGCGTGCTTTAGCAGGAAGCTGAAAGGAATTGTTTACCAGGTGTTCGGCAAAATCGACGCGGTAACCATAGCAACCGTAGTCATCGCAACAGGAAACTTCGTCTCGAGATTTAGGCATATCCACAAGGCCACGTAATGAAGGGCCTCCCAGGCAACGATTTTCGGACGACAGGCATTGGCAAAAAATCCAATAAAAATTCCATAATAAAAAGGCGTAACTGACAAACTTCAAACAAACTTTACTTTAATTTATACTATTTAATTAAATCTAATATAATTACCTTAACAGTTGCCATCATGTTAGATGTAAAGCCTTAAAAACCTGCAGCAGTTTAAAGCAGAACGAACTAGCACTTCATTTAGACTCTGCTGCTGATCGAAGACTGAAATTTCACCCTTAAAATTGTAAACAATTTCCCTATAAATTCTTAATTTTCCATTGGTTTTGTCATCCTAGTATTCCACCAATCAAACAGCAAGAAAAGGTAAAAATTTCGCCTAGTTTAATTGTATTGCTCTAATTCGATGGCATTATGTTTAATACACTTTAACATATTTAAGTAGCACTGTTGGTTAGTCATTTAGTTGGTTAGTTAGTAATCAGTATTCAACTTCCAGATGTAGCTTATCTGATTTTGTCCAGTCGTAGTTCAAATTATCGATCCGCAATACGCGATACACGGAATCGTAATAGTAATCGAAAGTGATTTCGTTTTCATTAGTGAAAATGTTTAAAGGTTTTCGATCGATTCCCAGAACTCGAATGGTATCGATTATTGTAGAGACTTTGGTCTCGACTACATTTGTGAAATCTTTGGTCTTGACGACAATATCGATACTTGTATTTGTGAATGTGAACTCGATTAAGTCGTATGGAGGGTCTTTGGTGACCCCATCATCGACGTAGAGGTGACTGGTAATCTTCCCATCTTCATTCAGCGGAAATGCTGCTGTTATAGTGTAATTTGTCTTTCGACTCGATTCTGCACTGTCTTTTCCAACCTGTGAAAAGTTTCCAGATCTTATAATAAATGAATGACTCGTTGAGAAGTTAGGATAGAGTACCTGCTGGACTATGATAGTCCCACTGCGCAGGAAAATGTTTGTTTGTGCAGCTGCAGAAGAAATAGTGGCATTTCCAGACCCTTGGAAAATGACATCTCCAGTGTGGTAATCAAACCAAGTGGCATTTGGGAAATAAACTTGGCGCAGAGATGTGCTGCTCGGATCGTTGCTTGGGTACATAATGGGACATACCATAATAGAGCTGCCCAGCATAAATTGATCGCTAATCCTGTACGTGTTGTTGTCTAAAGGAAACTCGTAGAATAAAGGACGAACAACAGGATATCCTCTCGTCTCTTCCCTTCTCGATGCCTAATGAATCAAAGGAATCAGTTTGCTAATTCTCGACTTGCGCTTGTCGGTGGAGTACATATTAGCACAGATTCGGTTTCTACTCTCAAAATCGTGGTCTTAGAGTACCAACAAGGCTAACTTTATAACAATACCGAAAATGATATAACTATAGAAATATCTAGAAGCATTGTGTTAATGGTTTACTTCATAGAAGAGGGTATAGATGTAGGGAGTAAGGCGTATCTTTCCCTGATGTATCCTTTGATAAATCCTTGGGCATTACGTGACCAGTCCACTGGGCTTCTGGGTTCGTGGCCTAGTCTATTCAGGCTGTGAGCGAAAGGAAGAAATATGCCCATTTGGAACCAGCGTAGACACAATCTTTCTCGGTCGCTTCTGGACGTAAGTCCTGCCGTAGCTGCAGACGTATTCAATGAACCGCAGATTGGAGCACCAGCCAAAGGGATCCCGAAAAAACCCATTTCCAGAACCTATTAGAAGAACACTATTATCATATGAGGGAAATGCGTCAACTCGCCTCAAGGGGGAGAAGGCACATACGATCGATACCAAGCAAAGAAAAAAGTAATAACCTGAACTAATGCCGCTCTCATTTCTACCCAATCAGCTTCAAAATCTTCACCAGCATAACCCGCTTTGCCCAGATTCCCAAGGGTGGAGGCTTGATTCATAGTCAGGACTCTGTGGGTTCGATTCTGCATATATTGTCGGTTGAACATGTTCATATGTGACACTCCGTAGATGTTATGCATTTCGATGTGTTTGAATTCATTGTCGTGAAGTGCATCCAAACAGATCGAGTTCTCACTAAGTTTATTCGGTTTCAGGGCTTCCAAGTAGAAAGGTCTTTTCTCATCTGAAGAGCAGTTGTCTTTGTTCTCGTTCAGCGGACTATTATTGGAGAAGTAAATCCCATCAGGATCCATTAGACGGCTGAAATCAAGCTCAAAATCTTCGTCCGATATACTGTAAGGCCTGGGAAAACTCGGATAAGCGACCTGCAAGTTGTTGATTGAACCGTGATAGGTCTGATTGTTGTAGGTTACAAGAGGGACCGGCTGCGAATCGTTGGAAGAAACAAGAACGTGAGGGTTTTGGCTGAGAAGAAATTTCTTGTTGGCATCGGCAAGTTGTTTCGTCTGGTTCCGTGCAGCAGGGAAATTGGTCAAATCAACGTTCAGCGCCGTACTTCCTGACAGTCGAAAATCAATACAATCCGAATCGAAGCCAATTTCAGCGCGGTTCATAGCCTTGAAGGTTACGTCGAACGCAGTCTGATTATCTGACTCGCGACATAAATGGAAACCTAGGGCCCAGTACGGAGGTAATTGAATCGTTCCCACCAGATCAGTGACGTACTGATTAGAAACGTCCTTAGGAGTGGGTCCAGAAAACAAATGAATGACGGCAGATCCTCCCATAGCTCGGTAGACGACAGCTGGAATCGGGGTTAACTGCACTTCTAACGGGTACATGTTATCCCAGAATACTCCATGCACAAGTCCGGACTCTTCTGCTAACATGTAGAAAGGATGGAATCCTTCGCTTCGTTTTCTGTTGTACATGCTCAGTCGGGTGAATTCGAAACTACGAATGATGGATGCGTGTCGATCCTGTCCGAATCCAAACAGCACACGACTGGGCAAAACTAGTGAAAACTCCACATAATCATCAGAAACTATCATGGGACCTTTAGAAGTATCGATTAGAGTCTCTTTAGTGTCATTTCTGTTGATCACTACTCCGAACTGATGGTTTGGCTCTTTCGTGTAGTACACGTTGAAGTCAGTTTCGTTCAGTTGCAGGTTCTTGTCTTCGGTGAGCAAGCGATACTCCGGTGGTGCTGGATCCTTTTCTGAATAGAACCTCAGGATCAAGTGATGCTTGTTGACAGCTCTGATATCAAAACGAGCTTTGGGAAGTTCTTGCTGGAAAGGATCCTTGTTGCGGAACTGAGGAACCAGATGTACAACAGACAGGCTGCTACTGTTGACCACTTTGTCAACAGTGTAACTGTAACGCGTCGGTAAGGTGTGGAAACACTTGATACTAGCTGCTGGTGAAGGGTCCCAGCAACAGCCTGCTTCATCGCACGTGTCCGCAGTGACCACTCGAGCTCCTGACAAGCACTCGAACCTAAACCGTCGAATAAGTGGACACATTAGATATTGATATATGGCCGCGCTTTAGGGTGTACCTCTCGTCCGGATCAATGGTGCACGAGTATAGATCAACGGAGTAGCCACTCAAAAAGTAGCTGATGGCTGACGGTAAGCCGATACCCAAGGCAGCACACAATACCATGACGTAGAAAATGCGCACCTTCTTGTTCAGGATTAAATGGTCCCATAAACTCGGTTCTGTAAACAAAACAGGGATAAATCTTAAACTTATTCTAGTATAGTTTAAAGTTAAGACTATTAAGAGTGTTTGTTTTTGATACTTTTTGGCTTGTAGTCAGAATCTAGAGAAGTCTGTCCGACTTTAGCTTTCTTCTCTTTGTGTTTTTTACGCGGTTTTTCTTCACCACTTGACGGTTTCTTCCTGGGAAGACTTTCAGCATCTCCCAGTTCCGAGTCACCATCGAACAGACTCAAATTAAACTTCCAGTTCTTCCAGAACATCTTTTTGTCTCACTCTATTGTCCACTCTGCATGAAATTTCTAATGCCCAGACTAAATGTAATGCAAACTGACCCCGTGAAAGTGATAAGAAAGTTATTTATCTCTCTTGGATTTAGTCGTTTTACTGTGATAAACTCAGTGACGTTAACCGAGATAACGAGAAACAGGATTTCTTACGCAAAACATCCTTGAAGATTACCAAGAATCACTTGACTATTAGTTTAGTACTATCCTATATTACTTTATTAATGCCTATCTGTTTATTATAAGTGAAACGAGGCCACAGAAACATCTGTTTCTATTCAGAAAGCGAATCTACATATGTGTGTGTTGGACACGCAGCCTTTATGTCAACATGAGTCAAAGTGATTCACACACCGTCTGTGTTAATAGTGTCAACTATACTCACTTGGTAAAAGAAGGTATCTGAGATCAGTCTCTTCCATAGTGTTCTATCACTATAGTTTAGGTTCCAAGACTTCGAAAAAATTCCAGTTTAAGTTCCAGGACTAGAAAAGAATCCCAGTTTAAATTCCAGGACCTAAAAAGAGTGCAAATTTAGGTTCCAGGGCCTTTAAAAGGTCTACTATAGGTTCCAGGACCTCAGAAAAGTTCCAGTTTAGGTTCCAGGACCAAGAAGAAATCCACGTTTAGGTTTCAGGACCTCGGAAAAGTTCCGATTTCGGTTTCAGGACCTTAAAAAGGTCTATTTTGGGTTCCAGGACCTCAGAAAAGTTACAATTTAGGTTCCAGGACTAGAAAACAGTCCCAGTTTAGGTTCCAGGACCTTAAAAAAAAAGATCTGTTGTAGTCTCAGGACCTCAAAAGAGTCCAACTTTAGGTTCCAGGACCTCGGAAAAGCTCCAGTTTAGGTTCCAGGACTGTTATGGAAGAAGCTGTGAACAAATCTAAGATCCGTCTACACAAGTTAAATTACATCTCAGATTACTCTACCATGGATACATCCACCACGTCTCTGAACGTAACACCAACTGCTAGAACTTCAAGTAAGTTTTTTGCTCTTTTTTTCCGTAATAAAGCAATATCTTAAAATTGGTGCGAAAAATAAAGTTCAAGCGCATGAAAGGCTATATAATCATTAAAGTATAAATTTCGTCATTTTTATGGAATTTCTTGTTTTACAGATATGACTCAAAGTGTGAAAATGTGAGGCTATATCACGAGATAAGCTGTTATTTAGTAAAGAAAATATATGTAGATACGTTATTCATTTATTATGATTTAAAGTGACATAAATTGTGCCTTTTCTTGTATTATTTAGGCAGATTTTTTTCTAGTCTTTCCCCTTTGTTTTTTGAAGAGAAGCCAACATGTTATAGGATTTGCTTACTGAGCTGCTAGCTTTCTCACTCTGTTCGGCTAAAGAAATATTATGTTTAAAGCTTTTAAAAAAACAGTAGAAATTAAACCTAGTTCTTCCCGAGTATCGATAGTTTTGTTTTCGTAGTAAATCTGTAGAAAGTATTGGAGCTTTATTGAACGTTTGAAAGTAATTGGCTTTGCTATACAGAGTTTGCTTTTCCTAAATTTGGAAAATCAATAAAGGGGAACGCCATAGGACGCGGGGACGCTATACAAACTCGATATTATAGCGTTTTCTGTATTATATAACAGGAAAAATTTAAAATAATAGTATGAATAAAGATAAAAATTAATTAGGACGCTTTAGTAATTCACTAAGAATTAATAAAATGGATAGATGATTTTTAAGGTTAATTATAAAATAATACAATATTAATGTAATAATTATCTTTTATGGTAATTTATGTTTATTTTATAAACTTTTATAATATAATAAGACAGTTTCATTAAATAGTTTGTCGTGTTTTAGATTTTTTATGGTATATAATACGCGAGTGGGTTTACGAACGCACCCTGTGTTTATTGCGTTTATGAAAAGTATCAATGCTTCTACTTGGAAGGGAAATTCCCTGGAAAAGGGAAAATAGGCTTTTTAAGAGAGGGAAATAAGGGAAGAAGGAAAAGGGAATCGTCATGGATGACTTGATATGGAGTGGCTGGCACGGATGGGGGAAAAGGAGAATAAGGGAAGATAAATGGCTCTACGTTAGAGGGGGGAAAAGGGGAAAAACTGAGTCCTCTGTAGGAAAAAAGAGAAAACAAGATGGAAACACTGAAAAGTGCGCAAGTCTCAAATGTGACATTGCATCCAGCGTCGAGCGACGTCTTTGGCGTCGTTAGGCGTCAGACGTCTATGCTGAATGTTGCTATATATTCTCTCTCTGTGACAAGTTATTCAAATTTTCTCCTCTGATAAAATTTAGGCAATGTTTCAGCCAGAGAAATAAGAAATAAGTTGTGTACAAACTGTTTGTTTACGTTCGCTAAAACATGATGGATAGCAACGGACGTCGTAGGCAAGGGCCTCAAAATCAGTACCACGATCATGAAGACGATATTACCATGCTTACAAAAACAAATATAGGCACGTTTAAGCTTTATAGTGTTGAATCCGAGTCTGAACGACTATTATTTTATCAATTTTCAGGTGACGGAAGAATCAACTACAACAAAACGACGTTTTACGGGAATCCCGTCGCGACGTGTACCCGCAAGCAGGCCTTCATCATAACGGCAATCGTTTTAATAACAATGATTATTTGTTCGTTCGTCATCGCTTTCGTTAGACCCGCACCACACTGTCCAAATCACGATGACGATCATCACTTCAGTCACGACGTCCACGTGATCGAACCTACGACTACTCCGACTCCCATAGCCACGAACGGCGAAACCTTCCCGTGGACGGACATCCGACTGCCCGACAGTTTGGTTCCCGTCCACTACAGCGTCAGGATTCACCCGAACTTGTCCTCGCTGACGTTTAACGGACAGACGAGGGTTGTTTTTAACGTGGCTAAGGAAACAAGCTTTATCGTACTTCACTCGAAAAACCTAACCTTTACTGACACGATCGTCAGAGACGACCAGGACAGAGAAATCCTCACTCGCAGGGTTCTCTTCTATCCGTATCATCAACAGGTTTACATAGAACTTCGAACGGAGATGAGGGCTGGAGCTAACTACTCGCTAAGCATATTCTACGAAGGAGAAATTAGAACTGACTTGGAAGGACTCTATTTATCCAGCTACACAACCCCAGCTAATGTTAAGAGGTAAGCGTTATCTTAAAGGTCAACTCCGGACAACTTGAAAAAATAAATGTCACAAAACTTTTGACGCTGATTCCGAATATATATAGAGTCCCTATCTCAATTTTCTACCGTTTGGCCGCAAAAATTAATCAAAGTTCGAAAATTCAATGTGAACGCTGGAAATTAAGCACACGATCCGATTGGTTCGCACTGTCACGTAATCAAAAGAGCCAATTAAAAGGTTCATCGCCTCATACTAAGTAGTGCTCCCACTTTGCGGAAAAATTCCTTAAAAAAGGGAAAATAAATGGGAAAACAGAGGGGCGCTGGTGACGAAATGGTTACGACCTTAGGTCAAGACCATCGCCCTTCACCTCTGGGTCTGTGGGTTCGATCCCACTCGACTCCAAGTGAAGCTTTTCCCAGACCAGCGACCTTTAGCAGCTGAATCTGCAATCCCTCCCCGTGGGGTCATGGCTAACGCCTCCATACCCGTCAATGAGACCCAAAGAAAGGGAAAACGGAAATTTCAAAGTATGAACACGTACATTTAAGCAGTATACGGCTGAAGTAGGTTTTTGAGCTGTTATGAAAAGGGAGAGTTGAGGGAAATCAAGTTGTACCGGACGAAGGGGAAAAAGGGAAAACAAAGGCCTCTCGAAGGGAAAATCCAAAACTCAAGAATGGAAGCACTTCGTCTGCCACTATATAATTTTGTTTTACAGGTATTTGCTCACGACTCATTTCCAGCCGACATTTGCTCGCGCCGTTTTTCCCTGCTGGGACGAGCCGCACTTTAAAGCTCGTTTTAAGATCTCCGTCATTCGCCAACGAGACTACATCTCGCTTTCGAATATGCCGCTCGAAAAAACGGAAGACGGTGAAATTATGTGGGGAAATGGTCTGGTAAGTTTTTGATAATTTTTTCCCCCACTTTTGAGTTTCATGTTTTCCTCCTTTTCCCTTCCGTTTTCCCTCGTACCTTATTTTCCCCGTTTTCTCCTTTCAATTGAAAAACTACAAGTTTTCCCACCATTTTTCCTCTTCATCTGTTTTCCCTGTTTTCCCCATCGCCTGAAAATTATATATTTTTCTTTTTCCCCCTCTGTTCCCCCTCCCCTTTCTTTTTCCCTGTTCCCTAATCCAATTTTTCCCCCATGTTCTCTCTTTCCGTATTTTTCCTTTTTTCCCCTCTGTGCCAAAATATAAAGGTGTACTTCAAAGTGTCCCTCTCCCTCCTTTTTTGTCTCTTCCCTTGTATTTCCCTTTTCCCCCCCTCAGTGCGTTACTATAAAGCTATACACCTCTAAATTTCTCTTTTTTCCCTTCTATTCTTCCTCTTCCTTTATTTCCCCTTTTCCCCATTTCCATGCTAAACTATAGCAACTACTAACTTTCCCCTTTCCCCTCTATTTTCCCTCTTGCCCTATTTTTCCCTTTCCAGTCCCCAGTTTCCTGATTTCAAGGAATTTTTCTGGCAAAGTGGAAGCACTGAATTTAACTTAGTAATTAATTAACGCTATTAGAAGTTCAAGGTTTCTGTTGATTATTAATTATTATTATTTATTATAAATTATTTATGTGTATAATTATACTTATTTATTTCAATTTGATGTGTTTTGCTTGTTAAAGGTAAAAGACGTCTTTGTGGAGTCTGTGCCCATGAGCACGTATCTGGTGGCCCTGGTAGTCTGCGATTACGCCCATATAAAGAACATCACGAACAGTGGAGTCACCATACGTGTTTTCACACCCCCACATCTGACTGATCAAGCTAATTTCGCACTTAGCACGGCCTCGCAACTTCTCGAGTACTACCAGAACTTCTTCGGGATCGCCTACCCCTTCCCGAAACTAGGTACTTAATTAGTATGTAATAAAAGATAATAAATTCATAATCACCGTTTTCAGTTTAAGTTTCCCCGTTTTCCTTATTTTCCCTTTTTTCCCCTCCGCGCTCCAAGTATGAAGCTAATATTTCATAAATTTCACTTTTCCGCTAGTTTCCCCTTTTTCCCTTTTTTCCTCTCCGTGCTCTGAGTTTAAAGCTTTTTTTCTAAATTTCAGTTTTCCCCTCATTTTTCCTATTCTCTTATCTTCCCCCTTTTCCCTTCCTTGTTCCAAGTATGAAGATAATTTTTTTCTAAATTTCACTTATACCTTCATTTTCCCTCTTCCGTCATTGTTCCCTTGTAAGACTCCATTTTCCCTTGTTTCCAGGGAATTTCCCTGCAGTGTGGAAACACTGATGTTAATATTAATTTTCGTCTTTTTGTAGATTTGGTAGGGATACCGGATTTTGCTGCTGGAGCTATGGAGAACTGGGGGCTGACGATTTTCCGCGACAGTTCGCTGCTCATTCATCCCAATCAGACGTCTTCGTCAGTCAAGCAGAAAATCGCCCTTGTCATCGCCACGAACTGGCTCATCAGGTCTAATCCTTGATTATTGGCTACTGCTGATTCTTTATTTCTATCATTATTTATTATTACTATTTATATATCTTGTTATTATTATATTATCATCTTATCTTGTTATTATTATTATTATTATTATTTATTATTATTTTTATTTAAACATATTTTTGTCTCTTATTCAGTGGTTCGGTAACTTAGTGACGATGCGCTGGTGGAACGACCTGTGGCTTAACGAAGGTTTCGCCAGTTTCGTCGAATACGTGGGCGTCGATAACATCTTCCCTGACTGGTCCATGATGGATCAACTGGTCCTGAGCAAAACGCAGAACGCCCTAGCAACTGACGCACTTTCCACCTCGCATGCCGTTTCCCTGGGAGTAGACGATCCTGCTGATATCGAATCCATCTTTGACACCATCTCTTATAGCAAGGTATAATCTTATTCATATCATATTATATCCATTTCCTACATATATGCTATGGCTATTTTATATTTTCTAATTATTCTAATTTATTGTTGTAAGTATTTCGGGTTCCAAGAATTATCAACATAGTCTGAGCTTGCTAAAATAATGTATTTTACTTGGAAAACAAAATCATTAATTTAAATTTGTTTACTTTGTAGGGAGCTGCTATACTTTACATGCTGCAGCGCGTGCTGGGCGATAAAGTTATGCGACAGGGGCTGCGCCTGTATCTTGAACGCCACAAGTACCAAACAGCAAGTACTGATGATTTGTGGTACGCCCTGGCTGCTGCGTCGCATAATTCATCCCACCCTGTAGACGTCAAGGTGATTGGTTTATTGATTCTACCAATCAGTTATATCGGACAATCGATTTAGTCCTGTGATCGATTACAAGAATTTTATTGATTGGATCCACTGATCGATTATAAGGATTAATATTGATTGGTTTAACGATTTGATTCACTAAGGGGTTATGAGGATTAATATTGATTGGTTTATCGATTTGACTTAATCGATTATAATGATTGATATTCATTAATCTGGTCTATCGATTTGATTTACTAATCGATTATAAGGATAGATTCCTCAATGGTCTATCGAAATTGATTTACTAATCGATTGTATCGATTGATTTCTGTACCGATTACTACAGACGATCATGAACAGCTGGACCAGTCAAGTGGGATTTCCGCTGATCACTTTACGCAGGACCGGCAACAGCATTTCGGTCCGGCAGGATCGGTTCCTGCTCCTCAACGGAACGACCCTGAAATCTGCTGACTTCAACCAGACCCTGTGGATCGTCCCTCTGAGCTATTCAACGAGTGCCGACCCGAAACTGGAACACCAGGCCTGGATTCATGGCAAAGAAGGTAATGTGAATAAATAATAATAATAATAATAATAATAAATACATAATAATAACATTAATAATGATTATTAAATATCGTTATTAAATTTGATATTTTTTTAATCGATCTAATTAATATATATATGTTTTCCAAGCATATTTGATTTAACATATTCTTAAAATTGATTATTTTATATATTATATATTTTATTGTTAATTTTTCTGCACTCTGCATTTTATTATTTAATTTTGTATTATATTTGAATCGTGTATTGTTGGCTTCAATCAACATCGGGATTATAGCCCTCAAACCCTTATATACATACAACAGTTTTCGTAGTGGAAAAGTTATTGTAATAGTCTTATCTAGGTGAATTAATTATGCTGTAAGTTATACAAAGAAAAATGATAAAAAGTTAAATAAAGTAAGGTAAATTTAAATGAAAAGAAAAAGGGATTTAAACTTGTTGAGTGAGAAGTGCAGTTATGATACCGTTGAATGTATATAGACGCTGTAATGTTTTTATATGATTTACGTAGCTAAGAAGGAAAACACGAAAAAGAATCATTTATAAAAATCAAATGACATTCCAATTTAAAAATTTCTGTACTAAAGTTAGAACTGTGATACTAGTTAACACAGTCAGGAGGCTCTGTGTCTTAGTTAAAACGATCTGTAGCTCTACAAAAACATATCAAGTCCTTAAACAACTCCGGTCGATTCAGCAACTTGGTGTCCCAGCCAACTCCTAATTGTGTAGTCCTGTTGAGAAGTTGGTTCCTGGGGATTCGAAAGGCTGGATAATCTAGCAGGAAATGGGAGGCGGTTTTTATAATATTAATAATTAATTTATTAACTTACTTACATACTGTATTTCAAAATAAATTTTTCCTCGTTCCAGCTTCGTTCGAAGTGGCAGCCAACAGCAGCTGGATCAAAGCTAACGTCAACCAAACGGGTTACTACCGCGTGAACTATGACCTCGTTTTGTGGAAGGGTCTGACCCAGGCCCTGAACTCGCAGCACGCAACATTCAGCCCTGCAGACAAAGCGCAGCTTCTCGATGATTCCTTCACTCTCAACCGGTAAAAATAAATTTTAATTTTAATCAAGTTAAATTTTATTAATTTTTTAATGTTTTGCAACAGCGCGGGACTAGTCAACGCCTCTATACCCTTGGCTCTGAGCCAATACCTCAAGGACGAGACCAACTATTTGCCCTGGTCTACGGCATTGCGGCATTTTCGCAAGCTGGACACGATCCTGATGCTAAGGTCATCACGACGGGCCCTTCACTGTTATCTGCGCTATCTTCTCACTCCACTGTACAGCACCCTGGGCTGGCAGAACCGAAACCTGCACGAACAGAGGTACTTTTTTAAACAAGAGTAATTGTACTTATAGTGCATAAGGCTTAGGAATAATTCAGATGAATTATAACATAACATGAATAAATAAGCAAAGTAATCTAATAGTAATTAAAAAGTAGTAACAGAAAGTGAAAATTAATTTGAAATAAAATATTGTTGGTTGATTTCATTAATAAAAATAATATTAGAATTATATATATTTTTTATGTTCTGATTTCATTAATTAGTCGATGAATAATAATAATGATGTAATAATATTAATTAGTGGTATTTATAATACATAAAATATAATATATCTTGTATGTTTCCTTATTATTTTGGTTAATATATTATTTATATTAATTATTTGTACTAGTAAATTTTATACTAATAATTTCTAATTATTATTTATTTTACTAATTTTTTAATTAAGTTTAGGTTTATGTTAATAATGTGTTTTATTGTAGTTTGCTGCAGCGTGAAGTTTTGGAATCTGCGGTTCATTTCGGTTTGTCGAGTGCGGTGGAGGAGGCCAAGCGACAGTTCCAGCTGTGGATGCAGAGGGGAGTTCTACCTAGCCCAGATATACGAGATATCGTCTATTCAGCTGGTACTCTTTAACTGTTAATAACTATAATAGTAGCAGCAGTAGTAATAATAGTAGTAGTAGTAGCAAGAATAGGATTAGTAGCAGTAGTTGTAGTAATAGTAATAGTAGTAATAGTAATAGTAGTAATAGTAGTAGTAATATTAGTAGTAGTAGTAGTAATCGTAAGAGTAGCAATAATAACATAAATATTAGTAGTAGTAGTAATAGTAATAGTATTAGTAGTAGTAATAGTAGTAGCAGCAGTAGTAGTAATAAAAGTACTAACAGCAGTAATAGTACTAGTACTAGTAGTAATAATAATAGTAGCAGTAGTATTATTGGTAGTTGTATTAATACTAGTAGCAATAATAGTAGTAACAATAAAAACAGTAAAATAACTCGTAATGTTATATTTAACAGGCGTGAAATACGGAGGCTGGAACGAATGGTCGCATTGCTGGCAAAAGTACAAGGAGACAACGTCCCCGACCGAGAAAATCAATTTCTTAAAAGCCCTGGCAGCTTCCACTGATCCTTGGATCCTTCAACAGTAAGTGACACATTAGAATATTTGCAGTAATGGGTAGTAGTAATAATAATAATAATAATAGTAATAATATAAGTCAATTTAAAGGTTAGAAACGGTTTCTTGTTTCTGAAACATTTATATATATTTAAATATTTTGGCCAATCCTGGAACAGGTAGTGGGACGTGGAAATTTTCTGATCGGTCAACTAATGAATTATTAAAAATACATGAATTATTGAAATAAATAATTAAATTTCACGTTTTAATTATGTGTAACTCTTTAATTTCATAAAACAATTTTTTAGACAAAGCGTTCTCGTTTAAACGAGTGTTGCCTGTTCTAAAATACTGCAAACAGGATTAGGAGTTACGGTGTTATAATTTATAATCATATATTTGATTTTTAGTATATCCTGGTTAATTATATTAATCATATTTCATTAATATGATACAAATACTTATTTTATATCGATATATTAATATAATATATTATTTATTTAGGTATCTGGACCTCGCCATGGACCGCAATCACGTCCGAATCCAAGTAAAAATCTATAATTATATATATATAATATATGAACCGTATAAAATGTAATTATTATTAATATTTATAAATAGGACGTCCGCGTGGTGATAGAGAGCGTCGCCAATAATCCCGTGGGCTCTCTTCTGATTTGGCGTCAGTTCCAGACTCGCTGGCCAATCCTGGAGCAGGCTGTGGGTCGCGGAAATTTTCTGATTGGTCGATTAATTGCTGCCGCCATTTCAAATCTGACCAATCGCCAGGACCTGAAAAGCGTCGAGAGTTTTTTCCGCAACGTCGACGTCGGCGCTGGACGTCGGTCGCTGCACCAGAGCGTTGAAATCGTCCGATCCAACATTTATTTTCTGGAAAAATACGACATGGAAATTAGCCATTGGCTGGACAAATACGCCCCTCGCTGTTAAACGGCCAATGACAAACCTAGTGCAATATTTGAATCAGCCAATCAGATTCAAAGGCGGGAAACTTGAACAGCCAGTTCAAACTCTTGACACCCTCCATCGACATTTAATCAATTTAATCTCTTAATCAAGTTTCCTAGTCGCATCCATTGAACTGAATATAGTCATGAAAATAATATTTTTTACAAGAAAATTATTTGTGAATTTTTTATGGATTTTGTTTTGGATTTTTCGAGTTTTTGTTCTGTGTTTTTGGTGTTAGTTGTCTATGTCTGCACAAATTTTTTTTTGAAACTGAAATATACCGTCTAACTGATTTAATTGTAATTTAATTTGATTTGATTGATTATTTTTTATTAATTTAGATTAATTTGGATTTACTTAATGTATTATTATTATTAAGATTTATTAATAAAATATTTGTAAGCAAAAATTGAATTTATTGCTTTATTCAATTGTATTTTTCTGTCGATTTGAATTTGGCGCCTTTACGCCATCTAGCGGCGGATTGTCCAACACCGTATTGGCGGGATTTTTGAAATTTAAATAAGTAATTATTACCAAATAATATGAAATACATCAGATTTATTAAAATATTTGAAATCTATGTATTATGTTTTAATATATTATTCATTATTTCTATATTACATATTTTCTGTAAGAAATATTCAAATATTTTGCCCCTGTAGCAAGGCGGAGGCTTCTTTTTATTATTACTTAATTTATACATTACATTTTAATACTTATAAATATATTATAAGATTTATTATAATTTATAATAATTAATAATCATATCCAAAAACGTGGGCATAACGTAGTTAAATGGTTACTCAATTCAGATGTTAAGTAATCGCTCGAAGTTCGGGAACTTGCAGCCTCATTCTTCTCTTCAAAATTTAAAATAAAACTAATATCTCATTATTAGTATGAACATTTGATCACTTTGGGAAGTCAAATTTGAATTCATTATCAAGTTTTTGAATTAAATTTTTATTAAATTAATTGAATTATCGCGTGTTCTTTTCCGTTTCGAACAACGTGTGTGCATGTAAACAAGACGCCATAACGAAGGGAAGGTACGTAAAAACATTTCTCTCCACATTTCATAGTTTTTATCAAAATTTTCTTTCACTCTATCTATTCCACAGCTGAAATTTGCTTGTGTGATGCCTCTGACATGATACGCAGGGTGCCTCTATGTTATTTTCTCACCATCATTTCAATATAACATTTTCAAGGTCAAGCGAGGTGACCCCATCTCCTAATACAACAGCCTGGTTACTGCCTGTGCAAGTCATTCGACCTTTGGTTTACCTAAGATTCACATGTGCGTCTTAATTAAACCAAAATTTAAGAAAAACATTCAACATTTTATCAAATAAGGTAAGTCCAGCCATATTGTTTTATACGGTTCTCGTTCAACTGCTTGCTTGCGATTTTGTTTGTGTTTTTCGTAGATAAATGGAAGTAAGCAGCAGTAGCTCAAATTGCGAGATACTGTCGAGCAGTAGCACGCAGAGCAGCTTCAGTAGCAGCAGTAGCGGAGATTCGAGTCCTTATGAGGCAAATAACTGGCCGGGGACTTCTTGGGACGAGTGGGGGTATTTTCCCGAGGCTTCCCGCGCTTACCAGCACCCGCAGAAGGCTCGGGAAACTACTGGCTTCCCCATTGCCCACCGTTCATCCCGCAGCTCATCACCAGCAGCAGTATTTTGGTACCGAGCATGAAACCACCACTACTTTTGCTGGCTATCAGCAGTACACTGTCGATTATGCTACCCCGTGGTTCTTTACCCAGGTGAAATAAATTAGTAAATTTAAATTTGTGCTAAAAATATGCTGGAAATATACTTTTGTATGCTCTACTTGTACTTCAGTCGTACTACAGTATACTTTAGTATTTTTGAGATATTTAAAAAATATACTAAAAGTATGCTAGAAGTATAATACAAGTATTCTAAACGTATCAAGTATTTTTTTATTATACTAATCCTTATACCCAAAACTAGTATATTATTTTTATAAGGGCAACTGAACTATGTTTTATTTCACTTCCTTGGTTTAATTAAAATAACATAATAAAATAATATGATTAATTAAAAGTTTTCCAAGTTAGTAATTATTTTTACTTGTTTCATCGAGTATGCTCACTACTTCAATAAAAAAATAGTAGCATTAACTAAAATACTAACTGTTTTCTCACTAGGGCAACTACTACGACTCCCGAGTAGCTTACGAGTACTGTCAGACTACTACCACGTATTACACAGCCCCCTCCATGCATGCAGCAGAAGGATACCAGGAAGCTGCTACCGCAAGTAGCACTTCAACAACACCAGGTAATTGGGTGTTATATTGAGGTGGACTATCTACCACTACTACTGCTAGTACTATTGCTCCTGCTATTACTACTACTGCTACAACTGCTATTACCACTGCTGCTAGTACTATTGCTACTGCTGCTACTACTAGTACTACTATTATTATTATTACTATTGCTCTTATTACTACTGTTACTACCATACTACTCGTACTCCAACCACGACTACTACCACTAACCCTTCTATTACTGCTAATACTACTGCTAATACTACTGCTACTGCTACTACCACTACTACTACTACTATTAATATCACTACTGCTGCTGCTGCTATTACTACTATTGGTACTACCACTGTTACTACCACTACTGCTACTACTAATAGTATTGCTCCTACTACGATTACTTCTATTACCACTATTACCACTGTTACTACTATCACTACGTCCGCTGCTGCTACTATACCACTACTGCTACTACTACTAATATTGCTCCTACTATTATTACAAGTACTACTACTTCCACTACTACTACTATTATTTCTACCACTACCACTACTACTACCACTACAAATTATATCAAAGATCCTACGTCCACTACCAAATCTTCCAACGTCAAGTCTTCTATTTACTTACAGGCGAAGGATTTACTTACCGTTCACCTTTTGTAGCAGAGGAGGATCACCACGCAGATTCTGATACTTGGGTGCAGGATCTAGTGGAAGTGGATGTCAAACCATTTCCGGTTCCACTTCCGGTTCCGGGTCCGGTTATGGACCCTCATCCCGTCCCAGACCCTGTTTACGCTTCAGTCCCAGTGGAAAACGAACATTCCCTCAACGGCCCATCAGATGTGGACACCCGTGAAGAACATCCAATCAGCAGCCAGGCTTCTGACTATTCGACCAATCCTGGAAACCTTGAAGATATTATCCACCAATGCGATTATTGCTCTCGTTTCTGCGTTTCTGCTGGAGGACTGAAACGTCACGTTCGGTAAAAAAATTAATTAAATTAAATTAAGTTGATTAATCGTAGAAATAAATGGTAATAAATTTTATCGTAATAAGTTAAATTAGACTTGAATAGAATATATTATCGATTTATAAAAATACTGATCAGTTTTATTGCAAAAAATTAAATAATTAACGTGGATTAATTATAATATTAATTTATTATTATTATGTTTTTTATAATAAATATTAATCGATTCTTTATTTTCCTAGATTTTGCAGTAGTTTGAGACTAGTTTCACTAATGGGTAAACCTGATTCGCAAAACGGGACAGCAGGACAACCCTCTGATACCCTAGAACAACAGCCGCAGCAGCAACAACAACAAGAGATACAGCAGTCTCAACAACCGGACTTGCAGCAACAACAGCAGCAGCCAGCCTTTGTATTAAATTCCTTCATTCGTTAATATCATATAATTATTCACTTTTTTTTGCTACTATTTGTCATTTTTATCTGAATATACATAATTTCACTTATATATATTTTTAGCAATTTTCTAATAATTTATACAATTTACTATTTGTAAGTTATGTTAACTATTTATTAATATAAAATTAATGCATTTGATTAAATTTATGGTACTTCATTTCTTTTTCTATGAATCATTTTTACATTAATATTTATAACTAATTTATTTCATTTAATTTTCCTAACTATTCTCTACATTTTTCCTGATTTTCTGATATTTTCTAATTTTTTCTGATTTTCTCTGATTTTTTCCTGAGGTTTTCTGATTTGTTAAAAATTTTTCCTATTTTTCTGATTTTTTTTCTGATTTTTCTACATTTTTTCTGATTTTCCCCACATTTCTTCTAATTTTTCCTACAGTTTTCTGCTTTTTGTGATTTTTCCTCATTTTCCCCACTTTTCCTGATTTTCTGATGTTTTCTGATTTGTTCAAAATTTTTCCCATGTTTTTCGGATCTTTTCTAATTTTTCAACATTTTCTCTAAATTTCTGTAATTTTTTCTGATATTTTAAAGATTTTTCTGTATTTTGTCTGATTTTTTCTCATTTTTTGTCTTGTTTATTTGTGAAACAGGTGAAAGCGTTGCGGAGAAGCGCGTTGCGGGTCAGGGGCGAGAAGCGCGCGGCGCGGGGAAAGAGCGGCGCCAAGCAGCACGCCTGCTCAGTGTGTGGTGTCCGCTTCGGCAGCGAGAGGGCTCTGCTCGAACACCTAGCCGTCCACGGCAGTATTTTAATTATTCTCTTGTTCTGAATTTTTATTCAATAGAATATCATTTTTAGTTCATTTACAGTATTTGCAGTAGTTTATTATTATTGTTGTTGTTGTCGTTGTTATTGTTGTATCTAGCACAACTTGTATTACTACGATTACTACGTCTGCTATAACTCTTCCTACATATACTATTATTACTAATTCCATTACTCCTACTACTGCTACTACAAGTAATGCTTCTTTTATTACTACTAGTACTACAACTGTTGCTATTACTGCTCTTATTACTCCTACTACTACTTCTAATGCTATTACAACATATACTTCTACTCATACTACTGTTACTACTTCTACTACTGTTACTTCTACTACTGTTACTTCTACTCCTACTACTACTACTGCTACTACAACTAATACTTCTATGATTACTACTAATACTACAACTGCTACCATTACTGCTCCTATTACTCGTACTACTTCTACTACTGTTACTTCTACCCCTACTAGTACTACTACTCCTACTCCTACTTCTACTACTCCTAATACTACTACTATTAATCGTGTATTTATTTGTGATTTTTAAGTTCGCAAGGCGTATTCGTGCATCCACTGCAAGAGCCAATTCAGCCGCAAGTTTCACCTGACGCGTCACATCAAGCAGCGCGGATGCGACGGAGGCCCCCGCGTCTCGTTCCCCTGTGAGGTAAACAACAACAACAATAATAGTAATAATGATAATAGTTGTAGTAGCAGTAGTAGTAGTAGTAGCAGTAATAACAGTAATAATAATATAATAATAATAGTAGTATCAGTAGTAGTAGTAATAACAGTAATAATAATATAATAATAATAGTAGTAGCAGTAGTAGTAGTAATAATAGTAATAGTAGTAATAATAAAAATAAGTGTACTTATTGGTTGAACTACTATTTTGTTACTAACACTAGTATTGCACTACTTACTTGTGCTACTTCGACTATTTTTGCATCACTGCTACTGCTACTTTTGCCTACTGCAGCTTCTACGGACAGTGCTACTGTTACTAGCTCTATTACAGCGCTATTACTTATGACAATAGTTTAAGAAGTGTCAGTTACTAACACTACTGCTATTCGTAATACTTCTGCTACTAACACTAGTACTATTACTACTGCTACTTGTACTCCTACCAGTGCTAGTACTAGTACATATAGTTAAAGAAGTCTTAATATTAATACTATTTACGCTGTTGCTAATGCTACCAATACTAACAGTATGTAGTAAAGTATTGATACTACTACTACTATTACTACTACTACTATTACTACTACTACTATTACTACTACTACTTTCACTACTTCCGTAACTAATCATGCTACCAATAGTAGTAATCCTGCTAATAGTAATGTTTTAATAAGCATGTTTATTGGTTCTACTACTACTTTGTTACTAATTCGACCATTACCACTAGTTCCACTCTTACTGCTACATCGTTGCTACTACAAGTAGTACTGCTACTACTTCTACTTCTAATACTGCTTGTGCTCCCAGTAATACTACAGTGCCACTGTCACTAACAAGTATATTGTACATTATATATTATATATTTATATACACGCATATTATGTTGTACTACTACCTACTACTACTACTACTGCTGGTCTTCCTCCTCTTGCTAATACTAATGCTAATAAAGGTTAGAAAGATTAATATTATTACTACTACTAGCACTACTTTTACTACTTCTGGTACTATTTATGCTACTTATACTACCACTACTATTACTACTTTTCTTATTACTACTACTACTAATCCTGCTACTTCTTCACTGCTCTTACTGTTACTACTACCAACACTGCTACTACCACAACTTCTACCACTATTAGTAATATCAATAGTAACTGAATTTTTGTGATTTTCTCTAGCTTTGCCACAAGACGTTTTCTCGTAAGGACAACCTTCGGGAGCACATCAAGAGTCACACGGGACAAACGAGGCAACGGCCGCGGATCCCCTGTCCAGTCCACGGATGCTCCAAGTCCTTCCAGGGCAAAACACAACTCCAGAGCCATCTCAACGCCCATGCTGGTAACTCAAGAGGGTTTCAGTAGTAGTAGCAACAGTAGTTGTTGAAGTATTGTAAGAAGAGTAGCAGTAGAAGCAATAGGAAGAATGGTAGCAGTAATAGTAATTATAGTAGAAGTAGTAGTATTAGTAACAGGAGTTGTAGTAGCTTTTGTGAGAGATGTAGTAGTAGTAGTGGAAGCAATAGGAATGGTGGTAGTATTAACAGTAACTATAGCAGCAGTAGTAATAGTTGCAGTAATAGTACTAGTTTCAGTAGTTGAAGTAGTAGTAGTACCAGCAGTAGTAGAATAGGAGTTGTAATAGTTGTACCAGTGATACTACTACTATTACTACTCCTACTAGTTTCAGTAGTTTAAGTAGTAGTAGTACCAGCAGTAGTAGGATAGCAGTTGTAATAGTTGTACCAGTGATACTACTACTATTACTACTCCTACTACCATGTTTAGAACAGCTACTACTGCTCCTCCTCTTACTGCTCTTCCCACACTCTACTGCTACCACCAGTACTATCCCCTATTACAAATACTCCTACAAACACTGCCACTACTACTACTACCACTCCTGCTACTGCTACTATTATTTTCATTATCATTTGTAGGTGTTCGACCGTACGTGTGCACAGCTTGCGACAAAAGCTTCCGTTCCAACGCTGCTCTTCGCAAGCACACGCGACTGCATAACATCCCGAGACCCTTCACCTGCTCTATCGTAAGTTCATTCCAGTGTTTCCACTTTCAATTTGCCCATTTTCCCCTCTTCCCTTATTTTTCCCTCTTTCTCATTCCCGCTTGAATCCAGGCTGTACTTCTAAATTTTCCATTTTCCCTCTTCTCTGGTTTTTCCCTCTGCAGACTCCATTTCCCCCTTTTCAGGGAATCTCCCCGCAAAGTGGAAACACTGGTTCATTCATTCATTACTCATTATAATTACCGTCATTGTCACTACTACTACTATCAGTACTATTACTACGGTTGTTCCCTCTACTACCACTACTACTGTTATTGTTAAAGCTATTACTATTACTATCATTACTGTTACTACTACTACTGTTACCTTCACTATTACAATTATTACTATTACTACTACTACTAATATTATTATTATTACTTTTCTAGTACTTCTGTTCCTACTACTATTACTTCTACTACTTACTACCGCTGCCACCACTATTACTATTTTGAATACTTCTACTATTATTACTACTACTACAACCACTATTACTATTTTTTCATAAATTTTCTTCGCAGTGTCAGGCCTGTTTCGCGTCCAAGGATACGCTGCTGTTGCATACGCAGACGCACAGGGACGACGTCTGCTTCCGCTGCTCGCAGTGCAGCAGCGCCTTCAGCGACGTCACCAAGCTGCGACTTCACGTGCAGCAGCAGCACAGGGAGCCGCAGCAGCTCGCGGCCTCGTCGGCATCGACGTCGTCGCATAGTTTCTGCTGCAACGACTGCAGCAGGAGATTCCCCACCCAGCAGCTGCTGCTCGTCCATGGCGTTAGCCATGCTACCAGGGTAAATTAATATAAAGAAATAAAGTGGTAAATAGCAGAAGTGATCGCTGGTTAGTGTTAGTTAGCTTTTAGTTACAGAGTTGGTTGATTAGTAGATTACTCGGTTGGATAGTTGTCTTGTTAGCTAGCTAGTTGGTTAGATAGTTGGATTATTAGGTTGGCAAGTTAGTTCATTTACTAGCTAATGAGTTGCTTACATGGTTAGTCAGTTGGTTAGTTAGTCAGCTAATTTGCTGCATACATGGTTAGTTACTTAGTTAACTAGTTTGTTGCGTACGTAGTCAGTTAGTTAGCAAGCTAGTTTGTTGCTGATATCGTTTGTTACCTAAGTAGTCTGTTGCTTACTTGGTTAGTCAGAATTAGTACTAGTAGTAGTTAGCTTAGCAACTTACTAGTCACTTAGTCAAGTTGCTGGTTTGTTGGTTACGTGGTCAGTCACTATTAGCCTAGCGAATTAGCCATACGGTTAGTTAGCAACTTACTAACTTATCTTATCCATAAAGAGTTCACGATTAGATTGCTACTAGCTAGTCAGCTACTTACGAACTCATCTGCTTATTCAAGAACGGCTTTCGATTGGCTTGCCACTAGTTAGTTAGTCAGCTAGTTCGTAATTAGTTAGTTAGCTTAGCAACTAACTAATATCTTCTTATTCAAAAGGACTCTTGATTAGCTTGCCACCAGTTTTCAGCTAGTTAAGTAGCTTAGCAACTTACTAATTTATCTGCTTATCCATAAAGGGCTCACATTTGGCTTGCCACTAATTTTCAGCTAGTTATCTAGCCTAGTAACTAACTACTTAGTTGACTAGCTTAGCAACCTACGTCCTAACTAATTTTCCATCTCAACAAGGGCTCTCGACTAGCTTGCCACGAATGCAGACGCTCTTTCGTCCATCCAAGCGGTCTGCTGCGTCACCTGCGCATTCGCCACCGGTACAGCGACTCCGACGCCGAGCAGTGTCTCCTGCGTCACGGCACCAGCGTCAAGCAGCTCGAGAAGAACATCATCGACCTGCTAAACCTCCTGGTCGAACCGCAGGTCCTCATCGACCTGGGCTATCCGCAGACTCGCCCGGGGCTGCTACTCGACTCGGTGCTACGCAGGTGCGGTCAGCACCCGGCTGCTAACGACGACTACGTCCAGCAGCTACGTGCTAACACCAAAATGCTGTTCCAGTGTATCGTCGAAGACCAGAATTCGGTCGAAAATCTGTTGCAAAGCTGCGAAGTCAATGACGTCCTGCAGCAGGTCATCAGTTTGGCCAGAGCCAATCAGAATCCTCAATAAGAAAAAATGTTCAGCCAATCAGAGGCAAAACCAGAAAATTTTGTTTTCTTTTTTTTGTTGATTTTTTGTGTATTTTGTGTTTGAATGTTGATTAAACAAAAACCAGGAAGAAATTCAATAACAAATTTGACATTTAAATTTAATTTTTAGCTGATAACAGAATAATGCGTTATCTCAGTTATCACCACCGCCGCTACCGAAGATGCTCGAACTCCACGACGAACTGACGGCCCCGAAGAAAGCAGCAGCCGCACTACCAACCATCGGCGAGGATTCCCGTTTGTTGTCCTTCACGTTTTTCTTAACCTGGGAAGAAAATAACGATTAAGAAATTAATTTTTAAAAATAATCGTAATTAAATTGTATGCGGTATTTAAAGAATTTTGAGTATCTAGTATTATGGAATTATAGTATGAAATCTTAACCTTGTACTATTTTTTTTAATCAATTTGATTTTTTGATTAAATTTTGTAAAATATTTAACGAATTGTGAGTATCTAGCATTACTGCATTATACTGTAAATCTTAACCTTAAAAGAATCAAATAGTTAAGAAAAATATTACAATTAAGTTGTATATAATATTTACCGAATTTGAGTATTCAGTATAATTATATATATTATAAATATTATTGATTATTTTATTTACTTTTATAGTCTTTTTCTTACTTTTCTTATACTTCTTAATTTTAATATTCATTGAATAATATAATTATTAGTTATTGCACAGTGCGTTTATATTATTATTTTATAAGTAATCATTATTCAGCAGTTACCTGCAAGTTTGATTTCAAATTCAAATTTGGCGCCTCTTCTTCCTTGCGTCCAATCGCGTTCGAGCTGAGCGCTGATTGGCTGGCGAGCGGAAGGAGGAGGAAGCGCGGATTGGTTGAGGCCAGAGCCAATAGGACGGGGTTATCCGGCTGTGTTGTTGCAGCTGTTGTAGTTGTTGTAGCCGAGCGAGCGGCCCAGAGGACGGCGTGTCGATCGCTGGTCAGCAGCGGCGCGTAGAGGAACTGCAGGCGTTGAACGGCGAGTTTGACGTTGCGCTGGAGGTGAGGGCTGAAGACGTCGAGGTCGAAGGGGTCGACCCGACCTTCCAGAGACTCGCAGACACGCTTCGACTTGTCGCAAAGGTCCTGGGATGAATGGATTGCGTTAATTTTTAGAAGTAGTAGTAGTAGCAGCAGTAGGAGCAGTAGTAGCAGTAGTAGCAATAATAGTAATAGTAGCAACAGTAGCAGGAATAGCAGAAGTACTAGTAGTAGTACCAACAGTAGTAGTAACTAGCAACAGACGCAATAAGTAGTGGCAATAGTTGTAGTAGTAGGACTAACAGTAGTAACAGTAGCAATCATAGTACAAGTACTAACAGTAGTAGTAGTACCAATAGTAGTAGCACCAGGAACAGAAGTGATAATAGTAGCAATAGCTTTAGTAGTAATAAAGGTAATAGTAATAGTAACCGTGATAGCGGTAGTAGCAATAATAACAATAGCAGCAATAGTAGTAATAACAATACTAGCAGTAATAGTAGAAGTAGCAGTGGCAGTACCAGCAGCAATAACAACATTTAAATAGCAAAAATATGAACCTTCGAATCCCTTGACAAGAGAAGCGACGAGACGAAGCGAACGTCGAACAGCAGCTGCAGGGCTACGGGCTGCGTCATGCGGCTCCCGTTAGACTCGGCGTACGTCCCGTAACAAGTGACGATACTGCGGGCCGTGTCCTCCATCAAAGAACCCTGGACTCGCCTAAATAAATAGACAATTAACTAAGTAATCATAGTAGTAGTGGTAGTAGTAATATGAACAGTAACAATAATACTAGTAATAATAATAGCAGTAGCAGTAATAGTAATAGTGGTAGTAATGATAGTAATATTAGGAGGAGTAGTAGTGGCAGTAGTACTAACAGTAGTAGTAGAGGTAGTAGTAGTAGTAGTAGTAGAAATACTATTACATTAATAATAACATTAGTAATCTTAATACTACTACTACTACCACTGCTGCTGCTACTAGTACTACTACTACTGCTACTGAGGCTACTACGGTTACTACTACTACTGCTACTACAGCTACTACTACTACTATTACTCATCATCATCCTAGTAATAATAATAATACTGAATATAAAATACTTGGGGATTGTATGGCATCCGATACTGTTGACTTCCTTGCAGAGCTCGAAGAGGCAGTTCTGCAGCGGGAGGCTCGGGTTCATTGGGACACGAATGTGCGACTGGACCGCTTTGCCGCTCTCCCCTTCTTCCTCGATCACTATCTCCTCCCAAGCCTAAGCCAATCATCAATAATCGATAGTTGGCAGTTAATAATCGATAATCAATAACAGACAATCATTTATCAATAATCTATAATCGATGACTAATAATCAATCATTACCAACAGACAATCGATAAATTAGCAGTAAGTCATCAATAATCAATAATCGATAATAATTAATAATCAATAACTAATAATCGATAATCAGAAATCTGTAATCCATAATTAGTAATCGATAGTTCAGAACAGGCAATTAGGAACCGATAACTAATAATCAATAGTCAATAACCAATACTGTATAACTGACAATCAATAATCAATAATCAATAGTCGATAACTAATAATCAGTAACCGATAGTTATTCAATAATATTCAGTAATAAATGAGTTAAAAATAATAGTCAATAACCAATACTGTATAATCAATAAACGACAAGTAAGGATTAATAATCGATAAAAAATAGCCGATAATCAATAATCGATACCTAATAATCCATAGTCGATAGTAATTTCAAAAATCGATAGAAAATAATCGATAACTTTCATCGATAACTAAGAACTAATATTAAATAATCAATAGTTTACCGGCGTAGCTTTCAGTGCGTCGGGTAAGGAACTGAAAGTTAGGTTTTTCTCCAGTTTTTGGCTGAACCCGGCGATGATTTCGTTTTTCCAGGTTTCCAGAAGGTCCACTGTGCAGCTCCGCAGTGAATCGATGGTACAAAGCCACGTCTTTGACTCGTTTCCCTGAGTATAAGTGAGAGGTTCACGTTTAGTAGTAGTAGTGGTAGCGGCAGTGGTGGCAGTAGTTGTAGTTGGAGGAAGAGGGGGAGGAGGAGGGGGAGGCGGGGGGGAGGAGGAGGGGGAGGCGGGGGGGAGGAGGAGGGGGAGTAGGTGTAGTGGTATTACTAGTAGGAGTAACAGCAGTAACCAACAGTATAATAGTAACAGCAGCAGTAGTACTAGTAGTAGTATTGGTAGGAGGAGTAGTATTAGTAGTAGTAGTAAGACTAGCACTACCAGTAGCAGTAGCAATAGTAGTAGCATCAGTGGTAGTAGTAGATCTAGCATCAGTGGTACTAGTAGTAGTAGCATTAGTACTAGTACTAGTAATAGCACTAGTAGTAGTATGAGTAGTAATAGCAATAGTAGTAGTAGTAGTAATAAGACTAGCAGTAGCAGTAGCAATAGTAGTAGCATCAAAGGTAGTAGTAGATGCAGCATCAGTGGTACTGGTGGTAGTGGCATTAGTAGTAGTAGAAGTAATAGCACTAGTAGTGGTATGAGCAGCAATAGCAGTAGTACTAGTTATAGTAGTGGTAATAGTATTAGTAGTAGTGGTAGGTAGATATAAATAATAATAATCATCATAATAATAATAATAATCATAATAACCTTTCCAGCAGTAAGGCACAGTTTCAAATGTGGCGCCAAATGTGTCAGGGCTGCAGCCAATCGGGACGCGAACACCATTTTCCACAAGTTGTCCACCCCTGTGAATCTTCCTTCAAGAATCTCGTGATTCTTAAACATAAAATAACAAAAATAATTCAATTAATAAGCCAATCAGAATATCACTAACAAATCACAATTAAATTTATTATTATTATTATTTATATTAATTAAAATTAAATTTAATTACAGGATTTAAATCAGTTAATTATTATTAATAAATATTTTTCAACTTGTAAATATCATTATGTTATATTTTATTCGTTTGAATACTTTTCAACGGTTTGTCCCGTAGCGCGTTCCAGGACGGCGTAGACGTCCACTCTGTCCTGGAACCGGTCGAAAACCGCCGTTTCTTGCGGGTTTTGAATTTTTCCCTCCTGGTAGTGCTGCACGTCTTCCCACAGGATCCGCAGTTTTTGGTCCAACAACCCGCAGGCCTGCTGCACACAAGGCGTATAACCCCGTGTCTTCATATAGACACCTAAAAACGAAAATTAATGGATTCAGTACCTATGAAAACTCAAAAGTTGATTAAAAGCGTAAAAAAAATGAACATTAAAACCATTGACAATAAATGATTGGGAAATAATTAGCATAAAAAAAATGAACATTAAAACCATTGACAATAAATGATTGGGAAATAATTAGCACTAATTAATAAAATGTATTCAAAACTGAACTAATGTAATTAAGAATAATCAAAGCTAAACATAAAGCCTGTCACTCTTTGTATCTCCCCGTGTGTTCCGCTTGTAGCCAGTCGGCGGGGCTTAATCTGAGGGTGTCAACTAGCGATCCTAGCGGTACACAATAATAAAAGCTCAAAGAGTTAGAGGTTTACTACACTTGGTTTAACTCAGTACGTGTGGTCATAACCCGCAACTGTAAGGGAATACTTTTATATAAACAGAACTGATTTTTTTTTTTTTTTTTTTTTCCATTTCCTTTGAGAAAAGTTGCTATATATGGCTCTGGTTGATCCCCTCAACTTGCCTCCAAGCCAGAAACGGAGGTTACAATGCTAGACAGGACTTTTGACAGGCTTTACGTTTAGAAAGCTATGGTAGTAGTTACCGCTCGAGCCCCGAGGAGCTGCGACAGACTGCGGCAGGTCAGCTGCCAGTTCCGTCCATAGCCACTGCATTACTTCCGATTCCGAACTAGAAATTCCATAATTCAGTATTATAACAAATAAATAGTTGGATTATTATATATTAACAAATTTAAACAACATAACAACTATTTCATTAATAAACTTAGTCTAATAATTTATTAAAAACTTGACAGAAAACCATAAATTACTTGTAAATTTCCTGATTTTTCTGTGTTACAAAGTTCGTCACAGCCGAAAACGCAGACTCGAGTTGCAAGCGAATGATAGCGTGAATCTTGGAGACGACGGGAGGCCGAACGATGTCGTCCCACAGCGAAACGCCCCTCCCGAGCAAGCGGGTCATCAGTTCGTCCCAATTTTCCACTGCGGCATCATTCTAGAAGGAAAACAATATCATCAATAAATTTGTTTTTTAATAATAATCATAACAGTATACCTTTAGAGTATCGTGAACGGCTTCTCGTATGCCGGCCAGAGTCTTGACAGAAACTGCGAACGACAGGAGTTCAGAGATCTTGTCTCTCGTCCACTTCCCCACGCTTTCAAACCACTCGACAAAGACCTGCCGCAAAACGCTCAGCGGAATCGTCTCCCAGGCCTGCCTGAAATTCGGCCTGAAATATGAAGAAAAATCAATATAACGAATAATAATAATAAATAATAACAAATTTGTTATGAAGTATTGAAGGAATGGAGGTCAATGAGAGGTGGAGGTTATACAGGGACTTTTAGGGAAAAGAAATTAGTAATAATTATAGACTACTATTTTACATGATATGTAACAAAATTAAATAACAAAAATACCTGAATTCTGAAATAGTGGACGGTAAGTATTTCAGTATAGCTCCTGAAGGAAGATTAAGAAACTCTACAGTGCGCGGAGCTCCGGATTGCGAGATACTCTTGACGATATCTGAGATCCCCGACTGCGGTATCCCCGAGTCTAAAAATCCTTCTGTTTTTAATAAAATCAAATAAAGTTGCCAAACTTTAATTTATTTTGCGATTCTTATTTTATCTTAATTTGCACTCTAATTGATTTCAATAACTGATTTAAAATTCCTTCAATTATTATTTTAATGATTTTATTATTATTATTTAAACTTATCAATCTAATTTTATTAAATTTTCAAAAATGCAGTATTTCTGTATACCTACGAACAAACTGTGGACTGCAGATATCGTCCCGCTGATACAAGTCACAAACCCGCAGATCTGCATCTTGATACCGTTCTGCGGGAAACCTCCACCCAAAATTTCCAGGGCCTCGCTTCTCGTTCGCAGAAACCGTTGCAAAAGTTCCGTCGAACTCTGACCCTCGAGTAGAAGCAATGCACCCAAAGCATTCGCAGCGTCCTGTAATGTTAACAAATTGCATTAGTTACTTTTTGATTGTCCACAACCCTATTGTTAAACATATTGCACTAAATACAATATTTCCATACGAACATCGTACTTCTACACACAGCTGCGGTTGTCTCAGTACGTTCAGGTTCAAGTTTGAGATAACGTCATTAAACGAACTGAGAGCAGCCCACTGTCGACTGACGATAGGAAACCAGGACGCGAAGTTTTGCTCGCTTTCCGTCTGAAAAATCAGAGCCGTGTGCAAATGCTGGGCCAACTGCAGGACTTGAGCCCCTCGGCAGAAATCGTTTTCGTCCAAAAGATTCCAGACTTTTTCCGGCAGGTCCATCAGAAGACGAATCTGAGCGGCTAACGATAAGTATTCCCGCTTCATTTGACTGTTTTCTCTATTTAATAAAACGTTTTAGTTAAATCGTGAAAACATTCAGGAATGACTATGTACCTCGATGTTTCGTGCGACTGCTCTTCCGTTCGAAATCCTACAATCTGACGGTGTTTGAATGTTACCATTTGCCGCTGCATGTCCTCGAGATTGGAAATGACTCCAGCGGCTGCGTTTTTCATCTCGCAGATAGTGTCTGCAGCCTCAATCAAGTCCCTGTACCTGTTCCTACTCGAAAAACATTCAAAAATGTTTAAAATAAAACTTTAGTTCATACATGTGTCGTTACATAGTAAACTATAAAAAACGTTAATTAAAAAGTTAAAGTTAACGTGTAAACTATCGAAGTATCAAAAAACGCAACTTAAAAAAGTTAACGATAACTTGCGCACTTTTGAAAAACGTAACTTACTGAACATTACTGTTAACTAATAACTTGTTGTCCTACCCGACAGTAACTCGGAGGTCTTCCCGTTTCTTTTCGGCTTCAGCTCTCATTTTCTGCAGGATTTGCTGGATTTCTTCGATTTTGTGCTGCTCGAAAAGTTTGTCGACATTAACGTTCAGGTAATCTGTGCAGCCCGGATTTTGAGCCATTTTATAAGCTTATAGAAAGCTATATTTTTAATAAAAAATTGAATTTTTCAATCTAAATATAGTGGCAAATTAAATTTGTAATAATGTAATGGTAAATAAACAAATTTTTCTGTTGACGTGGGTCGTATTTTGACAACAGTGTTTCTAGTTTCAATCTTCCCCGAAAGAGGGCACTCTTTTACGTTTTCCCTTTACCACAAACTATTAATTTCCCCTTTTTCCCCTCTTTGCTAGGATGTATTGCTATAATCCTAAGTTTCCCCTTTCGCTCTTCCCTTAACTCCCCGTTTCCCTCCATGCAAGAGTATACGACTAAATTTCCATTTTCCCTCTTCCCTTATTTTTCCCTTTTAAGACCGAATATTCCCCTTTTTCAGGGAAGCACTGTTTGACAAGTAATCGGATTGTACTCATAGCTGCATCGTTACCAAATATTACTATTCCACTAAATTTATTTATTTATATTACATAATTATAAAAATAAATTCCTCATAATAAGATATAAATAATTATGTAATATTTAAATATATTTTACTATCAAATAAAAAGATTCTATTTAATTTAGAACCCATGTTTATATTTTATTTTAAATAAACATTAACTACTTGTAATATATTACATACATTTATAATATTTATTAAAATTAAATCCAGAAATTTACGCGACAAATGATAACGGATGATAACATGTGATAACGGTTGATAACAAAGTGATAAAAAGTGATAACAAGTGATAACGAATTGATAACAAGTTGATAACAGGTTTCTACAGACGAAAAGAAAGAACATATAGCGACAAAAATGATAACAGATGATAACATGTGATAACGGTTGATGACAAAGTGATAAAAAGTGATAACAAGTGATAACGAATTGATAACAGTTGATAACATGTTGATAACAGGTTTCTACAGACGAAAATAAAGAACATATAGCGAAAAAAATGATAAGAGATGATAACATGTGATAACAGGTGATAACAGTTGATAAAAAATTTATGACAAGTGATAACAGTTGATAACAAATTGATAACATGCTGATAACAGGTTTCTACAGACGAAAATAAAGAACATATAGCGAAAAAAATGATAAGAGATGATAACATGTGATAACAGGTGATGATTTTCTACGTTGTGGAAGTTGCGAACCACCCAGTGCGTAAAACGTAAAATGTGTAAAAAATGTTTCATTCATAAAACAAACATAATGTTTAGATTTATGAATGGACCCTAACTTCCGCCTGATAACAGGGCGATAACAGATAATAACAGGATGATAACAAATGATAACAAGTTGATAATACACGATAACAGAGATGATAAGAAGCGGCAATGTAGGCTAAGGGGTCCGAAACTCCGAAGAAAAGTGTACGAAGATTATTTGATAACGCATGATAACATGGAGATAACAGGATGATAACAGTGATAACATGACCTGGGTGTAGGAAGATTATAGGAAGTTTCGGACCCCTTAGAAATATAGGGCTTTTAAAGACTTGAACTGGATCAAATAATGATAACGGACTGATAACACGATGATAACAGTGATAGCAAGTGATAACAGAATGATAACAGTGATAACATGACCTGGGTGTAGGAAGATTATAGGAAGTTTCGGACCCCTTAGAAATATAGGGCTTTAAAAGACTTGAACTGGATCAAATAATGATAACGGACTGATAACACGATGATAACAGTGATAGCAAGTGATAACAGAATGATAACAGTGATAACATGAACTATGTGCAGGAAGATTATAAGAAGTTTCGGACCCCTTATAGAAATATAGGGCTTGAAAGAGTTGAAACTTGATCAAATAATGATAACAGACTGATAACACGATGATAACAGTGATAACAAGTGATAACAGGGTGATAACACTGACACCCTCTGAACCCTTTTTTGACCGTGTGAAAAAGAGGGGTGTACTAATGTCACATAAATAGTGTCAACACTACACTTGAAGATGTCAACAGTGGTTAACCATAGTTAATAACCGGCAAAAATATGACAAGGCATGTTATCACTTGTTATCAAGTGTTATCTCTGTTTGCTATACGTTCAGTGTTTCCACTTTTGCAGGGAAATTCCCTGAAAAAGGGGGAAAATAGGGTCTGAAAAGGGAAGAAGAAGAGAAGAAAGTAAAGAGGACATTTAGATCCTGCATATTCCAGCACGGAGGGGGGAAAAAGGGAAAGATAACGGAAGAGGGGAAAAAGGGAAAACTGAAAAGTGGAAACACTGGCTACGTCCAGACGAAAAAGAAAGTTCAGAAATTAAAAAAAAAAATTAAAAAAAGTTCTTTATTGTCGTCTGTAGAAACCTGTTATCAGCTTGTTATCACTTTGTTATCAACTGTTATCACTTGTCATCACATGTTATCATCTGTTATCATTTTTGTAGCTAAATGTTCTTTCTTTTCGTTCGTAGGAACCTGTTATCAGCTTATTATCACTTTGTTATCAATTTGTTATCAAGTGTTATCAATTATTATCAACTGTTATCACTTGTTATCACTTTTTCTACTGTGTAGTGAGAAAATGGAAGATTTATTCTGAGGGAAACGAGAAGAGTCATTAACATTAACGACGCCATAACTCGTCAGCCACTTGTTTTCCACTGCGGTTTAAGCCGAAATCTGAATTTCCACAAACTTTGGAAAAAAAAATAATAAATAAAAAATAAATAATAAAATATAATAAATAATAATAAATATAATAATAAATAATGAATAAATAAATAAATAAATTTCCACAAACTTTGGCCAAAAATTAATAATAATAAATAATAAATAAATAATAAAATATAACAAATAATAATGAATATAATAATAAATAATGAATAAATAATAATATATGTAATAAATAATTATAAATATAATAGTAAATGATAGTAAATATAATAATAATTTATAAATAAATGATAAAATATAATAAATGATAAATAATAATAAATATAACAAATAATAATAAATATAATAATAAATCATAAATAAATAATAAAATATAATAAATAATAAATAATAGCAAATAAAAGTTTAATTATTATTAAATTTAATTTTACTTTTTCATTTAGTCAAAAATTTTGATCAAAAATTATTTACTTGAAATATTTCATTAAATATTATTCATTTAATTAATAATTAATATTAATGATTAAATAATATTAATAATTAAATATAATAACTAATTATTATAATTAATTAAATTATATTTATATATTATAATATAATTGAATTTAATATTAATTAATTAATTAATTATTCATTTCATTAATAAATATTTGAGATTAATTATTAAATTTAAATATTGTGGAAAAAATTCTTTGTATGAATCTTAAAAGAATCTTAAAAGAATCTCTGTACATACCAAATGATAACATATGATAACAAGTGATAACAGTTTGATAACAGAATTTTTTTAAATATTAATTAATTATATTTATCCAGCAAGTAGATTTCTGAATTTCTGCAATCAGGTGTACAAGATTCTTTTTTAGATTCATGAGATTCTTGTCAAGAATCTTGAGATTCTTTTTTCAAGAATCTTAGAGTTACAAACCCCCGGGGGCGGGTAAAGGTTTTATTAGAGCAAAGTTTGTTTGTATTAGCATTGCAGAAGCGGCTTCTGCTATGCAGGGTTGATAACAAAGTGATAACAGATGATAACATGATGATAACATCATGATAACATTACCATATAGCCATTGAATAACTATAAATACAAATGATATTAGTAATAATTCATTTACAGTAAATAAATCATATTAAAATGAATTAATTTATATTATTAAAACTATATTTCTGATAAAAATTTGAATTTTAGGAATTTTTGTAGTTTTTTGGGCGGTTGTGAGCCCCGCCTGGTTGACTTTGCCTTGGTCCATAAAAGAAAGACGTACCAACGTAACGCTACCAGTTGGTGCCATTTGTTCCTCGAGTATACATCACACACTTTCCCAAACTTTCTGGGAAAAACTTTTTTTTCCCAGAAAATCCGTGGGAAATTTATTGTTGTTAATGGGAAAAATAAACCTACGTCTAACAAAAGGATAATTAAATAAGGTAAATTTTTATTAAATATTTTAATAAATTAGTTAATTAATAGGAAAATCGTGGGTATTATTAATAGTACTATTTATTTTACTCATAAGATTAGAATTAAATTTTTAAATAATAATAATTTTCAATAATAATTGTAAAAATATTTTTTGAATTTCCCGCGCAAATCTCTAATCAGAAAATCCTAAAACCGAACTCCGGTTTGACCAATCACAATCGATCTCAGGCAACCGAGTCATCTGATTGGCTAGAGCTTGCCGCATAATGTGATAGTTGGGGCGGGTCTAGACAAATTTATAAATAGTTACATTTTTTACCGCTAGATGGCGTTGCCGTAGAACGGCCATTTGACTACTACTGCTGTGCTGCGTGGCTGTAGTTGTAGTTTTCGCTATTTACTTAATAAGTATCAAGTACGTGATTTGTAAGTATCGATACTTACAGTCTAGAGATTAGTAGCAGGGAATCTTATTATTAATTTTCCCTATTAATTTCAGATTCCTTTATTATATAACAATTAATTATATATTATTAATTAATTACAATAATTAATAAAATTTTATCTTAGGTTCAGTCTAACACTATGGAAGCAATGAGTTACGGTCAGCACAATCCTGTGATTCATTCTGCTACCTCGCTACCCAGTAGCCCGCTACCTACCGATGCTACCAAGAGATCGCCTTTCCAGGAAGAAGACTACTCGTTTGCTACCTCTGCTACCCCCGTGGTAGCAAGATCATGTATGGGTAGCATTCGTCCAGGTACCGATTGTGCTACCTCGATACCCAGCAGTTTGCTACCCAGCGATGCTACCAAGAGATCGCCTTTCCAGGTAGCAGACTACTCGTTTGCTAATTCTGCTACCACCGCCGTAGCAGGACCATGCGTGGGTAGCATACTGAGGTATCAACAGTCACGCTGCTGGAGCTACTCGGAACATGGTAGCAGTGGTAGCAGCTACTCTTCGGTAGCTAATCAAGCCTTCGATACTCACCAGCTGGGTAGCAGTACCTGCTACCCATCACCGGATACCTCGGTAGCGTTCTGTACCCATCATTGGTACGGATACCCTGGATACGTTACCCGGATTCCCGATACCCAAGGTCATGGATTCATGGGACCTGCTACCGCTACCTCTGGACACAATGTCACTGATACCGCGATAAGTGGACACGATGGATACCCTGGATACCGAGGGTATCATCACGGATACCCCGATACCTCATTTGCTACCGGTATAAACATTTCCTACTCAGTTGTGTGTCCACGTATTCGACAGATTATACATTTACGTATCAGGACTGGGTAGATTTGGATGTGAGACTAGATTGTCTCGTAATTCTGTCGTATGTCTGGACAGGCGGATATGTGAGAGCAGGGTTTAACAGTCTGTCCACGGATTCGACAGATTAGTTCTTACGCAACACATTTTGGTACTAATGTGCGTGTTTGTATGGTAATCTGCCGTATATGTGGACAGACTACTATTCGCCCATGTAAACTAAGCATCTGTCCACATATTCGACAGATTAGCTCAATATGTCAAAAGTATAGTCAGTTTCACCCATAAAAACGTTTATATTGTAATTTGTTGTATGCGTGGACAGATTAGTGTTCAACTCCACACACTTTTCATCTGTCCACCTATTCGAAAGATTGGCTTAATATGCAATATTTCCTTCAACTAGCACACACAAGAAAAACAATTATACCATAATCTGTCGTTTATGTGGACAAAGTACTTTTTCACCATGTAGACTAGGCGTCTTGTCCACGTATTCCGCAGATTAGATTAGTATTTCGTCGGAACTGAGGGAATTCGCATAAAAAAAACACTTTTACCGTAATCTGTCGAATACGTGGACAGTCTACTTTTCAACTACCCGCACTTTTCACCTGTCCACCTATTCGACAGATTACTTTTTTTACCACCTTCAGATAGCATTCTCGGTCTTCTAACCACAGTCTCCGTAATCTGTCGCATACGTGGACAGTCTACTTTTCAACTACCCGCACTTTTCAGCTGTCCAACCATTCGACAGATTACTTTTTTACCACCTTCAGATAGCATTCTCGGTCTTCCTTACCACAGATTGGAGTTCTCCGTAATCTGTCGCATACGTGGACAGTCCACTTTCCAACTACCCGCTCTTTTCACCTGTCCACCTATTCGACAGATTACTTTTTTTTTAACCACCTTCAAATAGCATTCTTGGTCTTCTTACCACAGATCGGAGTTCTCCGTAATCTGTCGTATACGTGGACAGTCCACTTTTCACCTGTCCACCTATTCGACAGATTATTTTTTTACTACCTTCAAATAGCATTCTCGGTCTTCTTACAACAGTCTCCGTAATCTGTCGAATACACGGACAGTTTACTTTTCAACCTGTCCACCTATTCGACAGATTATTTTTTTTTAACCACCTTCAAATAGCATTCTTGGTCTTCTTACCACAGACTGGAGTTCTCCATCAAGTAGCTACCACCACCATCAGCTGTCCACAGTACAGGAACGTAAGAAACGTAAACCGTACTCCAAGGTTCAAACCGTGGAACTGGAAAAAGAATTTCTCTACAATCCGTACGTTACCAAACAGAAGCGATGGGAATTGGCGCGAAATTTGAATTTGACTGAACGACAAGTGAAAATTTGGTTCCAGAACCGCAGAATGAAGAAGAAGAAACACTGCCAAAGACAATCTACACAAGAAAAAATCTAAAAATTTACTAAAATTTTAATTAAAATTCTATTAATTAACTTAATTTTTGGTTCATTAAAAATTAGCTTCAAAGTTAATGGAAAGTTGATACAGCAGAAAACAATGTTCCCACTTTGCAGGGATCTTCCCTGAAAAAGGGGAAAATGGGGTGGGAAAAGGGAAAAATAAGAGAAGAGGAAAACGGGGAAAATTATCCTTACATTCTAGTACGGAGGGGGAAAAAAGGGGAAAATAAGGGAGCAGGGGGGAAAAAGAGAAACTGAAAGTGGAAACACTGCCAGAAAACCCAAGTAATTGAAAAATTAATTTGAATTTTTGTTGCCATTGCAGATTTGTTGCTCATGTGAAATACTTCTGATGTGAACATAGATTTTATTAATAATCCGGAATAAATTAATTTTAATTAGAATTATTATTAAGTTTTTTTATTTTAAAAGTTTTTGATTTGATTGGTTGGAGTCATGTGTGTGGATTTTGTGTTTTCCAGTGCTGAATGTAAATAAACCAAGATTTGTGCTAATCAAAATTTCCATGACTCGTTAATAATAACGTAAATAATACAGTAGAAAATAAGTGTCATAATTGGTGTGTGTTAAACGTGTTAAAAAAAGTGTCATCTAGCGGTGAAATCCGGAACTAAATTGAGTTTAAATTATTAAAAAGTATTACGGTTGTATTTTTTAAATATATTCTTAACAAAACGAGTAAATTCGAGTATTGAAAAAAATTTAAAAAAAAATATCCTTAAAAAAATAATTGACTTCGTATAAGAATTTTGAAACGGATAAACAACGCCATCTAGCGGTGGATTTTCCAACTAAGTTACTCTTTAAATGCTATACCTATCAATTGTACAGTATTTTGTTGTTGTTATACGAATGTAATTATTATTTCTTTTAAATAAAAATAATCATTGTAAATGAATATTTGTTTGAAAAGCAGCCGTAGCGACATCTAGCGGGAAATTAGTAAACTAAATTACCGGGGGACGTTCTCTGCCGGAAAGAATGTCCGCGCGCTTTTCGAAAAACCGGTTTGGACTCTTTGAAAGATTTATTACTTAACAACCTTTTTCTTTCCTGGCAAAAATATCTCTTTTTTGCAAACTTTCGCGAAATTTCCTTGGCAAAATCCTTTTCTTTGGGTGGAAAGGAATTTGGCGAACTCTTTTCTTTGCGAATTTTCTTTTATTTTTAGACTTTTTAATGTTCCGCAACGGCTATTTTTATTAGCTCTACGGCCCCTTGGATAGGTCGAAGGATTTGCAGTAGTGCTTCCACTTTGCATGGAAATTCCCTTAAAAAGGGAAAACTGGGTCTCAAAAGGGAAAATGAAGGGAAAAGGGAAATTAAGGGAAAACGCAAATTTCCGAGTACGAAAGATGTACATCTAATCAGTGAGCTCTTATGCAGAAGGGAAAAAGGGAAAAAAGGGAAATCAAGTTGACCCGGACAAAAAGGGAAATAAAGGGAAAACAAAGGCCTCTCGAAGGGAAAACCCAAAATTCGAAGTGGAAAGTACTGATTTGCAGTCGTAGTTGGGAAACCGAAGGTAGTAGTTGATAGTTTACACCTGATTTCAATGGCGGAAAATTAAGGATGTCGGCTACATCCTGAACGATAGCCGTAACATATCCTGAATTCCGGAACCCCGTTCGGATCGTCGATGAGTAAGAAAATTGCGTTGAGAATTGTGAATCTTGAGTATCGAGGGCACCATTAAGTATCCTGAAAAGCGTTTCTTCAGGACACTGTTAAGTACCCTGTATACGTGTATTATTCAGGCATTCAATGTCAGGGTCCTGAACACCCTGGAAGTGGGCTAGTTTCACTGCATTCGGAGTCCTGATTGGCATCCTGAAAATGTCCTTTTCAGGATATTTTCAGGGTCCTGAAAATATCTTTAATTTTCTGCTGGGTTCGATTATGAGGGTAAGTAATGTTAATGTAAATTTTAATAATATCAAATAAACTAAAAATTAAAATAATATATTATAAATAATATTTCAATGTTATATGATATTGTAATTAATTAATTAATTAATTACAAATTTTTAATTAACAAATAATTATAACAGTGGATAACAGTTGATAACTAGTGATAACATGATAGTACTATGATAATGCAGTGATAAAATGATGATAACATTGATAATTAATAATAATTAATGAATTACAATTTTTAATTAATTAATAATAATTAATTAATTAATGTAATTAATATTGCAATATACATTATTGTAGTAAGATACAGTGAAGTGATATATGTGAATATGATAACAACTGATAACATGATAATACTATGATAATGCAATGATAACATGATGATAACAGCGGATAACAATTGATAACAGTTGATAACTAATGATAACATGATAATACTGTGATAATGCAATAATAAGTTGATGATAGCAGTGGATAACAGTTGATAACTAGTGATAACATGATAATACTATGATAATGCAATGATAAAATGATAATAACAGTTGATAACGAGTGATAACATGATAATACTATGATAATGCAATGATAAAATTATGATAACAGCGGATAACAATTGATAACAGTTCATAACTAGTGATAACATGATCATAACATCAAGTCAAAGCCTTTCAGGAGGTTTTACAGGGTTTCTTTGTATCCCCACCAATCAGATGACAGCAAGCAAGACTGGGAACAGACGATTGGCTGACTGAGTTCCAGTCACGTGACCACGACTGCCAATGGGGTTAAGGTTTCTTTGTGTGAATTTTCCCTTTTTTCCCTTTCCGTTGTAAAAATCAAGTATCCTTTTCCCCTCCATCTAATATTCAAGCTATACTTCTCTTATTTTTCCTTTTTGATACCCGTTTTCCCTTTTTTTCGGGGAATTTCCCTGCAAAGGGGAAGCACTAAAGTTGATTTAAGTTGAGTATATAATAATACTATTAATATTCGTTAGTTTTCCGAGCGCACCGTTCAGGTGCTCGCTCGAATTTGACCGCTGGAATCAGCGCCATCTATTGAGTTCCACACAAACTAAGATACTGCTTCATATTCATTGACTATTATATATTTTATTCATTTATTATTTTACAAAATAATATTAACAATAATATTTGAATGAAAATGGAACATATCGATCCGTCCGCCATCTGGTGGCAAAAATGTAAACTACGTACAACCTGCTGAAATTCAGTCGTAGAAGAAAAGACAACAATTACCCCCAACTTAATTGAAATAAATAAATAAATAAATTTCTCTCATTTTGCAGGGAAATTCCCCTAAAAAGGGAAAACTGAAATATTATTTTACGTTACATTAATTGAGATTGAATTGAGGAAAGAAAATCAGTTCAGACAAGAACGCCATCTTTGCTGAAAATATAGGAGATTCGGACAAGTCACTGAAATCAGGATCCTGAAAGTCAGCTTCCTTCGTCATGAAATGACCATGCCGTTTCAGCATGCTGAAGGTGCTCAAATTGGCCGGTTTTCAGTACGTATCAGCATGCTGAATTTGTTTTCGGCGAAAAGTTTAGGTAGGATTGAGGATGCTGAACAATTTCAGACGTTGTTCAGCATCCTCAATCCTACTTAAACTTTTCTAACTTTTCTTTTCTCTTTTCTTTACTTTTCACAGAAAACAATTCAGTATGCTGATACGTACTGAAAACCGGCCAATTTCAGCACATTCAGCATGCTGAAACAGCATGGTTTCAGACCTTGTCCAGACGTTTTTCAGCATACTGAATATTTCTAAATTTTTCATTGGGTCATTTTTAACATTTTTTGGTACACTGCGCCCAAAACGACTAGATCTTACTAACCCGACTGAAAATTCTCATAGAGTATGTAGAATTTGGAACTGAGACTCAGTGAGATCTCAGTGAGAAACTCTACAAAGTTGTGAGATCTCACTGAGTCTCTCTGTTCCAAATTCTACATACTCAATGAGAATTTTCAGTCGGGGAAACTCTTGGAGTGACTTTCACGGGTCTGTAATCTCAAACCTTGAACAATTTTTCCAGGACCAGCAAAACTCCGTGTTTTCTAAGCTATCTATATATATCTATCTATAAGCTATCTATCTATCTATCTATCTATCTATCTATCTATCTATCTATCCATCCATCCATCCATCCATCCATCTATCTATATAAGTATCTATAAGCTATCTATGTATAGTGAAAGTATAGCGTAGAGAAAAAAAGCCCTTTCACGGGTCTGTATTCTCAATCTAAATCTACAATACTAAATTCTAAATTAATTTCTAAGTTCTAAATTCTACATACTCTATGAGAATTTTCAGTCGGGAACTCCTGGAGTGACTTTCACGGGTCTGTATTCTCAAACCTTGAAAAATTTTTCAAGGATCACCAAAACTCTGTATTTTCTAAGCTATCATTATATATCCATCTATAAGCTATCTATCTATCTATCTATCTATATATATATATAGATATATATATAAGTATCTATAAGCTATCTATATATAGTGAAAGTATACCGTAGAGAAAAAAAAGCCCTTTCACGGATCTGTATTCTCAAACCTTGAAAAATTTTTCAAGGATCACCAAAACTCCGCGTTTTCTAAGCTATCTATATATATCTATCTATAAGCTATCTATCTATCTATCTATCTATCTATCTATCTATCTATCTATCTATCTATCTATCTATCTATCTATCTATCTATCTATCTATCTATCTATCTTTCTTTCTTTCTATCTATCTATATAAGTATCTATAAGCTATCTATATATAGTGAAAGCATACCGTAGAGAAAAAAAAGCCCTTTCATGGATCTGTATTCTCAAACCTTGAACAATTTTTCAAGGATCACCAAAACTCCGTGTTTTCTAAGCTATCTCACGGGCTTTTTCACGGATTATGAATCCTTGAAGAAAACTTTCACGGATTCAAAATCCGTGAAAGTGCCTTGTCCGTAACAGTGATGAGCGTTCGGATTTATTAATATTGATAATTAATAAATTAATAATAATATAATTAATAAAATAATATTGATAGAATTTTCAATTTATTGCAATTCCCTGTTACGTATACTGGAGGTATAACCGGAAAATCACTCATTAGCCAATTCGGTTACGTTCAGTATGCGTAGTGGGCGTTGCAAGATTCAAATCAACCAATCACATACATTTCTCCATGGCAAGAAACCTATCAGCGTTTTCCGCTCAAGGTAAACCCTGCCTTCTTTCACAAAAGAACCAATCAGAGAGATTAATTCGCTCTATTGGAATTTGTTTTAAGCCAATTAGATTTATTGGAGCTAAACCAAGTTTATCTGCAAAATAGAATTTTAAAAAACTATTATTTTTACATTATTTAACATCTAAATAACAAGAATAAATACAATTACCCAAACGATAAATAAATTAATAAAATTTTTAAATATAGTTCATTTTCCCACCGCTAGATGGCGTCTAAAACAAGAACTAATTAACTACTTAAACCCCGTCAATATTATTACAGTTTTACTAAATATAAATATAAAAAGAAAAAAATTTAACTGTATAACTTTATTTAAATAAATATATATATCAAATGATTTACAACTAATAAGTAACCAGTCAGGGTCTGTGTTTAAGAACTTTGGTGTACAGAAAATATTTCCAAACAGGTTTTTTTTAAACTCCAAACTATTCCCTTGTAGTTCCAGTAGTTCGAATCATCGTTCATATTCTTTCACTATACCGATAGTTGATAGTTTAAAATATACCTGCTAAATTATAATAAATCAACACAAGGAATCCCGTACGAAGATTTACCCGTACCTTTCAGATTCCGGGAAAATTCCGGTTTTTTATCCGGGTTCAACTGTGGCTGATTTGCCGATCAAGTGCCGGTTTCAGGGGGTTTTGCCGGTATTTTGCCGGTGTTTTTTTACAGTGACTTTTGGAACGATTCTCCCGTGTTTTTTTTTCCCGGAACGATGAAGATTTCCGGCAATATTTCCCAACATTTCCAGTATCTCTCCGGGCTTTTTCCCGGATATTTTAAGTGTAAAAACCGGGGTATATTGCAGGTGAAAATAGGTGATATATATTCTTGTTCACATACACTGTCGCGGACATGGCACTTTCACGGATTTTGAATCCGTGAAAGTTTTCATCAAGGATTCTAATCCGTGAAAAACCCCGTGAGATAGCTTTAAAAAAACAGGGAGTTTTGGTGATCCTTGAAAAATTTTTCAAGGTTTGAGAATACAGACCCGTGAAAGTATCGTAGGGTGCGTGCGATGTTAAGAAAATTATTGTGTCCTAGCTGTAACAAATTAAGTGAATATTGTAATGTATATGGGAACTTCATAAGTTGGCCTATCTAATTAAATTACTATAGAAGCTTCAATGTGTCGTTTATTGATTTTAGTTTCACGTTAAATAAGCCAAAGGTCATCGAGGTCTCTGCCGTCATCGTACGTTTTTGACTATATTAAAGTTCATAAAACAAGACAGATATGTAGTTTTTGTACTCAAATTTGAGTAGGGAATGAAGAGAGAGAGCCAGTGGGACAAAAACAGCTTTGAATTTATTCAAATTAGGGAGCAGTTTCCAAGAATTTTACAGTCGTTTTACCAAGTGATTCGAGCTGACGTTTCAGTTTATGCAGACTACTCACAGTTGTCGGAAAATTCAGGAAAATTTTTATATATCCTTGTATAAAGAATGGCTTATTAGTTTTGGTTGAGCTGGAAAAGCTTAATGGCTTTGATCCTTTTCCACTTTTTGCTAACTGCTCGTCGGAATGCCGGGGTGTAGAAGGTGTAGATAATTGGATTGAGTGCAGAATTGATTGGTAGTACGAAGACTGCAATCCATGCGTAGGCCTGCTTGAAAGAAACGTCAGTACAGATATTTGCAATCGAGTTTTTGAATCAAACCGTAATTGATAGTTCCAAGGAGACGAGGTTCGCAATAGAGATGAAAATAACCGGCAGCCAGCAGAGCATATCCGTACCGACAATCAAGATGATCCTCCACAGAAGCAGCGTTTCGGTTCTGTCACGGCTAACTCTGGCCTCCCTGGTCGACTGTTTTACTTTGCGTAGTATCGTGACGTAGCAGAAAGTAATGACGATCATCGACAAAGTATTGATTCCTTGAAAGTAAAAGCAAAACGCTGAAAGAATCTTTTCTGCTAGCATACAAGTTGATTTATCCTAATCTTTACGAACGACTCTTGCTACACTTTATCCAAACGGATAACAAACGGAAAAATTCAGTATTCAGAACTTAATCGCTCTATCCGAGAATCGTTTGTTGAAAACGTTGATACCAACGAAGACGAAGAAAGAGTACTCCCATCCGGGCTGCTGGTTTGTGACATGGGTTCTTTTATCCGCATCTGTATAGGTTGTATTAAGAGGAAGCGCAAGACAGACACTGGAGTTCCCGTAGAAATCTCTAGTAACATCAGAAAAGTATTCAGCTATCATAACTCGAGTAACGACTGTTATAGCCGTATAACATTCTGCATATTTAATGCTTCTTCCACGAAATGAAGATGTTACTAGTCAAATACTACCGAAAGTAGTCGATGGGCATGAGAGGTATCCCCGCCAACACCACAGCCAGTCCAAAGGAGACGCCGACGAGGATTTTAAGGCCTCTAGCGGACACTCGACTAACTCCAGCTGGACTAGTCAGTTTCCAGAACCTCTCCAGACTAAGGACTACAAAAGAGTGGGCAGTTAGCTTGGAGAGCTTTACTTGGAAGGGAATGACTACTAACTTGTTAAGATAAATACGGAGAGCTCGGAGGAAAAGACGCAGGAAAATCCTGCAAGTTTGCATATCCACGAGCTCCTCCAGTGTTCGTCCTGCAGGACGTAGTATCCGCGAAAGTGCCGATCAGCAGATGCGATGATCAACAGAAACACTCCCATGAAGAAATCTCCTGAAATTCAAACAGCGCGTCATCACGAGCCTGTTTCTGACTAAAAACGAAACAAAAGTGAAATACCCAGAGCCAGACTGGACGATAGGATTTTCTGGATCTGACGACTTTCCTGTAGAGAGTGGCTTCCTCCAGGTTTTGTGCGAGACGCAATTCTCCAGAGGAGAACGCCCACGTTGAATGCCCCGGCAAAGACGCCTAGAGTCCAAACTGTGTTGCGGAGCAAAATGTTGTGCATTAGATCTTCGCAGGATGAAAAGGGATTGCTGAAAAAACTTTCAGGAGACCCTCTGTAATAGTAATTTATGGCGTGATCCCTTGAACAGTTGACATGTTGTTTGTGTGCAATGCAGCAAACCCTCCAGTCGTAGGAAGATCTGGAAATTATAGAATGATTTCTTGGGATTTATGAAAGTTAGACGCATGACTTACATCACTTGAAGTTTTGATGAAAACAGTAAAGCCCCTGGATCGACACGTTCAATCTTGTTGCGTTCAAGTCCCCTGCCGAATAAAAAGATGTCACAAACTATAAACCTTATACTGTGACATCGTCGGAAAAATAATTGAAATAATAATCATCATCATTCTTATAAAATCGATTACATAAAAAAGTTGATGTTATAATTCACGTGATTGAATTGACATTAACTTCAATAATCCTAGTGTTTGGAAGACTTACAAAGTTGTCAGGTTTTCTAATCCACGGAATGATTCCGTCTCTATGTGTGTAATCGCATTGTCCGCCAATTCCCTGGAAGATGAAAATATGTAGGAACTGTTTGATGTTGAAAACGAAACGTGGGACTTACAATAATTCAAGGGATCGAAGTTCAACGAATGTTCTTGGCTTTATGGATGCAATCTCATTTCCTTCGAGGTACCTGGATCACAAAAGAATAAGAAGAAAATAGTTGCAGATCAAAAGAAGCTTGATCTTTTTCATAACTCACAGGACGGTCAAGGAAGTGAGACCAGTAAAGATTTCGGCTTCCAACGACGTAATTCTATTCACCTGCAACCATCTGGATTGTAATCATTAAGGGAACATTTGATTAATAATATCCTAAATTTACGCGATTCGCGTGAACAATAGTAATTTAGGCAAGCTTACACGAACTGAACATATGAACAAACTGATACAAGGATCAAAAGTGGGTAATGTGAAGCTTTGCTCGTACTCCCTAAAGAATATTGGCAAAGTTCAGTTTATGTTAAATGCCAAGGAACGCAGGAAAAATTTTAAGTCCACATTCATCTTCAATTCTGTTTTAAGACTTCATGGTGGAAAGTTTCAGGAACTCTGTGTAGAAAGCTTTGATGGACAGTTACTCGAAAATCTATTCATGACAGTGAAGGAACCAAATGCCTGGAATAAAGGAGCGTCAGGTTGTGCGTTAGACAGAAGAGACTTGATGCTATTAATGGATTTTCCTTTCAATTTAGCAGAAAAACAAACCGTAAACTGTTATTGCCTCGGAAACAAGTTATGAAATAACTATGGTATTCAGCTTCTAATGTTTACTCTATGAAATATCACATTGGTCGAGTAATTTCAGATTTGTTATTTCATTCGATATGTAACGTCTGAAGCGTTGGAACGTGTCAAGTTTTTATCTTCAGCAATTCGACTTTGTTCGCATCAATATTCACACCCAAATAAAATTAATAATAGCAGGAACTTAACAAGGTTGCTTCCTTATTTAGATAAAGTGAAAGGAGTGTGAAAAATTCAGACATTACAAGTGATGCAGTGACGTGAGATGTTTGAAGCTTCCTCTCTCAATGGAACTGATCCTGTTGTAGCCCAATTCCCTGAAACACAAAGGAATCGCTGTTTGTCATCATAGACTCTTTTATCATTTGACATTATGTGAGAAAAGAAAACTTACAATCGTTGAAGAGATCCAAGTCCCAAGAAGTTGTCTTCATGGATGCATGTGATATTATTGTAAACTAACCACCTTTTCGAGAGTAAAATTCAAATGAATACAGGTGAATATTTAAACATTGCCAAGTGGTTTAGGTTACGAATCAATCATCATTATAGACATTAAAATAACTTAACATACTCCGCAAATATCTAACTTAAAAAAGAATGAAAATTCAGACATTACAATTCACGCAGTGATGTGAGATGTTTGAAGCTTCCTGTCTCAATGGAACTGATATTGCTGCTCGACAAATGCCTGAAACACAAAGGAAAAGCTGCTTATCACCGCAGACTCTTTTATCATTTGACATTATGTCAGAAAAGAAAACTTACAACCACCGAAGAGATTTAAGTTCCAAGAAGTCGTCTTCATGGATGGATGTGATATTGTTGCCATTTAAATATCTTTTCGAGAGTAAAATTCAAATGAATACAGGTGAACATTTACGCATTGCTAAGTGGTTTAGGTTACGAATCAATTATCATTAAACACATTGAATTAACTTAATATACTCCGCAATTACCTGACTTTAAAACGAATGAAATAAAGACATTACAATCCACGCAGTGATGTGAGATGTTTGAAGCTTCCCCTCTCAATGGAACTGATCCTATTGTGCTCCAACCACCTGAAACACAAAGGAATTGCTGCTTATCACCACAGACTCTTTTATCATTTGACATTATCTCAGAAAAGAAAACTTACAATCGTTGAAGAGATTCAAGTCCCAAGAAGTTGTCTTCATGGATGAAAGTGATATTATTGTCACGTAAATACCTTTTCGAGAGTAAAATTCAAATGAATACTGGTGAACATTGATACATTGCTAAGTGGTTTAGGTTACGAATCAATCATCACTAAAGACATTGAATTAACTTAATATACTACGCAATTACCTAACTTTAAAAAGAATGAAAATAAAGTCATTACAATTCACGCAGTGATGTGAGATGTTTGAAGCTTCCTCTCTCAATGGAACTGATCCTGCTGTTCTGCAATTCCCTGAAACACAAAGGAATCGCTGCTTATCACCACAGACTCTTTTATCATTTGACATTATCTCAGAAAAGAAAACTTACAATATCCGAAGAGAACCAAGTCCCAAGAAGTCGTCTTCATGGATGGATTTGATATTGTTGCCGTGTAAAGCCCTTTTCGAGCGTAAAATGAAAATGAATACAGGTGAACATTTGTAGATTGCGAAGGGATTTTTAAGTTACGAATCAATCATCATTATAGACATTAAATAAAGTTAACATAACCCACCATTACTTAACTTAAAAAAGAATGAAAATAAAGACATTACAAACTGAACAGTGATGTGAGATGTTTGAAGGTTCCTCTCTCAATGGAACTAATCCCGTTGCCGTCCAAATACCTGAAACACAAAGGAATCGCTGCTTATCACCACAGACTCTTTTATGATTTGACATTATTTCAGGAAAGAAAACTTACAAATATCGAAGAGATTCAAGTCCCAAGAAGTTGTCTTCGTGGATGGTTGTGACACTGTTGTTACTTAACGATCTTTTCGAGCGAAAAATTAAAATGAATACAAGTTTGCATCAATAAATGGCTAGTTGTTATTAATTTATGAATCAACTCTTAAGGCGTTATTCATGTCACATCTAATGCAACTGATAAGTAATACCGGGTAATAAAAAACATTACATTGATTTCACACAATGTAATGATTTTTGGTTCTTTCATTACGAGCAATACAGTATGGCATCTGTTCACCACTTGGAATTTTTAAGGATTCTGTCCCAAAAGCCATTGAAACAGGCTTTATGAATGTTTTTATACACTCGGCACTGTTTAATGATTGGATGCACTTACAGGTTCGTAGGACGTAGGTCAGAAATATTAGGAATCACAGAAAGTCCTTCACATCTTATCTGCCACCGTTCGTCCCAACACTTGCCTCCTCCTAAAATAAACCAGGTACACATTACAATTACCGAAAATCATTCTGAAACTAGATCACAAGTGAAATATCAATAGAAAGATCTTTGTACACGAATAATTGAGTAAAGTACAAGTATAGCAAATAAATGAAGTAAAGTGAAAGAATTTAATAGAAGACAGCAAATTTTCTAACTGTCAAGTAACATTCACTCGGACTCTGCTTCCTTAGAATTCTTACCTGGAAATTCTCTCACGAGGCGCTGTGCAGAGCTGTAATTCGCTAATTAAAAGAAGTTGAATTAGTGGATTCAAATTTAATGAACAGTCTCCGAATACTTGAGATGGAAAAACAGACAGCAGTCATCCACAAGACTCTGAACCACAGGGACATTTTCTCTTTTCTATGCCAAGTGGAGCTGTTCAAACAGGTATCTAGTTGTTGCCTGCAACAGTGTAACAGTGACAGTTAAACGGGAACAACATTATAACAGCAAAATTATATTGTTTAGGAGGTATATCGAACAATTTCGATATACTCGCGTCAACACAGTAATACTATATTCACACGGCAGGATTTCTTCCAGCATAAATTGTGAACCAGGAATAAACCACATAACAACGACACGGACTCTCCGAAAGTTATACCAGCACAGTACGCAGTGTGAACATAGTGTAGTACTACGTTCACACTGGTTTATGCTCAAATATTATTTTATCCCGAAATTACTCCTCTGACTGATTCCGAACTTATCCCTGAAACGTTCTCGTTCACAATACCAATCGCGAATAGTAACGGAATATGTTGGCTTATTTCCAAAAATGTATCCGTAAAATTTCGCGTTCACACATCTCGATTAAATTCCGATTCCGATGTGGAATGTAACCTCGACAAAAAGAGGAGCAAATCTTGCAGTATGAGGGTAATAAAAGGGTATAGGCTCTTCTATTTAAACAAAAGACTTTTTCTACAACGGCCAGCATCATAGAAAGAAGGATCCTAACGTAAATATTACTGTGTTCAAGGGCCTGGTCTACAAGATCAATTTATTTTCCCTAGAAGTTATAAACGGTTTTAGGAACTTGAAGCGATGACTATTTTCATACGACCTATAAGTTAATATTTTGGTCCACCGTCATTTACCGTGAGCCGAAAGATGAGTCATTTTCGGATTATTTTCGGCTCATGGAAAAATATTAACGGCTCGGATCGGCTCACGTCGCAATTTGACGGCTGCGATCGGTTCAAGGATTAACCCTTTTGATCCGGATTACGGTTCGGCTAAAAAAACGGATTAACCCGCCCACCACTGAACTGACAACTGGGACTGTGCTACTTGAAGCGAGTCCCCAGAGGTGGAAATAATAACTTCGGCAAATACTATAATGTCGGCTACGTTTGTGGGTTTGTTAAAAACCGCGTTTGATTCACTGTTTGACCTCGTTGAATGAGAATATGTTGAAAGTGAATACTGAAAACTCAAATTTCACCTATCATCCAGGCAAATACGCGGATGATAGTAATTGATTACTCTCTTTGGTTGATGAAATTCTTACCGAGCTCGGCAATACTACAATTTGCCACGGAATCTTCTGCGGAATGGAACGTGTGCAAGATGAAGGCCAGAACAATTACCACTGTGCTTTAAACTTTAACTAAATGTTCTGCTTCAGCATAACCTAGACATTCATGCCATGTCTTGTCTGGAATAACATAACTGTCTCCTCCACTGTCAACTCTCTCCTGTCACTTAAAAGCTGAAAGGACGTTTGACTCGCCATGTCCATAGGCAGTGGTGATAGCCGGTTTAAACCGTTTCTCTTAGCCGATCTCCAATCCACAACGAAAAACGATAATCCTTGATCTGATCTGAGCTGTTTTCGCATTCCTGTTGGTCATTCTGTTCGTTATCTATTCAGACATAAGGCTTCCATATGGATTGTGATGTACTGAACTTCTATAAAACACTAAAGAAAACCATAGCTTAACAAGGTGGTTGCCCCCGCATGGGGACATGGTGAGCGTGCGGTGTGGGTGCCTGGGGTACTAGTGGTGCAGGGCTAGTTGCGTGGCGTTGTGAGGGTGTAGGGGTTAAACGCAACTTCATTCAACACTTGTTTAGAATAGTAGGCACATCAATACATAGGACTAATAAAAAATAACCACAATACAGTTTAAATGTACGGCTTAAGTAACTGGCGAAGGATACTGAAAGTGGTATTGATCACTTAAATACACCTAAAAGTTGCACACTCACTCTGTGAAAATTAGACAAATTAATTAGAGTGAAGATTCTTCACCGATTCGAAGAACGATTACGAAGCGCAGACATCCGAATTCGTATACAGAACGTAAGTAACTTGAAGAACGTAATCCCCGATAACGTAGGAAATACGTCCGATAGCCAGAAACGCAATACACACGTCTCTCAATAAATTGTTACAGAACTGCTCGTTAATTGTAAACTTTTCTTCAGTACACAGTAACAAGTTGCCGACTGTTACACAAATGTATCACAAAAAAACTCCTGAGCACGGACAATAAACCACAGAAACAATGCAATGCCACGAAAACAAGTCCACAAGCACTAACTGATTGTACAAATGTTTGTTACAAGATTGCCAAACAACCACTACCCAACAGTAATAAAACGGAATCGCCAAAGGAAGTACATCCACGTAGACCCACGAAACACCTCTGTACAACCTTACACGTACAAGAAGACTGAAGCAAAAGAAACCCTTAAACCTTAAACAGCTACAGTGCCCAGTGCCCTGCAAACCCCGCCCCTTCACAGCCAAAAACCAATCTACCATGTCAACTCAAACGCCGGACCAATACCCGAGGCATACATTTTGCAGCGGCTATTTCCAAATTCAGAGATTTCCACATAAGCTCTCACGTGAAGTGAGTCCCGCCCCAATTTTTCGGGTATGCTTTTTGCCTCGGGCTCCCAAAACGAGTTAAACTCGCATTACAGAGCGATCTCGGCTTTATTGGTTTCACTTGCGCAAGCGCACGCTTCAACAAAAACTGTATCCTACGAAAATTTAAGGCTTGAATAGATCTGCAGTTTGGGGCTTGTAGGAACGAGTTACATATTCATATATTTACATTTCACCAGAAAAGTAGACGATAGAATCTAACTTATAGATGACAATGTGGTTGAACATGGCGTAAACTTAGTAAGTGTATTGGTTGAAAAAAACGACAATTTCTAGTACCCACTTGTAGCATGTCATCCTTAGACAGTAATTTAAGGGCCATGAAAGAGTGAATCAAACGCGATTTTTAACGAATCCGCATGTAACGAAGCCGACATTATGGTATCTGCCATAGTTATTATTTCCACCTCTGGGGACTCGCTTCAAGTAGCATATATTGCGCTGTCCGTTGAAATTGAAGTGCGTGCAGTCAGGATTGGCCAGACAGTGGGATCCACAGTGTTCCCCACGAGAGTCGTGAATCGCCTGGATATCGTTCCAAGTGAAATCACAGTCAAAGTCCCACGAAACGCGTCCACCGTCTCCATCTCGCCAGGCGGCCACGTGTGACACAGCGACAACACAGCGGAGAGAATAGCAACTACTGACAACTTCATTGTTACCTAGGAGACATCGTTACAAGTCGAGTTTAATTAATTGAATACTTAATTTATAGATACAGTTCAGTAATTTATTTGTTTAGCAGATTTAAATTGAGAATTATAACGTAATAATTCTAATTGTAATTGTAATTTAATTGTAATTTTAAATTACAACTAAAATTGAATTGCAACTTTACTCGTTAAATTGATAATAGAGTAGCAACAAGTAAGATCAACAGTAGTAATAATAGATAAACACGTTTATCCTAGACGACGCTGATAATATAATGGTCGATATAAGTGATGATAAAACTAATACTAGTACTATTCCACAAGTACTACTAATAATAGTACATGTAATAACAGTTATAAATATGAAATAACAACTTACCGAGAAGATTTTCAACGATGAAGAGACTATATCGGTCTGATTCTAGCTCGATTTGAGTCTTCCTTTTATACCCGTTGACTGTAATGCCTTTGCATAATAAACCATTTCCCGACAATTTTTATTACTTTTAATCGTATTACTGTTTTTACGCAATTTTTTAATCACGACATTCAAGCGTGTATTCCTAGGCTTGGGAATCCATTATTTGATTAAACAGCCCTGTATGCTAATTACAGTCTAGAATTCTCTAGTTTTCCTCGGTGATATACTGATGACAGTAAGTGTTATATTATTATAAAATTTACAACATTGTATTGCGATTCAGTGGCACATCGGTTCTAAGATTCGCTTCTAGCCCCAGTTGCAGTAAAACTGTTCTGGAGTTGAAACAAACTGAACCAAAATATTATAAGCTTATTATTAAGAAATTCCTGTAGCAAGCATAAATACTACGTAAAATATCATTTGTATTACTGAAGCATAAAACCCATATTCGGTGTTCTATATACTTATACCGCGTACCTCTACTACTGCGCTCCACCCAGGCACTTTTATAATGTAGTTATCATATCTTATTATTTTACTACTGTTGTTATCATTTTTAACTAAATTAAATAATTAATTAGTTATTAATTTCTATTGTATTCCGCTCAACTTAGGTAGTGTTAGTTTATTCTGTAATCTTTTAGAAGATTAGTATACATTTAAAGAAATTGATGTATTACGTATGAAATTTTATTGGAAATGTAGTAAAATTAGATGCGGGTAGCCACATTTCATAACTTGTACAGAAAAAATGTGGTCTGATTATAATGTATTTTGCTAATCTAACCAAGTTCGGCAATAATCAAACTTGGCTAAAAACAGGAAACCGCCTAAAGTCGCACGACAGAATTTCCATGAAGAAACTTTGGAAGGAAACTGCACTGGGAATTTTCAGATTTTCTACATTAAAAAAAATATTTTGATTTCCGAAACCCAAGAAGCAAGAAGATTCTATAACCGTAGAAAGAGTGGCTCAATTTTCCTGTATTTGGATATATGGGACTCGCAGGGGAATAGCCAGGATTCAGTGAAGGGGAAGTGGGGTCCAGGGGATGAGGATTTAGTGAAGGGGGGCCAGGTTACAAATTGTTCCTCCAAAGTCCAGATTTTGCTAAACTTAACGAAGAATTGTAAAATTTCTTAAGATAGAAGGGTGGGGCCACGGCCCCCGCGACCCCTCGGCCCCCCTCTAGCTACGCTCCTGTGGGAGTACTAGTGACCTAATAACATGTGACATACCATGCCCGGATATTCACACAGGCACCTTGTTCATCATGCCTGCAGTCTATACGTCAAGTCAATGTTGATATGAGTTACGGTACCTGGAGCAGTTACGATTTTCTTGAGAATCGCTGTTAACCTCGCTACTGTTCTTTTGAGTAATACATTGCGCTCGTGTGATACAGTATGTCGGTTATTCTGATCACTTATTTACATTTCCATCAGCTTTTTGCTACTGCTATTGCGTGCTGAATACTATCTCTAAAACGTTCATTCTGTACTACTAACTGTTGTCGCAACTACCACTAGTCCTGCACTTACGTACACTTATGTACGCACATTCATAGACGTATAAAAGAGCTGATATATACGAATACTCAATTGTATTGCGTGGATGATAATGTATAGAAATTTCAGTTCCGAAGTATTCATTTGTTCCACATCATTTGATACTCCAACACCAGTAGCATTAAAGCTGAATTAAACGCGGTTTTTAACGAACCCACAAACGTATCCGAGATTAAAAATTTTAACGTAGTTGTTGTTTCCACCTCTGGGGATTCGCTTTAAGTAGCAGATGCCGCGCTGTCCGTTGAAATTGAAGTGCGTGCACTCACCGTTGGCCAGACAATGGGATCCGCAGTTTTCCCCACGAGAGTCGTGAATCGCCTGGATATCGTTTAAGTTGAAATCGCAGTCGAGGTCCCAGGAAACGCGTCCACCGTCACCATCTTGCCAGGCAGCCACGTACGATACAGCCAAAACAGCGGAGAGAATTACTACTACTGCCGACTTCATTGTTAACCTGCGTTATAAACCAACAATTATATCTCACAATAGTAAAGTGAAATATCATGATACTAGAATAATGCTTTGAATAACTTTGAAACAAATGTAAAGAAATGCTTACCGAACCAGAGGATTCCAACCGTAACTTGCTATGGAGAAGAAGCTGCTGAGTTTGATTCTGCCTTGACCACAGCTCTCCTTTTATATCCATTACTAAGCCATCGTGCCTTGCACAATAATCATTTGGTAACGTTTTTGTTCGGTCTGAAACGTGTTTGTATTCTCGCGGGGGTTTCTAACTTTACGACATAATCTGCTGTCCCACTGCTTCGGCCGGGGATTCCCTTTAAAATCAATGCAGTAAACCGGTTATGGAGTTGATATATGTGAAATATAATCAAAAACTTTAGCCATGGAAGTCCTATAAACCATAAACATCCAACACATTAGTAATTAATCATTACACTCTGAATATATTAAGTAATTTTATCAGGTCTTGCTCGGTTAGGATGTGCTCTTCGTTGCATTAAACACTTAAAAGGTTCCTTGGAATATTCCTAATGAAATTGCAGGCTAGTTTCTAATAGTTGCAACAACCTAATGGAAAACACCGAGTAACTTCTGATTGGTTGATACGATTTTTAGGTGATTAGTTATTCTGAAGTAAGTTTTTTAAGGCTGCGTTTAGTTACAGCGAACAGGGAAACCCCTCAGTTTTCACGTACAGTTACGTTTATAAAAAAAAAAATGGTACAGCATGAGAAGGTTACCCGATAGAAAATTCATACGGTTGGCTAACCCATGAATCCGTATATGAACACCAGCTTATCGCGTAAATCCCTAGATGAAGATAGCTGAACAAACTTTGGTGAGCAAAAGTGATCCCTCTGAATAAGGGGCTTAACACTGCTCGAATTGGTATACTGGCTGATATGGTAGCTAAGTGCACTATGAAATCGAGCTGAGTGACTGGCGAATGAAAGGTTCGCTTTCACGCTCTACGAAACGACAGCTGACTACTAAGTGAAACTGAACTGAGTGAATACTGAATGAAAGCCATGTTTACATCCTGACTGAACTCGTAGCTGACTACACTATGAAATCGACCTGAGTGACTGCCGAATGAAAGGCTTGCTTTCATCCTGCATGAAACGACAGCTTACCACAAACTGAAGCCAAAAATATAATCTTCACGTGACATACGCACATGAAACGCCCTGGCGATACCTGTTATCTGTCGCTGCCCCTAAACTTGTGTTTTGTTCGTTTGTCAATAGAAAAAAAAAGATAATGCATATGTGTATTAACTGACTCTCGAAATGGAAATATTTCAAATATGCAGTGAATTTCTAGTCAAGGCGACATCGTGTGCTTTCCAAGTGAAAAGCATTGAATTTTCTTTAAATAAAATACGTATACAATCTTAAAATAAAGAGAAAAAATTGAAACAGGTACGCATAATTCCCGAGACTCGTCACGATACTTCTGTTCTACATTTCAGCTTTAGAATGTGTTATGTTGTTGATAGTAAGAATTAATGTTTTACAAACGCAACCATGAAGTAGTTATATTATTTCGGATTCGAAGTATACACAAATAGCATCAAAATAGCACATAAATAAAATAATGCTCAGAAATGACATGCAAGCTATCAACACGAAAAATCAGGAACCGGAGCTATTAGACGTGAGCCATCACGGTTTCTTATTATTGAACACTTCGATAAAGTTTCGGTTGGAAAGAGAACTGTAGTAGCAGTAGCAGGCGGAGTTGTGAACCTAGCGATTTTAATCTGACTTTTTGTAAGAGCTTTTCAAGGTCGATTTCCTTTGGTAAAATAGCCACTCTTTCTCTCCCTGAAAAGTCTCTTACAGCAACTATGTCCTCCACTGAAAATGCACCTTCTGCGGTCATGATTAAGCTATCTACACGCCTTTCCGATCTCGTATATTTGTTACTAGTAAGAATTATCGATTTGTAAATCATACGGTCGAAACATTTTCCTTTTGAACCGAACATAATTCCAGCATCATGTGCAGTCTTACTTATACAGAGGCAGAAAAATCGCCTAGCCGTGGTGTTCCAATCAAACGGCATTCGCCTACTTTTTGGGTTTTTTTTTTTTTTGTGATCACCCTTTTCCCAATTGCAGATTCTATGACCCTTTAGACTATAAGCGCTGATTCTTCTAGCTCCGCGGCCTGGGCTCTAAGCAACTATGAGTGGCCGACCCTATCAAATATCTGCTCGGAAATATATTTTGACCCATTAAACAGCTGCAACAAGACCCCGTTCGCTCCTTCGAAACATCGTTGTCATAACAGTTCAGCGGTCCCCAAGAGGTAACGCAGTCTAGTATGTGCAGAAGCTGATGGATATTGTACGACATGTGTTCCAATTAACCCATACAGCTTCTGACAATCTGCAACGAAGGTTTTCAGCTTTTGGTTTGCGTAATAAACATCTAGGAGCGAACAGGGTTGGGAGAGCGTAAATATTGCCTCTGATAATAGGCTAAAATGTTGCAAATAACGATCAGTGATGATATCTTTTAAAACGACGAAGTAGTACATCAGAAGGCTTCGAAATTCTGAAGCTTTCCAATACTTCGTCTCATTTAAGGATCGTGGAGCGCGGGATACATCAATGGGGACCATGCATTCCCTGAGTGCGTCGTCGAGTTTCGAGAACACTTTTCGTCTTCCGATGTAGTACGGTTTCAGATGACGGTTAGGGTTTAGCCACAGCTTGTTCAATATTTGTCTTACCACCCCAAGATCTACGCAGTGCACCGCATTTACTCCAAATCCTTTGACCGTATCAAAGTGATTGATACTCGCAAAAGCGCAAGGTCCCTTCACTCCTCGTAGTATGCTAATATTTTCCACGGCTTCTTCTGCATGGGTTCCCGTTTCTGCGTCACTTCTGAGGTTCGCATGACTTCCATCGTACGGGTACACAAGTTTTGTCGAATCGTCGGAGAACCTAACAGTGTTTGCAACGCACCAACAGCATCCCAGTTTCCCATTTAACTGTTTGGTGTTTTGCAACTTGCACCTAGCAGGGGTATCACAGGCCACCAGCAGAAGATAAATTTTAGAGCGAACAACTCCTTTTGCTTTGGACACCCAGGCCATTCCATTTTCACAAATTTCACGAATCTCTTCATTAAAACCCCACAAGAAACTGTGGAACTCGGGCTGACCAGAGCCACACCAAAGGGAGCATAGACTTACGTTCTTTTTCCTCGTTTCTGGAGGCAGCTCGTTCACGGTGCAGTTAAGAGGCCATATTGACTTGTTCGAAGCTTCAAAGAGGGGAACGCCGTACGTATTGACAGTAAGAGAGAGTGCTGTTTTGTTTGTAAGAAGTTCCCCATTGTTGAAGGTTTTATACAAGTGGCCGTCACATATATCATTCAAGTCGCTTGTCTTTTTCCTGGTAAATCGGTAGTCTAACTGCTCGCCAAGGTTTCGGTCTTCAAGCAGAAATCTTAACTGGGTGTCAATAGCGCTATGAAGATAGAAGCTTCGTTCTTTTAAAAGGAACTTCTCAGGCAAAGACAGATTACAGAGCTGACACTTGAGTTTAATCTCCTCTCTTGCATTGAAATCTGCTTTCGTTTTCCCAATTGGACTTTTGCACTTTGGACAAACAAAAATTTTGACATAATCCGCCCATTTGACAAGTCGGCGAAAGGAAAAAACCGTTTGAGGGAAAATGGACCCCTCTGGTAACAGCAGAGGAAAAATATCAAGGAGGATCTGGATCTTGGAGTTGCTTATACAACTGACATTTACGAATGCCAGAAGGAGGAATAACGCTTGGTACAGTGATACTGATGCCCCGCTTTACAGAGGTTGCCTTAACGGGTCACGTCTGGTCCCGTCTCCACTTTCGTGGTTACCTTCGTCATCATCAGATAAAGATTCAGGATCACTTTGCGGAGCCACACCATCATGACGATTGCTATCACTCGCCTTTTAAAAGAAAAATAAATACTTTTATTTTCAAGTAGATATTTGCTTGAAAAATAATTTTGTTAACTATATTATTACTACAATTAATATTCATGTATATTAATTGATTTTATATTAGTAATTATCACAATAAATATCATATATCAATAATTGTAATAATTGAAGTTAATTAATTATACAATTATGTATTACTAATTATTATAAAGAAACATTATACCAATTATAATTCATATTATCATTAAAATCATATTACTTACTGTTATTATTTTATACTGCTATTTTTACTTTTACTAGTCTTTTTGCCAATTATATATATATGAACATATATGTACATATGTATGGATATTAAATATGTATATATAAATATACAATTATATATGTGTGTGTGAAGTATGTAAAAACTAAAACATCAAATAATAAAGATATATGTTATAAATATACAACGATTAATGAAGAGTACGTTAAATTGGAATGAACTATTTGGCTGATTCTTTAAATACCAAGAGAATAACCTAACATTATGCGACTTAGAAAAGAAAAATTTATTGCCTACCTGAGATGAAAAACTCGGTCCCGCTCTGACGTTCGCATCACCAAGTTGTCCCTGTAGCAGCAGCGAGGAATCCTGAGTGACGGAGGAGTTGCGATTGTCCTGTTGTAATAATAAATCAGTACTTGTGTCCAGTAAGTTATTTATAAGAGAATCGTTCGCATACCTTCAATTGATCTGCACGCAATTTATACTGAAATCTCAGCTGATCGCTCCTATATTTTGATCTACGCGGCATACGGTTGCTGGATTACTTGCTTTTGTACTCCTCGTAAATTTGTCGCGGAGCCATTTCAAACTCCAACAGAATCTACAATACCGAATCTCGGAGAGAATTTGATTGAAGCCTTGAGTTGTCAAATGACTGAAACAGACTGATTTATGTTCTAGAAAAGTCTTGGCTTTTCACATCTTCTGAGTAGTTTAAACCGCTGTGCCAAGTAAGCCGTACGTACAAATTCCTTGAGGTCTTATGAGGGGTCGAACAGCCAAGGGGCCAGGTATTGCAGCGTTGAAATTTTTTTTTCAAGTTGAAAACCCCTCTCACTTTAGTCGAAATAATACTATAAGCTTTAGCTTTCAAAGTAATAAAATATTTTTATTATATAACTGAATTGGAATCTCGTTATATTTATTCATCAAGGAAATAGATGCCTTTCTTGACGGATTTCAAACAGCTTCTAATAAGCTAAAAATACGTTGTGTTTAAATAAATTTGAAACTAAAGTGTGCAACCGTGTAAAAATCAAAATTTGAGCTAGATCTGAGCGAATTCTAGAGAGATTTCAACTTTTGTTCCTTTTTGTTATGAAGCTTTGAACCGCGAGATCTCGTGGTGTCCTTACGGGCGTACGGTGCCAGCATCGGAAAGAAACGAGTTCGTTCGACACATATTTTCTGAGAATGGACTATTTATCTTTTACGATACACCTCTTTTAGTGCATATATGCCATTTAGCAAAGTTTTCTTTCCGTTCCAAGTATTTCAAGTTCCTAATGCTGGTTTTGATAACACTTGGGTTTTAAATAGATAAAGTATACAGGAGCAATCAATTTTAGCAAATATAGTGAATAGTTTATCGTTCATTTCGTCTTCACCCTTCCATAGTAATACTTCAGTACCCATATCTTAAGGGAATTACAACTGTTATAAATGTTCCACGATTTCAAGATTTACAATGAAAGTTACTTGAAACACTTTGTCCACGTAAGCTGAGCCATGAACCCAAATTTAGCTACAGAACTAATCTCAATTAATGAAGTTTGCTGAGGTTTTCTTGAATCAATAGATTTGCACATGATATAAGTGCAGACAACGTTTTAAAGAAAAAACGGCATCAGTTCTCCAGTTACGTTGCTTTGAACCGCGGGATCTCGCACGTTTGGCGCAGCAGGCCGTATGGGCCAGTAATGGGAATAAACAAGTTCCCTTCTCACATATTCTATGATAATGTTTGTATTATTATTGTTATTTTTTGCTCGCCTTTATACATGTCTGGTACCAGTATATACAAAATATACATTACTGTTAAGGCGTTTTTCCCTTTTTCTTTTTCTTTTGCGTTTTCCTCACTTCGCCTATCTTGCATTAATTTTTGATTTATCGTTCAGGAGCAAATATCCTCGGTGGCTAATGTTTAAGTTCATTGAATTTAGTTAGTCGAAGGAAGCCACCGGGGTAAGTTGTCTATTTCAGTTATTCTTTATTCATTCTTGATTTATTGTATCTGTTCTGAGTGTGTTTCTGTTCAGTTAAACAGTCGAAATAAACCGCCTTCCAAGTTTCGACCAAACACATTACATATATATAAAATGTTGTATATAATATATATTATATATAATATAATATATATATTATGTTGTACATATATGTGTATTCTATATATATACACATATATAACCGTATATAATATAATGACCCTTATTACTACATATTTACAATATATGTTGTATATTATAATAATGAGTGTATTATTTTTTAATGTTTTTAATATGTTATATGTAAAATTTATTATACAAATGTGTATATAATAAATAATATATATAAATTCCCAAAAAATAATTTCCCTTAAGGTCTCCAAAGGAATGTAATTTTTCCTGAACCAGCTACGTGGGAAACTTTTTCGTGTTACATTCTCATTAAAAATGTACAAGTGAGGTTAGTTCTTGGTAATGTACGCGTTTTTATGGCTGAACTTGTTAGCAACATATTACTTTCGTAACATACTAACGTACAATACAAGAATTAGTTTATTTTACATTTTTAGTATTGCTGAAGCGTATTGAAACTTGTAAATTCTCCTTTTCTTAAAGTTTTTGCTTAAACTCCATTTTCTTTTTTTTTAAATTTCATGGTTTTATTGGAACACTAAAGTAATCGGAGCACGTAAATTTTTGGTATTTAAAGCCTTCTTGACATTGCTTCGACCGCGCGAAAAAGAACATGGGGCACTTCTACAGAAATCACTGAATTGTTTGGCTTCTTCACTTGAACTTGTAGATATTTAACGGTTCGACACCTAATCCTAATCAACTGTTTTGGATAGTTTTCTTGTCCACTTCCTCACTTTCCACTTGATCGTCAAGCATTCGTGTTGTTCGTTTAATTGTCTACTACGAAATGGCTCCACCAAAGGGCAACAGTGGTAAACTAGGGAACAAAGCAGGAGGTAAGTCAAGATAATTATAAATTTTCGTATAGAAACTTGTTGATCTTGTTAATTTAAACTGTAGACAAGCGAAGGTCGCTGAAAGATACCCAACGCCAACGAGTGCAGGATCAAGTTGCAAACCCTACTCTCCTGTGGATTTTGGTCGAGTGGGAGGATCCGCTATCGTACACTATTCGAACGGAGGACACTGTGCTGGAACGGGAAATGCTGAATGATTTTAACAAAGTCGGCATGCTGATATGCACCGATGAGGGCCCCAATAGACTTCAGCCACCATTCGCGGAAGGATCAAGAAAATATGTGGGACGGTTTGTTGCAAAAGACGGTATGTTCAAAAAGTTACAGTTTTTTAAGTCTTGTTTTATTAAATTTTTAAAGGTAACAAAAAAATCTATTGTTCATATCTTTCCTCTTAGAAAACCCTGAGAAGCTTGAAGAAGTCCTGGCAAAAATCCTAAACCCTATTGCTTTTGCCGGAATCGCTTTAACGCACGTTGAAACTCCAAAGGTGACTTAATCTAACCTTGTCTGAAAGTGATAACAATCTTTGCTTAACATAACACATGTTGTTGTTGTATGCAGGTACGTGGTCCTACAGAAGCTTCGCCGGTATGGGCGCAAAGGCGCCGCTTGATCACCGAAGCTGAGAAGAGAAATGGATCATCCCTGAACTCACCGACCGGTGAAAACGACCATCGGTACTTGAAACTAAAGAAATGTGAGTGATCTTTCTTTCTGTTCCATGGCTGTTATAAGTTTTTGAACTTTTTATTGTCGTTACAGCATTCAGATCCCTGCAAGCAGACCACATCGAACAATCAAGAACTACTGCAGAACAAATGAAGACCACTGCAGAACTTCAAAAAGAACTCGACACGATAAAAAAAGGTAAGTTTGTAACATATTTTAGGTAATAGATGTAATAAAATAATGAATATATTTTTATAATAAATTGAACAAAATTGGTAATTTAGTGAATACCAACAGCTAACTTCTTCATTTTTTATAGCCACCCTTACCAAGGACGGGATTGTAGCTCTGGTAGTTTTGCACGGGAATTCAAAATCTGACGCACTACTGAAAGCCGAGGTTAGTAGTTACCAAAATGCTTCTTTCTTACAGAAGAATGCTGAGCAAATAAAACAGGTTTCAGCTAGCGGTAGAGCGCCAGAGTAGCCTGTTTTCATCGCTTGATTCATTTTGACGCATATTTTATTTACGTAAATGAATCGTAAGAAAGTGGGCCAATTTGGTATGGCTCAGCTAGCAGAATTCAAGGTGTGATCATGCACCATCGATAGGGTCATTCTGACGCGTGATTAGTGCATTATTTTTCTAAATTTTAAGATAATTCAATCTCTCTTCAGCTAGTGAAAAGGCGCCGGAATCGCCCGAATTCATCTAGTTATCAAAAACAGTCAAGCGGCTTTCTGCTAGCATTCAAACACAAGAGCGATAAGAAATAAATGGCTATCAGCTAGCCGTCAAGTCCCAGAATAGTCTGTTTTCATCGACTGATACATTTTAAGGTGAAAATATCCACGCGTGTGAACCGTACGAAAGTGGGCCAATTTCGTACGGTCCAGCTAGCAGAAACGAAATATGATTCTGGACCATTCAGAGGGTCATTCATACGTATGACGAACGTACCATTTTTCTATCGGGAAGAAAAATAAAAATTGTTAGTGAACAACCATACTTGCAGGAAGGTCGCTTCATTGACCCTACAAAGGGTGCTTGACTCAAGCCAACAGTATAAAACATAGTGATAAGATACTATGCAACTGCCATCTGGACAACATTACCTTTCAACTTTTACCGCTGAAACTCTGGGACACGGTTGAGATGATAGACAATGCTTAGGTGAACTCGTACAGTGTTGGTACGACTGTCAGGCTGCTAGCTCCAAATGCAAAACCAAACAATTGAACGAGAACTAGTTTGACAACTAAGCAATTTTACTTTTCTGCTAATCTTTTTTAATAAATAATGGAATACATACGGTTACACTGAAGCAAGCTATTAAGTTACGTCAGATCAGCGTATACAAAAGCGATGCTGTCTTGGTGTTTGCTGTCCCGCTAAGGGATACTTCTGGTGGAGCATTGTTAAATCTTCTACGTGCAGACAGTTTCCACATTTCACGTTTTCTTCATCCACCCTGTCAGAGTAAGAATCCAATTTAGTGACACTCGTTTATTACTGACAACATTCGTAATAAACTTTCGTTAACTTACTTATCTGATAATTACTTTCTTCGATGCACCCGTTCCCAGCAATAGCTTTCAGAGAACAAAATGCCGAACCAAGTACTCATTTTTTAAAAGAGCCCGCGTAGTTTCTGTAGATTTTCGTAATTTTCATTCCGAGAAACTAAAATTTCCCGAGTATCACTGTCGCGAAATAAAGGCACTTTCTCGGAAAACTGGTGTCAAACCGTGAAAGTTTTTTCACGGATTTAAAATATTTTCTTGGAAACCGTTAAAAATCCGAGAAAATGATGATCCATGACATTCCGCAACCATGAAAGTAACGATCCTTGAATGTCGTAATCCGTGAAAGTTATTTGGGTCTGTTCCCGCCCTATTCCCTCCTCTATTACGTATACCTATATACTCTTCTACCTACGCCCAACTCTGAAATCGAACTGGGACATAAAAATACTATTAAGACGGAACTGACAATCGCCAAAAATGTTGGTGTATTGTTGATAGACTAGAAAGCTCAATGGTAAGACAACTGGGTATTCGAGAAATTGTCGAATTCAACGGCATCTTGGTTGTTCTTCGAGCTTTCTTAGTCTTGTATCTTGAATCTCCTTTGCTCTTTTTGTAACGGACAATTCGTCAGACAGCAGCAAGATCCTGTAAACCATCGGAAACTCGATTGAAAATGCCAGATACAGAGAAGAAGGTGCAAGAAAGCTTGGGGAAGGTCTAAGGATTTCAATCGTTTAGACGAGGCTTTCGAAACCCATGATTAGCAGGATTCAGGTAGGTCGCTGTCCCTTTCATTAGAGAACGGCGAAAGGACTAGCTTCTTTTGAGTCAACTGTCCACTGCTTAGACCGGACGTCCCTGCTAAAGAGAATTGAAAGTAATTAGTGAAACAGGATTCAATAAGCCTAATGAACTAAACCAATTCGAAAAATATTCGATGAACTCATATTCCTACGCAGCAAGCATCAGAAAATCTTTAAAAACACAAAAAGCCGTCATATAGTGTGTTGATATTATTTCGCGAAGCTTTGTATCTCTTAACAGTTCATGACAAAGTCAAAGCTTTCGGTTACCTTTACACTGCTGAGTCCTATGATTACAGATCCAAACATTGTAAAATGACAATAACATGAGTAGATTAAAGAAATGTCAGAAATTTATCATGTACATACCTTTGCAAGGAAAAAACTGGTTCTGGTGATCGATGGACTGCACGTCTTCAGCTGTACATTACCAGTGATATCGTGTACATTTGTATTCACTGCAGATCCTGGATTATGAAATAAAGACATAAGTGCATAGTGTGGAATAGGTGCTGTGAGATTGTTATCAAGCTACCACTTCAGTGTTTTCGAACTCCATTCCTGAAACTAACTTGCGATACCAACGCTGCGCGCTGTCCTGTTAAAGTGCGAGAAGTGCTGTCCCTCGCAATCACGGCATCAGTATAACATACCAGCATAATCAGTTTAGCAGCAGTTTTTATGAAAAGTAGTGGTTTCCTTGTAGCTTAACGTGGCAGTGTAAAATTCAGATAGACGGTATACGAGTTACAATAAGTATAATGTACATAAACAATCACCAAATTAGGCTTACCAATGAACATATGAATAACTTACCAATTCCTTCTTCAACCACGATCAAAGGTTACATTCCTCAACAATTTTCTAGAGTTTCCAAACAACTTTGGTCCGTTCAAAACGCCGATTAGCTGCAGTAAACATAACAAAAGTGCGCGGAAAATCTCTGATGGCCTCGTGGTCGTGCGTGATAGTCGCACATGCGCGAATCTTCTCGAGCAGGGTTGGGGTAAACAGCATTCCACCAAACATTCAATAATTTGCTCACGTTCATGTTCAAATAAAAATAATATTATTATTTATTATTATTTTTATATTGTTAAATTATAGATTATTATTATATAAGAATGTTTTCATGCTCTGTTTGATTTCATTAAACGTTAACAACTGAAAAATAATAAATAATTACAGCCAATTTACAATTTGTAATCCCTGTAAAGTTATGTTCGTACATGCATTTAATTTAGTTGTTAATGATTGTTTACGTATTTCAGACAATATATATTAAGTTATATGTAAATTCTATTTAAAAAGTACTCCCTTTTACTGTACCCTTCAAGCATTTCGGATGCCGCGTTAATTTTTAGGGCCCCGCATTGATACGGGGCCCGTTCCTAGTTCCAGCATACCTGGAATAGGACCCGAATACTGACTGCAGAGCTATGACCTGACTCATAGTTTCTATCCCGTGCTGTGCTCTGGTAGTCATTATTCTCAGTATAGCATATCACATATGATTTAAAACTTTCAAGGGAAACGTGAAAAAAGAAAACCCGTGAAAAGAAAGACTAATTTTAACGGCCGGCTTCAGGTTTTCACAGTTCACGGATCCGTGAAAACGATTTTTTTCCCGTGAAAGTCCACTTTTTTTGCGACAGTGCAATGCTAGGATATGAAGCTGTACATTTTCCCTTTTCCCTCTTCCCTTATTTTTTTCCTTTTTCAGATCCAGTTTTCCCTTTTTTCCAGGAAATTTTCCTGCAAAGTGGGAGCACCGATAAGAGGCAGTTACAAAGAGACTGTGGAGTTAGTTATTGGAGAGAACTGAGCGTTATTGGAAGCAAGTACGAGTCTATTTATCTCGTCACAGTACTAATCTTCTAAAGCGAATCATTTTCGATTCTTTACCAGTAGACATAGAGAAGAAGTTCATAAATACACACTGAAAGCTGAAACAGTGTGCCCGTGCTTGGCTGGGCTTGCGAAATGCGTCCGTGACTAGTTCTGGTGCGGATTCTGATAAACGGCTCCTATGACCAGGGATGTTTTGTGCGATGTTAAGAAAATCATTGTGTCCTAGCTGTAACAAATTAAAGAATATTGTAATGTACATGGGAACTTCATAAGCTGGCCTATCTAATAAAATTATTATAGATGCTTCAATGTGTCGTTTATTGATTCTAATTTCACGTAAAATAAGCCAAACGTCATCGAGGTCTTCTGCCGTCATCGTTCGTTTTTGACTATTTTAAAATTCATAAAACAAGGTACATATGTAGTATTTGTACATAAATTTGAGTAGGGAATGAAGAGAGTGAGCCAGTGGGAGAAAAACAGCTTTGACTTTGTGCAAATTAGAGAGCAATTTCCAAGAATTCTGCAGTCGTTATACCAAGTGATTCGAGCTGACGTTTTAATTTGTGCAAATTACTCACAGTTGTCGGAAAATTCAGGAAAATTTTATACATCCTTTTATAGAGAATGGCTTATTAGTTTTGGTTGGGATGGAAAAGCTTGATGGCTTTGATCCTTTTCCACTTTTTGCTAACAGCTCGTCGGAATGCCGGGTGTAGAAGGTGTAGATGATTGGATTGAGTGCAGAATTGATAGGTAGTACGAACACTGCAATCCATGAGTAGGCCTGCTTGAAAGAAACGTCAGTACAGATATTTGCAATCAAGTTTCTGAATCAAACCGTAATTGATAGTTCCAAGGAGACGAGGTTCGCAATAGAGATGAAAATAACCGGCAGCCAGCAGAGCATATCCGTGCCGACGATCAAGATGATTCTCCACAGAAGCAGCGTTTCGGTTCTGTCGCGGCTAACTCTGGCCTCCCTGGTCGACTGTTTTACTCTGCGTAGTATCGTGACGTAGCAGAAAGTAATGACGACCATCGACAAAGTATTGAGTACTTGAAAGTAAAAGGTAAACGCTGAAAGAATCTCTTCTGCTAGTATACAAGTTGCTTTATCCTAAACTTTACGCAAGGACTGTTATTGCAACACGTTATCCAAACGAATAAAACACGGAAAAATTCAATATTCAGAATGAAATCGCTCCATCTGAGAATCGTTTGTTGAAAACGCTGTTACCGACGAAAACGAAGAAAGAGTACTCCCATCCGGGTTGCCGGTTTGTGACATGGGTCCTTTTATCCGCATCCGAATATGTGGTGTTGAGAGGAAGAGCAAGACAGACACTGGAGTTCCCGTAGAAATCTCTAGTAACATCAGAAAAGTATTCAGTTATCATAACCCGAGTAGCAAGTCTTGTAGCAGTGTAACATCTTGTATATTTAATGCTTCTTCCACGAAATGAAGATGTTACTAGTCAAATACTACCGAAAGTAGTCGATGGGCATGAGAGGTATCCCCGCCAACACCATAGCCAGTCCAAAGGAGACGCCGACGAGGATTTTGATGCCCCTAGCGGACTAACGACTAACTCCAGCTGGACTAGTCAGTTTCCAGAACCTCTCCAGACTAAGGACTACAAAAATGTGGGCAGTTAGCTGGAGAGCGTTGCTTGGAAGGGAATGACTACTAACTTGTTAAGGTAAATACGGAGAGCTCGGAGGAAAAGACGCAGGAAAATCCTGCAAGTTTGCAAATCCACGAGCTCCTCCAGTTTTCGTCCTGCAGGATGTAGTATCCGCGAAAGCGCCAATCGGCAGATGCGATGATCAACGGAAACACTCCCATGAAGAAATCTCCTGAAATCCAAGTAGCGCGTCAGCACGAGAATGTTTCTGATTAGGAACGAAGCAAAAGTGAAATACCCAGAGCCAGACTGGACGATAGGATCTTCTGGATTTGACGACTTTCCTGTAGAGAGTGGCTTCCTCCAGGTTTTGTCCGAGACTCAATTCTCCAGAGGAGAACGCCCACGTTGAATGCCCCGGCAAAGACGCCTAGAGTCCATACTGTGTTACGTAGCACAGTGTTGTGCATTAGATCTTCGCACGATGAAAAGGGATTGCTGGAAAAACTTTCAGGATACGCTATGAGATAGAAATCTATGCCTTGATCCGTTAAACAGTTGACATGTTGTTTGTGTGCAATGCAGCACACCTTCCAGTCGTTGGAAGTTCTACAAATTACAGAATGATTTCTTGGGATTCACGAAAGTTAGACGCAGGACTTACATAACTTTTAGTTTTGACGAAAACAGCAAAGCCCCTGGATCGATACGTTCGATCTTGTTGCCCACAAGTCCCCTGCCGAATTAAAACATGTCACAAACTATCAACCTTATACTGTAAATCGTCGTAAAGATAGTAGTAACAATAATCAGCATTAGTATAAAATATATCGATTTCTTAAATAACGATGATGTTATAATTCACGTAATTGAATTAAGATTAACTACATTAATATTATTGTGTTTGTAAGACTTACAATTTCTCCAGTTTTTCTAATCCGAGGAATGATTCCGTCTCTATGTGGGTAATCGTATTGTAATCCAAGATTCTAAATGATAAAAATATGTAGCAACTGTTTGATGTTGAAAATGAAGCGTGGGCTTACAAGAATTCAAGGGATCGAAGTTCAACGAATGTTCTTGGCTCTATGGATGCAATCTCATTTTGGTCAAGGTCCCTGGATCACAAAGAACAAAGAGAATATAGTTGCAGATCAAAATAAGTTTGGTCTTTTTCATAACTCACAGATCGGTCAAGTTAGCGAGACCAGTAAGGATTCCGGCTTCCAACGACGTAATTCTATTCCCCGGCAACCATCTGGATTTAAATGTTTCAGGAAACATTTGATTAATAATTGCCTACATTTGCGCTATTCGCGTGAACCCTAGTAATTTTTGCAAGCTTACACGAACTGAACATATGAACAAACTGATACAAGAACCAGAAGTTGTATGAAGGTTAGCTTTGCTTATACTCCATAAAAAATATTGACAAAGGTCAGTTCATGTTAAATGCCCACGAACGCAGGAAAAGTTTTAAGTCCACGTTCATCTTCAGTTCTGTTTTAAGACCTCACGGCGGAAAGTTTCAGAAACTATGTGTCAAATGAATTCACTGTTACTGGAAACCAAATGCCTAGAATAAAGGAGCGTCAGGTTGTGCATTAGACAGAAGAGACTTGATGCTATTTAGGGATTTTCTTAGAGTTTTGCAGAAAAACAAACGGTAAACTGTTATTGCCTCGGAAACAAGTTATGAAATAACTATGGTATTCAACTTCTAATGTTTACTCTACGAAATATCACATTGGTCGAGTAATTTCAGATTTGATGTTTCGTGTGATATGGAACATCTGAAGCATCGAAACGAGTCAAGTTTTTATCCTCAGCAATTGGATTTTTGTCCTTATGAATATTAAGAAGCAAATACAATTAATAATAGCAGGAACTTAACAAGGTTGCTTCCTTATTTAGATAAAGTGAAAGGAGTGTTAAAAATTCAGAAATTACAAGTAATGCAGTGACGTGAGATGTTTGAAGCTTCCTCTCTCAATGGAACTGATCCTGTTGTCCGACAACCACCTGAAACACAAAGGAATCACTGCTTATCACCACAGACTCTTTTATGATTTGACATTATCTCAGAAAAGAAAACTTACAAATCTTGAAGAGATTTAAGTCCCAAGAAGTCGTCTTCATGGATGGATGTGATATTATTGTTTTGTAATTGCCTTTTCGAGAGTGAAATTCAAATGAATACAGGTGAACATTGATACATTGCTAAGTGGTTTAGGTTACGAATCAATCATCATTAAAGACATTAAATTAACTCAACATAACCAACCATTACCTAACTTAAAAAAGAATGAAAATAAAGACATTACAATGTTTGCAGAGACTTAAGATGTTTGAAGCTTCCTCTCTCAATGGAACTAATCCTGTTGTCCGACAAAGACCTGTAAGACAAAGGAATCGCTGCTTCTTACCACAGATTCTTTTATAATTTGACACTATGTCAGAAAAGAAAACTTACAATCGTTGAAGAGAACCAAGTCCCAAGAAGTCGTCTGCATGGATGGATGTGATATTGTTGCCGTTTAACCGCCTTTTCGAGAATGAAATTCAAATTAATACAGTTGAGCTCATACACATGGGTAATTAATTTTAAGTTACGAATCAGTCACCATTATGGACATTAATTAACTTAACATACTCCGCAAATAGCTAACTTAAACAAGAATAAAAGTAAAAACATTACAATTCATGCAGTGACGTGAGATATTTGAAGCTTCCTCTCTCAATGGAACTGATCCTGTTGTACGACAAATGACTGAAACACAAAGGAATCGCTGCTTATCACCACAGACTCTTTTATGATTTGACATTATCTCAGAAAAGAAAACTTACAAATCTTGAAGAGATTTAAGTCCCAAGAAGTCGTCTTCATGGATGGATGTGATATTATTGTTAGATAAATACCTTTTCGAGAGTAAAATTCAAATGAATATAGGTGAACATTGATACATTGCTAAGTGGTTTAGGTTACGAATCAATCATCATTATAAACATCAAATTAACTTAATATACTCCACAATTAGCTAATTCAAAAAAGAATTAAGATAAACATTACAATTTACGCAGTGACGTGAGATGTTTGAAGCTTCCTCTCTCAACGGAACTGATCCTGTTGTACGACAATTCCCTGAAACACAAAGGATTCGCTGCTTATCACCACAGACTCTTTTATGATTTGACATTATCTCAGAAAAGAAAACTTACAAGTATTCAAGAGATTCAAGTTGCAAGAAGTCGTCTTCATGGATGGATGTGATATTATTGTTATATAAATTCCTTTTCGAGAGTAAAATTCAAATGAATTCAGGTGAACATTGATACATTGATAAGTAGTTTAGGCTACGAATCAATCATCATTAAAGACATTAAATTAACTTAACATACTCCACAATCAGCTAATTCAAAAAAGAATTAAGATAGACATTACAAGTACTGCAGTGACGTGAGATGTTTGAAGCTTCCTCTCTCAATGGAACTGATTCTGTTGTCCGACAAATCCCTGAAACACAAAGGAATCGCTGCTTATCACCACAGACTCTTTTATGATTTGACATTGTCTCAGAAAAGAAAACTTACAATTGCTGAAGAGATTCAAGTCTCAAGAAGTCATCTTCATGGATGGATGTGATATTGTTGTGATCCAAGTCCCTTTTCGAGAGTAAAATTAGACTGAATACAAGTTTGCATCAAAACATGGCTAGTGGTAATTAATTTATGAATCATTTCTTAATGCGTTACTCATGTCATATCTACTGGAACTGATAGGTGAAATCGAGTAATGAAAAAAATTACATTGTTTTCACACAATGTAATGATTTTTAGTTCTTTCATTACGAGCAATGCAGAATAGCATCTGTTCACGATTTGGAATTTTAAGCATTCCATCCCAAGAGTCATTGAAACAGGCTTTATGAATGTTTATATACACTCGGCATTATGTAATGATTGGATTTACTTACAGTCTTGTAGGACATAGGTCAGAAATATTAGGAATCACAGAAAGTCCTTGACATCTAATCTTTCCGTTGTAAACCCAATAACACTCGCCGCCCCCTAAAGTAAACCAATTACACATTTACAATTCCTGAAAATCATTCTGAAACTAGATCACATGCGAAGTATCAGTAGAAAGACCTTTGTACACGAATAATTGAGTAAAGTACAAGTATAACTAATAAATGAATTAAAGTGCAAGAATTAAATACAAGACAGCAAATTTTCTAACTGTCAAGTGACATTCTCTTTGATTCTTGCTTCCTAAGAATTCTTACCTGGAAATTTTCGGTTGATTACAGAGCTGCAACTTACTAACCAAGAGAAACTGAATTAGTGGATTAAAATTAAATCAAGAGTCCCGAAATACTTGAGATGAAAAAACAAGCAGCTGTCATCCAGAAGACTCTGAAGCACAGAGACATTTTCAGTTGTCGATACCAAGTGGAGCTGTTCAAACAGGTATCTAGTTGTTGCCTGCAACGTTGCAATAGTGACAGTTAAACGTGAACAACATTACAGCAGTAAAATTAGATTGTTTAGCAAGTATATCGATCAATTTCTGTTAGAGAAGATTCTAGAGAATACTTACAAAAGGAGGTCCAACGATCGTACTGTATCAAAGACTTGCAGATGCGCGTTCATATCCTGGGCGTCTTGAACTTGCCTCGCACAAGATGAAACCGCTTATCTTCGACCACAAGAACCTCAGCACTCTTTACCAGTTTTATAGTTGGATTGAAAAATGATTTACATACCTCATCCTGTGGTGGCGAGAATTGCTAAGCACAAAATTGCGAAATCAATGTCAAATTGGAAAAAACCCAGTTTCCCTTGAAAGCAACCACAAAGCGACAGAATATTCCTCACAATCAGTTTGGCAAGTTCCCGTTTGGTTAAACGCAACACTTCCCTCGTTTTGTAAACCGATTGGGGCTTATCAATTAATTGTGCCTTATGTGCCATCTTTATACTGACAGAATACTACTAATTTCCTAATAGACATCGCGCTTGCCACGTTTGTAGTTATTACAGCAAAGTTAAACGTCAGACTTGAAATTTTCAGACTTCTTAGTCTTACAACAATTGAATGCTTATCACCAACGTGAAAGTGTTACAAGAAAGATAATAAAGTTCAACAGAATAGTCAAACTGGTACACTGTTATCCCAAAGGTCCTGTTTCTTTCCTTAACCGAGGTCCAACGGTTTTTAGAACCTCGCTGTAATAAACGGGACGTCAGTTTTAGAAAATGTATGTCACGTTTACAAACCGGACGTTAAGTTAAAAAAAACTTTACGTTAAAATTCCCCACTGAACCTATACATTCGACGCCGCTATTTATCCACGAAACACTACACACGAAAAGGCGTCGAATGTATAGGTTCAGTGGGGAATTTTAATGTGGTGATGTTTTTATATGTGCTCTTTCGGACGTCTAAACCTATACTTTGATAACTGTACCTTCTTTAGAAGGTAACTTTAGAAGGTTCTTTAGAAGGTAACCTTCTAAAGGCCAGGACAATTACCAGTGCTTTAAACTTAACTAAATGTTCTGCTTCAGCATAACCTGGGCATTCATAGTCTTGCAACATATTACATTTTTTAACATATAAATAGGAATACAAGGGAAAGAACATAGAATGCTCTGTTAGGAAAGTTGACAGGATTTTTGACAAGACTAAGTTATACGTTAAAAGTTTAATTGTATCATTGCTGTCTGATGACATTTAGTTCAGTTTGAAAAGCCAATCTAAGCGAAAAATTGCAACGAACAGATTAAATTCAATATTAGCTCGGAAATTAGCCAATACGATATCACCAAAGTGGCCAAACAGCACATAATGAATATTACTGCCTTCACATTTGGACTACACATTCGACGCCTGTCTACATGTACAGAATCACGTACAGTCATGTTCATTAAAAAAGGGTACAGCACGCGAAGGTTCTACGCCACTTTTCCTTTGTTTTTACGAGAAGGTTTGAATATTATTTGATGATGCATGTATATTTAGTTAAAATATAGTTCGTTTTATCAATAATTATATACATTAATTGTTGAATAACTTAATACATAGCGAAAAACGACTTTGAACTTCACCCATGCTGGACCCTTTTTTATTGAACATGACTGTACAGGCTCCTTCACGCATTTACAGCCGTCGAATGACAAATTCTAAAAAATGTGGACTATGAAAGTCCAAAGGACAAAGTCCTGAACGTGGTAATATTCTTGTATGTGCTACTTCACACACCTTGGCCTTGCATTCATACATTCATACTTTCATACATTCTTACATTCATACATACATGCACAACATTGCTTTTGTGAGAAGGTTATATTCGTTTGCTAGTAGAAAATACTAATAGTAAAATTTATTATCATAATATACAAATTATATATAACATACTTAATATATGCAATTTAGTATATTGTGTTACATAATTAGTTAGGGTCGGTGAGTTGAAATAGGATGAAGATTTATCAAAGTGTTTAAACAATATACCCACTAAATTAATATGGACACAATCTGTTCAAGAGTCAAACTGAATGAAGAATATGAAATGAAGCTCTGAAAACTTCCCCATACAAGCACGCATAAATTGTATTTTTATGAAAACAAAATTCTGAAAAAAAATACAAACAGTTAACAGATAATTAACAGTAACAATAATTAATAATTGCATTATATTCATTATATTAAAGTTGTATGTATGTCTCACTTATTATAATTGCATAATAACACTAGCAACCTGGATGCTGTCTAGATAAAATCAAGCGAAATGATAGAGGTTATACAGATGTTAAGTGGATAATAGTTGGTGATTAACCTGATAATCATCAATCTTTATATAGCTGTTCCCCAGATATTCTGTGAACACCAACCTGGACGTTGTTAAGCGAGAAGCAGGTAGAACGATGAAGATTAGGTAGACCTTGACCAGAGACTTTATGTTTGTTTTCCGGACAACCGCCATACTTCATCTACAGCAGGATAAAAGAACTTTGTTCATAACTCTTAAATCTTAGTTTTAACACTATTTTCGCAATTTTTATGTTATAACCGATTATTTGAATGGATAATCATGTTATAGACTTTTGAGGAAACCTTAGGTTTCCTTACATACCTGAATTCTAGAATTCTGAATCAGAACTGTTTAAGTATCCAAACGTCGTGCAATTACAAGGTTCGAATACAAGAATTAATAACTGTCTCATGCAATATTATGTATGTTCACGTTTTACTAAATCCTGTTCTACCAAGTACCAAGTTCTGCTGTACATAGTGATGTAGATGCAGCAGGGCAACGTCAGTCAAGCGAGCAGTATTTCCACTTTTCAATCTTCCCTTTTTCCCCTCTTCCTTTATCTTTCCCCTTTTTCCCCAATCGTGCTAAAACATACAATGTCTAGATTTCCCCTTTACTCTCTTCTCTTCTTCTTCCCTCTTCAGACCCCATTTCCCCCTTTTTCAGGGAATTTCCTTGCAAAAGTGGAAACACTGCAAGCCAGTTTGTCCTATGGCGGTTCTCAAGTACTTATACAAAACCTATACAAGTTTTTCTAGTCAAAACTTGACCAAATAGTCAAAATTTTGTTTCAGCTGATTATATGTTCGAATTACAGAATTCAATTTCTTTCGGAGAAACCCTGTCTTTCATTCTGTTTAGTTGTTAGTTGATACTACATTGGATGATAACGTGAACCAAACACTGGAGTTGTGTTGTAATTCTGGACATGAAATACAATAGATTCTATGACTTACGAAAGTAGCGCCAAAGCGGCCATAGTTGTAAACTCACGTCGTTCGTAGTTTTAGGACAAACCTCTGATAGTGTGTAATATAATTGAACGTTGTTTTACTTGGTAAGTGAAATACAAACACGTTTAAGTTACGTGGTTTTAGTATTTAAAAATGCTCTGTCGTGTTCCTGGATGCAACAAGAGGCCAGGAAAAGCCTCGACTGCGGAAAAAGTTGTATTTTTCAATCAACAAACAGAAACGACTTCAGTAATGAGTAGTCTTAATTTTTCTTTCAGATATTTCAAAGTCACATATAACCGGTCTATTTGCCTTGAGTTTAAGGGGAATCCCTGGACACCGCAGTGGAGTATGTCGTAACTTAGAAATCCCCGTAATAGCATAAACTAGTTTCTGACCGAAAATATGGTTACGAAATGAATATGATGTAAGGTACGATGCGTTCGGGATGGATATAAAAGCAAAGCTGTGGTTGAGATAGAATTAAACTCAGCAAGTCTCTTCTTCCATAGCAAGTTAACATTTGAAATCCTCTGGTCGGGTAAGCATTTCTTTACATTAGTTTCGAAGCTATTATGAAAGTATTATATTCTAGTATACCGTTATTTTGCTTTACTATTGAGGAATATTCTTGTTTTTTTATGACTTAGGTTAAAAATGAAGTTGGCAGTAGTTGCAATTCTCTCCGCTGTCGTCGCTGTGTCGCACGTGGCCGCCTGGCAAGATGGCGACGGTGGACGCGTTTCGTGGGACTTTGACTGCGACTTCACTTGGAACGATATTCAAAAGCTGAACGAACCTCGAGGAGAACACTGCGGATCCCACTGTCTGGCCAATCCTGACTGCACTCACTTCATGTATAATGGACAGCTGGAACTGTGCTACTTGAAGCGAGTTCCCAGGGGTGGAAATAATAACTTCGGCAAATACTATAATGTCGGCTATGTTTGTGGTTTTGTTAAAAACCGCGTTTGATTCACTGTTTGATATTGTTGAATGCCATTATGTTGCAAGTGGATACTGGAAACTCAATTTTCACCTATTATCCGGGCAAATACACGGGTGATTGTAATTGATTACTCTCTTTGGTTTATGACATTCGTACCGAGCTCAGCAATACTATAATTTGCCACGGAATCTTCTGCGGAATGGAACGTGTGCAAGATGAAGGCCAGAACAATTACCACCCGACTGAAAATTCTCATAGAGGATGACGAACATGGAACAAAGACTCAGTGGGATCTCAATGAGAAATTCTATAAAGTTGTGAGACCTCACCGAGATCTCAACGAGTCTCTGTTCCATATTCTACATACTCTGTGAGAATTTTCAGTCAGGCAGTGCCTTATACTTAACTAAATGTTCTGCCTCAGCATAACCTAGACATTGATGCCATGTCTCGTCTGGAATAATATAACTGTCTCCTCCATTGTCAACTCTCTTCTGTCACTTAAAAGCTGAAAGGACGTTTGACTCGCCATGTCCATAGGCAGTGATAGCAGGGTTAATCAGTTTCTTTTAGCCGATCCCAAATCCACAACGAAAAACGATAATCCTTGATCTGATCTGAGCTGTTTTCGCATTCCTGTTGGTCATTCTGTTCGTTATCTATCCAGACATGAGGCTTCCATATAGACTGTGATGTACTGAACTTCTATAAAACACTGAAGAAAACCATAGCTTAAGAATTGTATCCTACGAAAATTTAAGGTTTGCATAGATCTGCAGTTTGGGGCTTGTAGGAACAAGTTACATGTGCATATATTTACATTTCATCAGAAAAGATCATAGAATCTAACTTATAGATGACAATGTGGTTGAACATGGCGTAAACTTAGTAAGTGTATTGCTTGAATAACATGACAATGTCTAGTACCCACTTGTAGCATGTCATCCTTAGACAGTAATTTAAGGGCCATGAAAGAGTGAATCAAACGCGATTTTTAACGAATCCGCATGTAACGAAGCCGACATTATGGTATCTGCCATAGTTATTATTTCCACCTCTGGGGACTCGCTTCAAGTAGCATATATTGCGCTGTCCGTTGAAATTGAAGTGCGTGCAGTCAGGATTGGCCAGACAGTGGGATCCACAGTGTTCCCCACGAGAGTCGTGAATCGCCTGGATATCGTTCCAAGTGAAATCGCAGTCGAAGTCCCACAAAACGCGTCCACCGTCGCCATCTCGCCAGGCGGCCACGTGCGACACAGCGACAACAACGGAGAAAATAGCAACTGCTGCAAACTTCATTGTTACCTAGGAGACAGCGGTACAAGTCGAGTTTAATTAATTGAATACTAAATTATAGATACAGCTCAGTAATTCATTTGTTTAGCAAATTTAAATTGAGAATTCAAACGTAATAATTCTAATTTTAATTGCAATTTAATTGTAATTTTAGATTGCAATTAAAATTAAATTTGAACTTAACTCATCATATTGATAATAGAGTAGCAACAAGTAAGATCAACAGTAGTACTAATAGATAAACACGTTCATCCTAGACGACGATGATATATAATGGTCGAAATAATTGATGATAAAACTAACACTAGTACTATTCCACAAGTACTACTAATAATATACGTATATACATAATAAGTACATGTAATAACAATTATAAATATGAAATAACAACTTACCGAGAAGATTTTCAACGGAAAAGAGACTATATCGGTCTGATTCTAGCTCGATTGAGTCTTCCTTTTATACCCGTTGACTGTAACGCCTTTGCATAATAAACCATTTCCCGACAATTTTTATTACTTTTAATTGTATTACTGCTTTTACGCAATTTTTTAATCACCACATTCAAGCGTGCAATCCTAGGCTTGGGGATCCATTATTGGATTATACAGCAATGTATGCTGATTACAGTCTAGTTTTCCTCGGTGATAATACTGATGATAGTAAGTGTATACTAGAAGTAAGTATATTTATTATAAAATTTACGACATTGTATTGCAGTTCAGTGGCACATCGGTTCTAAGATTCGCTTCTAGCCCCAGTTGCAGTAAAACTGTTCTAGAGTTGAAACAAACTGAACCAAAATATTATAACTTTATTATTAAGAAATTCCTGTAGCAAGCATAAATACTACGTATAATAATCATTTGTATTACTGAAGCATAAAACCTATATTCGGTGTTCTATATACTTATACCGCGTACCTCTACTACTGCGCTCCACCCAGGCACTTTTATAATGTAGTTATTATATCTTATTATTTTACTACTGTTGTTGTACATTTTTAAATAAGCTAACTAATTAATTAGTTATTAATTTCTACCGTATTCCGCTCAACTTAGGTAGTGTTAGTTCATTCTGTAATCTTTTAGAAGATTAGTATACATTTGAAGAAATTGATGTATTACGTATGAAATTTTGTTGCAAATGTAGTAAAATTAGATGCGGGTAGCCACATTTCATAACTTGCACAGACAAAATGTGCTCTGGTTATAATGTATTTTGCAAATCTAACCAAGTTCGGCAGTAATCAAACTTGGCTCAAAACAGGAAACCGCCTAAAGTTGCACCACAGAATTTCCATGAAGAAACTTTGGAAGGAAACTGCACTGGGAATTTTCAGATTTTCTACATTAAAATAAATATTTTGATTTACGAAACCCAAGAATCAAGAAGATTCTATAACCATAGAAAGAGTGGCTCAATTTTCCTGTATTTGGATATATGGGACTCGCAGGGGAGTAGCCAGGATTCAGTGAAGGGGAAGTGGGGTCCGGGGGATGAGGATCTAGTGAAGGGTGGGGCCAGGTTACAAATTTTTCCTCCAAAGTCCAGATTTTGCTAAACTTAACGAAGAATTCCAAAATTTCTTAAGATAGAAGGGCGGGGCCACGGCCCCGCGACCCCTCGGCCCCCTCTAGCTACGCTTCTGCGGGAGTACTAGTGACCTAAGAACATGTGACATACCATGCCCGGATCTTCACACAGGCACCTTGATACTCTTCTATAGTTCATCATGCCTGCACTCTTTACGTCAAGTCAATGTTGATATGAGTTACGGTACCTGGGAGCAGTTACGATTTTCTTGAGAATCGCTGTTAACCTCTCTACTTTTCTTTTGAGTAATACATTGCGTTTGTGTGATACAGTATATCGGTTATTCTGATCACTTATTTACATTTCCATCAGCCTTTTGCTATTGCTATTGCGTGCTGAATACTATCTCTAAAACGTTCATTCTGTACTACTAACTGTTGTCGCAACTACCACTAGTCCTGCACTTACGTACACTTATGTACGCACATTCATAGACGTATAAAAGAGCTGATACATACGAATACTCAACTGTATTGCTTGGATGTTAATATACAGAAATTTCAGTTCCGAAGTAATCATTGTTCCATATCATTTGATACTCCAACACCAGTAGCATTAAAGCTGAATTAAACGCGATTTTTAACGAATCCACAAACGTATCCGAGATTATAGATTTTAGCGTAGTTGTTGTTTCCACCTCTGGGGATTCGCTTTAAGTAGCAGATGCCGCGCTGTCCGTTGAAATTGAAGTGCGTGCACTCAGCATTGGCCAGACAATGGGATCCGCAGTTTTCCCCACGAGGATCGTGAATCGCCTGGATGTCGTTCAAGTTGAAATCGCAGTCCAGGTCCCAGGAAACGCGTCCATCGTCACCATCTTGCCAGGCGGCCACGTGCGACACAGCGACAACAGCGGAGAGAATTGCAACTACTGCCAACTTCATTGTTAACCTGCGTTGTAAGCCAACAATATATCTCACAATAGTAAAGTGAAACAGCACGATACTAGAATAATACTTTGAATAACTTTGGAAACGAATGTAAAGAAATATTTACCCGACCAGAGGATTCCAACCGTAACTTGCTATGGAGAAGAAGCTGCTGAGTTTGATTCTACCTTGACCACAGCTCTCCTTTTATATTCATTACTAAGCCATCGTGCCTTGCACAATAATTATTTAGTAACGTTTTTGTTCGGTCTGAAACGTGTTTGTATTCTTGCGGGGATTTCTAGCTTTACGACATAATCTGCTGTCCCACTGCTTCGGCCGGGGATTCCCTCTAAACTCAATGCAGTAAACCGGTTACGGAGTTGATATATGTGAAATGTAATAAAAAATTTTACCCATGGAAGTCCTGTAAACCATAAACATCAATAAATTGTTTGTACGTGTCCCTCAACTGCTGCTGCAGTCTTTGCGAGGACGTAGCTATATGGTTACCTTCTATGCTGGACTGTTCTCGAATCCTTGTTAACTTCATTTTTAAGATACCATCCATAACCAATTTCCACAAATAGGGCGACGATATAGAACACGTTCATTAGCAAGCTTTACGCTTAATTAATCCTCAGACAAACGAGGTTCTACCTCTGGATCAGGTAAAAAGTTGCCAATTGTATTTAAAAGACGTGGGCGGTAAGATCTTTCGACCAAGAAGTGCAGTAACTGTAATGTAGCACATGTTATCAAAAGCACCATCAATATTGAAAACTATAGTAGTTTATAGTTAATTCTTATAACATCTTTGATAAAATTCACTACTTCATGGAGAGTAATATACTTGTGGGGTGTCCACATGGAGTGTTAACATGGTTTTTTAAGGAAAAGAGTCCAACTCGTTCTGCATTTGAAAGAAAAGAGTGTAACTGTTTGACAAACTTTACAGGGCTAAGTTGAGAAACGAAATCAATAGATAAGGCTCTGACTGCTGAACTGTATATTGTACCTTTTAAATTCAGAACAATGGTGAACTGAACGGCAAGGTGAGTAAGAGAGAGATTACTGTTGTACTGGTTGCGGAGTGTGTGTCAAAACCAGAGGTTACGCGGGTTCTCATAGGCCACAGGTAGCGTAGGCCTACAAAAGAATGGGGACAGGGAAAGGATCTTCTAGGAGAGAAAGATGAGTGGTCAGAGTACTTTATGTAGATTGCGTTAAATTGGGAAATCAGGTATTAGCATTAGGCTGGGTGTTTTATGGCAGGAGAGTAGGGGTCACTTGTTTTATGACAAAGTCAGTTGTGGGGAAGTAAGGGGTTACAGATCCGGTTACGAGTAGATCCGGGGCCCGTTACAACTGTTTTGCGACCGAAAATCGTGTTTCACTACGTGGGCATGGCATGATACTGAATCTTTAAGTTACCCAATCATTCGAGAACTTCTAGTTTACCTATACAATAGCAAAGTTACAATTAAGTTAGCAGTTGTGATTCCACTTCCACAAACTGCTCAGTTTTCATTAGAGTAAACTTAAGCATATAAAGGAAGAACGCTAGTAACCCATAACAAATCAGTAACAGGGTAACAGAATGTAACAGCAGCAGTGACTTCTCTATTCAGTGGTATGTGGTGGCCCTTAAAAGGGCCGAGGGTTACAATGGTTGGTATAGGGATTGGTATTAACCGCCGAAACCGTAGAGAGTGCGGCCTTGGCGCTTCAGGGCATAGACGACGTCCATGGCAGTGACGGTCTTGCGCTTGGCGTGCTCCGTGTAAGTGACGGCATCACGAATGACGTTCTCGAGGAACACCTTCAGGACACCACGAGTTTCTTCGTAGATGAGGCCAGAGATACGTTTGACGCCTCCACGACGAGCAAGACGGCGAATGGCAGGTTTAGTGATACCCTGGATGTTGTCACGAAGAACTTTGCGATGACGCTTGGCGCCTCCTTTACCGAGTCCTTTACCACCTTTACCGCGACCAGTCATTTTCGGAACTAAGCTGTTTGGAGAATGTGAAAAGAAAGTAACAAGGGTGGCCTTATAAACCCATGCCACTCCGCAAACATTGGCTGTTAAAGTACGGTCTGAGCCAAAAAGGCGGGACCCTCCTTTGTTACTGCAGCACCCAATGGGGAGAACGGCACGAGGTTAGAGTAGTCGACGTCCGTCTTTGCCCTATGAAGTAGGTTCAGGTAACCAGAAAGGTATAAACTCAGACCGAGTCTCTTAGCACAATGGCACGTACCAAGCAAACTGCTCGCAAGTCTACCGGAGGTAAAGCCCCTCGCAAGCAGCTGGCTACCAAAGCTGCTCGTAAGAGCGCTCCAGCCACCGGTGGAGTCAAGAAGCCTCACCGTTATCGTCCAGGCACTGTTGCTCTTCGTGAGATCCGTCGTTACCAGAAATCGACTGAACTGCTGATCCGTAAGCTGCCCTTCCAGCGTCTGGTGCGTGAAATCGCCCAGGACTTCAAGACTGACCTGCGCTTCCAGAGCTCGGCCGTGATGGCTCTTCAGGAGGCCAGCGAAGCCTACTTGGTCGGTCTGTTCGAAGATACTAACTTGTGCGCCATCCACGCCAAGCGTGTCACCATCATGCCCAAGGACATCCAACTGGCCCGCCGTATCCGTGGAGAACGAGCTTAAACTACTTGTCATAACTAACGGTCCTTTTAAGGGCCACGAACTAAAATGAATAGAGAATTTTGCCGTCCTCAGTTGTTAATTGGGGCCACGTTAATAGGATTGCATGGGTCACTTGGTTTCTTACAAATAATGATGTTAGAAATTTTTTGTTAATACGAATAAACATTATCTCATTCATTAAATCTTAATATTCATAACTAGACATCAGAGCTATATTAATCTTGTTTAATTTCGTCTCAGTATATAATTTTCATGAGCCACGTAGATTCGTTTTAATGGTTTCGTCTCAGTCCGTTTTTCACTGATCACTTTTGCTAAATATACTTTCTTTCTAGTTCAAACTGTAACAAGAATCTTGAATTACCACATATTTAACATATTACCACGCCGGCGCCCATATGAATAATTTCCGCAACCTATGTTTCCATCTAATCATCACACAACTGTCATTGAAGAACAAAGGGTACCACGGGAACAGTGTCAGTAAAAAGTAATTAAATTTCGTCGCTTTAGTCCCACATATTACATTGTTTACTGGTCCGTAATAATTTCTACCTAAAGCAATCAATAATTATTAATAGACAGGTAGGCATTTACGGATTTCAATGCCCATCGTTAGCGGAAGCACCAAAGTAACGTAATGAACATTAGAAGCACTTGAAATTTTGATGGGTGGTAAATTCTAGGTAACTTGATATACAAAGAACTACAATTATGTAATACGGTATACAATTCCTTTCAAGAAAGATCTGGTGGCCCTGAGAAGGACCGTTGGTTGATATGGTCTGAAGAAACTTTATTCAGATTTGTCAGTCTTCTTGGGCAGTAAGACAGCTTGGATATTGGGAAGAACGCCACCCTGGGCAATAGTTACACCAGAGAGGAGCTTGTTCAGTTCTTCGTCGTTACGGATGGCCCGCTGCAAGTGACGCGGGATGATGCGAGTCTTCTTGTTGTCGCGAGCTGCGTTGCCAGCCAACTCGAGCACTTCAGCAGCCAAATACTCCATCACTGCAGCCAGGTAGACGGGCGCTCCGGCTCCGACACGTTCTGCATAGTTTCCCTTACGCAGCATACGGTGGATACGACCGACCGGGAATTGAAGTCCAGCACGGCTCGAACGGGTCTTTGCCTTTCCCTTCACTTTGCCACCTTTACCACGTCCCGACATGTTGAATGGTTAGGGTAGTGACTAAATGAAGTCTGTTTCAGCACTAGAAAAGGGACACCTTTATATAGGGCACTTCTCCCGTCTAAAACTAGCTTGTTTTTGTTCACCATACAATTTATCAATAGTTTTTATTCGATACACCCATTAACACAGCAGTCCAAGGAAAATCTTCTGACTATGGGTGGATAAATTGTTTCATGTTTGTGCGTTTGTCTTCATTCCTAAAAATTAATTAGTTTTCGGAAAAGCACAGCCAATAAGAAAGGAGGAAAGTCTGGGGCAAACCTTGCAACCCTCCTTTTAGTATAAAAAGACAAGGTGTGCAGCTGTTTCGTCAGTCCATTCAGAGACCCCACAAGGAACATGCCACCCAAAGTTAGCGGCAAAGCAGCCAAGAAGGCGGGCAAGGCCCAGAAGAACATCAGCAAGGACGACAAGAAAAAGAAGCGCCGCAGGAAGGAGAGCTACGCCATCTACATCTACAAAGTGCTGAAGCAGGTCCACCCGGACACCGGTATCTCTTCCAAGGCCATGAGCATCATGAACAGCTTCGTCAACGACATTTTCGAGCGCATCGCCTCCGAGTCGTCCCGTCTGGCCCAGTACAACAAGCGCTCGACCATCACGAGCAGGGAAGTCCAGACCGCCGTGCGACTCCTGCTGCCCGGTGAATTGGCCAAGCACGCCGTCAGCGAAGGAACAAAGGCAGTCACCAAGTACACCAGCTCCAAGTAAAACGACGCGCAAACTTTATTAAACCCAACGGCCCTTTTCAGGGCCAACAATCTAATAGTGAAGCGAGACCAAGCTTACCACTCGCACAATATCGTAGCTCTTTCAAATAATAAGTTATTTAACATTTTAATATGCGAAATTAATATACAGCCACAAGTATACAGATAGACACACAGTCTATAGTCAGTAGCAGGTTTTCCCGCGCTGTGCTTTGTGTAGACTGGAGCCATTCACATAACTGTTTCATTCATCCCCGTTTCTCCCTGCACTGCTGTCCCTGCTTCCCCTTTTCCAAGCCTCCCCTATCTCTCCCCTATCTCCCCTTTATTCATCTATCATCCCCTAATCATACCCATATCTATCATCCTCTATCTCAAGCCTCTCCTATCTTTCATTTTAAGTGCCCCACCTCGTCTGCAAGAGTGGGTAGAAATGATTTAGGTTTGCTATCCTGTTTAGTTATATTGTTCCAGACCGCTTTCTTCCTTAAACAGTATACTACAACTGAAGTATGCGCTCAAGTATTAATAATTTCAAAGTTCACCAAGAGATGCAAGATGGTTCTTTTAGAGTTTGCGCCCGAGGGTTTGTACCAAAATGTTTCTCAACTTTCTCTGCGAACTATGAGCTGAATGCCCGCATCGTATCCCATATGGTCTAGTGGCTAGGATACCTGGCTCTCACCCAGGAGGCCCGGATTCGATTCCCGGTACGGGAAGTATATTTGGTCGATTTTAGATATTTGATAAAACTGGTCTACTTTTGAATGTCTGAATACGTTTCAAGCTAAGTTAGGTTATTGTTTGTGTTAAAGGGACACCTTAAATTAATAGACCTTAGCATTAAGCCGCACTCTCAGCCTCCTTTTCTTTCTTTTATTGGTTCAGCCGCCTGAGAGGCGGTGTTTTTCTTGGTGGAGTCAAAGGCACAGTTTAAGGACAGAGACAGCTGTGAAACTCCCAGGCGCTTAAAGTCGGACTCTTAGATGCAACGCCACCTATACGCGAGGATAAGAACTTAAATGCTGAGCCAGGCTCAGCGTCGAGCTCTAAAAACTTCTGAAAATTCTTTAAAATTCACTAGGTTAACCAAAATTCACAAAACTTGGTAGACAACGTCAGCACAGTATGCTACATTTGAAAATGTAGTCAAATTTTGATTGAGGTGTGCAGCGGACGCAAAAAAGCACATGTGATACTCGAACTTTGCATGCGTATTACTAAAATCTCTGACCGATCTGAGGAACACACTCGATACTTTCGGATAGAACAAAACGAGTACTATGAACCTGTGTAATATCATATTTCCCGCTTATTCATCAAGCATAGATAATAGTGGTTCAAATATGACAGGTATAATATTCACCATCATCTGACCGCCTAGTAATAGAGTAGCTCTGCTTACGTAAAGAATGAAGATTTTCATGTGATATCATTCTGTTTTTCTACCTTGTAGAGAGTGCTTTATTTTACTACGTATAGTTTTATATCTGGAACTGGTATTTACCGTGTAATATGAATGAAAAGTCATTTAAACTATGCAGCAAACAAAAAGTCAGTTTAATACGAAATTGCTACTTCTTGATCACTGGCAAACGATGAATAACAAACAGTGCACAAAATAAAACGAAAACATGGGAAAATGAAAATTTCACAGCTCTCCCCATCCAATAAGAAATTGTGCTTCAAAAGAATAAGGGACTGATTCGAAAAATTACGAACTCAAAACTGCCAATTTTCTTTAAGTTTTGTCAAACCAGGACTGATTCGATAGTTCCACAACCAAAACGAACATATTAGTATTTTGCTAATTTCTTAGTGTTGGTGGCATCCTTCGAGGATCGGCGAATATCTGCATTTGCGAATTTGCATTCATAGCAAATACGCAATTTAATGTAAAAGAAAACTAACGACGAAGTCGGAAAATTATCGCATGTTGTGAGGACAGGGTAGGTAATAATTATAGAGGCTAAAATTTTTGCGATTCCACAATCGTTGGCATAGTTCAAAAAGTTTTGCTGGAAAATTCGATCATACTCCTGGAACATGCAAAACATGGGTCCACTCACAATGCACAAATTGCCCAATTCGTTTTCTTTTTTTTCATATGCCTTAAAGAAGCAATAAAGTTGGTCGTTCGACTCCATTTCCGTGTTCGACGTAGTTAACAATTTTGTGCAATCCTCACATTTGTGTAAACTAAGAATCCGCCGCACAACGTACCCTACCACATAAAATGCCACAAACTTTTCAATGTCATCTGAGTATGGAGGCTCTGCATCGGAAATATCAAACGGCTCCTGTACCCTATTCTCACTAGCCGTATTGATTAGGTCTTTGAAAAGCCTGTTAGTTTCTGAGATAGAGTTAGCAACTTCTCGTGACGCTGCATCTATTTCGAACAGAGCTGGGCCTGGTCAGCCTCACAGTTCCAACTGCCAGGTGAGCTTAGAAGTCTTGTAGCCAGTAACTGGTGGTACACCTCCTGGAACATGGAAGGAGTTGGGGGATCACACAGGACACCACCTCTATGAATGACACCAAAGTAATTTCCCAAGCAATCTTGGTTTAGATTTCTGGTGTAAAGAAACTGAATACTGGGATCTGAAGCTAAATCTTGGTAAAGTTGCTGGATGCAAGTGATGCTTTGTCGCCATCCAACAAGGCATTTTAAGGATTTTTCCCGTTTTTCTGGAAATGACGATGATGATGGATTTTTGAAAATAATCTCAAGTTGTATGATAAGGCGTCCATCTGTATTTGTTTCTCCGCTGAAGAGGCCGTCGCAAGTGTGGTCCATCACTGAACGTCGAGGAATTACATACGTCAAACAGATCGTTCATGTTTTGTACGAACGAGACTGTTGGCAGTGCTTCTTTTGGCAAAATATTTTTTTTGCGATAAGTAGCTCTAGTCTTTTTGCTACAGATCGGCTAAAAAGGCGCGTCGCGTACTTAACCCGCATTTTATCTGCGTTGCTAAGTCTCCTGCACTGTGGCGAAAGTTTTGGAAATAAACGGTAGTGCCTCTTGGAATCGCGCTCTACAGCTTGGACGGCGTATTTCCAAAGTACCTTCTCCCTCCCAATCTGAAAATCGTATTTCACAAGATTGTTTCTCACACTCACTGATTGTTCTCACACAAATGAGGCACATCAAACATTGCATATATTTTTCTGCCCCAACATGAAAATATGGGCTCTCAGAGGTCGCTCCTAAAAGCTTTGAAGCAGAGAAAAAGCCACCCCTTTGATCGCCAACACATACCCGCACATCAAGACCAACTTTCTGGAGCCGCCCAATACATTCGGCAATTTTCTCGCTCAAAGACATGCTGGTTTTATTACCTTTGCAAAAAAAAAAAAACCCTACCGGAATCTTCCACGAAGACATGATCCCACGGAATACAAATACTGTGACCTTATCGGCAGCACAGTTAAGGTCGCCTAGTTTAGTTCCCGAGCTTTTAACGAGCCCAATTATTTTGTACTCCTTTTTATTGTACTGAAGGTGAGGCTTTAAGGACATTTCGTCAAAACACAGACTTACTATTTTGTCCCTGGGTTTCATTTATTGAAGTTTTTTTTTTCACCAAGCAAGTAGAAAATTGTTTCTTGAAAACCTTCCGCAAGATGGACATGTCCTAGCCACTGTTTGATGGTCCTGGGGGTCGGCATGTAAAACAAGCGAGACCATCGCACGTAAGCTTTTGGGCTCCAGAAGTAGAGGGAGATGGCAATCATTATGTCAGTAGCTGTATACCTACGGCCGCGCTTTATAAATTTGGCAAGGTTTAATTGCCCGATGATGAAGTCTTGGGCTACCCCTTTTGGTACTATTTTCTTTATGTCAGCTATCAACTGCTCTTTTCCAGGAGTAGAGGATTTTGCTCTACGGTCTAGTGCCAAGCGCTTCCATTTGCCGCAAAGAACTTTATTGTGCTGTAACTTTTTTTTTGTAAAGAATTGTTACACTTCCCTAGTCTGCCATTTTCCATTTGAAGTTTCAGAAGCTTGTCATTATCTTTGCTATAGTGACCTTGCATTTCACTAGATTCGGGACCGATACAAAAACTAGGTCTGTCCCCTCCACGAAGTTTGAGAGATTGCGCCCATCCGTATCATCATCCAGAGTTGGCATGTGGTACGGATTCGTAAGTTGGCTGTCAGGTGTGGCGAGGACGCTTTCAGATTCCAAGCTGCTCCAGTTGACAGCGACCCTCTCAACGATTTCGTTTCCTGAGTGAAGAAAGAATAACTTAAACTGGTGCTGGAGCCACCTAAGTGGATCTGAATCTTTCATTTTACCTGACTGGTAATGCAGCGAAGTATCCATGGGTTCCACTCCAGAAGTATTTTGTGTTGCTTCGCGTAGCTGATTCTGGTTCTCGCCTATAGTTTGCAACAGGAACTAGAGATGTGAATGGGAACACTTCAAGATCTTATTTGCATTATTTCAACACCAACTAGATTTTTAGCATTAACTGGGAAACAAACATTTACCTGCCCTAAGTAGAAATATTGTAGGAATCGCATTTGGGACCAGTCGATTGTGTTTATTGTTCAGAAACATATCTTGGGTGAAGTACTTTGAACATAGTGCGTTTTGACCATTGGTTAATTCGTCTGCTATGTTCGCAGGAATGTTTCCTAGCCATTGCTGAGCCCTCGTGGCGTCTTTCAGCAGGAGGAATAGCGACACACCTTCATCTCTTTGTGCACCACATGTTGTGCATCTTTTACGACCTCCAGCTTTGGGCAGGTGCGAGTCTGTAACATGCAAGATATTAATATTATTAAGTATTACAACCAAATAGAACTACTTACTCTCAGTCTCTCCGGGTACATCTACAGTTCTCCTCTGGGAAGTATCCTTATCTAGTTTCTGGTAGCAAGACTCGGACAAAAGCTTCTTGGGGAGTAGCTTAAGCTCACGGCCCAAGCTTGAAGATGCGAGCTTCAGATCTACTTTTCGTTTCCCAATTTTTTCGCCTTACTATGCAGGGACAGTAGGTCACAACAATATTTGCTAAAGTTTCTGTTATAGTATTTGGTGTACTTCATTTTATGGTGCGCAAAAAACATTTACGATATCGCTTACACCAGACACTGTCTTAAGTAGTTCCAATTCATTTTCTAAAATCCTGTTACATGGCAAAGCAAAAAGTGCTGTAGATTTTGGAAACGTTTTCTGGTGGCATGGATCACTGGCATTTCCCACAGAACAATACATAATATTAAGTCTAATTTAAGCACATTAACCGCAAAACGTGTTTGACCAAAGAGCAGTCGTGGTTACGAGAACTCTCTATGAAAGACTAATATTGTATTATGTGTGTTATTATCACCTTGTGCTTTTTCCATGTTAATCAACAGTTCTCGAATCCTACATTCCAGAAAAATCTTAAAATGAAAGATAGTTTGAAATATAAAAGTAGCCCCTGCAATACCCCTTTTCTTAGTTAAACAATCTCCTGACTATGTCGGACCATAAAAAGAGAAGATTACATGTGTATTTCATATTCCTCCAAGCAAAACATACATGTACACTTTCAAGTTGTAATACTGGTAATGTGCCAAAATAAGGGAATGCTGTCATTTTTAGCAACATTTCAAAAATTTCTGCATTCCAACAAATGGTTATTTTCGCGAGCAACACTTGACTTCGAACTGGTTAAAAAGACACTGGCCATAAATTTTGCCTGTCATATTTGAACCACTATTATCTATGGTTGATGATAAGCGGCAAATATGATATTACACATGTTCATAGTACTCGTTTTGTTCTATCCGAAGGTATCGAGTGCGTTTCTCAGATCGGTCTGAGATTTTAGTAACACGCATGCAAAGTTCGAGTATCACATGTGCTTTTTTGGATTCGCTGCACACTTCAGTCAAACTTTGACTACATTTTCAAATGTAGCATACTGTGCTGACGTTGTCTACCAAGTTTCATGAATTTTGGTTAACCTAGTGAATTTTAAACAGTTTTCAAAGTTTTTAGAGCTCGACGCTGAACCTGGCTCAGCATTCAGTTCTGATCCTCAGGTATAGGTGGCGTTGTATCAAAGGGTCCGATATCTCATAATGGGCGAGATAGGGAGTCTCATAACTGTCTCTGTCCTTAAACTGTGGTCAAAGGGCAGAAAGTTCCAAGAAAGGCTGGGTATAACGTCAAAAACTCAACACGGGCTCTTATGAACGAAAAACTTTTATTTAAATTTCTTTATGAGAACTCAGTTTATTATGCAAAAGACGTCCAGTTTCATCTAGATCACGATTTGTACTATTTGTTGTCGTGAGTATCCAAGGTGGGACAAGGTAGTTTTGATTTTTAAATAATTTTTTAAAACTCAAGTGGTACGCTTCTGACTGGTAGGGTGCCGTTTAGGTACAACTTCAGTTTGTTTATTCCTGTTCAACTTTGAATATGGCTGTTGGTTTCCTTGATAGTGAAATATGAAAAATTAATGCTTTTTAGTTCCTTTTTTGAAAAACTTAAAGAACGTTGGTTTCACACTGAACCCAGTTCGTTGTCCACTGTTCATTTTGCAGTGACAGAACAGCGAGTACGATCTTGTCTCGTGTTTATCAGTTTCCCCGATAGAAAAGTCATACGGTTGAGTACCGAATGACTAGACAGCTGATCACTAGCTCCCCTCTGAATCACTTGCTGAATAGTAGCTGAACTAACTTAAGCTACCAAAACTGAACCCTCTGAATCAGGGGTTGAACAGCGCATGACTTAGTTCTTTCAAAATTCAAGCGTACGAACCGTGTGAAAGTGGGCCAATATCATACTATCATTTAGCTGAATCTATGACAGTTATGCACCATTCAGTGGGTCATTCAGACGTAGGGCTAGTGCATCATTTTTCTATCGGGTCTTTTCCTTAAAGTCTGGTGTACCATTTAATAAATTCATCTAATTTTATGCAATCAATAAAAAAAACAGTTACCATTATTATATTCGCATAGTGACCAATTCCAAAACCAAATTTTAGGTGAACTTGAACTAGTGAACGGAGACCGTGGTCCTTGCTTTCAACGAGCATGCTGGGACAGAACTTCGGTATCTCGCTGATTCTCCCCGCTAGAAAAATGATGCACTAGCCATACGTCTGAATGACCCACTGAATAGTGCATAACTGTCATAGATTCAGCTAAATGATAGTATGATATTGACCCACTTTCACACGGTTCGTACGCTTGAATTTTGAAAGAACTAAGTCATGCGGTGTTCAACCCCTGATTCAGAGGATTCAGTTTTGGTAGCTTAAGTTAGTTTAGCTACTATTCAGCTAGTGATTCAGAAGGGAGCTAGTGATCAGCTGTCTAGTCATTCGGTACTCAACCTTATGACTTTTCTATCGGGTCTTGCTCCCGACCAGTGTTGTGTATTGGTAGGCTGCCGATACTTTACAAATACTTTTTTGCGGGGAAATTGCATTTAAATTTAATTGGGGAAAACTCTAAAAGAAGGGTAAAGACACTTTTTTTATTATAACATCAACTAAAATAAATGCCCCTATCCTTTGGTAATGACATTTGTAAAAATTGCAAAGAAATAGTAAAGTTAGCAATGAGCCAAATTTACGGATATCACTAAAAAAAAGCATTTGCGATACACCGATACACAACACTGCTCCCGACATATAAAACTCAGTGTTATCCAATACACGAATTTTCTTGGGCTGCCATAGACTCTATGCCAAACGATAGTAGCGCCAAGCAGTTGCAGCGGCCACAGTTGGAAAACTCACGTTTTCTGCTGTTATAGGACAAGCTTCCGATCTCAGCGCTGTTTTACTTGTCCTAAAACAGCAGACGACGTGAGTTTTCCAACTGTGGCCGCTGCAACTGCTTGGCACTACTATCGTTTGGCATAGAGTCTATAAATTTGTTCTAACTGTTAGTTATAAGACTATTATCCACCTGTTATCAACTCGAGACGTTTCCAGATTCCACCATTCCTTCACCTTCAATTACCCATCTATTCAAAGTAAAACTGGGACTGGACAAAATATTTTAATTTGTTGAAAATGCCTATGAATCGCCAGTCAGAGTTGCATCTTGTCACAAGCGTAATGAAAATTTGCATATTTGGCGGTAAAAGATTTTGAACGTTTTAGTTGTTATTGCTATCTGCAGTGAAAAGGCGCCGGAATCTCCCGAATTCATCTAGTTATCAAAAATAATCACGCGGCTTTCTGCTAGCTTTCAAACGCCAAGAGCGCTAAAAAATAAACGGCTATCAGCTAGCTGTCAAGTGGGAGAAAATAGTCTGTTTTCATCGACTGATCCATTTTAAGGTGGAAATATCCAGGCGTATGAACCGTACGAAAGTGGGCAAATTTCATACGGTCCAGCTAGCAGAATCGAAATATGATTCTGGACCATTCAGAGGGCCATTCATACGTATGACTACCGTATCATTTTTCTACTGGGGAACTGTATTATTTATTTGTTGAAAAGATATTTTTTCGATAAACCGTTATCAGAATATGTAAATTATAATAAATCGATATTTTAATTATATCAATATTTATGTTTTCAACCCATATAGACTCTATGCCAAACGATAGCAGCGCCAAGCAGCCGCAGCGGCCACAGTTGGAAACTGGCGTCGTCTGCTGTTTTAGGACAAGCTTCTGATGGTGTCACATCACTTAACGCTGTTTTGCCGGTCCTAAAACAGCGGACGACGCGAGTTTCCAACTGTGCCCGCTGCGACTGCTTGGCGCTGCTATCGTTTGGCATAGAGTCTATACCGTATAACAACATCGATATCACTTTTCTCTAATATCAAACAACCCTGATTAGCTATCGTTTAAGTTTACCAGTGCTTCTACTTTCCGTTTTCGGTTTTCCCCTTTTTTCCCCTTCCGTTATAAATACTAAGTATCGTTTTCCCCTCCATCAACCTTTATCTTATCATGTCTTATCCCTTATCTTTTCCCCTTTTTTCCCCTTCCGTTATAAATACCAAGTATCGTTTTCCCCTCCATCAAGCTCTATCTTATCATATCTTATCAAGCTATACTTCTATTATTTTTCCTTTTTGATACCCAGTTTCCCCTTTTTTTAAGGGAACTTCCCTGCAAAGTGGAAGCACTGAAGTCTACTTAAATTGAATATATAATAATAAATAATATTGTCCATGTTGATGAAAGTTTCGATTTTTTGCGATTCCATATTAAATATACAGAAGGTATAACAGGGAAATCCACTCATCAACCAATCCAGTCACGTTAAGTATGCGTAGTGGGCGTTACTAGATTCAAATCGGCCAATTACAGACATCTAACCCTAGCGACAGCCAATCAGCGCTTCCCTTTGAAGGTAAATACCGCCCTCTTTAAGAAAAGAACCAATCAGATAGACTGGTTCGCTCCGACTGGTCTTCGTCTGAGCCAATCAGATTTATAGTATTTAATATCCATATTTGTCTGGAAAATATATTTTTAAAATATTTTGTAACATTTTTTAACGTCTAAATAACGAGAATAAATACAATTATCCAAACTATGAATAAGTTAATAAAATTTCTGAACGTAGTTTACTTTTCCACCGCTAGATGGCGTTAAAAAATAATTTTTAGTTAAAATACCTAACCGTCAGTAATATTATTAAAATTATACTAAATATAAATAACAGAAAATAGTTTTAATTGTATAAATATATTTACATAAATATATATATTAAATTATTTACAACTAATTAGTATTCAGCCAGCGTCTGTGTTTAAGAACTTGGATATACAGAAAATATTTCCAAACAGGTTCTTTAACTCCAAACTATTTCCTTGTTGTTCCAGTAGTTCGACTCATTATTCATATTTTTTCACTATACCGATAGTTGATAGTTTGAAATATACCCGATAAATTATAATAAATCAACACAAGAAATTCTAATCCAAAATGGCGCCATTCATTTGATTCATTTGACAATTTCATTAATTTTACTAAATCGCCATTGGTCGATTGATATAAATGAGCTTCACACTGATTGGCTAATTCGAATTTTCTTAGATTTTTTTGTTTGGTATTTTTTAATTGGTCAGAATGTTTTTATTTTTTAAAGATTTTTTTAAAAATTTTTTTAAAAATTTTTTAGCGCAATTTTTGGCGGAGTTGCGAACCCCCTGTCCGTTTAAAAGGGCAGCTGCTTTTTGAGTGGACACAGATAGATGTCCGTTCTATAACAGCTGAAAAGACCTGGACTTTGAGATTAATTGCTAAAACTTTGCTATTCCCTGAACCCCCCCAAGATTCTTGGAAAAGATTCCCAGATTCTTGAAGAATCTTCAGGAATCTCTAAGTATCTAGTGTGAAGTCTAAAGTTGCTATTTTTAGCACTTGACTAGAACTTTTCGCACTTGATAGTTTCACACCTTTTTCGCTTGTTTTTGCTATAGATTAAGAATCTTAAGATTCTTTTTTAAGATTCTTTGAAGATTCTTTGTGGAGATAAAGTTGTACAAGTAGCAAATTTAGTGAAATTTATGATGTCCATTAGTCGTAGTCAATTGGTCGTAAAATTCCACGGTTTCGCCAATAAAAATTCGCGAAAAATGAAGAAATTCTTTTCCGGTGGCCATTGTTGGAAAATCCACCTTTTTTATTGGTTGTCCCGAACCCGAACCACGTGACCCTTTGACCCTTGCGAAAATGGTTTCTAGGCATAGGAAAAAGCTAGGCCTATTTGACCGGCACAGGCAAATTGTCCATGAAATCTGCAGCAGAATGAGCTATTACAACGAAGGTCTAGCAAGTTGTCCTGGAACAACTTCATGGAACGCCTATGTTCCAGAACACGCGTATCATAGCTTTAGACAGGAGAGCGAGTTTTGTTATCCATATGGATTACGTGTGGAACAGTATGCGTATGGACAGCAGCAGAATGTTCTAGGAAGTTCCAGGAATGCTGGAGGAACTCCTATTCTGGAACAGCGTGGATGTGGATCAAGCTATAATGTTCCAGGGTGTTCGAGGAATGTTGGAGGGAGCCCTATTCTGGAACAGCGTGGATATGGATCAAGCTATAATGTTTCAGGATGTTCGAAGAATGTTCCGGGAGGCCCTATTCTGGAACGGCGTGGATGTGAACCAACCAATAACGTTCCAGTAAGCCCTATTCTGGAACAGCGTGGATATGATCATGGTAATAATGTTCCGGGATATTCTAAGAATGTTCCGGGAAGTCCTATTCTGGAACAGCGTGGATGTGAACCAAGCAATAACATTCCAGGTTACTCCAAAACTCTTTCAAGAAGTCCTATACTGGAACAGCGTGGGTACGGGACAACTTATAATATTCCAGGATGTTCTAGGAATGTTCCAGGAAGCCCTATTCTGCAGCAGCGTGGATGTGAACTAAGCAATAACGTTAATAACGTTCCAGGCTACCCCAAGACCGTTCCAGTAAACGCTATTCTGGAACAGCGTGGGTGCAGCCAAACTTATAACGCTACAAGTTACTCTAAAAGTGTTTCAGCAAGCCCTATTCTGGAACAGCGTGGACATGGTCCAAGTTACAACATTCCAAACGTTCCAGGATATTCTAAGAGTATTCCAGTAAGCCCTATTCTGGAACAGCGTGGATACGGTCCTACTTACAACATTCCAGGATGTTCCAGGAATGTTCCAGTAACTATCAACAGCGTGAATCAGTTCCAGGTTCCTTTCGAAAGTTCCAGAACCTTCCAGGAACCCCTCGGTTACCATGGAAACGCCGTATATCCATGGATGAACACTTTCAATGGTAATATAACCACTACTACTACTACTACTACTACTACTACTACTACTACTACTACTACTACTTATTATAATTATAATAATAAATGTACCGTAATATTAAACTAAATTACAATTAAAATTATTAATAATTGTTAATATTAACTTCTATAATTAATAATAACTAAACTAATAATTAGAAAATAATTAATACAATTATTTTAATTTCAGAAACTAGAATACCTTAGGTTCTAAACGTATCAAGGTATCTTAAGTATCGATATATCTAACATAGACATATAAAATATTACTAGTTCTAGTTAACATTTTTAGAGACTGGAATTTTGGGTAGCACACGTACCAGGGCTAAACGACTTACGTATCGATATAAATTAAATATCGATATATCAATAATTTCGATACTTATATCGATATATATCTAACTTAAACGTATAAAACATTACTAATTCTAGTTACATTTTTAGAAACTGGAATTTTGGGTAGCAAACGTACCAGGGCTAAACGACTTACGTATCGATACAACTTAAATATCGCTATATCAATAATTTCGATACGTATATCGATATATCTAACATTCCAATTACATTTTTAGAAACTGGAATTTTGGGTAGCAAACGTACCAGGGGTAAACGACTTACGTGCCGATATAACTTAAATATCGATGTATCGATAATTTTGATACTTCTATCGATATACCTAACATAAATGTATGAAACATTAGTAATTCTAGTTACATTTTTAGAAACTGGAACTTTGGGTAGCAAACGTACCAGGGGTAAACGTCTTAAGTATCGATAATTTTGATACTTATTTATTATATAATATACTTATATATATTATATATCTAACATTCCAATTACATTTTTAGAAACTGGAATTTTGGGTAGCAAACGTACCAGGGACAGACGACTTACGTATCGATACAACTTAAATATCGATATATCAATAATTTCGGTACCTATATCGATATACCTAACATAAACGTATGAAACATTAGTAATTCTAGTTACATTTTTAGAAACTGGAATTTTGGGTAGCAAACGTACCAGGGCTAAACGACTTACGTATCGATACAACTTAAATATCGCTATATCAATAATTTCGATACGTATATCGATATATCTAACATTCCAATTACATTTTTAGAAACTGGAATTTTGGGTAGCAAACGTATCAGGGCCAGACGACTTACGTATCGATATAACTTAAATATCGATATATCGATAATTTCGATACTTATATCGATATATCTAACACTCCAATTACATTTTTAGAAACTGGAATTTTGGGTAGCAAACGTACCAGACAGACGTATTCCAAGTTCCAGACTCTTCACCTGGAGAAGGAGTTCCATGATAATCGATACTTGAATCGAAGACGTCGATCGGAAATATCCAATCGATTAAATCTGAGTGAACGGCAAATCAAAATCTGGTTCCAGAACCGACGAATGAAAGCCAAGAAACAGCATCACGTGACTCTGCTGGAAGATTCCCGCCATGATTCTGGGAATCGTGAATCTCGAGAATCCCAAGAATCTCAAGAAAACCATGTCAGCACTTCGTCCAATTTGTGAACCAAAATTTTCTGTACCAAAAAATGAGAAAAAAAATTTAAAAAATTAATTTGTACCGAATGACTAGGTAGCTGAACACTAGCTGAATAGTAGCTGAACTAACTTAAGCTACCAAAACTGAACCCTCTGAATAAGGGGGTTGAACACCGCATGACTTAGTTCTTTCAAAATTCCAGCGTACGAACCGTGTGAAAGTGGGCCAGTTTCATACTATCATCAAGCTGAATCTATGACAGTTATGCACTATTCAGAGGGTCATTCAGACGTATGACTAGTGCATGATTTTTCTATCGGGTAATTTGTTTGTAAAATTTCATGTCAAAATTCTGAGAAAAATTATTGAAATTCAATAAATTAATTTGTATTTAATTAATGTAATTAATTAATTTTAATTTAAATTAATTAATATGTTTTCCGTGACGGGTACTTAGGCCTAAAAAAGGCCTATGACCCTATAGACTACTACACCAGTGCTTCCAGTTTGCAGGGAAATTCCCTTAAAAAGGGAAAACTAGGTCTCAAAAAGGAAAAATAAGGGAAAAAGAACATAGATGTATCGCTTGATATCTTAGATGGAGGGGAAAAGGCCACATTATATCTACAAGGGAAGGGGAAAAAGGGAAAACCGTGCCCTCTTTAAGGGAAAACGGAAAACTGAAAGTGGAAGCACTGTACTACACTGTCGCGGACAAGGCACTTTCACGGATTTTGGACCCGTGAAAGTTTTCTTCAAGGATTGCAATCCGTGAAAAAACCCGTGAGATAGCTTTAAAAAGACACGGAGTTTTGTTGATCCTTGAAAAATTTTTCAAGGTTTGAGAATACAGATCCGTGAAAGGGCTTTTTCTTCTCTACAGTACTTTCACGGGTCTGTATTCTCAAACCTTGAAACCTTGTGTTTTTTAAGCTATCTCAAGGGTTTTTTCACGAATTGGAATCCTTGAAAAAAACTTTCACGGATTCAAAGTCCGTGAAAGTGCCTTGTCCGCCATAGTGTAGTTATAAAGGCGAAAATGTATTTTTTAATAATAATTATTATTTATATAATAATTAATTTATATATAATAATTCACATTTATATAATAATATAATATATATAATTATATAATAATTTATTAAATACCATACCTTCACATTAATTGATTAATTAATTAATTAATTAATATTAAATATTTTTTTTTGTAAAATTCTTTTCAAAATTCTGGGAAAAATTATTGGAAAAAAAATTAATTAATATAAATTAATAATTACAAATAATTAATTTGTTAATTAATATTATGATTTATTAGTTTTAATTTAATATAATTAATATATTAATAAAATAAATATAGTATTAAATAATTTATTTATAAAATTTCTTTTCAAAATTCTGAGGAAAATTATTGAAATTTAGTAAATTATTTTGTGAATAATTATTACAATTTATTAATTTTAATTTAAATTAATTAATATATGAATAAAATAAATATGATATTAAATAATTTGTTAGTTGATTTTATCAATTAAAGATTCTTAATTCTTCAAGATTAATTAAATTAATTAATTAAATTAAGACTAAATCCTCAAGATTCTTAAATTGATACAAATTGAGGGAAAAAATAAATCAATTAATGTTTTCTGTTTTTAATATGATTATAATAATTTATAAACATAATTTAAAAAATGCAAAAAAAAAATTGGAAAAATCCGTAAATTTTATAAATTATTTAATTATTTATTTATTTCACTGAGGTGCAGTGACGTCTTTGTAGAACAGACTTAAGGCTGTGTATCACTGAGTTTCAGCTATAAAATGATTCCGGAAATTAGGAATTATGGTTCACTTTGTTAAGTTAAAACAATTATCATATAGACTGAAGACAGCTTAAAAATAGAGGCAACGTGAGTAAATGCATGCGGATTTGTAAAACAGTTTGTCATAGTGAACGATAAACCTTGGCCTTCTCAGGTTTCTGATTAAAACTGCCCTCTTGCCATTGAAAAGCCGGTAATGAAATCAAATGTGGCCTACAGTATGATACGAAGTTTTGCATTGGCATAACGTGTCCTGATTGAGAGCAAACTTTGCCTGGTATGTCTTTGTGACATAGCTGTTCGATCGCAGCCGAACTAAGGTCGATGCTGTGACCGGTCTGGGAAGATTTGAATGTGCCAGACTCGCCGTGGTGATTGGTGCAACGTCTAGTGAGTGTAAAAACTGAGCTTTGGAGGACGATTGCCAACTGGCTTTCCACTGATTTAATATAAAATTTTTAACAGTTTGCCTTGCAAAGCTTCTAGACGTACTCCTTGTCTAGGAGGAGGCTCTATGTGTTTTGAATCTGCGCTGCCTGCTTTGCCATTCTGTCGGCCAACTCATTTCCCTCTAATGCCCATGTGCCCCGGACACCAGATCAAAAGTACCCTGGTAGAAACAGAGATATCCGCTAAAAAATAATAATAATAAAATATAATGTGAATGTGAATAAATAATATCTAAATTCTATAAATTTTATAAATGAGTAAATATAATAATAATGAGATAATAATAAGTATAACACATGATAATAAATAAATAATTAAATACATAAATATCACTGATGATTATATGATAATAATAAATCTTTAAAATTCCTGAAAAAATGGAAAAAAATTCGGTATATTAATTTTAATATTATTATTAATTTGATTATAATAATTTGTAGATTTAATATTTAAAATAAATTAAAATAATAAAATAATAATAATAATTTCAAGGGGTCCGAAACTCCGGAGAAAAGTGTACGAAGATTATTTGATAACATATGATAACACGGAGATAACATGAGGATAACAGGTTGATAACAGTGATAACATAACTTGATAAATCTTGAAAATTCTGAAAAATCGAAAAAAATTTTGTAAATTAATTTTTTTATTATTATTATTAATATGATGATAATAATAATTTGTACAAAGTTGCGAACCCTCCCGTGTTGATAAATGGCCTTGTCTGCAGACGAAACTTTTTTTCCTGGGAATTGTCTGAAGGCAGGGGGTAGACAACTTGTTAAAAGGTTGATAACAGTGATAACAAGACGATAACAAGATGATAATAGTGATAACACAATGCGAGAAAAATAAGTACAATACAGTTTTTCTGCAAGATTCGTTCAAGATTCTTATCATTCGCCATAAGATTCCCAAGATTCCTTCATGATTCTTAAGATTCTTGACAAGATTCCCAATAGGGTTCTACGTGATTCTTAAGATTCTTCCTATGATTCTCGGATTCTCATCAAAGATTCTTCTAAGAATCTTGTAAGATTCCCAAAGAAAATTTTAAGATTCTTAAGATTCTCGTCAAGATTCTTAAGATTCTCGTCAAGATTCTTTTCCATGATTCTTAAGATTCTTCCTATCCGGATTCTTATCAAAGATTCTTCTAAGAATCTTGTAAGATTCCCAAAGAAAATTTTATGATTCCTCGTAAGATTCCCAAGATTCCTTCAAGATTCTTAAGATTCTTGTCAAGATTCTCATAAGATTCTTGTTAAGATTCTTTTCTTTGATTCTTAAGATTCTCCCTAAGATTCTCATAAGATTCTTGTCAAGATTCTTTTCCATGATTCTTAAAATTCTCATAAAGATTCCCAAGATTTTTCCAAGATTCTCGCCACCATTTTCCCCAATTCTTTCAAGATTCTTAAGATTCTTACCAGGAATCCTCATAAAGATTCTCAAGATTCTTTCATGATTCTTAAAATTCTCACAAAGATTTCCAAGATTCTTCAAAGATTCTCGCCACCATTTTCCCCAAGTCTTTCAAGATTCTTAAGATTCTTGCCAAGAATCCTCATAAAGATTCTCAAGAATCTTTCATGATTCTTAAAATTCTCAAAAAGATTCCCAAGATTCTTCAAAGATTCTCGCCACCATTTTGCCCAAGTCTTTCAAGATTCTTAAGATTCTTGCCAGGAATCCTCATGAAGATTCCCAAGATTCTTATCTAGATTCTTTTGCAAGGTTGCCAACCCCTCCCGTTTGTATCGCTTTCGCTTGTGTGCAGGTTTGACAGTGAGATTAAGTGGGATTTTTCCACGGGAATTTTTTCCACAAAGTCGCGAACCCCCCACGGTGTTTCCCTTGCCCCCATTAATAGCCGTTAACCCCCACGAGGGGTTGGAAACTCTCGAAAAACACATAACAGGTGATAACAAGTGATAACACGATGATAACATATTGAGTTTGTATCGTTAAACAATTCAGTGAGTGATAACAAGTTGATAACACGTTGATAACACTCGTTCGGTAAAGTCTAAGTTTACTCATTCAGTAACTACTGATAACAAGTTGATAACAAGCTGATAACAGGTGATAACAAGTTGATAACACTCGTTCGGTAAAGTTTTAGTTTATTCGTTCCGTGTCAAATGATAACAAGTTGATAACAAGCTGATAACAGGTGATAACAAGTTGATAACACTCGTTCGGTAAAGTTTTAGTTTATTCGTTCCGTGTCAAATGATAACAAGTTGATAACAAGCTGATAACAGGTGATAACATGTTGATAACACTTGATAACAGTAGGGGGGTTCGAAATTTTTTGGGTTTTTAATGGGTTTTACCGTGTTTCCATATTGGGGATTAGCGCGGCGGATTTAAAAACCATTTTCGCAGAGTTTTTACGATTTGCAACAAATTTCGCCAAATTCCGCCGCCATTTTGCCACGGGATGTGTTATCAAGTGTTATCAACATGTTATCACTTGTTATCAACGTGTTATCAGCTTGTTATCATTAGATACTGAATGGGTAAACTAAAACTTTACCGAACGAGTGTTATCAACGTGTTATCAAGTGTTATCTGCTTGTTATCAGTAGTTATTGAATGTCTGAAGTTGGACTCTTTGACGGTTCAAGTGTTATCCAGTGTTATCAGTGTGTTATCAAGTGTTATAAACATGTTGTCAAGTGTTATCTGCTTGTTATCAAAGTGTTATCAGTGTGTTATTTAGTGTTATCAGTGTGTTATCTAGTGTTATCAACATGTTATCAGTAGTTATTGAATGTCTGAAGTTAGACTCTTTGACGAATCAAGTGTTATCAAAGTGTTATCAACGTGTTATCAAGTGTTATCAGACAATCACGTGACTTTCAGAGAATCTTTTCAAGATTCTATACATTCGCTTTTGCCTTTACACTTTCAAGAATCTCAAGATTCTTCTTTTAAGATTCATAACAAGATTCTCAAGATTCTTTAAGATTCTTGAACAAGATTCTTTTAAGATTCACAACAAAGATTCTCAAGATTCACAAGATTCTTTTAAAATTCACAACAAAGATTCTCAAGATTCTCAAGATTCTTTAAGATTCTTGAACAAGATTCACGAGATTCACAAGATTCTTGAACAAGATTCTTTTAAGATTCACAACAAGATTCTCAAGATTCTTTAAGATTCTTAAACAAGATTCACGAGATTCACAAGATTCTTGAACAAGATTCCTTTAAGATTCACAACAAAGATTCTCAAGATTTACAAGATTCTCGAACAAGATCCTTTTAAGATTCACAACGAAGATTCTCAAGATTCTTGAACAAGATTCTTCTTTTAAGATTCACAAACTGATTCTCAAGATTCTTTAAGATTCCTGAACAAGATTCTTTTAAGATTCACCACAAGATTATCAAGATTATCAAGATTTACAAGATTCTTGAACAAGATTCTTGTAAGATTCACAACAAGATTCTCAAGATTCACAAGATTCTTTAAGATTCTTCAACAAGGTTCTTTTAAGATTCTTAACAAAGATTCTCAAGATTCACAAGATTCTTTTAAGATTCACCGCCGACCGCCGGCGAAAAGATTTGACTGTGGAAAAATTTACAACTTTGAGTAAAAAAAGTTACGAGAATCTTAAAATATTTTCAAGATTCATACAAGATTCTTCAAGATTCTTAACAAGATTCTTCAGAATTCTTAACAAATTTTGACCTGAAACGTAAAAATTGCCTATAATTCAGGAAACGCGGGAGATTCTTCCCAAGAATCTTACAAGAATCTCAAGAATCATTCATATGAATCTCAAGATTCTTCCCAGATTCACAAAAGAATCTTGGCTAAGAATCTTTCATGAAAACATACCCGCAAAAAAGATTCTTCTATACCGGAGATTCTTTAAGAATCTTAAGAATCATTCTCAAGATTCTTTCAAGATTCTTTCAAGATTCTTCCAAGATTCACGAAAGAATCTTGGCTGAGAATCTTTGATTAAAACATACCCGCAAAAAAAGACTCTTCTATACCGGAGATTCTTTAAGAATCTTAAGAATCATTCTCAAGATTCTTTCAAGATTCTTTTAAGATTCTTCCCAGATTCACGAAAGAATCTTGGCTAAGAATCTTTCATGAAAACATACCCGCAAAAAAGATTCTTCTATACCGGAGATTCTTTAAGAATCTTAAGAATCATTCTCAAGATTCTTTCAAGATTCTTTTAAGATTCTTCCAAGATTCTTACACCCAATTAGGAATCTTTTTACGGAATTGTATACTTTCTATGTCAAAGTATTTGGGTGTAAACAAGAAGAAGATGTCTGCCGCTTTCTGGTTCTTCTCTTCTTTCTGGTTAGAGGCAAAACACACACACACCAAAACAATTTACAAAACTGTGAAAAAATTACATTTTCCCACGTTTTTGATTGGGTAAATATTTACACCGTGCCGATAAACCAGAGGAAATCTATCCGCCATCTTGGTTTCCCCATCATGAGAGCAGCCAACGGTAGGCTAACTCTTCTACTGCGGACTTTCGTATTAAATATATTTATTGTAAAATTCGCCTCGAAAATATTTCTAAAAATCACAGAAAAATTCAGGAAAAATTTTAGTGTAAATAAAATTTCAAAATTACGTACGGTTGATTTTGTGAGGGTGTCCGCTATAGAGAGGCTGGTCTGAGGCGATAGCCGCGACATCTAGCGGTGATTTTATGAACTACATGTTCAAATTATTAATAGATTTTTTTTAATAATTAGAATTAAAATAGATATGAATGTTGATTTAGAACAAAATTAAGTGAATTTAAATGAGAATAAAATAATATTGTGATTATTACAAATATTTAATTATAGATATACAAAATGGCGGATGCTACCTACACCACACCCGTATATTGATAAGTTTAATATATTTTCTGCGGGTTTCATATTAATTATATTTATAATAAAATTACGTTTTTTTATTTATTTATGTATATTTTTTATAATTTGTTTTGAAGAAAGTAGAAATAATCCGGTTGCGACAAGAAGTGAAAGAAAATGTCGCACACCTATGTTTCTAAGGGCTTACACACCCTACACACTTTGGTTTACACACTGACACACACGAGATACACACATCAGATTCAAAGTTCTGATATGCCTTACGGATCTTACACACTTTACACACCCTACACACTCTAGACAACTTACACACACGTAGTTATACACACCACAGTCACATCCTACACACTTTACACACCTTACGTATATTGACCTATACGTATCTTTTACACACTCACTTACACACAAACTACACACTCATTATACACACCTGATCTGTTACCTTACACACCCTGCACACCTTACACACCTGATCTAATCTGCTCTGTGCTTATCTCATGTACACACTCATCTACACACCGTTACACACCCTAGTTACACACCTTACTTACACACTCTGCACACTTTACACACCTCATAACTTAATGCTTGTTTTACCCTTATCAATTACACGATCAGCTATACACTTTACACACTCCGTACACACCTGGGATACACACTCTACATACCTTACACACACCGTACACACCTGGAATACACACTCTACACACTTTACAAACCTTTATTATTTATTTTTGTCCCTTACACATATCATTCATACCATCGACCACACACACACCAACACAAGTAGTTACACACCCATGTTGTCCCTTGTCCCGGTGTGTGTGTGTGTGTGTGTGTGTGTGTCAGTGTGTGTGTGGGCGCGCAAACCTGAAAGTATCAAGCGAGATGGTCACAAGTTGGAAGCAGTCAGTCAGTCGCCATCCAGTTTGCACCTCAAGTGGTCAGTCCTCATCACTGAACCTTGCGCAATAAACCTACCACACACTTCGAACCGAACCCAAGAGTGAACCGTTAACTCGGTTCACAAAGAACGAATGAACCGTGGTTGAGTGCAAGAGTATATATAATCTGATTATTGAACCGTTGAACCGAATCTTTAAGAGTGAACCGTTTAACTCGGTTCGAGGAATGAACCGTGAAAAGTGAAAGACTAAACCGACTACTGAACCGCTAACTGTTGAAAGTTAGTTGAACCGAACCCAAGAGTGAACCGTTAACTCGGTTCACGCAGAACGAATGAACCGTGGTTGAGTGCAAGAGTATATAGTCTGATTGTTGAACCGTTGAACCGCTAACTCTTACCAATTAGTTGAACCGAGTCTTTAAAAGTGAACCGTTTAACTCGGTTCGAGGTATGAACCGTGAAAAGTGAAAGACTAAACTGACTATCGAACCGCTAACAGATTCTTGAGTAACCGTTACCACACACCGTGAATCGAACCCGAAGAGTGAACCGTTTAACTCGGTTCGACGAATGAACCGTGATTAAGTGAACAAATAAACCGTTGTGAACCGCTAACCGATTCTTGAGTAAGTGTTACCAGTTAGCTGAACCGAATTATAAGAGTGAACCGTTGAGTCGGTTCGACAGACGAACCGTGACAAGTGAACAAGTAAACCGACTATTAAACTGCTAACTGTTGAAAGTTAGTTGAACCGAGCCCAAGAGTGAACCGTTTAACTAGGTTCGATGAATGAACCGTGATTAAGTGAATACGCAAGTCGGTTGTTGAACCGATATCGGATTAAGTGAACCGTTCTGTTGAGAAAGTAACCGGATTACTTGAACCGTTGTGAACCTTGAACCGTTAGTCGAATTTACACGAACCGCTCTAGTGCAAAGTGAACCGGATTTGAACCCAACAGTGAACCGAATAGTCGGATACATCAAACCTTAACAAGATTCCGTTTGAACCGAATCACAAGGAGTGAACCGGATACCGTGAACCGTTACCACAAACCGAACCGCTATGTAATGTTGCAGTAAATTGTGAACCGAACCGATTAACTCTCGAACCGAACCGAATTACTCACTTATACCTCCGTGAACTGTTGAACCGTTTTCCGAACCGGTTTAAAGATGAGTTCATACCAATACGTCAACACGTTAGCTTCTTGCTACCTCACCAGGGCAGCAGGTAGCACATCAGCAGGTAGCGAACTAGATTACTACTCTGCTACCGGCTACCCAGTAGCAGGAGCAGCAGTAGCAGCTTGCTACCCACAGCAGCAGCATCAGCAGCCGCCGGTTGCGCTACCCACGCTACCTACTACTCAGCAGACTTACGAATTCAGCAACTTAGCAAGTCAGCACTTGGATTTCAGTTTCCAGCAGCAGTTGCTACCACCCAAGGTAGCGATACCACAAGACTTGAGCATAGCAGCAGTTGCAAGCGATACCCCGACTAAAACAAAGGCTGTTAGCGCATTGAAAAGTAGCGAAAAGTCTGCGAGTAGCAAACCGATGGGTAGCAGGAATGTTGAAGAGCAAGATTCTCATGAATCTGACAATGATTCTGAAGATTCTTGCCAAGAATCTGAGAAAGAATCTGGAAAAAATGGCGGACCGCAGATTTACCCCTGGATGAAACGAGTACATCTGGGACAAAGTAAGTTTTAAAATTCCTAAAGGAACAGTCCGGACATCTTGGAAAAAATATATGTTATAAAACTTTTTACGCTGATTCAGAATATATATAGTTTCCCTATCTCAATTTTCTACCGTTTGGCCGCTAAAATTAATTAAAGTTTACAGATACACGTGGCAACGCTGGAAACTAAGCACAAGGTCTGGTTGGTTCGCAGACGATTTCTTAATACTGTTTACTCCCTACAACATGCTACATGTCTGTTGCTATGAGACGAAAAACTTTGTGATTCGCCGTTTTGATCACGTGACCAGTACAAACCAATCAGATCATCCGCTCAATTTCCAGCGTTGCCACGTGCATTTTCAAAGTTTAATTAATTTTAGCGGCCAAACGGTAGAAAATTGAGATAGGGACACTATACATATTCCGAATCAGCGTAAAAAGTTCTATAACATACATTTTTTTCCAAGTTGTCCGGACTGTTCCTGTAGGAATCTTGTAAGAATTTCGAACTATTTACTACTGTTTTCCACTATTTTCTGTTTCTGCAATAGGTGCCGTAAACGCTAATGGCGAAACCAAGCGCCAGAGAACTTCGTACACTCGATACCAGACTCTGGAACTGGAGAAAGAGTTCCACTTCAATCGCTACCTAACTCGTCGTAGAAGGATCGAGATTGCACATACTTTGTGTCTGTCGGAACGTCAGATCAAAATCTGGTTCCAGAACCGTAGAATGAAGTGGAAGAAGGAACACAAAGTCCCACCGAATCCTATCAACATGCCCATGATCAACAGTAGTCATCCTATGATGCATCATAACCCTATTCATCACCACCATATCACTATGGCGGATCTGAATCATATCGATCATAAGATATAACAGCACTCGTCTTAGTTGCAATGGATTTCTTACGATTATGCAAAAGGCCAGAAAGAAAAAGAAACAAATTTTTTTCTTCTTCAGAAAAATCAAATACGTAATTTTTTATGATTTATTTTAACTTTTATTGAATTTATTTTAGTATAATTCATCAAAAGTGTTGTGTTGAATTAATGCATTGTAATGTAATTGAATAAACAGTATGATAGGATCAAAATAGTTCCCCGTTTCACCGCTAGATGGCGCCAACGTTATTGTATACTCGTATGAACCGTTTACTGACTTTTAATCTACAATTGGATTTGAAAGCATTTAAATCATTTTTTTGAATGCTTCTAACTGTTTTGGAAGTTTATTATTATTACAGTTTTATCAATACAATAAGTTCTTAATTTTTTCGCTAGATGGCGCTGTGCTAAAAACTAATAATTTTTATAATAATGTCCGGTATTCATTTCTAATATTTCTTCATTATTGTAAATATTGAAAATAATCAAGTCATTTTAGTTTAGGTACTAATAAGAATAGAAATGATAAAGTAGTTTATCACGACATATAGTACATCATTCGGGCGGTAGATGGCGTTGCTGAAATCTATTGATTTTCCCTTCAATTTTTTAGAATTATACTTATACATTATATTAGATTATGTATTTAACATTCAATCCAACTGATTTAAAGTATTTTAAGATTTTTTCAAAAATTTTTTAAAAATTGCTGCGATTTTATCGGAACTCCATCTGATTCTGGGGATCTTTTATGGGTATTCTCCGGGTATTTACGGGGGGTTTTGACTTGTTCTCGTTCTTCCTTAAAGTTTTTGAAAATTTCTGAAGTTTTCTACGGTATTCCAAACTTATTTTCAGTCTTTTTGGGATAGTTTAAGCGAGATTTTCAGGACTTTTTGTGACTTTGATGGGCTTTGGCGCGTATTCTCCGGGTATTTACCGGGTCTTGACTTGTTCTCGTTCTTTCTTAAGGTTTTGAGAACCTCTGGAGGTTTCTGAGATCTTCCAAACCTCGTTTTACTCTTATTTGAATACCTCTCACAAGATTTGTAGGACTTTTTTGTGACTTTGCTGGACTTTGGCGGGTATTCTCCGGGTATTTACGGGGTCTTGACTCGTTCTCGGTCTTTCTTAAGGTTTTTGAGAACCTCTGGAGGTTTCTGAGATCTTCCAAACCTCGTTTTACTCTTATTTGAATACCTCTCACAAGATTTGAAGGACTTTTTGTGACTTTGCTGGACTTTGGCGGGTTTTCTTCGGGTATTTGTGAGGGTTTCCAGTTTTGAGGTTGATTTCAAAGGTTTTTGGAACAGTTCCTAGATTTTCGACTGTACAAAACTTCTTTTGGACCAGTTTTGAAAAGCTTTGGTAACATTTTTGGAGGTTTTCAGCGAAGTTTCTCAGTTTTTTCGTGGACTTTTACGGGCATTCTTCAGGTATTTTAAAGGGTTTGAGTGTTTGGGCTTGATTTCAAAGGTTTTTGGGGGTAGATTTTAGGTTTTCGATTGTTTCTAACTTCTTTTGACTAATTTTGAAGAGTTAGGTAACATTTTTAGTGGCTTTTAGTAAATTTTCCAGGTTCCTGGGAGTGTTTTCAGGGATTTTGTGGGTGTTCTGAGGGTTTCTGAGTGTTTCGGGTAGATTTTAAGATTTTTTCGGGGTAGTTTCTACATTTTGAGGAGTTTGAAGCTTCTTTCTGACTAATTTTGAAAAGTTAGGTAAGGTTTTTGGGAGGCTTTTAGTGAATTTTCCCGGTTTCTGAGGGTTTCTGAATGGTTTTGGAGGCGATTTTGAAGGTTTTTGGGGGTAGTTTTTAGGTTTTCGGGTGTTGTAAGCAATTAATTTTGTCCGGAAAAGTGTGGGGGAACCTTTCTAGCCCCCAAAAAGGACGGAAAAATTTTTGGGAAACACGTGGATTCTTGGGAAACTGTGGCGCAAGATTCTTGCCAAGAATCTCGAGGTCATTTAAAGGGCAATCTGTGATTCCTGGTCAAGATTCATGGACAATTCCCAAGAATCTCTATGATTCTGAGATTCTTGGCTTTAAGATTCGTAGAAGAACGTGAAAGCATCTTTAAGAATCTCTACGATTCTGGGAATCATACAAGATTCTTATTCGTGATTCTCAAGATTCTTGTTTCATGATTCTGATGAGTTGTCGACCCCCCAGTTTGTTTCAAATTGTCCGTCGGCTGAGTTTTCGGTTACAAAGACGCGCCAACCAGCGAGCGTAACGCTCGCCTTTTGACGCGCATGCGTTGCGTGTCGCGGCGACAAAAAAATCGGCGACAAACTTTAACGTAAAAAATCCGGAAAAAATCGCAAAAATTCATAAAAATATTGAAATATTTTTAAATAATTTTTCTAGACTTTAATTGGTTGCCAAAAGCGCGGGAAAAAAATTTCGAAAACGGTAAGTGTATTAAATATTAATTTGAAATAGTTTAATCTAATTATTATTTAATATTATTATTATTATATTATTACTATCATCTGTTATGAAATACTTGTATTTTTTCAAAATAATTTTTAGTTTTTTTTCGAGTTTTACCACAGTTTTCCCAACAAAGGGCCATAAAAAGTTGACTGCGTCACTTTTTTTTAGAGATTCAGAACAAGATTATACAGATTAGAAGAGCCAAATTGTGGGTTAAAATAGCCCGGGTGGGCTAAAAAACTTTTTATTAGTTATAAACATAGATATTATGGAACCGTATTACTTAATGAAGGCGCAAATGGGAAATGTATCTGGGCCATTTTAGCCCTGGGTTCCTATGGAGCGTATAGGACTATTTAGCACGGGACAGGCCCAATACGCCATTGAGTGGTCTTAGATTTGTCCCAGATAGATTTGACCCTTGTCTAATATAGCTCGATGAGGGTACAGTACGAATTAGTAATAATTTGGCACACGACAGGCTCGGGTTGACAGTATATGTGACAGTTAGCACGGGGCAGACCTAGTAGGCTATGTATGAAGAGACTAGTTATTGACCCTAGGTCTAATGTAGCTCGCTTATAGTTAGCACATGTCAGGCTCCAGGATAAATAGCTGGTCATTCTTAGCCTACTTAGGCTAAACTAGCTCTTAGGCTAAAAATTTAGCACACTAGGATTAGTTTTGACTCTATATAGATCAGTCGGTTGAATATCTAGGCCTAATTGACCGTCTAGACTTAAAAAAAATTGGCCCGGTGGAGTCAAATTAACATTAAAATTTAGCGTAGGATAAATTCGAAGATTTGACCCTATGATAGCTGGGCTAAAGTAGGCCTAGGTTTAAAAGTTAGCTCACGTAGGGCCAAACATAGACATTTAGCCCTTATCAGTTTGGCCTAGAACTAGCACGGGGCCAAATTTCATTAAGCTTTAAAGAAATTAAGCCTATTCTAAGTAAGCTAAACTTGTCACGGGACAGGCACGTGACCATACACGCGGGTCAAATTACAACTTTGTCACCTAGTCCAAACAATTAGCACGGGACAAAGCAATCTTAACTCTTGAACAATATTTAGCCCACTTCTTAAAGCGTTTTATACCCGAGACAAATTTCTATTGCTTTTTATCCCGGGACAAATATAATTTATAATTTTAGCTATCGCTTCCAAACACTCTATAGAAAATATGTAATATTAATTTGTCTGATTAATTGTAACTTAATTAATAACATTATTTCTAGATTTTTCACTATTTACTATTAACTATTTGATGAAAATTAACTATTTTACTACAAGATTATTACTAAATATTATCAAAAACTAACTTCTTTAATGTTTAAAGTGTTCGAAATTTATTAAAGTTCTTTAAAATTATACTGAATTTAAATTATTTTTAATAAATTTTCGCCGTGTTGTTTTCGCTTACCGTACAAAGTTTACGCAGGCGGAAGATTCTTTCGCTTTTCGAACGCGGTCCAATGCAACGTTGCCAGATTTCATTTAAATAATATTTATTAAAATTAATAAAATATATAATTATAATTTACGTTATTAAATTTATTCTTATATTTATTATTTAATATTACTAATTTATTTTAATTTATTTTCTGAATTAAATTAAATATTTTTCTTTGACATTCTTTTTGTTTTCGAACGCCTTCAATATTTAATTTTTTCCATATATTTAATTACAATAATTTGTTACATATATTAGAAATTTTGTCGTGGAATTATTAAAAATTTATTGGTAAAATTTTGTAGGAAAACTCAAAAGTATTTTTTTGCACTGATAAAACAAGTTTTTGCCGCCATAAAAAGTTTCTCAATAGCGTGACACAGCGTTGCCAAACTTCCTTTTTTCAAATCCAAGTTCCGTTAAATTTCGGACATTGTAAAATATTATTGATTCAGTTTATTACATTAATTATTGTATTATAACATCAAACAATATTAATTATTTAAAACATAATATATTCATATATTTTAATTTTAATTTGCATAGATTTATTCAATAAATTATTTATTTCGAATTTTTCTTTTTGAATTGCGATGCCGAGTCACGTGACGCAGTCTCCATCCATTGATCGGGAGGCGGAGCTTGAGTGCCTCCCACCCCCAGGCGCAACCAATCAGCGGCTAGGATTCGAATGAGACCCCGCCCATTTCCTCCCACTCCTCCCCTTTTCCACCCCCTTCGTTACGCCATTCAGCGCCTTACTCCGTTTCCCTCCCACCCAACCCACCCACCTCCCCAACCTTCCTATTATCTTCATAGGCTTTTCCACCCAACCATCCACCCACTTCCTCCTTCTCTAACTACCCACTCACCTATTCATTCACCCCTTTCCACCCCACTTCCCACCCACTTACTCCCTTGTGTTACCCCGCGCCAGCTAATAAAAACGTGTTATAGCTTTAGTGTACTTACAGATTCGTCTAAAAGACTAACCTCCCTACAGCGGGCAGCCGTATAAAATATTAAAATTTACAAATCTGACTTGAAAATACTACTAAAAATCACAGAAAAAATCAAGAAACATTTTGGAACAAAGAAAATTGAAAATTTCTTATCCGTTGATTTAATAACAGTGTCCGTTATAGAGAAGCAAGCGTTTGGATAGGCCCCCATTCTTTTTACTTTATGACACAGTCGTTATCCGACTTGTCAATGATCATCACTGTTATCAATGTTATCAGCATGTAACATTGCACGGTGAAAAAAAAAAAGTTGTTTTATGGCTGGTTTCCATGACAACAGAACTTTTTTTTCCAGCCACGGGAAAACTTGGGGAAAACTCGGGGGTAAACTCGGGGGTATCATAAAGCTGTCGACGTAATGGCGGCCACAGGAAAAAGCCTCCAAAAGGTTGGGCAATTCTTTCATTCTTTGCTGGAAACTTGTGCCTTGAAGAAGCGTCTCACTTCTGCTGAACCAGTCGCCATCTTGTTTAAGGTCTAACTCATCTGAAAGTACACAAAAAAAAAACTATTAAACATGTCGAATGTGTGGACAGATACTTGAATGTAAGTTACTAGACTTTCTTATACTTTGTTTAATATAATTAAACTAAATATTTGTGTGTAATTAAATTAATTGTAATTTTAAGTCAATTATTATAATATTTAAATACAGTTACTATTTACTTTTTATGTATTTGATGCAGAAAAGAATTTATTGATGAAGCGTGGCGGCCATTTTGAATGAGGGAGTCGACAGACGGTCGATACTTTGGCGTCTGCTCAGCTGCGCAGTAGCAGACGACGCTAGAAAGCGTCCAATACTCGTTTAGCGTCTGCTGGTTCAACATTGTGTCAATTGACGTCAACTGATGGACCTGGACACTTCGGGAGAGCGTCAATTGACGGCAGTTGACGTCTAGGACTTCGGTAAATGGACGGAGAAGGTCAGTTGACGATTCCAGGAAGATGTGTTCGTCTGCTGTGTCAATTGACGTCAACTTACGGACCTGGAGACTTCAGCGGAGCGTCAACTGGTGTTCAGTTGCCGTCTAGAACTTTGGTAGATCGTCAATTGACGTCAACTGATGGCCTGGAATATTCAGTAACAAAACATCATTCATTAGGTAAATTGCTTGAAGCTCTTAAATAATAGATGTCACCAATTGTTATCATGTGTTATCATTTGATGTCATCTTGTTATCACTTGTTATCGTTCCTGTTATCATCTGTTATCACTCTGCTTTTCATTTTCCCACACATAAGTCGACTAGAATCGACTAGAACGCTTTTCGTTACTAGACTAGAACTGTTCTCTTCAGTGGTATCCTTTGCTATCACTCGTCATAACCCTGTTATCACCTGTTATCATCTGTTATCACTCTGCTATTCATTCTTCAACACATCAATTGACTAGAACCAACTAGAACACTTTTCATTACATGTAGACTAGAACTGTTCTCTTCAGTGGTATCCTTTGTTATCACTAGTTAACATCCAATTATCATCTGTTATCACATGTTATCACTTATTATCATCCCTGTTATCATTCTCCTATTCATTTTCCCACACATCAATAGACTAGAATCGACAAGAACGCTTTCCTTTACTAGACTAGAGCTGCTCTGTTCATACTGTTATCCTTTGTTATCACCAGTTATCATCCTGATATCATCTGTTATCACATGTTATGAGATGTTATCATCCCTGTTATCATCTCTTATCATTCTCCGATACATTCTTCAATCCACCAGTCGACTAGAACCGACTAGAACGTTTCTCGTTACTAGACCAGAACTGCTCTCTTCAGCGTTATCCTTCGTTATCACTAGTTAACATCCATTCATCATCTATTATCACCTGTTATCACTTGTTGTCATCTCTTTTACCATCTGTTACCACTCTCCTATTCCTTCTTAACACATCAACCGACTAGAATCGACTAGAACGCTTTTCGTTACTGTACTATAGAACTGTTCTCTTCAGTGTTATCCTTTGTTATAGCTTGTTATCAAAATATTATCATCTATTAACACTTTTTATCACCTGTTATCGTTCCTGTTATCATCTGTTATCACTCTGCCATTCTTCAACCCATCAGTCGACTAGAATCGACTAGAACGGTTTTCGTTACCAGACTAGAGCTGTTCTCTTCAGCGGTATCCTTTGTTATCACTAGTTATCACTTGCTATCGTTTCCTGTTATCATCCGATTTTAAGTGTCTCTTGTTGGTTAACGGTAGGTCCTTGTCCTTGAAGAATTTGACTTTCCCCGATTCCCTTTTACCCAAGCCGTCGGCTAAAAAATCGTAAATATTCTAAAAATAGAAACTCTTGGAAAATTTTTAAAAATTTATTTGATTGTTATTACCTTATATCATTTTATTGTCTAATTTTATTATCTAATTTTATTATTAAAGTATTATTAATGTGAATCAAAAACTCCCAGAGAACGATTATTACGTCAACCGAGGGATCCGAAACTTCCAATAATCTTCGTACACCTGGGTTATGTTATCACTGTTATCAACCTGTTATCTCCATGTTATCTCCATGTTATCACGTGTTATCAAATAATCTTCGTACACTTTTCCTCGGAGTTTCGGACCCCTTGACGCCAACTTTAGTTTGCTATATGGATAATAATGCTAATCTCCTTAAATTTATATCCCGATTTACTGATAACACATGATAACACATGATAACATGATGATAACAATCTTTCTCTTGATTGTGTCCTCAATATTTAGAGTTTGTTTTTATCAGTTGTTAACAAAATGTTGATCAAGATTTAATATAACGACTCGGTAGAATCATATTATAAAAATATTTCATTTGGAATAAATAATAATATACTATGCAATATCAAATATTAATGTAATTTTCGTATTATTTTCTTCCCCACAGATCTTTGGCTGGTTTTTGTGAAAGCGTGAAACAATGTCACTAGCGAACAAAATTGGAACTACGCGGAGAAACGCCATCTGCGGGGAAACTTTGTAACTACTTTGGATTTTTCACAAAAATCGCCACCACCTCTACTACTCCTGCTACTAGTACTAGTACTACTACTCTTATTACTACTACTATTACTACTATTACTACTACTACTCCTGGTACTGCTGCTCCTACTACTACTAATACTACTACTACTGCTACTACTACTACTACTACTACTACCACCAGTAGTAGTAGAATACTCCTATTCGTACTACTCCTACTACTCCTATTCCTACCACTACTATTACTACAATTACTATAGTACTACTCGTACTACTACTACTGCTACTTCTACTGCTAATACTACGGCTACCACTACTGCCACTACAACTTCTTTCACTACTTATTATTCCTGCATTTTTCAGGTTGGGTTGTGATGAACCATGGAAATGAACTACTACTACTTGCTGCTTGCTGCTTGGTGGAAGTAGTTGATAGTTCGGGAGGTAGCTACGTCGTTCATGCTCTACATCTACCCTGTAGATCCGAATTTGTATTCAATTGCAGTGACAAATTCGGTTCTAGAGAGGTTCGTGTGGTGCATACACCGCGTCAGTAGCCCAGCAAACCAAGATGGCCGACCTGAGAGTTCCTCTGCAGCTCTCATATGTTTATATGGACTCGAATAAACTATTTTCAAGAACTAAATTAGCGATGTTTAGATACATGATGGGTGGAAGTAGACTAACAACAAGATGGCCGACCTGAGAGTTCATCCGCAACTCTCATATGCCTACTGAAACTCAGAATACACGATTTTCAACAACTTAATGAGGAGATCTAGGTCCGTGATGTGTGGAAGGAAACTAACAACAAGAAAGCAGAATTGAGAGCTCCTCTACAACTCTCATATGTATATATGAGACTTAGAGTAAACAGGACTAAACGAGGGATTTAGGTCAGGAAACTAGCAACAAGAAGGCTAAACTTAGAGTTCCTCTTCAGCTCTTACATGTTTATATGAAACTGCGAACAAACGATCCTTAAGTCTCAGATGAGCGGTTCTTAGGTCGGTTTAACTGTAGAAAAACAAAAAGATAAAAAAAATGGCTGACCTGAGAGTTCCCTTTCAACTCTCATCTGATTTTATGAGACTACGAATAAACGGTTTTTAAGTTCCTAAAACAGTTTGTTAGCTTGATATGAACAAATAAAAGTCCTACTAGGACTCAAACAAGAAGATAGCCGACCTGAAAGTTCTTCTTCAACTCTCACATGCTTAAATCACCTTTTTTCTGAGACTTCGAAAAAACGATTATGAAACCTTAAATAAACTGTTTCATTTTTAGTGTAATTACAGAGGTGCAGCAGCCAAAAATGGCCGACCTGAGTGTACTCTTCAACTCTCATATGTTTATATGAGACCCCAAACAGACGATTCCTCTCTCTCACACAAGCATTTTCAGGTTCAGTGTAACTAGAGAGATTCAGTAAACTTAAGATGTCTCACCTGAGAGTACTCTTCAACTCTCATATGTTCGTATGAGACCCGAAAAAGACGGTTCGTAAGTCTCACATAAGCGTTTCCAAGTTCAGCGTTAACTAAAGTGGAGCAGTTAGACCAGAATGACCGACCTGAGAGTACTCTTCAAGTCTCATATGTTTATATGAGTTTCTAAATAAACGGTTCATAAGCCTCACATAAACATTTGCAGGTTCAGTGTTAACTACAGAGGTCCAATAAGACCAGGATGGCTGACCTGAGAGTACTCTTCAACCCTCATATGTTCATATGAGACTGAACAGACGATTGCCAAGTCTCATAGAAACAGTTTCATGCTCACTGTAACTTACAGAGGTCCAACAAGACCAAAATGGCTGACCTGAGAGTATGCTCTTCAACTCTTACATGTTTATATGAGACTTCGAAAAAACAGTTCGTAAATCACACTGAGATTAGCAGCCTACTATTAAACTAATTATAAACTGTACTTTAAAGAATCTTACTAGAAATATACAAGAATCTTAAAAAGAATCTTCATTATTCTCTAAGAATCTCACTTACCTGATAAAGAATCCTCTAGAATCATCCAAGAATCCTTCAAGAATCTTGTAAGAATCTTATTGAGAATCTTGGTTATGAACCGAGAGCAAACCGATGCCTTCCTCACGGTTCGGTTCAATAAACAGAACTGCAGAAAAATGGCGGAGATTCGTGGGTCTTAAACTTCTCCTCTCGCTCCCAACTATCTAACTATCTATCTAACTGTCTATCCATTCCTTCATTCCTCCATCTATCTATCTGACTATCTATCTCTTTATGGAAGTGTTCTTTTCCCATAAAGGACACATCATTTATCTTCCACGCTTAACTGAGCCAGCATACCCTGCGAAAAAAAGAAAAGAAGTAAATCCGATTACTGGAATCTCATTACACAAATCCGATTACTGGAAGTGAGTACTGAGTGTGAGTAGTGTGTTGATTACTGAGAACGGTTAAGGGAAATGATTACTGAAGCTCTTGGTAAGTGAATGATTACTGGAACGATTACTCGAACGTAATTACTGGAAGTAGGGAGTACTGAGTGTGAGTGGGGAAAGTGGTTACTGTGGCGGTTACCTGAAACGGTTACTGAAGCTTTTGGTAAGTGAATGATTACTGGAAGTGAGTATACTTAAAGTGATTACTGAAAACGGTTACTGTAACGGCTACTCGAACATTACTCGAAGTGATTACCAAAAGTGATTACTAAGAACGGTTACCGGAATCGGTTACTGAAGTTTCGATTACAGGAACGGTTACCCGAACATGATTACTGGAAGTGAGTACTGGAAGTGTTTATTGAACATGAGTACTGAAAACTGTTACTGAAAGTGAGTACTCAATGTGATTACAGAGAACGGTTACAGGGAACAAGTGCTCAAAGTTCGATTTCTGGTATCGATTACTGAAATCCAATTACTGAAAATGAACTATTCCGGGTAACCAGTACTAGATTCGATTCCTGAAAATGATTACTAAATTCGATTACTCATGTATGATTCCGCAAGTAATCAAAAACTATTTATAAATTAAATATACATTTTTATCAAGTTTTTATAAATCTTGTGAAATCATGTTTTATTCCAGTTTCAATATTTTAAGAATTTTTGAAAATTTTTGGACGAAAAATCGACGTTTTGGGTTAAAACGAGACTTCGGTCTCCACGGGAACCCCATTTCTTAATGCGGCAGCCGCCATTGTCGCCATTTTTATTATTGGCAATAAAATTTCCACATTTTTGCAAATTTGCAGTTCTCGGTGAGACTCCAGTGAACAGTGCTTCCATTTTGTAGGAAAATTCCCTGAAGAAGGGAAAAATAAGAGAAGAGACAAAAGGGAAAACCGAAGTATAGTCTTGTAATCTAGCACGGAGGGGAAAAAGGGGAAACTGAAAGTGGAAATTGCGAAGATTCTTGGTAAGATTCTTAGATGATAACATATGATAACACCTATTCACCCTTGATAGCACCGTTTATAACCCTTGATAACAGCCTCAAGGCCTTACTGATAACCCTTGATAACACATGGTAACCACGGATAACACGTGATAACAGTGTGCAGAGGATAATGACATGGCCAGACCCCGTGGTGTGTATCAGTTTGTGTTCCGTTCGTGCCGAAGATCATTTGTCAATTGCCAGCGCCCATGACAAAGCCGAATTTCCTATAACACAAAAACACTATTAAGTATTATCACTATCAACTTTTACTAATCAACTATCGACTATCAGACTACATTCAAATCATACCCCGACAGAAAAATGATGCGCTAGCCATACGTTTGAATGACCACCTGAATGGTGCATGACTATCATGGATTCAGCTAGGTGGTAGTATGAAACTGGCTTACTTCCACACGATTCGTACGCTTGAATTCTTCAAGAACTAAGTCATGCAGTATTCAACCTCTTATTCAGAGAGTTAAATTTTAGTAACTAGAGTCAATTCAGCTACTATTCAGGTAGTGATTCAGAGGGAAGCTAGTGTTCAGCTACCTAGTCATTCGGTACTCAACCGTATCACTATTCTATCGGGACTAATCCCATAATCAACTATAGCAATGGTGATCAAACGAAGACAACTGAAAATAAAGTTAAGATTCTTGGAAATACTTGAGATTCTTAGTTCAAGATTCTTAGAAAGGGGGTCTGTGGAGTCTGCAGACTTTGTCAATGGACTTAGAAGGTTCATTAATCAAAAAGGTTTACAACAAAACTCTTTAGAAACTTTTTCTCGTTGTTGTGGAAAAGCTAAAAAAAAGTTTAGCGCACGAACAAGGTTGCCATTTAATTTCTTTGCTACCAGACCGAGGATTCCCAGTCTCTAATTGGAGTCCGAACAGTCAAGACACAGTCCAAGTGTTGATAACCAGTGATAACAGGCTAATAATCAGTGATAACAACGGCTGAAGACTCGAAAAGTTGAGAAATCTAGACTGGAATAGTTCGAAGTTGAAACTAGAATTGATCTGTGTTGATAACAGTTGATAAGAAGTGATAACAAGTGATAACAACTGATAACAGGGTGGTAGAAGTCGATCACAGTTGGTAACCAGTGATAACAGGTTGATAACCAGTGGTAACAACGACTGAAGACTCGGAAAATTGAGAAAACTAGACTGGAAGTTTGATGTTGAAGCTAGATTTGTTCTGTGTTGTTAACAGTTGATAGCAAGTAATAACCAATGATAACACCTGATAACATCTTGATAACAACGGCTGAAAACTGAGAAAGTTGAGAAAACTAGACTGGAATAGTTGGAAGTTGAAGAACTAATCTGTGTTAGTAAAGTTGATAACATATGATAACAGGGTGATAACAGGATGATAACATGGGGTGGGTGGGGGTGGGTGGCCATCAGGTGGGGTTGTATACCCCTTTCGCCGAAGAAGGGTGTTGCCAAGCAAGAGGCCTACCTCCATTCAGTCGAGGTTCTACCATCGAGCGAGTAGCATACTTCAAAGTCTGCTTCCAAAGTTGACTTCAAAGTGCACTTCTCAAGTAGACTTACACATTCGTCTGCTACTAACGGCGAAAAGTCAGCTTAAAAGCAGCTTGTTTCAGAAATCTCAAAAAGTTTTCAAAAGTTCTAGTCAGAAGTATTACGGGTTTCATTTAAGATTCTTAAAATTCTTGTTAAGATTCTTGCCAAGATTCTTGTGTGCTATTGTGAACATATATGTGAATGATATAGTGACAGTAAAGCTCAGTTGATGGCCGGCTTTTCACGTGAGCTGTACGCTTAGCCATAAGCTTGAAGCGAAGATACGGGCAGCTGACGTCACATCCGCTGGCGCTCTGATTGGTGCGCCGCCACAGACCAAGCGCTGACACTGGTCCACCCCCTTTCAAAGAGCTCACCCGATTGGTTCAAGAGGGGAAGACCCTCGAGAAGGACAACCCAACAGCGCAAGTGCAAAAAGTTTTACCGTTAGAGAACGGAATTTCGTAACGGAACGGAGTTTCGGAACCGAAAAGAATGAGTTCGTTCCTCATGAATTCAGGGTCGTACGGGTCGGTCATGTCCGATCCTAAATTTCCACCGACAGCTGATGATTACTCGCAGAACGGTTACTTACCGGTGGACTATTACGGACATCAGGTACAGCATTACGGATACTCGCATCCAGGCATGGGCTATTACGGTCAACACCCGGGAACCGTTACCGGTAACGGCTACTACCCGAATCCATGCGTTTTAGGGTCGGCTACTGCACCTGGGCCGAATACTGGATCCGGTTTGGGACTGATTCAGAACTCACCGATACCTTCTCCGACACCTTCTGGTTGTAGTCAGATGATGCAACAACACCTACAACAGCAGCAACAACAACAACATCTAGGGTCTCAGCAACTCGGAGCTATGCAACAACAGCTTATGGGGCAACAACAGCAAGTTCCTGGGTCTTTAAATCATATGTTGCAGCATCATCAACAACAACAACAACAACAGTGTCAACTACAACAGCAGACGAACCTACAACAGTGTTCACCTTCTTCCAACAGTCCCAAATCCGAATGTGATGAAGAATCTGATTCCTCGGAATCACAGCCTGTGATTTATCCCTGGATGAGGAAGATTCACGTCGGAACAGCCTCAAGTAAGCTAACTTCTAACTACTAACTGTCAACTATCAACAGTAACAATCGACTATAAACTAGTGAATATGAAAAACTAACCGCTTTACTGTTCATAGTAAAACTAGTAGCAAAACTAGTAAATGGTAAACTACTAACTATCAACTTTAAACAAGGGAACACGGAGAACTAGCTGCTTTGGGGCTCAGCGTAAAAATAGTAGCAACAATAGTAGTAATAGAAATAGTAATGGCCGACTACTAACTATCAAGCACTTATGAATTCAGCGACTATTCTCCAAACTTAGGCCAAAACACTAGCAACTAGCTACGTTCAAGATCCTAAATGTGAAGTTGTAAAAATAGTAAAAAACAAAGTACTAATTACGAAGTACGAGTATCTCATCAGTAACTAGAAGTTTGAAGTAGTTTCTGTCATAGCACCAAGTTTAATACGTTAACGCTAATAGTGAAACTAAGTAGTTCAAACTATCGCAGTTAGCAATATTAACAGAGTTTATTATTCATCAAGGCATCAACAAAGGAATATCCAATAATCTCCCATGTGACGACTATCTATCCAGTCAAGGTAGCTATTGCAACCAACGGACTAGTTAGCCGCAAACTAGTAACCAAGTTAGCTATACTCAGTGACTAAAAAAACTATTCTTCTACTAACAGTTAGCAGTGGGAGCTTTGCGAGTAGCGGATCTTCTGAATCGAAACGCCAGCGAACTGCTTACACTCGTCATCAGATCCTGGAACTGGAGAAAGAGTTCCATTTCAACCGATACTTGACTCGTCGTCGAAGGATCGAAATCGCCCACAGTTTGTGTCTGTCGGAACGGCAGATCAAAATCTGGTTCCAGAACCGCAGGATGAAGTGGAAGAAAGACAACAAACTACCCAACACTAAGAACGTCCGACGGAAAACTAACCCTGCTGGAGTGACTACTACAGCAACGGAGTACCCATCACTACTGCTAATGCTGCTACTACATCTACTACAACCAAGACTACAACAGCCAAGCAGAACGACCTGCTACAACAGGGATCTACTAGCTTCCCTGACTGTGGACTTGCTAGCATTAAGCAAGACTTCGGGCTGACAAACCTCTAATGTTGCTGGTGTAGAAGTGTTGTATTGTGTTACTACCTCAAGTGTTGTTAAGAATGTTACTACTAATCCTACTGGAGTGACTACTACAGCAAAGGGGATGTCCATCACTACTGCTAATGCTGCTATTACATCTACTACAACCAAGACTAAAACAGCCAAGCAGAACAACCTGCTACAACAAGGGTCTACTATCTTCCACGACTGCAGACTTGCTAGCATTAAGCAAGACTTCGGACTGACGAATCTCTAGTGCTGTTGTTGTTGTAGAAGTGTTGTATAATGCTACTACCTCAAGTGTTGTTAAGAATGCTACTACTAAACCTACTGGAATGACTACTACAGCAAGGGGAGTGCCCATCACTACTGCTGGTGCTGCTACTACACCTACTACAACCAGGACTAAGACAGCCAAGCAGAACAACCTGCTACAACAGGGGTCTACTAGCTTCCCCGACTGCGGACTGACGAATATCTAATGTAGCTGTTGCAGAAGCGTTGTATAATGCTGTTACCTCAAGTGTTGAATACTATAACTAATCCTACTGGAGTGACTACTACAGCAACGGGGATGCCCATCACCACTGCTAATGCTACTACTACACCTACTACAACAAAGACTACAACAGCTAAACAGAACGACCTGCTACAACAGGAGACCACTAGATTCCCCGACTGCGGACTGACCAATTTCTAATTTTGTTGCCGTTATAGAAGTGTTGTATAGTGCTATTACCTCAAGTGTTGTAGGACTACAACAACTAGTTAGTAAACTGACCCACGGACTCGACTACTGCATCTACAACCGACAGCTCGATTCTACTATTCGAAAACTAGCTACAACAACAACAACTACTACTACTACTACTACTACTTATTCAGTGATGTGGAAAGTCGTATAAAAACTCAGGGTTCTATTTGATTATACGTAAATGTTTTATCTTAATTTTACTACTTAACTAAATAGTGTAAACTATTTCATGTTTAATTAGCGTTAAGTTCAAAGTCATTGGACGCCATTTTTGTCTTAAGATGGCGGACTTTCGCCAGTTTTCTCCAATAGATGGCGCGGATGAAAAGTTCCTAAAAAACGCAGCAAAAATTCTTGTAAAATCTTTCCTATTCATTGATTTAGATTTAATTCATTAACTTTAATTGATATAAAACGTAAAAGGCCAATTGTTGAATCAAAATTTTTCGTATTGTCTCTGTAATTTCGTTCAGTATTACGCGTCTTATGTGTCTGAAATGAATGAAAATGAATCAAATTTTACGTCGATTTTTGTATTAGTTAAGTGTAATTTGTCGTTTCTTGATGGTCAGTATTATGATTTGATTTGATTCTGTGTGTTCAAAACAGAAACCCCAGTAATATATTATTCGTAATTATATGTTTCCGTATGAATTTACATGGCGCAATAAAAGTTTTATTTGAAAAAATTGCGTCTATTTCATTATAATTGACTTAATTGACCTTGGTTTTATATTTACACAGAGGAAAAATATTACACTTTGTAGGTGTTGCGAGGTTGCACTGGGCCGTAGTGGGGTTGCACTGGGCTGAAATAATGTTACGCCGGATCATAACGAGGTTTTGCACAGGGTCGTTGTGGGTGTGCACCGGGCTTATATATATTTGCACTGGATCGTAATGAGGATTTGTACTGGGTCGTAGTGGGGTATGCACTGGGCCATAGTGGGGTTTGCACGGGGCTGAAATATTGTTCCGCTGGATAAAATGAGGTTTTGCAGTGGGCCATAGTGGAGTTTGCACTGGACGTGTACATAGTTGCACTGGATTATAATGAGGTTTTGCACTGGGCCGTAGTGGGATTGCAACTGTTGGAATAGTGTACTATTAGTCAATGCTGATCGAGTGCCTGATCGAGTGCGGTTGAAGCTTTCTACAAGAAGTTAGACAGGCTTTTGAGTTGTCAAATATTGTAGTAGTGGGTTGTAGTGTTGTTACAAATAGGTTGTTAATGAAGTTGTAAATGGTTGTAAAAGGTTGTAGATGGTGACTGAGTGAGTTAGATGTGACGGACGATGATGGATCGCCTCATAAAGTCAGTTCTTCTTCAGGCAAGAGAGAGAAAAATCATAGGTTGAAAATGGGTCGCACTGGGTCGTAGTGGAATTGCACTGGGACGTAGTGGATTGGTACTTCGTATAGTTAATAGGGTTACAATGTTTTGTAGCAAGATTGCCGTGGACTGAAATGAAGTTGCACTGAGCCGTAGTGGGATTGCACTGGGTCGTAGTGGGATGCACTGGGACGTAGTGGGGTTTGCTTAATTAATTATAATTAATAATAAGCTCTTATTTGAGGTTTCACTGGCCCACAGTGGGGGTTGCACTGGGACGTAGTGGGGTTGTACTGGGCCGTAGTGGAGTTACACTAGGTAGTAACAGATTACACTTAGAAGGGTTTTATTGGTACTTAGTGGTCGTTTTCGAGGTTTCGAACGGTTCCTAAGGATGATCGTTATGGTTGTAAGCAAGATAATAATGTTGTAGCGGTTGTAATCACCTACAGACAGGTTGTAGTGTTGTAGGGTTCCATTAATTATCCGATATAATCAGCTATTATCCAGTGTTAACAACGCATTCTCCTCTACACTCAAACATATACTCAATCTTACACAATCGTATCGTCTTCCACGCTATCCTAGAACTTTCTTACACTGTCATCATGTGTTACCACCTATTATCATGTGTTATCAAGTAGTAAGATGATAGTTCTTGGATGCCTAGAGGCTATGGGAGTAAACTGGAGTAGAAAATCAATGGCTGTGATCCTGTCTGTGTTGTACACGCCATGATTAATGATTCGACAGCCTAGATTTATGATCTGTACGACGGCCTCTCTATAGCGGACACCTTTATAAAATCAACTATTGAGAATTTTACAACTTACTTGGTGTCAGAGTTTTCTCAAGTTTTTCTGTGATTTTTAGATTCATTTTAAAGTCAATTTTTTGTGTGTACGCATTTTATACCCCCGTCCGTAGTAGAGAGGCTGGACTTCCAGTGAGTTTTTGCCAGATAGACAACGCAGCCCGTATACTTTCCGGTCTACTTTTCCTTACTCCCGATGAACTCCCACTGAACTACCAACGAACTACAAGCTCTACTGAAGTTTAGAATTACTATTAAATCTTTTTTAACTCCCGATTAACTTCTATGGGACTTGGCACGTCGCAATTTGACAAAGTACCTTTTTATCTACCGATTTACGTCAATTGACGTCGATTGACAAACTATCCTTTACTACTACTGCCTTGTGTTGATGATAGACATACGGAAAAAGCTAAGAATCTTGAAAGAATCTTAAGATTCTTAGAAAATTGTTTACAACGCGTTGCTAATGGGAACCATGGCAAAAACAAAAGCTCCCAAATGTTTCCCACAGCTTCCCACGACTTCCCACTGACCCCAGATCCTCCCCATGACCTCACGTGACCTTTCTTGACCTTACATGACCTCTTATGACCTCTCGTGACCTCGCATAAGGCCTATACAGCCTTCCCAATACTCCCAAGACCTTCCCACTTCTTCCCAAACACTTCTCAGTACCTCCAAACATCCCTCCCAACCTCCTAAGACCTCCCCACAACCTCCTCTGACCTTACATGACCTCACATAACCTTCCATGATCTCCCATAAGGTCCATACAACCTTCGCACAACTCCCAAGGCATTCCCAAGCTTCCCATACACTTCTTAGTATCTCCCAAACATCCCTTCCCACCCTCCCTACGACCCCCAAAACCTGCCGTGACCTCCTATGATCTCCCATAAGGCCTCTACAGTCTTTCCACGACTCCCAAGATCTTCCCACTCTTTCTCATCAACCCCGACATCCCTCCCCACCACCCCAACACCCCTTCCCACCCTCTCCCCACACCCTCCGAAACCCTCACGGTCCTCCCACACGATTCTTACCACCAATAGACCGAGACTCTGAGGTTGAATAACCCGTTGTTTTCGTATACCAGTGGGAAATCATGCTTTGCCCTCAATTGGTGGGAGAGTGGGTGGGGGAGGTGGTTGGAGGTAGGGTAGAAGGTGGGGTGGGGGTGGGGAGGGAGAGGAGTGTGTGGGAGCGAATCATTAATCTTTTCCCACAGAGTTGGGGGGGGGAGCTTTGGGAAGAGCGCAGAACCGTTCGTGTTTCACAAGGACCGCCTGTTTCGTTAGACGTGACGACGTGTATTTGAAGATTCGTGGCGAGAATCTTAACAAGAATCTTGGGGGATCTCAGGGAATCTTGTAAGAATCTTGCTGGAAATCTTGGGAAAAGTTAAAAAGTTCCAAGAATCTGATGAGAATCTTAGGGAATCTTGTAAGAATCTTGTTAGAAATCTTAGAAAATGTTAAAAGTTCCAAGAATCTTAGCGAGAATCTTATAAGAATCTTGGAGAATCGCAAAGAATCTTAAAGAATCTTGGTGAGAATCTTATAAGAATCTTGAAGAATCGCAAAGAATCTTGGAGAATCGCAAAGAATCTTGGAGAATCTTATAAGAATCTTGGAGAATCGCAAAGAATCTTGGAGAATCGCAAAGAATCTTAAAGAATCTTGGAGAATCGCAAAGAATCTTAAGAATCTTGGTGAGAATGTTGGGTAATCTTGTGAGAATCTTTTAAGAATCTTAGAGAATCGCAAAGAATCTTAGGAATCTTGGTGACGATCTTGATGAGAATCTTGTGTCTTGTAAAAATCTTATGGGCCACAGAGAAACTTAAAGAATCTGAAGGAATCTTGCAAGAATCTTGAAGAAATCTTGTGAGAATCTTAGAATGGACGCATCCTTGTTCTTATGCAATTCAGAACGCGCCAAATTTAAATTTTAGTAACAACTTAATATTTCATACAATATTTAAATAATGATAGTTTCAATAAAATAATAATATTAAATGATTTTATTATAATTTATTTGATGCAGTAAAATGTAATATTCGAAGTATATTGTTACAGATTTATTATATATTATTAATATTATATATTATCAGTATTATTATTAAAATATAGCGCAAATTAATGTTGTAAATTAAAGAATTGATTATTTCAATCAAGGGGTCCAAAACTACGAATAATATTCCTACATCCAGGTCATGTTATCACTGTTATCATCCTGTTATCTCCATGTTATCTCCACGTTATCATGTGTTATCAAATAATCCTCGTACACTTTTCCTCGGAGTTTCGGACCCCTTGATATTAATATAGAACATATTTTTTATGGAGTTGGTTTACAGAAAAAACATATGAAAAGTCATCACGTGACTCTGTAAGAGCCAATTAAAACACGGAAAAATTATTTTAAAAAATCAATAAAATATGAATATTTAAAAAAGCATTATTGTAACGAACTAAACAAAACTGTTTTTAAAAAATCGTGAATTACTTAAGAGATAAATTGATAACAGGATGATAACAGGGTGATAACAGGGTGATAACAGGGTGAATTTAATAATTATCAATGATATTTTCAATAATTAAATGAAAAATTCTAAATTCATTAGGAGATAAGTTGATAACATGACGATAACAGGGGGATAACAAGGTGATAACACTAGGTTGCTGACCCTGCGGTGTGTGTCAATCAGTCAACGGGTCTGAATGAAAAATGCTTCCCTTGCCTCATTCATGAAAAAAATTCCGAAAAATTTTTGAAAAAATAACAAAGGAACATACTTGAAATGATTTAAATAACTTTAAATGGAATGATATAGTAAGAATAGTGAAGCTAATCTGTGGAATACGTGGACACGCCGTGTATTGAATATGGTTTGTTTATGGGTCTGTCCACATACACGACAGATTAGTGCTAAAACCTTTTTCTCTGACTTGGGTTTTATAGTAAGAAAGCTAACTTATCGAATACGTGGACGCGCCGTGTACTGAATATGGTTTGTTGATGGGTCTGTCCACATACACGACAGATTAGTGCTAAAACTAAAGACAAATTAGGAACGTGACGGTTTTCGATAGAAGCTTGTCCACATATTCGACAGATTAGTGCTAATTTATGTTATCCTGTTTGCTTTGAATACTGGTAAAGCTAATCTGTCGTATACCTGGACACACCGTGTATTGAATATGGTTTGATATGGGTCTGTCCACACATTCGACATATTGGTGCAGTTTCTTCAAAAGTTCTGGAGTAATACTTGCACCGACGTATTACTACTACTACGATTACTACTACTACTGCTGCTACTACTACAATTACTCCTCCTCCTCCTTCTTCTCCTCCTTCTTCTCCTCCTTCCCCGACTACTTCTACTACTATTCCTCTTACTACTACTACTAATCCTCCTCCTCCTCCTACTAGTATTCGTACTAATCCTACCGCTACTACTGCTACTGCTGCTGTTGCTACTACTACTACTACTACTATTACTTCTACTTCTATTACCAAAACTACTACCACTGCTACTACTAGTACAACTACTCCTCCTCCTCCCCCTACTTCTCTAACTACTTCTACTACTATTACTCCTCCTACTGCTACTGCTACTATTCATACTATTCTTACTAATCCTACTGCTACTACCACTACTACTACTACTACTGCCACTACTACTGCCACTACTCCTCCTCCTCCTCCTCCGCCTCCTCCACCTACTTCTAATACTATTACTATTCCTACTACTACTACTACTACTACTGCTGCTGCTACTGCTACAGAGATTTTTTGGAAGGATTCTCTTGCAGGGAAAGGAATCTTACGGTCTGTGAGCAAACAAAAGAAGCCAAGAGGCGGGCGTCGGTTGGCGCGACCTATGGATGCCGCCCTTTGGCGTCGCGCGGCCACCGGCGTCATTTGTCACTGTCGCCTTTCCTTCCCCATCCTGACGAGACTTGCACCACGAATGATAACACATGATAACACTTGATAACATACTGACAACAGGGTCGATGATGTTAATAACGCTGATTATTCATTCATCTGTCTACGGATTCGACAGATTACCTTTACTACTGCTATTATTGATTCCTGTAAGAGTAACTTATAACACGCTGATAACAACCTAATAACACTTGATAACAAGGTTGATAACACTTGATAACAGGGTCGATAACGCTAATAGCACTGATTATTCAATCATCCGTCCACGGATTCGACAGATTACATTTACTACTGCTATTACTACCATTTCTTCTAAGAGTACCAGATAAAAAAGTCCTACGGTTGAGCACTGAATGACTAGGTAGCTTAACACTAGCCTCCCTCTGAATCACCAGCTTAATAGTAGCTGAACTGACTTTAGTTGCTAAAATTGAACCCTCTGAAGAAGGGGTTGAATACTGCATGACTTATTTCTTCAAAATTTCAAGCGTACGAACCGTGTGAAAGTGAGCCAGTTTCAAACTATCATCTAGTGGAATGCATGGTAGTCATGCACCATTCAGAGGGTCATTCTGACGTTTGACTAGCGCATCTTTCTTCTATTGGGAATACGGTATAAGAAGTTGATAACATGTTGATAACAAGTGATACTCCATCACCCAGTGTTTCCACTTTCAATTTCCCCTTTTTTCCCTCTTCCCTTATTTTTCCCTTTTTCTCCTCCGTTGTAGAATACAGGCTGTACTTCTAGATTCTCTTTTTCCTCTCTTCTCTTTGTTTTCCCTTTTCAGACCCCATTTTCCTACTTTTCAGGGAATTTCCCTGCAAAGTGGAAAGACTGCCGTCACCACATGTCTGGTAGCGGGTAAATTAGGTACTTAAATTGCGTGGGAAACGTATTGGAGAACTGATAGACAGTTGATCCTGAATAATGATCCTGTTTGTAGTAACTACTTACTAACCCACAACAACAAGATTCAAGTTTCTTCACTTAACTCGGTTTTGTAGATTTGCGGGGTTAAACAAGTGATCCTTTGATGACAAACAGCAGGAATTCATTAAACAGATAGTAAGAATATTAAGAATAACAAGAGAAGCTAATTTGTCGAATCCGTGGACATGTGCTAGAGTTAGTAGTGTTGGATTAGCAGGCTGTCCACGGATACGACAGATTGTGATACTATGGAATGATCCATTTATTCACTAGTTTATTAGCAGTTAGTTAGTTGCTAGAGCTAATCTGTCGAGTCAGTGGACATGTTCTGAAGCAAATAGTGTTAGATTAGCAGACAGACCACATACAGGTTCAATAAGGTTTCAAATCTTTGTCTGCTTGACTGGGACTGTTTTTAGACGTCAAGTTTTGGTCCCTAGAACTCGGTTAGCAAGTCATAAGTACAGTTAGTAATATAGCCTAGGGCTGTTTTTAAACGCCCGGGATAGTCGTAACCACTAACTAGATTCTAAAATTCTTCGTCTGTTTGGATGGAGCTGTTTTTAGACGTCTAGTTTGGGTCCCTGTGGTAGTTAGCACGTCCTGTAGAATCCTTGGGTAGGATAATACGAGTACAAACTAGGAAAGACTGTTTTTTGACGTTCAGTATCATCCATAACCTCAAAAAGGCCCCAAATCTCCGACTGCTTGGATGGGACCACTTTTAGACGTCCAGATTAAGTCCTTGTGGTTAGTAAGCAAGTCTTAAATAAATAAGACAGTCAGGATTATAGCCATGGGACCGTTTTTAGACGTTCAGGTTCACCCATGCCCTCAGCAATTCGTAAAATCTTCGTCTGCTTGGATGGGATCACTTTTAGACTTCCAGTTTAGGTCTCTGGTATACTATTTAACAAGTTGTAAGTAAGAAAGGCAGAAACGACTAGTCCCAAATCTTCAATCTGTTCGGACGGGACCGTTTTTAGACATCTAATTCGAGTCCTTGTATCTTCATCCGCTTGATAAGACCACTTTTAGGCGTTCAGTTTAGGTCCCGATGGTTAGTTAGCAAGTCCTAAGTAAGCAAGTTTCCTCTGCTTGGATGGGACCGTTTTTAGACGTCCAGTTCGAGTCCTTGTATCTTAGTCTGTTTGATAAAACCAGTTTTAGGCGTTCAATTTCGCTCCCGGATGGTTAGTTAGCAAGTCTTATGTAAGCAAGAAAGTTAGGACTACAACCTAGGACTGTTTTAGGACGTCTAGTTTAGATCCTCGATGGTAAGTTAGCAAGTCTCAAGTAAGCCAGTTTCCTCTGCTTGGAAGGAACCATTTGTAGACGTCCAGTTAAGGTCCCTGGTGGTTAGTTAGCAAGTCTTAAGTAAGCAAGACCGACAGTTTGGTGGGTTTTAGTGGGGGGTATTTTGGTTTTGGAGGGCTGTTGAAGGTTTCTGGTTGGGTGTTGGATGATAAGGGAGAAGCCACCTCCCTCGACAGTTCGTCACCCAGCTCATCAAGCAAAGCAAGGGGCCCCCGAAACGTCGCCAGGGTTTTGGCAGCCGATGAAAAAACTTTCCAAGACGCCTCTGCAGTTACAATTTCAGCTTGGCTCCCTGAAAAACTGCTTGTCTCGGAAAACTAATCTAACACATCACTCGGGACAAGCAGCCGGCAACATCTTATCACACGTCCCCGACAGTTCATCTTTGTCAGTGCTCCAACGTGAATCTATAAACTAGCGATATCGACTAGAGCTTGTTTAAACGTTTTCCAACCTAAAAGGATGAACAAGTACTTTTTGGATGAAATTGAGGATTCTTTGTAACTGTTCTATGGTGCTGCTTGCGCGTAGTTGGAATAATTTTGTGTTCTGGGGTACTGAACTACTGGAGGTACTAGAACTAGTAAAACTAGTCAAACTACTAGAGAAAACTACTAAAAAGTCGAGGACAAGTGCTGCTAGAGCTACACCTGGTTGGAAAACTATTAGGTCAGTTGTGGAAAACTGCTAGAACTGAATAGAAAGTGCTGAACTACTGCCTGGAAGTACTAGAACTAGTAAAACTAGTTGAACTACTAAGGAAAATTACGAAAAAGTCGAAGAGAATCCCTGGAAGAGCTACTACTCGTCGAAAGTCTAAAAGCTTAGTCGTCGGAACTAGGACAGAACCGAACATAAGGTACTGAACCACTGCCCGGAGGTTCTGGAACCAGGAAAACTAGTTAAACTACAAGCGGGAATCACTAAAAGTTGAAAAGAGTGCTAAGAAAGCTACATCTCATCGAAAAACTAGCAGCTTAGTCGTCGGAACTACGCTGGAACCGAACAGAACGTACTTTGCCACTGCCCGGACGTTCTGAAACTAGGAAAACTTGTTCAAATACTAGAGAAAACTTATAGATTGTCAACCAGAACTACTGGAAGAACTAAACGGATACTAGATTGCTAAGATCGAGGAACTAAATCATCGTGGAATCAGAAAAACACTTGTGGAAAAAGTTCTTGAACAGAAAAAAAGGTACTGAGCTACTACCTAGCGGTACTGGAAGTAGTAAAACTAGTTAAACTACTACAAAGGACTGCTGGAAAGCCAAAGAGAAGTACTAGAGGAGCTACGCCTCGTTGGAGAACTTGAAGATCACTTTTGAGAATCGTTCTAGAACCGAACAGAAGGTACTCAACTACTGCTCGGAGGTTCTAAAACTAGGAAAACTAGTTAAACAACTAGAAGAAAATAATTCTAGAGGAGAATTAATAGATGAGTTAACACACATCAAAAGTCTAGAAGCTAAGTCGTCGTAAGTACACTAGAACCGAGAAGAAGTTACTGGACCACTGCCTAGTGGTAGAAGAACTAGTAAAACTAGTTGAACTACTAGCCAAAACTACTAAGAAGTCGAATAGCAGTCCTAGAAGACCTGAAAGGATACTAACCTGCTGAGATTGAAGAACTGAATCATCGGAGAATCAGATTATTGATTGTAGGAACCGTTCTGAAGCCAATAAAAGCTGCTGAACTACTGTCTGGTTGTGCAAGGACTAGTAAAACTAGTTGGACTATTAGACAAAACTACTAAAAAGTCAACTAGAACTACTGGAAGAACTAAACGGATACTCAACTGCCAAGATAGCCAGAAGATTCGTTGTGTGAATCGTTCTCGAACCGAACTAGAACGCTTCCTCAAAGCCGGAACGCATTTCGAACCGTAACCAAAAGTTTTAGAATCACTAAAACTAACTCCGGAAAGTACTAACTACTTCCAGAGACTTGTTCCAATTTAAGTTCTACACTGCTGTTGTAACTATCAAAGATCAAAGTGTTCTTAGCAGCAGAACTATTGAAGAAGTGACTCAAACTATTTTTAAAAAAGTGCTCAATCATCGCCATTTACCAAAATCATACTTCCAGGAGTTTCTAAAAGGTAAAAATATATTCCATATAACTTAGAATGTTCTAGAACCTGTAGAAACTAAGTCTCCTCCCTTTTATCGGTACTAAGTTCGTAGTTCAAAGTTTGGGTACAAATCTTGTTATCCAATGGGCAAGTCGTAGAAGTGAGGCAAAGCTTTTCGTTGGTAGTTCAGGGACGCCGATCAATCAAGTTACACAGACCCTGGGTCCCCATAGGACACGGACTAGGGACTTAGGGACTTGTTGGGGGAACATCCAATGGAATAGAGCCACTCCATCAAATAAGGGAACATCCGATGATGGGGCTAATCCGTCAGCTGACTGACAGCTTGGACTGCCCCTTGTTTGACAGGCGTGTAACAAACCCTATGCCCTCCTATAGAACCTTTCTGAAAGCTTTTGAACTGCTTTAACAGATTTACTACTCTGTCTGGAGGAAGTAATTCAAGGGGAAATATTGGAAAAATCTAGAGAAAAATCAGGGGAAAAGAGGGAAATATCTGGAGAAAAACTTAAAAAATCTAAGGAAAAATTAGGGATTATCAGGAGATAATGTTTTGTATAAGGGGTAGTACTAGAAAATCCTAGACAGAAATGAGGGGGGAAAGAGGGGGAAAGAGGGGGAAAGAGGGGGAAAGAGGGGGAAAGAGGGGGAAAGAGGGGGAAATATAGGGGGAAAACTAGAAAAATCTGTAGAAAAATCAGGGAAAGAGGAAGGGAAATCAAGGGGGAAAAGGGGAAATCTAGGAAAAATACAGGGGGAAAGCTGGAAAAAAATCAGGGATTGTCAGGGGCTACTGTATTCGTATACACTTCAGATCATTAGTTTTAAATATTTTTACTAAATGTAAGTTGGTTACGTTAGTTTAGATAGTTAAGATAGTTTGAGATAGTTTAAGTAGTAAAATTACTTATGAAGAAAAACCGGTTCTTGTAACGTGAAAAGTTGCAGGATGTTTTCTCGGTGTCTTGCCTTGAGGCAATGAATCCAATTGTCCAGCGTTGCCAATTACTTCCAATTACGTTTTTATTCCAGAATAATTACATGGCTTATTACAAATATAGTAAAAATAACCTACGGTGTAATTTTGAGAATTTTTATTCCAGAATAAACAATAATAAATGGATAAAAATCATGAATACACATCATAATAAATAAGTTATTAAGATAACATAATCAATTATTTTTGACAAATATTATTGCAAAATTAAATCATATTATACTAATTATTATCATTATTATAAATTTATTCTTTATTCTTATTTTACGCTCGTCTATTATTTCATGCATTGCCGAAAAAGATAAGTGAATTAGAATAAATAGTTGATAGTTGATGAACTAGGGCCCTCCGTGACATACCTGTAGCAACGAGCTTCTGAAAGTTTTTCATTCTGCTGAAAATTCTGCACACAACAAAAGCCCGAAATTACAGGGTAGATTACGAAAGCGGCCACAACTTTTCGCGAACTTGATGATAACAGGCTAATAACAGGGTGATAACACATGCTGGGGTCTATTACTCTGCTGTGGGAGTTGTAAAACTTACCTTTGGGAAGCAGAAAACCTTGGGTGTCTTAATGATCTTTTTGTTTTGCAACTTGTAGTCTGCTGTGTAACTTAAAAAGAAGTCGAGAAGCCAAGAAAAAAAGATTGAAATAAAAATCACATTCCTGCAGCATTTACGTCACGGCTAAACCTGGAGAATTTCTTGGAACAAAAATTCATATGGTTTTCAATTCAATTTTATTCCGGAATAAGTTCTAGTACAAATTTTTCTTACCGATCTAGTCGAAGACCAGAGATTACGAATCAAATTCTTTGCGGTTGTCACACAGTACGTCAGTCTCTATAAGCTGGAAAAAAACAATGAGTGTGTGAAGAAGTGAATGAAGATTTTTGAAAGGTGCCACAGAGAAGATGAAGACCACCTGTAAGGCAGGTATCTGCAGCAGGATCTGAGAACATGCAAAGCAATCTCTGGCCAGAACCCCTGGATGTGACGTTGTTTGTAAGTTCGGATAGAAGCTTTTGCCCTTGGCGGGGCCGTTGTGTCTAATTTTTGACGTTTTCCTTCGCACCTTCAGGGGCCATTGAGTAAAAGACTCGCTGTGCTGTGTGCAGCGTTTCCTCTTTGCAGGGAAATTCCCTTAAAAAAGGGGGGAACGGGGTCTGAAAAGGAATTAATAAGACAAGAGGGACAAGGAAAAATCTAGAAGTACAGCCTATATCCTACCGCGGAAGGGATAAAGGGACAAATAAGGGGATAGGGAAAAGGGAATATCTAGAAGTACAGCCTGTGTCCTAGTGTGGAGGGGAAAAAGGGACAAATAAGGGGATAGGGAAAAAGGGGAAATTGAAAGTGGAAACGCAGGCTGTGGAGACGATTCATGACTAGAGGTTATTAAGTCTTGTATGAGAGAATGGAGCTCTGTAATAAGCAAACGTGACTCAAGTCTTGACCTTATGACTTAGTCGTGTGAACTGAGAATAAGCAAGAGCAAATATGATAGTTTGTAGTGTGTTAGTTTTACTACAGAGAGTTGTAGTTCTAGATTAGCATAGGTAGATAGAACTGGACTAGATGAATTAGTCGATCTAGTTGAACTAATTGAGCTAGTCAAACTAGTTGAATTAGTCTGAAGTATTTAGTAGTTAGTCGAAATGGTTCTGGTATCGGAATGTATAGATTATAGAAGTTAGTTTGAGTGCTTGCTAACTAAGGAATAGTAGCAGTAAGCAGTACTGGGTAATAGTAAGTAGTAAACAATAAGCAGTAGTAGGTAGCTAGCAAGTACTAGTAGTAAGTAGCCGATAATGCCACGCAATAGAACCTACTATAGTAAGCAACAGTAACTAACACTATCTAATACTAACTAGTAGCAAGTTAGACTAAGCAGTACTGGGTAGTAGTAAGGAATAGTAAGTAAATAGCAAGTTCGTGTAAGCAATAGTAGAGCTAATTATTAGTAGAAGTGCTAGCAATTCAATAGCAAGTAATACCGAGTGGGTGACTACAAGTAGTAAACGGGAAGTAATGCTAAGCAATATTAAGTACTAGCAAGTAAATAGCAAGGAACAGTAAGTAGTAGTGAGTAACTAGCAAGTGACAGTAGTAAGTATTACTTAAAATACTAAACAATAGACTAGTAAGCAGCAGTAACTAGTGCTTGGTAATACTAACTAGTAGCAAGTTATACTAAGCAGTCCTAAGCAATACGAACTACTAATAAACCACTGCTACACACTACTAGTTGTGCGATAGTTCTAGTTCCAAGTCTACGTTAGTTTCAAGTCGTTATCAGTAGTTTTGAGTTAATATCCATCAAATTCTCGAAACTTTTCCAGAGTTCTAGGGCTGTGTTATTGCACACAAGACCCCTAAGAGTCAATTGCCAGCCGCTGAAATGGGAAAATAATAAGCGGTTAGCCGAGTTATAAAAGGTTGGGGTCCCACATTTACAAGCGCCACCTCCAGGGCATCATTTCCAAGTCCCTCGGAAAAAACCCTGAAACACCCGGCGGCCTTCAGTCGTCGGCCCCTTTACCGCGCGGGAATGCAAACAGCCCCTGGCGTTCACAACCTTCGCTCCCTGCCTCGCTCACCCGTTTCTTCACGGCTCCTTGCGAGGCAAATGCCAAAAGCACGCTCTTCCTATAGCGGACACCATTAGGAGACGAATGAAAGAAAATTTTGCAACTTTCTTTACATCAAAGTGTTTCGCAAATTTTTTCTGATTTTTTGAGTTATTTCAAGTTCAAATTACAGTAAAAGCGTATTGGTATTATCTGTCCGTAGTAGACAGGATAGTACTAGGAGGTATTTTTGACGCGCTCCTCTATAGCGGACACCAATATCAAATCGGCTATTAGATGTATACAAATTTTCTTTGCACTAAAATGCTTCGCGATTTTTTTAAATATTTTTTTGTTTTAATTTAAGTCAGGCTTTTGACATAAATGTATTTTATTTTGTTTGTCCGCAGTGGAGGGGATAGTATTCAGAGCAGTGTTTCCACTTTTAGTTTCCCCTTTTCCCCCTCTTCGCTTATATTTCCCTTTTTCCCCTCCGTGCTAGTATATAAGGCTGTCCTTAGATTTTCCCCTTTTGTCACTTATCTTGTGTTTCCCTTTTCAGACTTCATTTTCCCCTTTTCCAGGGAATTTTCCTGCAAAATGGAAACACTGATTCAGAGGTATTTTTGACGCGCTCCTCTATAGCGGACACCGTTATTGAATCAACTATAAAAGATATGAAAATCTTCTTTGTATCAAAATACTTCCCGAATTTTTTGCGATTTTTTGTCATAATTCAAGTTCAGATTATAGTTTAAGCAAACTACTCTTATCTGTCCGTAGTAGATGGGATAGTATCCAGCGGTATTTATGGCGCGTTCCTATATAGCGGACACTAAGATTAGATAAACTATTACGAAACTGAAAATTCTTTTCGTGTGAAAATATTTCACGATTTTTTGTGATTTGTATACTTGGTACATATACTGTATCTGGATTTTGTTATATTTTGTCTGTCCGTTAGGGTGGGCTTGGTTTTGGTTAACCCCCGATAAATCATCTAATTTGAAGTACAGTATATATTGAATGAAATCAGTTTAAATTGATTTTAGTCATATTAAGTCTTATTCAGTTATATAATAACTATTTGAAGAAATTTTAGGAGGATACGGTGATATATGAGGATTCTATTTGCTTTAGAGACGAGGCTGGGCTCTTAGAAAGGTGTTATCAACATGTAACCACCGCGTTATCAGTGTTATTCATTATCATCATTCCTCAGCGCTTGCTCTTGTTCTGGAGAAGATTTCGAAAGTAGCGAAATAAAGTCAGATAACAAAGAGAGAAAGAGAGAGAAAAGGATAGAAAAGAACATCTTGGCTGTTCAAAAGGTGTTATCACCCTGTTATCATCCTGCAATCAGTATTATCATTTATTATCATCGATCCTCAGTCCCTGCTCTTGTTCTGGAGAAGATTCCGAATGTCTAGAAGCAAAAGAAAGTCGCTTAACAGAGAGAGAAAGAGTGAGACTAAGATAGAACAGCTCATCTTGGCCATTCAAAAGGTGTTATCACCCTGTTATCATCCTGTTATCGGTGTTATCATTCATTATCATCGATCCCCAGTCCTTGCTCTTGTTCTGAAGAAGATTTTGAATGTATGGAAGCAAAAGAAAGTCGGATAACAGAGAAAAAGAAAGAGAGAGGGTCCTGAACCTGACTGGCATCATTAATCTTGTAACCGACAGCAGCGCAAAGCCCGGCGTAGATTCAGACACACACAAAACATCGGATGAATACAGATACAAAACATAATGCAAAATCCTACGAAAATTCGCTTTCCTCTCATATTCCAAAACTTATAACCGAAACATCAAACTGTTACTCAGTCCCACGACTATGTGCTAGACTAGAACAGTAGTATTCTAGTGTTTGTGTTAGTTAGTAATACTTAGTTAGAGTTAACTTATTTGTGTGATAAGATACGTTTTGGAGGTTTGTGGGTGGTTTTGTTGGGTAGAACCCAATTATGAGAGTCGAAGATGAACGATGCGGATATTTTGGAAGACGTCGAGATGTGACGACACCCGAGAAAATCACCGGGGCTGATACAAAATGCAGCTAACGAGAATTCCTCCTCTTTGCCCTTCTCCAAACATTAGACAGAGGGTCACCAACCATCCGAGAATCTTTTCCAAGAATCAGATTCGTGTTATCAAGTGTTGTCACTGAGTTAATAGTAGTTATCAGTCGAGCACGGAACTGTTTCCAAGTTAGAGAGCTTCCTAGACGAGGTAAAGCAGGATCAAGCGTGTCCACATATACAGCAGATTATCTCAGATCATTCGAGAATATTCTCCCAGAATAAGATTCTTGTTATCAAGTATTATCACTGTGTTATCAGTAGTTATCCGTCGAGCACGGAGCTGTTTCCAAGTTAGAGAGCTTCCTAGACGAGGGAAAGCAAGATTAACCATGTCCACGTATACAGCAGATTATCTCAGACCATTGGAGAACCTTCTCCCAGAATCAGATCCGTGTTATCAGGTCTTGTCACTGAGTTATCAGTAGTTATCAGTCGACTACTAATCCGATCCTGCGAACTATTCGCTAAAAGGATTCTAGTAGTAAACTCTGATGAACCGTGTCCACCTATACGACAGATTGCCTTGCATCTCAACTCATCGATATACAGATCGAGTTACTATCGATCCTTATCTCGATAACTGAAAAAGTAAGAGAAATAAGTTCTGTAAGTGACAGAAAAACAATACAGGGAAAAAAAGCTATCCTCACTTAACAAGGGACTGATAACACCTGATAGCATTCTGACAACACCTGATAACACTCTGAAAACATTTTACTAGCAATAATTAAGTAAATTACGATAGAAATTTCAGTCAAGCTATAATAACAAGTATCGATACAAGGCATTGCTAACGTTGCTAACATTGCTATTGGTGATAACACTATGACAACACTTGATAACACTGATAACAGGGTTCGTGCTAGACTCAAAATAAGTGGGTCGCTAACCCCTCGTGGGTCTGTACAACAAGGGGGGCCCCACAAACAAATCATTAATTTTCTGTCCCCCGGTTTCCGTTCAGTCCCGACCTGACAGGCTTTCTCTTCTTTTTCCTCTTTTCCGCACACAAAAACGCGAAAATGTTGCAAAAAAAATTTGCGAAATAGATTCACGGTTCTGGATTCTTCAGAGATTCAGAATCTCAGATTCATGAACACCTAATGAATCCTGCCGGTATAGGCAAAAGGATCAAAGAGGATCTACTGGGATCTCTGGAAACTTTCTTTGTATACCATTTGCTTGTTACGAAGGGGCGAATGGCTGAATCATCGTGACTCAGCAGAATTTTACTCTCGCATGATGGACAGCTGCAAACCCTCCTCCTCTTCTCTATAGGCCTACCCACTGCATTCTAAGTCGGCCTATCCACGTCCTAATCCCCGACAGAACAAAACCTCCCTACATATTAAGTCGAACAGACGCCATCTTGGTTTCTTATGCTCTCTCCATTTTCACTAAAAAATAAACGCCATCTAGTGACTGAATATAGTACTAAATACTAACGCAATAGTAATAAATCAAGAACGACATCTAGCGGCTGGAGGTTGTACTATTTACATTACAATTGGCATCTAGCAGTATTTGTCTAAACTATTTGTTACTTACAATTCAAATTTTGAAGTTTCTTCCCTACTAGTTTGATGAACTCGTTTTGTCTATTGTGACTACTTTTTCAGTATAATTGGGCATAAAGTTTTTGAGGTTTGAATGAAAAAAAGTTTTTCTGTGATTTCTGTGGAAAAACGGAGAGAACGCTTAAAACTCTTTTGTGAAGTGGAAACAAGTGAATCAAGTGAATCAGAACCGTATCATAACGATTTTGTAGCTTTTTCGGGGTAGACCCAATTATGAAGAAAATTGTAAGAATATACAAAAAGCAAGCGGCTTTTTCTTGAAAGTTTTGTGTCAATTGGAGTTTGATGTCTTCATCTCTGGCAAACACCCCGCTGTGATTTTGTCAATGAAAGAGCAGCAGACTGTCAAACTTATCGCAAAACATAACTACACAATACATTTTCTCACTATTTCTACTATTTCTTTTGTTCTCTCCGGGTTTCTTGTAAAAGGAATAAAAACAATATTATCACCCAGCAATAGCATACAGCCATTGTCTTAAGATGGCGGCGGCTTTGAAAAAGCTATGGCGCGGGATTTGTTTTAGTATAGCCAGAAAAAGCCTTTGGATTTAGTAGTGAAAAAGCCAAATAAATGTATAAATATCACATGAAAAGGTTCTGTAGCCCCTTTGTGAAACAGTGTAATCTGGAATATTCATGGAATGTACGGGAGGTACTGAGTTTTCATCCGCCCATTCATTCGTTCATGCAGTAAATTTACTTGTTTAAAACTAAATTTAAAAAAACATTTCTTTACGAAGTTATTTGTTGAATTTATTATTAGTGATTCTTAAAGTAATTAATTATAATTTTTTAATTGCTGATTTTATGGGACTGTCCGTTATAGAGAAGTCCGTATAGCTTCACTATAGCGGACGCTCTTATAAAACCAAATTTTGAGTTTCAATGGCTTTTAATAATATTTTTGTGCTGTAAATTAATTACGGATTAGTTTAAGTCCAGCTAAGAGTGGAAAAATCAATTACGTTCTTTAACCTGCTGTCCGTTATAGCGATATCCCATTGAATTTTGATAGTTTCACTATAGCGGACACTTGCATAGTAACAAATCATTAAAATTAATTCAAAATATATACATCAGTGTACTGAAAATTACATTCTGAGCATTTCTAGCTAATTAATTTGTCAAAATTAATTAATGTTGTTTTAATCTGGTGTCCGCTATACGGAAACTCTTCCATTAAAAATTTTGAATGAACCAAAACGCAAATAAATAGTCGAAAAATAACCATAATTATAGTACAACAGTACGAAATTCCAAAAATAACTTTAAAATAAATCTGCTTTTTCCACATTAAAGCAGAAAATTAGCAATTGCTTTGTTGTAGTCATTCACAAAGTTTACTCAACCTGCCAAAGAATCTAAATTAAAACTAATAATAACGAAACATCTTATAAATATTTTAAAATATAGAGGAGTTAAAATTTAAAAGGGAAAATATTTTGAAACAATAAAAGTAATAATAATAAAGCGGTAACTTGTCATGGAGAAATTTTGCAAACAAACAAGAGGCAATGGCTTTTTGTCGAGTCACGTCAAAGATCCATTGCCAATGCACGCACACAGTCGATATACGAACCAAACCCAAGTCACACAAAAGGGATACACCAAAAACTATTCCAACTATCAAAATCGTAACTATCAACTTTCTAAGTGCAGATAATCGCTCGAGTCTTGTCCCCTGCATGTCGCCACTACAGCGACGCCGAGACGCCTTGAGAAAGCAAGCACCCACACCCAAGCCCCTCTGGCAGACCCTAAAGGGGGTCCTTCACATAGTGAGGCCCTTTAAAAGTTATGTGATGAATGAATGCAAAACTCTTGGTAAGGTATCTGAAGAATTTTTCTTAGTGTTAAAGTATTGATCAGGGGCCCTTTGTTGTAAAGGGCCCCTGGGTCCCCTAAAAGTGTTAACAGAGTTGTGCAATTGAAGGGCAATATGTAAAGAAACTTGGTTAGGAAGCTGAAGAATCCTGCAGTGTTGATCTGAAGGGCCCCTCATTGTATCTAGGGCCCTCGGGGCCCCTAAAATATGCAGCTATAAATGCTATTCCGGAAAACTTCAAGGAAAAGACTTGTTCAGTAATCTTAGAAGATTCTTGGAAAGTAGTGGTGAAGGGCCCCTCTTAACGAAGGGGGCCCTTGGGACCCTTAGAGTTGCATACTCGGATGGTTTTGCTACTTGAAAGTTACGGACCAAGAATTTCTGAATTTCTTGCTTAGGAGTCATACCTAGTATAGAGGGTCCCATGGGGGCCCTCTGGGCTCTTATACTTATCAAAGCATTTTATATTCAAGGTTTTTTTTTGGTTATGGGTGAATGAAAGATTTTGGGAAATTTTTTGAAATCTTGGTAAGGGGCCCTCGTTCCATAGGGGCCCCCCCTTAAGTCCCAAAGGGCCCAGTCAAAGGATTTTGCTTAATCTCCCTGCAAGAAACTTCGAGAAATGCTATACTAAAAATGCCAGATTCTATAATATAATACTATTATTATTATTCATTTCTAAGTTTGTGATTGTTATTCTATTAACATATTTCAATTTTACATCATACATATATATATTTATGTGTCAATTAAATAAGATATTAACATTTTTATACATAATTTATGTATATAATAGTATTTAAGTTGACATAGTTGGCTTGAAAGTGCTCACGCAAAGGTGACAAAGGCACAAATCTTCGTAAGTGTTTCACAATCACAGAAATTTTTTCCTCTACAAAGAAACTTTTCCGACTACAAATTAACGCAAAACTACGTCACTTACACAATTTGACATCATTACACTAACAAGCAAACACATAACAGAAGGTCACTAGGTTAATGTAACGCTATAAGTTTGCATTTGTGTAGTTTTGTTGGAATGGCTTTGGGAATAGATGTGTCTTTCAAGCCGGTTCAGCGCGGTTCAGGTTCGGTTCGACTCGGTTGGATAACCCGGAACACACAGTTCGGTTCGGTTTATGGTTTGGGACAAATGAAATCGGTTCAGCGATATCTTAGAGCGTTAAAAAGAAACTTCGCAATCCGGCAACGCTGTAGCGTTCTGCTAAAAAGCAGACGACGCGGAGTATGCGCATTTCGCTTAGTTTTGTGTCTATTCACTTGGAACTTTCGCAATTTTTTTTTCTGTAGAAATTGTTTACACGAGAAACGGGTCAAAAAGAAAGTAGAAAGAAATCTGGCAACGCCGTAGCGTTCTACTAAATAGCACACGACTCAGAATTTGCGTATTTCGCTTAGTTTTACGTCTGTTCACTAGGGACTTTCGCTAAAATTTTTCAGCAAAAATTCCTTACACGGAAAATGGTTCAAAGAGAAAATAGAATCAAAAGAAGACGCCGCAAAAAATAAATTCTTTGCGGCTGAGGTCTTTTGAAATCCCACAAGGGACAAGTTTGAAGTCCGAAGTCAGATTTCTTGTCTCCGATCAAAGTCCGGACCCAAGATGGCGACTAAAACGGCAAAAAAACACCACAATGGCCGACAGATCAAGTAAAAAAGTATCGCTATCCCCGCAAACCGACCCTATTTTCCGTCTAATTAGTCCGATCCCCACCCACTTGGACTCCTTTGCTGGAGCGAATTCCCGTGGGATGTTATTGGGGACTTTGGGAAGGTTTGGGATATTAGGAAACACTGAAGAATGATTTTGGGATCATTTTAGGAATCTAGAATTTTACGAAATAAAAGATTAAATGTTCTAGTAATCGATTTGCTAATCAAATTGTTCGTGTAATCAATAACTAAGTAATCATGATTTAGGAAATCTATATTTTATAGTTAAAATTTATACAATTCGTGGATTATTAATAAACAATCGATAAAATTCCTCAAATATTTGTGTGAAAATTTTCCAGGCAAAAAATGACGTTTGACAAAACTGACCTGATTTTGACCTTTTCGCAGAGACCATCTGGCGGCGGTTGGTGATTGGTCAGGCCAGGATTGACCTTTGACCTAAGTTTCTTTTTTTCGCTCCAGTGCTGCCCTACAATGACGGAACCATATCAACAGTTTCAGTCGAACAGTAGCAGTCCATTGCAGCAACACCCGCAAATGGCGCTCCATTTTCTGCACCACCAGCAACAACATCAACTACAACAACAGTCCAACTACTACAGCAGCGACCATCACCTGCCGGCATTCGAGAGTCCCGAATGCAACAACTACTACGAACACGACTACAACAACACGGAGCTACAACACTTTAGGGGATACAACAATGTTGCATCGCCGTGTTTTTCGCCAGATAACGAGTACGGACCTTACTTGACGCAGCCGACCCAACCGCCTGGACCGAGCGCCGACCCTGTGGTCCCTGGGCTTTCCGAGGCTTTTCCCCCGGTACCTGCCACCTCCGCGCCGCATCCTCCGACGGAAATTTCCAAGGATTTTTTTGCTTGGAGGAGCAATGGGCTGGGCAATGGGAAGAACTCGAATTCGTTCCAGAATCAAAGTTCTTGTGGAAATAACACACCGATATCGGGAACTACAAGTCCAGGTATTTTTACGTTTCTTAACGTTTTAGAGAGTTTTATATAATATGTCGAATACGTTGACAGGGTATATAGTTAGCATGCATTTAACATAGGCTGTCCAACCACTCGACAGATTATGTTAAATGTATTTTTTCGTTCTTTTATGAAGTTTTAGCTAATATGTCGAATAAGTGGACAGGCTGTGCAGTTAGCATGCATTTAGTAAAGGCTGTCCAACTATTCGACAGATTAAGTTAAACATGTATTTTTCTCCATTTGGGAAGTTTAAGGTAATATGTCGAATACGTGGTCAGGCTATATATTCACCATACAGTAAACATATGCTGTCCATCTAATCGACAAATTACTTTAAATCTCAATTTCCCTTCATTTTACGAAGTTTGAGCTAATATGTCGAATACGTGGACACTATCCAAACCCTAGGATTTCCTGCATACCACCCATCTATTCGACAGATTCATACCATAACGCAAACTTAAGAACATGTACCAAGAATGGCAAATCAGCTTACAGTATTACAGAAACATTTCTCAGCGGACGAACCCAGAATCGTGGGAATCTTCAATGCGAGGGACTAGTCAGGGGCGAGATCCCCTGTGGTCGTAACACTGGTTTTTGATTGTGTGGGCTCTTATGGAAGAAAGAAAAGAGCACAAGAAGACGGTAAAAAAGAGATGGCTGTCATAAGTTACAAAAGATTATTAATTGATGGCTACACTGCGGGAGTAAATAATAACATAGGGTGGCCCCACGATTCATCGCCGTAATCGCAGAAGGGGTCCAGCATTACCAGATTTCACTCAACTCTACACACAAGCGCAATAACACGAACAAAAAACACTGTGCTTAATTAATTTAATTAATTAATATATATTCAATATTTATTAGTAAGAAATTATTCCTTAATTGGTTCGTTTAATTAACTGTAGTTTTTAATAAATAAATGCTTATAAACCGAGCATAAAGAATCGACAAAAAAATTATTCCCTAGTGTTTAAAGACATTCTTGATTATTCGACCTTGACCTTGATCGAAATGTGACCTTGACTTCGAGAGCTCAAGGTCAAATAAAGCTCTAGTGACTCAGCAAAAAAATGTAGCTTCCGCTATTCTGAGAAGCCACGTTCCGAAAGAACATTTCTATAAAAATATTTTTAATCTATGTTTTAATTAAATAATATTTTAATCGATCGATTGATTATTAAATCGTTTAATTAATCGATATTTTTTATTTTGCTTTTGTAGAACAACCGGCTAAGCGAGCTCGTACGGCCTATACCAGCGCTCAGTTGGTAGAACTGGAGAAAGAGTTTCACTTCAATCGATACCTCTGCCGGCCTCGACGTATCGAAATGGCGGCCCTGTTGAACCTTACGGAACGTCAGATCAAAATCTGGTTCCAGAACCGACGTATGAAATTCAAGAAGGAGCAGAAGGGTAAAAGTATTAGCGGTATCGACAAATCGCCCAGCCCGGCATCGTGTTCGGCAGTCACTTCTAGCTCGCTACCACCGTCGCCTCCACCGATACCTGCTACCACCGATACCGAGTCAGAGTCCCCTGCTACCAACGGTACCGGCAATGCAATACCCACGGGTCGCCAGGAGCTTGCGAACCAGGACTCTCCCTCGGAGTCTTCGTGCTACCCTGGGTATCCCTATTCTGCTACCGCTACCTCACCTGCTACCCTCTTCGACGAGCCCGATTCAAAGAGTCTGGAGCAAGAATCTCGGCCTTGCGATACTTCCTACCCCAAACCTATGGCGTATCATTATTCTGCTGGGTATCACCATCCGGTAACTAACGGGTATCAGACGTATCAGTACCTGCAGTACCAGCAGATGTTCGAGCAGCAGCAGCAACAGCAGTTCAATGCTGAACTCTACGGATACCGCATGGCTGCTGCTGCTGCTACCACCGATACCACGGCGGCGAGATATGGGTATCAGTATCATACCGATACATCTTGGAACCCCAATGGATACTTAGTCAACGCAGAAGACCCCGGTAGCGAGTACGGGGTATCGAGTACCGAGAACGGGACTTCGAGATTAGCATCGCTCTGAAAAACTTGGATTTTTAATTATTTTAATTTAAATATTTTATTGTCTGATTATAATAAACCAAATTTATTCAAATTCTAGTATTTTTTCGGAATTTAAATGAATTGAACTTGATTGGATTTAATTAAAATTTATTTTCTTTGTGTGTTGATTTTCGAAATCAGTTTGTGCAAACCAATCACGTGCCTCAGAAAAATTGTATTTTTGCCAGATTTTCTCTAATTGGTCGAATTTTTAAAAATTTTGGAAGATTCTGATTGGTTGATTGATTTGAATTATTTTTAAAAATGGAAAATCTCCCCCGGTTTGTTTTATGAATTTGCCAAAAGCATGGAGAAGTTAAATAAAATGTATACAATCAAACTTTATATTATTATCGGCTGTTAACAAAGTTATCTTTGGTTACTACCTCTGCTTGGTACCACTGTTTCCACTTTCAATTTCCTGTTTTCCCCTCTTCCCTTACTTCCCCCTTTTTCCCTGGGGGTTAGGTTAGGTACCCGTACTAGAAGAACGCCGTGGTATCGGTGGTAGCAGCAGCAGCAGCCATGCGGTATCCGTAGAGTTCAGCATTGAACTGCTGTTGCTGCTGCTGCTCGAACATCTGCGTAAAAAAATTATAGACCCGTACTAGAATACAAGGCTGTATTTCCAGATTTTCCCTATTTTCTCTCTTCCCTTCTTTTCCCCTCCTTACTAGAATACAAAGCTGTACTGTTTGATCTTCTCTTTTCCATCTTCCTTTATTTTCGCCATTTTCCCCTCCACACTAGAATGCAAGGTTGTATTTCCAGATATTCCCTTTTCCCTTATTTTCCTCTTTTCCCCTCCGTACTAGAATATAAAGCGTTCATCCAGATTTTCTCTTTTCCATCTTCCTTTATTTTCCCCCTTTTGGCCTCCACACTAGAATGCAAGGCTGTATTTCCAGATTTTCCCTCTTCCCTTATTTTCCCCTTTTCCCCATCCACACTAGAATACAAGGCTGTACTTCCAGATTTTCTGTTTTCCATTTTTCTTTATTCTCCCCTTTTCCCTTCCGCAACTAGAATACAAAGCGTACATCCAGACTTCTCCTTTTTCCTGCAAAGTGAAAACACTCCGATTGGTACTAACTGGAGCATATCGAAGCATGCGATTCACACAACTAGGTTCTTACTGGGCACAGTATTGTCGCTTGTGTTCACGCACCTGATGGAAAAGTCATACGGCTGAATACCGAATGACTAGGTAGCTGAAGACTAGCTTCCCTCTGAATACACTAGCTGAATAGTAGCTGAACTGACTTCTGTTGCTAAAAGTGAACCCTCAGAATAAGGGGTTAAATACTGCATGACTTAGTTCTTTCAAAATTCAGGCGTATGAACCGTGTGAAAGCGGACCAAATTAACTCTATTATCTAACTGAATCCACGGTAATCATGCACCATTCAGAGGGTCATTCTGACATTTGACTGGTACATCTTTTTTTCCAATGGGCAAGCATTCTTAACTAGTGTTATCGCATGTTATCACATGTGTAATCACGTGTTATCAGTGAGTTCATGCGTGGTTTACGTCCCGGGTTGCAGAGTCGGAGACAAGTCTTGTCAACCGCTGCTTCAGATCCATTGATGGATTGCGGTTCCCAATAGCTAAGGACGGACCGCCCAGTTCTCACCCCGAATCAAAGGGTATATACAACACAACAAAGCAAAACCTACAACTCAGCACTGGGGAAATAAGATTCTAAGATTCATACGAGGAATCTTTGGAAATATAAGGCTGTGCTTCTAGATTTCCCCTTTTCCTTTTTCCCCCTCTGCGCTAGAATATAAGGCTCTACTTTGAGTTTTCCCTTTTCCCCCTCTGTGCTAGAATATAAGGCTGTGCTTTGATTTTTCCCTTTTTCTCCTCTGTGTTAGAATATATGGCTGTGATTGAGTTTTCCCTTTTTTCTCCCCTTTTCCCCTTCGTGCTAGAATATAAGGCTGTGATTTGAGCTTTCCCTTTTCCCTTGTTTTCTCCCTTTCCCCCTCTGTGGTACAAGAATCTTAGTAACAAGATAACATAAGCTGAAAACAATGAACAATGGCGGGTTTTATTTATGTTTATTTGGCTGTGTTGACTTTTGCTGAAAATTTTTTCTGTTTTCTGCAAACTCGAAAAGTGACACTGGATATACTTATGCACCGGAAGTTGACGCAAACTGTTTACCGGAAGCTACCGGAAGTACCGGAAGAGGTAACACATGAATAATAAAAAACAAATAGTAACTAATAATTTTGCAAATAATCCATCATATGGCAGAAACGGGCGGATTTGAACCGTTTTACTGAACCGTGAACCGAACCGTGAACATCTAACAATGATTTTCAAACTCAGAAAGAATCTTATTTACACACAATATTGATTTTCTTTCTTGATTTCCAAAGTTTGTCGTGTCATCTGTGGTTAACGACTGCAACGCTATTCACAAATTCGCCCATTTGCATTCGCCCCCAGTCAAATAATCAACATCAAAATAACAAACACCGGTTAAAAATACTACAGTAAAATCTTATTAAATAACATATTATCATCAGAGTTGCCTGAAATATCGATATAGGACATAAAAATCGTGTGAAAATCATTAACTCGCCTTTGATAAATGAATCTTTGTTCTCCGGAATGAAAACTTGGTTTCATTATAATTATCGTTCATATGAAATTGTATAAATAATAACTCACGACGCTTATTTTTTTACATATTAATTCATTTTTCACGATTTTTTTGGCGCTTCAATCGTACCGTCCCTTTGAACGATTAATCGTCCAAGAGCTTCTCTCTCTCTCTCTCTCTCTCTCTTTTTTAGAACCCCAGGTTCTTTTTTTGGAACCTCAACTTTTTTCAGGACCCCGAAGCTCTGGTCCCTTTGTTTTTTGTAGTCCTGACCATAAGGTGACAAATGAACCCACAAAAGATAGTAGAAACCTAGAATCCGCCCCTCTCTTATACAAAGAAAAGGTTAAAAGCAATGAATATTAACTGAAAATATTAATTAAAAATTATGTAAAGTATGTAAATAGATAGAACTTAAGTTAGATTTGGTTAAATTAGTGTTAATTTGATGACTAATCAATGATTGCGTTAATTAACGAGAGCGGTGAAAAGTTCCGCGGGGCCCGAGCGGGACGCGCTGAGTTGCCCTGGACGGAGGCGCGGGGAACCGTGGGGAGAAAAATGCCGGGAGTGGCGCTACCCGCGCTACATGAAAAGACACGCACTTGGCTCATAAGAGCGGTATCAATGGTGGCTATAGAAGTTGTACAGCAGTTTGTGTGGTCGAGTCGATGACGACATTTTCATTAACACCACCCAGTGCATGATGAATTGGTCGCTTGCGAGTGTGAAACTCGCAACTGTCCAACTATTCGCATACGCTTTTTTTCTGCTCACCTATTCTCTCTCCCCTTTCAAACCATTTTCCCGCAGCTCAAACTTTTAATTCGCAATTATTCGCTGTGAATTAAAACTATTAACCCCCACATTCGAAGTAATCGAAAAACCGACTTAAATTAATTCTAGCTAAACTGAGTTTAAAAAACGTTTTTCGATTCCCCATTAATGGGAAAGCTTTTTCCAGAATAAATGGCTATGGGACTTGGAGCTTTTCTTTTGCGGGGGTTTTAAGCGGAGTCACGAGGTTAAAGGTCGTTTCCGAGGTTCTGGGGACCTCTCTTAAATATCCCATGGGGTCCTGTTGTGGGTAGGGACTTGGGGGTAAACGTGGGGAGGACTGTGGCCTTTTGGTTGGACGGTAATAGACGTCAGCTGAATGTCGATCTCCCATTGTTTACAGCCACATTTCTTGGGCCAGTATCGTCCTCCTTTAATACTCACTTCCCACAATACAATCTAACTTTATTGCAATAATTTTGCCCACAACGTACGTTTTCCCAAACGCCCCCCACAACCCAAAAGTAAGGGACTTTTTTTCTCCTTTCCCAATTCCCGAGAATGTGAAAACTTATAATAAAATCCCTTCGCGATTGGCCTTTAGAAAATCCCGCTGGGAAAATAACAGGGAACCACGGTTCTGGTTCAATCCCAAACTTTTCCAAGGTGTCACAGTTCTTTCTAAGCCAGCTTAAAAGCTTCCTATGTTTCCAAATGCTTATAAAAGTGTCCCAAACCATCCCAAAGACGTTTTGGGCTGTCCCAAATCATCCCTAGGACGTTATACGCTACCCAAATTATCCCAAATGGTCCCAGAAGTGTCCCAAATCATCCCAAAGACGTTTTACACCGTCCCAAATCATCCCAAGGACGTTCTAGACTGTCCCAAATCATCTCAAAGACGTTCTAAGCTGTCCCAAATCATCCCAAATGCCCAAGTGTGTCCCAAATCATCCTAAGGACGTTCTAACCGGTCCCAAATCATCCTACATGCTCTCAAAATGCCCTAAATCATCCCAAGGACGTTCTAGACAGTCCAAGATCATCCCAAATGCTCCCAAAAGTGTCCCAAACAATCCCAAATACTTTAAAAAGTGCTCCAAACCGTCCGCAGGACGGTTTAAGATATCCCAAGTTTAGTCTAAATGCTCCCAAAAGTGTCCCAAATCACTCAGAAGACGTTCTAGTTTTCCTTTATCAATCCCACACAATCCTATGCAGCTATGACTTTTCCCAAACCGTTCCAAATGACTCCCATGCTTCCCAAACCACCATACTAAATCCTGGAATACATCTTTCCCAACTCTCAAGCTTTCACAACCTGTCCTAGGTTTTCCCATTCCTTCCCGTTACTCCAAAAAAATTATATCACGATCTCCCACTTATTTCTTCTACGTTTCACACATGCCTCACATGCTTTTCTTCACACGTCCTTCATTAATTGTTCGACGACACGCATGAAGACCCTCCTTTTCTACAGAAAACAAAACTCCATTACCTTCTTAATGGTTCCCTATTCCTCAGAAGCTGCTAGCTACAAAAAATAACAAATTATATCGATAATTAACCGATTCTGTATTTTTTCTCTGTTTTTTGTCTTATGTACAATATTTCAAAATCTGCGGGGAAAAAATTTCACAACAAAACCGTGACGTACAGTTATGAAACAAACAATGCACTTGCCTTGTCAATTTGATTAATGATCGATGATTTCCCAGTATTTTCCCTGTTCAGAAAGGTGTGCACTACTGCGGTTTTAGATCATAATATAATATTAATAATAGCAAGTTACGTTTAAGTAGTAGTTATTGTGAGAAATTCTTAAAGTAATTGTAGTACACAAAATGGAAATAATGCTAAAGTAAACGATAGTAAGTTTAGAAGTAGTTTCAAATAGTAGTATTAGCATTATTCGAGTAGGAGTAGCAACAGTACTAGCTGTAGTAACAGTACTAGTATTGGGAATAGTATTTGTAGTACTAGTGCTAGTAGGAACAGTAGTAATACAATACTATCTATAGTGCTGGCGGTAGTGGTAATAGTAGTAGTAGCAGTAGTATTAGAGTACTGGTAGTAGTAGTAGTAGAAATAGTATCACTTAGTATTAGTAACAGTATAGTAGTTGTAGTATCAGTACTGGTATTAGCAAGAGTACTTGTAGTACTAGTATTAGCAGAAAACAGTATAATACTGTCTATGGTACCAGGAGTAGTAGTACTATTAGAAGTAGTAGTAATGGTAGCAGTACCATTAAGTAGTTCCTCAGGATCATATCACCCACCTTCTAGTCACGTTATCTCCTGCTACCTATTATTACTACCTGCTACCATCGCGCTATTCTGGGATATTACGTACCCGTTTTCCCAGCTTTCGGGACTTGTGTGGAGAGATGTGTAAGGGTTTGGGCAAAGAGACGTAGCAGTAATAGTAGTAATAGTAGTAGAAGTAGTAGTAATAGAAATAGTAGCAGCATTCGTAGCAGTACTAGCCACAGTAGTAGTAGTAGGAGGAGCAACAGAAGCATTAACAGAAATCTTAGTAGTAGTAGTAGTAAGTAGTACGAGTCCATCTACGCAGGATTACCTACCACTTTCTATTCACGTTATCCACTGCTACTTACTATTACTACCTGCTACCATCGTGCTATTCTGAGATATTACGTACCCATTTTCCCAGACTCGGGGACTTGTGTGGGGGGGATGAGTGGAGTTTTGGGCAAAGAGGCGTCCATGTTTGTTGGGTTTTGGTGATTCTGTTAAGGTTGGCTCGAGGCAATCGTGACAGATGAGTGATGCATGGCTTGCCTGACAAGCTGTACACTAGAACCAAGAGAACAGAACACAGAATAACTAGGGGGAAAAAAGTTCCATGTGAAAAACTTTGGTTTTGTAGAAAAATACGAAAAAAATCCTGTCAGTATGTTCCTATCCCAAAAGAGTATGTCGAAAACCAAAGGGAAAAGACACGAGGGGAAAAAAAATAAGGGAAACGCCCTCTTTTAGGGAATTTCCATCAATGCAACTTACGAAAATAAAGTCTAAAGATTCTTGGTTGTCATTCTTGAGGATCTTTGACAAGAATCTTTGGTGAGAATCTTAGGATTCTTATAAGAATCATACTCTTTGCTATACCGTTCAACTACCCAATACAAAAGTCATACGGCTGAATACAGAATGACTAGGTAGCTGAAGACTAGCTTCCCTCTGAATACACTAGCTGAATAGTAGCTGAACTGACCTCTGCTGCTAAAAGTGAACCCTCTGAATAAGGGGTTGAATACTGCGTGACTTAGTTCTTGAAAAATACAAGCGTATATAAACCGTGTGAAAGTGGGCCAATGTCACACTATCATCTAGCTGAATCCATGATAATCATGCACCATTCAGACGGTCATTCTGACGTTTGATTAGTACATCTTTTTTCTATTGGGTATATAGAACAGAACTTATAGTGTAAGTTAAGTTTAGCGAAGAATTTTGAAGATGATAGGCATAAAATTTTTTGCTGTAGGTTTTTTTCTTGTTGGCAAGTTTGTGGGACTTAGATTTGTATGACTCGAAAAAGGCTTAAGCGGCGTCACAAAACGGTGCGGACAGACGGTCCACAGCTTCCAGAAATGATGGATGATCTTCCCCAACAGCCCAACAATAGACCACCGTACAAGCGGCACCTCCCGTTTTACACGGAGCAGGATAACAGGTGGAGATAACTTGCGATAACCAGTGATAACAGGATGATAATTGATGATAACATGTGCTGGTAGTTTACGATAGGGAGGTTTAAATGAAGATACATGATCATATAGTAAAATCCTATTTTATATGCAGATATAGGATCATAGTATGGGGATATATGATGATAGCAGGTGATGATAATGTGTGATAAGCGTTGATAACTACTTGATAACGTGTTAATAACGGTTGATTGCATAAGGAATATGCTTGTTATAACGAATGGTATATAACAGGGGTGCTAACCAGTGGTAACAAGTGATAACCACTGATGACAGGATGATAACAGGTGTTGATAATCCAGGATAACATGAAGATGCGTGAGAACAGGTACTGATAACGAGTGATTGTTGAGATGTATGATAATTTAAAGAATAGCGTACCAACAGGCTGTGATAACCAGGGATAACAGGAAGATAACACTATGATATGATGATAATTTGATTATAACAGCTGATTTATAGGTTAATATGAAGTAGCTAAGAATAAATTAGTTTAAAAAATATATTGTATTTCCCATGAATAAATGTCCCTTTTAAGGAAATCTGTCGTATGTGTGGACAGGTGTTGTTATCTATAGCACTGTTCAGCGATACTGTCTCCATGGAATCCAAAAACTACTGCTCCTACTACTTTTACTACTTATGCTACTACTTAAGCTACTTACTGCTACTACTATTACTACTACTACTACTACTACTACTACTACTACTACTACTACTACTACTACTGCTGCTGCTGCTGCTACTACTACTACTGCTACTACTACTACTACTACTACTACTGCTACTACTACTGCTACAACTACTACTACTGCTACTACTACTACTACTACTACTACTACTACTACTACTACTACTACTACTACTGCTGCTACTACTACTACTATATTATTATTATTATTATTATTATTATTATTATCATTGAAATTATTATGAAAAAATCGAGAAATACTCTGGTTTAATTCCTCTGACACGCAAAAGGGATTTTCTCATTTGTCTGGTGCCGCTATTTTCTACTGGCTTTAAGGCACGTGAGAGCAAAGCCTTCAACAACCAATAAAACATTCTATTTATTCAATTTTAATATATTAAATAGAAACACAAAAATTCTTTTTATTTATAAGATCTAGAAATTTTCCAGTAGGTTGTTATATTGTTACGGCGGTTCGAACCTGTCGGAGTCTGACGCTCGAGTGCGGCGGCGCGTAGCGTGCGACGCCAGCGACGCCTGGTGGCGTGTCGCCGCGACAGACCTTCAACGGATGTCAAATTTTGGCGCCCATCAGATCCGCACACGCTTCTCGACCGAGTTGAGAGTCTCATCTCTTAAGAGTGTTTTCCTAAACTCTCGTTAACTTTTAACCCAGTTCACTATGAACTATAACAACTGAGTTAAACTATCCTCGAATAACGAAGGATTTCAACTGAAAAAAATCTAACAGAGTTAACTTTTTAAAATCCCGGTGGAAATCTTGTACAAAAAGGTAAGTAAGATTTTTTTCCCCCGCAAAAATTTGCATAATTTTGTGTTTATAAAGTTTTGTGACTGGATTTGAAGAGTTATGGAGAGCCCTGGAACTTTGCAAATCAATCCTGCGGATGGCGGATTCATTAACAGTCAACCCAGTATGGCGGAATTCATGACATCGATGCCACTGATGGAGGATCCTGAAGATCCTTCCATGTACTACAGGTCATCGATGGTGATGTCAGGGGACCTGGGAACGGGTCTTCAGGATTCTGGGACCAAGTCTGAGTTTGCCTGGATGAAAGAGAAGAAACTTTCGCGCAAAAACAATCAACATCGTGAGTAAATATTTGATTATACTCGATTGGTTTTTTGTTGCTGATGCATATAGAAGAGGAAGTGGCTACTACAAGTTTTACTATTTGTTTGTTTTGCGGGGAAACAATAAGTTTTCGACGGACGTGGTCACTTAGACAAAATATCCCACGCTCCTTAAGGAAACGTTCTGGAGGTTTTTCACTGGAATTTCTCCACGCAGACTAATTATAGTTAGGCTAGATTAGATTATCGATATCTATACCGCAAAAACTTAATTAATTAGTGCAAAGCAGCTGTTATTTTTTCATAAATCAGATAATTAATTCATTTTATAATAATAATAATAATAAAGCACAAAATAATGATTGTAAATAAAATACTTATATTTAACAAGTACAAAAGTTGTCATACAGATAATTAGTAAGTAATAGTAAACTAGTTTTAACTTCTAGTCTTAAGATTCTGCTATATTGTGTTATCATTAGTTATCGATTCGATATTCGAGATGTGAGAACGTGTAGTAGGAGATTTTTTTCGTAGAAGTTCAAGTTAAACGATAAATATAACATAAAATGAACATGGCCAGTCAGCGTGGCGAAGATAAAGTCTTCCATTTCCTCTCATTCTGACGCCTGCCAGCTTCTCAACCATCCCAAGCCAATACCTATGCAAGGCAAAGTAGCCCTTTGCCACACCCCCAATGCTCTATTAGCCCCCATCCTATTCCTTACCAAGCCCCTGATTCTCCTTCCCAAGATCCATCACCCCTCTTTGAAGTCTCGTCTCATCCCTTAAGCTAATCCTTGATTCCACTTTCTAGGCTCCAGAAAACCTTAATCGGTGCGTTTAAAGGCCCCTGATTCTACTTCCCAAGCTAAACTACCCTGCTTTCAAAGACACCTTCCACTTTTCTAGCCCCTGATTCGACTTTTTAAAGTTCTGCTGTCGCTTTAAACTTTTTCAGTCTATAAAATTTGTTGTCCAAATCCCTGGTTTCGCTTTGCAAGATCCTGCAGCACCGCTTCCTCAGCCCCTGGTTACGCTTTCCGAGCTTCTGTTCCCACTTCTGTTCCCGTCTAGGGCTCCTGAATCAACTTTCAAGACTCTTGCTGCAGCTTCAGACCTCTTCACAAGCTCCTGATAACACTTTCGAATCCCCTGATTTCATTTTTCAAGTTCCTGGCTCTACTTCCAACCTTTCTCAAACTCCAGCACAGCTTACCAAGCCCCTGATACCCCTTTCTACGCTTTACCCTTAGTTTTTACTGTTTTCCAAGCTATTACCCTAGCTTTGAACTTCTTCTCAAGCCCCTGCTTCCACTTGTCAGGCTCCTCTTCCTCAAGATCTTGCCCCATAGCTTCGGATTGATTCGCGAGCCCCTGTTGCCACTTGGCCGGCTGTTACATTTAAAGGAGGGGAAAAAACACTGATGAAAGATTAAAAGAAGAAATAAAGCGGATAGAAAAGGAAATGGAGGGTGCAGGGAGTTAAAAAGGCGCGAGGGTGTGAATTAAGGATTTGTGACGCCCCGAGAGGTAATCAAGCGAAGCAGCAATTTTGCATTTTATCCCAATGCATTCGGGTCGATTACGGTTTCAAGATGGCTGCTGATGTCTTGCCTATGCAGAATAGTTCCTCCTTTTTCTTTTCAGTCCAGAAATTAAACTGTCAAATACTAGAAACCAAACGATGTTTGCGAAAGTCTAAACTACAACTATCGGTAATGAGACGAGTGTTGACTTGGATAACTTGCTGGCCTTGCGATCAGACAAGGTCAAAGGTTACAGAAGAACCCTAAAATGACCGCAGTTTGGGATGGTGGTTCTGTCGGGCTATCTAAACGAATTGAGGGCAGTAAAACGGTTCGATCTGTTAACGGTTCGACGCTTGAAGGGTCTGGAACATCTTGTTTGAAATTGGGCATCATTTGATTTGTTCTGTTTGAGCCGCACGGTTTAATACAAGTGATTTACTCGGAACGTAACAACTTCTTTAAGCGGGCGTCAAACTTTTCTGGGGAAAAACTTGCATTTTCATTTAGGAGGAAAGAATCCTGAAGGAAACCGATTCTTTTGTGGTAGGAAGTAAAGGATTCTTTTGTATTGAAACCCCCCGCCGCTACAATTCACGGTTTCTAGCTTTGGCTTCTTTTTTTCGTGGCCAATTGTCTCGGTTACATTCCTTGTAACAGTAAGATATAAAACAATAACAAAAGACGTTGCCACTTCTCTCTTAATAACAAAGATACTATTTATACTAACATTAAACAGTTTTCACTCCCAACCCCTTTCGCTACATAGGGGCAAGGGGGCTTATGACAAAGGGACATGAACTTTAAAATCTATTGTTTCCTCTCTATGACATCCAGCAGTCTGTGTCTATAAAACTCCATCATAAATATATCTATACGCATACATTTCCCATAACAAGTACAGTGCAGAGGGGTAAAGCCATGCGGCCTGGACGTTGGTACACAGGGGGTAAGATCCCATTGAAAAAGCCAGAGTGGGAGAAAAGAATAGGGGGGAGATGCTGTAAAATACGGGACATAAACATCCCAGGCGAGTTTTGTAACTGTTCCAAACCATTGACGTTATATGATGTCTGCTATACATCCCCCGAGTAACACGGCATAAAAATGAACGCTCCTACAGCTCAGCTTTATCTCAAATTGGTTACTAAAAACTTTGCTGTTGCACATTATCAGACCCTAATTCACACACATGACCACCATTTCCCAGACCGTGTACATCTAAAGGAACCAGGTTAACATCTGAGTTAATAAGCAAAACTTAAGCGCGGTGCAATAGATATCAAAGAAGTGACAACACATGTTAGCTTGCAAGCGGGAATAGTAAATGAGTTATACGAAATCATTATAGCGTGTAGATTGTGTTTTTACAGTAATCCTTCATATACAAAAAGTCTGGTTAGTGAATGTTGTGAACTTGTTTCTACCGGGTATAATAGTTTTTTTCTGTGAGTAAGTAGTTTTTTTTAATGGAGAACAATTTCGGGGAAAAACGGGTACGGGAGCAAAATGAGGGGAGCCTCCAAAAACACGTAGGAAAAATCTTAGCTTTGTATGTGATGGATATTTTGCATGATGCTGATAACAATGCAGTCGAAGCCAAACATGCACGCGGCTACCGACAAACCGAACCACGGGACCGTTCCCGAAACAAGTTCATTGGCTTGTTCCCATCCTTACTGACGGGGATTCGCTTACGTGGCTAAGTATAGGTCGTGACTAGCCAGTTACACCCTTTGAAAATCCATCGGAGGTTGGGCTTTTATAGGTGAAACATAACAACAGTACAACCCCCTTAAAAAAACACACGTCTCACAACACAGGTGGAACAGCCAGAAGTGCGTAACCCGTGAGAAAAGCCCATAAGCATTTTGATCCGAGTTAATTTGCATTCTGCTGGGGTCGTTAATCAAAATTGACGGGGTTTTACTACTGTAATGAATAGTCTAAATCCTCACAGTCTTAGTGAAAAAATAAGTACAAAAAACTAGAATATTCTCCCCCGGTATATCTTTGCAACGTGTTGTTGCACAGCCACACAAACTATCCATTATATTTTAAACTCGGTAAAAAGTAGTAACAGTTAACCACGTAACGGTTATTACTCTAAAAAAAACCTGGAGGTTTAGTGTTTTTTCTTATGATTTTAATATTAATGATGAATGTTAGTATAGAGGAATCTGACAAGCCAAAATTGTTGTAAGAAAACTTGACGTCAAAGTTTTTACACCACTGCCGCGGTTTGGTCCAACTTGAATGAGACAGAAAAGGACCCAGAATAAGTCTTTTTCTTGTACTTGTATTTTGTTAAGATCGTCTGCTACTGTGGACGGTTGTGTTGCCTATTCAACCAATATGGCATCCAGCTGTCCCCCACCCTCTTTGGTCTCTTTGTGGTATACACGCAGGTCCCAATGACTAGACATGACTCGGCTAATTTTATTCTAAATATTAGCAACCATTAATAATTTCACCGTTTTTTTCTTTCTCGGTTCTGCGGCAGTGAACGAAGGATTACCTCGAAGGCTACGGACAGCTTATACAAACACTCAGCTTCTGGAATTAGAGAAAGAGTTTCATTTCAACAAGTATCTTTGTCGCCCGCGCCGCATTGAAATTGCTGCCTCCCTGGACTTAACCGAGCGACAAGTCAAGGTCTGGTTCCAGAACCGCCGAATGAAACATAAACGTCAATCGCTAGCCAAGAAGGATGATGATGAATCTACGTCCATCAAGCTGGGGCCGCTCAAAGAGAAGCGAAAGAATCTCTGTGAGGATGCCAGCATTGTCGGTAACGACTCCACATCACCTGGAACCGTCGATTCCGTGTCCAGCCAAGAAGAATGTCATCAGCGTAGGCCTATGCGAGTGGATTCCGCCTCCCAGCACAGCGACGACACAACCGTAGGCCTTAACCAGACTTTCAGTGGCTTCCTGCGGCAAGATCCGATTAGCCCAACGCCTTCGTTGCATACTTCGGTAGCGTCCGGAACGGCGGGAAGTCTGTGTGAAGTGTCCGGAAGTAAAGTTACGCCCACTGTGGTCGATATCCAGAGCCAACAAAGAAGTCTGTGGAGCCAATCGTCTGGCGATATGGCCAACAATACTCCATCATCCAATTTCCAGTTTTGCCAGGGTTACTCAACAGATGGCTCTGATGCCAAGATCTATTACGGACAATATTTCCGGGACACGTGCTCGGACAATAGTTTTGGCAACTTTCCTCCGAATCAATATTCTCTCAACTCACAGCCATTAGATTCTCACACTAGTTATCAGCAGGCCAACAATTTGAACTTCTCAGGGCAATCCAGCACCAGCAAATCACAGGTTACTTCAAACTTCTACAGGACATATCCTGAAGGCTGTGATTCTACACAGCCTCTGCAAAGCCAGAATCATGGAGGAATTCAAAACAGTTGCGTTTCTCCAAGAGTAGGAGTAGTCCCCAGTAAAGATTTCAAAACTAACACGGACTACTGTAGCCTGGGCCAGCAGTACGCGTTCTGTCCGACAGGTAGCGGGAACCTTTCCTCGGGAAGTCAGTCCTCGAGAAGCCTGACACTGTCAGGAAGCTACAACTACAGTGGGTACAATCTCAGCTGCAGCGGGACTTTTCCCGCTCACTCTTTAGACGCAACCGTGGTTGAGACTGAAACAATAAAGATTATCAGCAAACAGTGTACCTACTCCGGGAGAGAGCCACAGACATCGGGACGAGACTCGGGACAGTCTTCCTCAATGTATTACTCCATAAACCAGGGCAGTACTGACTGTCAGCAATGGGGTACCACAGCCCCGAACGTAGTTTCCAGGCCCGTATCTACTGGGAGCACTAATAAATTTCAACCCTATGGAGCAGATGGCTACCATTGTGACACGGTCTGCAAGAGGGAGGACTTCAACCCTAGCAGGGTTGGTGGTCACGTGACTGGAAGACCTGAAACGACCGACATGAGAATGGCGAAAAATCGAAGTGATAGCGAAATTACGAGTTCTACTTACCCGTTTTCGTACCATGAGAGCAATCCTTCACCCAGTACCACCTCGTGCGATCCTTCCGATTTCAATTTTCTCACTACACTGGCCACGGACGTGAACGAGTATTACGAGTTAACGTGAAAATCATAGTGCAAAAGATACACATATTGAGTTGAATTAGTTTTTAGTTACCATGATCTTCAACCAAGTTAAAGTTATTTAAATCTCACGGTGTTTCATTTTTTGGTCTGTGATTTTGTTATGTACTTGGCTTTTTGTTGTTTTTTGCAAGTAATAACTCATTTGGCCATATTTTGTAGTGCAAAGCACATTCTTGGACGGTTCCTGGTCCGTCAAAATCCGCCTGTCCCCTGAATTAGCGATAATTTCTCTTTTGTAACGGTTTACTTTTTGTCTGTGTTTGATATTTTCGGCCAGAAAAAGTGATGGCATCATACGTGTGCACTTTTGAAGAGCAATAAAAAAATCAGCATGCAAGCAGGGAGGGGTGTCGAGTTATTTACGGCCTCGTAATCGTAAAATTTACACTCCGGTTTGTTGAATTTTCCCTCTTTTTTCCCCCTCTTCCCTTGAAGCTTCAAGACAAGAAGCTTATTTGCATGCGTCGATAAGGACTTGGGTTCGTTATATAGGAGCCGTTTGGCGGCTATAGATGAGCCACACTATGTGGAATAAACTTAGAAAAAAGTAATAAAAAAACACAAATGGCAAAAACAGTCAATATCTGATTCTAACCAGAAGTTTTCCTACACATATATACCTCCTTCTTTGCGGGGGGAAAAACTCCTTTTTGTCGTCTTTTTAGTGTTCGTCTATTTGATTAGCATAATGGCAAAAAACATCCAGCCCTCTTCTGTTCTCTCATTGATCACCCAATCTTGTGTCCACACGAGCAGGGAAAAACAGTATTGGGACTGTTCCGTCGGGCTCGGGCAGCAGCGTGCCTGGCTCGTTTTCTTCGGCGGGACGTTCCTCTGCTCGGAATGGAGCATCTGAAAAAGTCTGAGGTAAGTGCTATGTATTGAATTCTTTTCATCGAGTTTTACTCGTGACAATTGGGTAATGGGCCAAAGATGTCCCAGGTTCGAAAAGCTGCCACACAGAGCGTGATGGATGGGAATACGGCGCGGCCCCTTTTTACTCGTTGCAGCTGCACTTCTCTGATCTATTAACTTCCACTATTTGATACCTTTCCCTCCGTTTTATCTCCTCTCTCAAGAATAACACGCCCGTTTTCGATTGCTGAAGAAATAAACTTCCACAAGTCCCAAAAAGAACCGCGCAAAAACAACACACTCGCAAAACGTAAACAAACAGTGGCGTTCTGTCACTTTTCGAACATCAAAAATTTATTAATTAAACATGATTTAAATGTATAAAATAAACACAATATAACAATTAATATATATTTAACTATTTTAACATAACACATTTTAAGTGAAATAAAATTTAAGAAAACGGGAAATTTAATTTTCAGTACATAGTTCCAAAACTTGCCGATAGATGGCGCTAGCCTCTAATGCAACAATAACATAACAATAACATAAACAATACTCATTAATCTTTCCCATACATTATATGAACCATCAAACCTTATTATGAATACATTTAATCTAGATTTTCTAATTTGCGTATTTAATACGAGCTCAGCGGTTTCTAAAATCTTAAAAACAAGATCTTTGGGTTACTGAGTTTAGGGTTTTGCCTAGAGGTACTGTACTATGAAAAGGCTTGATAATTGGATAAAAGTTGAGGAAATCGGGCGTAGAAGTTAATAACAAAAGAAAGGATACATAGAAGAATCAGAAAGGAAAAAGGGAAAAGAAGAAGAATAAAAGCGTATATGTATATACAGGGGGGGACGCCGTTGATCGGGACCGGGGCCGTGTGACGGGCCCTGATGATCGATGGGCAACCGGCCACGCTGCATGGATTCCACGGTACCTTCTTCATGCTGCCGCAGCCATCTTTGTTTTCGCCTCTCATTCACTCGTTTTCCCAGAATACAATGAAATAGGATTCTTTTTGCACTAATTAACTTTGAAATTTACCCACTCCAGACTCTTAGATCAACGAGTCTTGAGATCCTGAAAGAATTTTAAACCACGTTTTATGTGCAAGTTGCAAAGTGTCGCGAGTCGGGACGCCGTGTTTAGATTACCTGGCGTTCACTCGTTTTCCCAGAATACAATGAAATTTTCTTTTTGCACTAATTAACTTTGAAATTTACCCACTCCAGACTCTTAGATCAACGAGTCTTGAGATCCTGAAAGAATTTTAAACCACGTTTGATGTTCAAGTTGCGAAGTGTAGTCTAGAACTGAGACAACTGGCCGCCATCTTTGGTTTCTGACAAATCGTTTACTCGAATATATAGATTAAGTCAATATTTTTTAGTAGTTAAATATGATACTTTTAAACTGAGATTCTTATAGAATCTTAAGATTCATAAGGATTCAGGAAATTCAAGTATGGCATAACTGATTTTCTGGATCAAAAAGCCGCCGCCATTTTGTTTCTGGTTGTTTTCAAACTGCAGACTGTTCCATTAATAATTCTAAATTTAATTATGTTTCATAAATACTATTAGTTATATTAATAATAAATATTCAAAAACTAATGGTGTAGTATTACTTAACAAAATAAAATAAAGAATTACTAGCCGCCATATTAAGATTCGTCCTAAACAATCTTTAACGAATCTTCTTGTAATTTTTAGTTATTTGAAATTTACATTTATAAATTATCACAAAGAATCTTCCGGGTCGTAAAGAATTAGTGAGTTTCCCGGAGTTTCGGATTTTCGGATATCCGGATAATCCGGATAGTGGTCGGATACTCGGATACAGAATTTGTATCCGAATAATAATTTTTTGCATGAAGGGCTTTTTCCCAATAAGGAATTATTTTAAGTGACAGAGTTCCGCTCTTAACCTTGCAAGGTCATTTTTCCAAAGAAATCAGAAAGCGTGTTATCAGCTTAGTGAGTTCTTCCGTGGAACCTTAGTTTTGCTCATAAGCTCCTACATCCAGTATTACTTGGCCAGGTATGAAATGCGATACTAGATGATTTAATCGACGAAATAAGCAGGGAACGCAGAAGTAAACGTTAATAACAGCAAGAAGTTGCAACATTACGCATTAGGAGCAGAGGAACATTTAAGTGGTATCGCCCAGTATATACATACTGCGAACAGATATACCGTGGTAGAGCGAATGGAAGTTCTGCTAAAAACCTAATCCACAAGATGGTCCACGTCGCATCTTCTTCACCACGCTGCTGAAGAATACGATCATCACATTTTTCAGTCATTTAACGCAAGCTTCTCTTATTCCTCTTAAAATCCGTTGACTCTGCAGGAACTACCCCTCATTTTCCATGAGGTGAGTCCAGAATTGTGGGTATAACCAGTGGTAAGCCCTGGTGTGTGAACGGTCACAGAACCGAGGTGCATTTTACTTTATCCTTGCCAGGAACCTACAGAATCTAATTTTCTAGGGAAACTAATCGTCGATGATTTTGGAAGTTCAATAATCCAGGGTCGAGGAGTCAGTCTGAGATCCCTTCGGCGCTTGAAAGCGTGGATGATCAACATGTTTTGCGCAAGTTCTGGGGGTGAACTGGGAGAGTAAATCTGGGACGTAGATACTATCAGAGGCTAGCCAGTGTTAACGTAATGTTCTTCGATATGTTAAAAAAGAAGTCGGATATCCGGATAATCCGGATAGTTGGCGTTCGGATATTCGGATAGTCTGTTTGGTATCCGGGAAACTCACCATAAAGAATCTTGATATTCATACGAGATTCATTAAAATTCTTACTACAAGTGGCAGACGAAACCGTCCGCCATATTAAGACATAACCTTCCTCTTTAAATAATACTCTAGATTCATTTGATGCTCTAAGCTATATTCATATAATTTCAGAATCCCAAGATTTACTCAAGATTATTGTAAAGTTTTTGTTAAAACCAGCAGACGAATCGCCGCCATCTCAAGGCATAACCTTTTACTTCAACCCTGCCGGATCATCTGATGCACTAAGACCTTACGGGGGCATAGGATGTTCATATAACTATCAAAACTACTTTTTATCGGTGTATAGTAGTTACTATTCATTTCAGCTAGACTGCTAACGGCCGCCATCTTAAGGCACAACCATTTACTTTAACTTTCTAGGATTACATGATGTATTCAAGCCTTTTGGGGGGACTTAGGATACTCTTAAAACTATCGAAACTACGTCCTGTCTATAGTAGTTAACACAACAGTAGTTCAACTGAAATAGAACGGGCGCCATCTTAAAACACAACCTCTTCACTTCAACTTCTCCAGGATCACCTAATGTAGTAAGACCTTACGGAAGCTAAGAGAATTCGATTAACTATCGAAAACTACTTTTTATCGATCGGCAATAGTTACTATTAGCTTCAGAAGTACTAAGAAACGGCCGTCATCTTAAGACATAACCTTTTTACTTCAACTCTCCAGGATCGTCTGATGTATTAAAGCCTTATTTGGACTTAAGATATTCTTCCAACAATCGAAACTACTTTCCATCGGTGGTTAGCAGTTAATATTAGCTTCAGCTAGAGTGTGTGCACTTGACTATCGATTTTGTGCCGGAAAAACTACTTTAATTACACGCCAACTACGACCCACCCATTTTGTGTTCAAGTTTCTTTTTCCCGAGGCTCTTTTTCTATTTCTCATTTATTTTTTTTTAACTTGCAAGTTTTATTGATATAAAGTTAAACGAAGAGAATATTAAGATTCTTGCCAATATTCTTACAGAGATTCTCCAGTTTCTTGGCCACAAGATTCTTGAGTGGGTGTGTGTATCCTGGAAGTTTTCCATTATCTTTCCGTTGTATCGTGTGTTCCTATCTGCTTGTTGTAAAATTAAAGGTGTTCGTGGGAAAAATTCCCAAGGCTGTGGGGGGGCCCTCGTACCCTTGGGAATCATTCCCATGAGGACTCAAGATTCATAGATTCCCCTGTTAAGATTCTTTTAACATTTTTTAAAGGTTCACGGTCTTTATGGTAATACACTTCTAGGTTTTGATACTAGAACTGAAACTTCTGTCTGTCTGTCTGCCGTCTCATCTCTGTCTGATTGTCTGTCAGTGTGTCCGTCTGTCTGGATGTCTATCTGTGTGTCTGTCTATGTATCCTTCTGGTCTGAATACTTGTCTGTGTGCCTGTCCATCTATGTATCAGTCTGTCTGTCCGTCTTTCTGTCTGAGTGTCTATCTGTGTGCTTGTCTGTGTGTCCAGTCTGTCTGTAGATCTGTCTGTGTGTTCATCGGTCTATCCATCTCCCTCTCCCCCCCCCCCCAGACTGTAATGATCCTGAGGCGTTTGTGTTTTAAGAGAGTGTATTTAGGAGCTGGATGTTATAACGCCGTAGGGCCCCGCGTGGCCCCTGTGTGTGTATGCAATCCATCAAAATTATCTATCAGTGAAGATTAGCATCCGGGCCCTTTAGGGGCCCATGGCGGGGGCCCCGTGCAACTTCTTTAACAACAGCTATTCTTGTGGTTGTTTTCACCGGGGCCTTATTTCCTTTTGGTTGTTACAAAGCCTCAGTTCGCTGTGGGAAACTTTGGAAAACTTTGCCAAAACCACAGAATTGCAATCGAGGCTTTTTCGTTTTCCCACACGTTAGGATTTTCTCCTAGTTTACTTTGTTTAGTTAGCTAGGCATAGTTAGTCAGTTTGGTGGTTAGCTAAGTTAGTTTGGTAATAGTAAGTAGTTAAGTAGGTAGCAAAACAGGTGAAGGTGTTACTTTGCTAGCTCTGAGACAGCTAGTTAATGTGGTTAGTTAGTTAGTAAGCTAGTCGGTTTGGTTGTTAATTAAGTTAGTTTGGTAGCAGTTAGGTAGTAAGATAGGTCGTTAGTTTGCTAGACATATAGGACAGCTAGGTAGTTTAAGCTAGGTAGTTAGTAGCGAGTTAGCAAAATAGAGGGCTAGTTTTGAAGAGAGAAAGTTAGCTAGCAAGTCATAGGATAGCTAGTCTGTTTTGGTAGTAAGTTTGCTAGTAAGTAAGTTGTCTATTTTTATTTGAATAGCTAATTACTTCTTCACTACTTAAGCTATATATGTTGTGCTGATCTAGTTAGTTAGCAAATTAATCGTTATTTCAGTTTAACTAACCATTGCTGGTAGCTAGCTAGCTAGTTAGCTTCTCTACTTATAGTTCCTTACTTGAGCTACTCAGCTAGTCAGTCAGCTTTATCAGCGTGACTTCCTCACCGTTTGCTAACTTAGCAGTTTACTAACTAACAAACTTGTTAGTTTTTCTAGTTGCTCAGCTAGTCAGTTAATCCGCACAAGTTACTTACCGTTTACTAACTTGGCCGTTTACTATTTAGACTTTTTTTTGGGGCTGGGATCAATTACGCGGAGCGGACACAGTCCATCAAGATGGCGGAAAAGGACGGAGATAGAGACAGTGTGGACAGCTAAACGTCACTCGTTTCAGATAACGTTTCCTACTAGAAAAAACTTATTCCCACATGGTTGAAGACATTCTCCCTTTACCAAGTCCTAGACTATACATAGAGGTCCCAAATTTTGCAATTATAGGGTCCATACTCTACTAGAGATTCTAAATTATACCTAGAGGTCCTAAACTATACGCAAATGTCCTAAATCTTGCAGTTTAAGGTCGTACACTCTACTAGAGGTCCTAAACTTTACTCAGGGGCCCTAAATTTTGTTCACGGATAATTAACGAGGCTAAATTTTCAAATTTCCATAGAAAAATGGGGTCCTTCTGCTCGTTTCAACTCCTTACGGAACAATAAGGGCCCCTTTTAAACTTTTCACGGCTGAAAAGGTGCCCCTGTGTCCTTTTTAAAAAGATTTGAGGGGATTTTGTGAAAAGGGTGCAGTGGGTGTCGACAGTTGCTCACAAGGGAGCAACAATAGGTGGCATGGAAGAGCCACACAACGTCGACGTCAACGATGTTGCCAAGTGTCCCCTTGATAAACAAGCCAATCCATTACGAACCGTTGTTTCCCTTGGCCGCTCGCTGATGTGTCCACTCGCCCATTGTCCTCCAACCTCCACCATCTATACCCCATTTAACTCTGCCATATTCTTTTCTGTTCTTATCTAATCCGAATGTTGCTTCACTAGTTGCGAATTTACCCTTCTTCAAACGTCAGAATAACCGTCTGAATGATGCGTGATTAACATGGATTCAGCTAAGTGATATTGGCCCACTTTCATACGGTTCGTTCGCATGAGTTTTTAAAGAACCAAGTCTTACAGTATTCAACGTCTTATTCAGATGGTTCAGTTCTAACGTCTAAGGGAAGTTCAGCAACTATTCAGATAGTGATTCAGAGGGACGCAAGTTGTTCGGCTACCTAGTCATTCGGTGCTTAACCGTTTGACTTTTTTATCGGGCCGTAGCTCTTCTTTCTTATCTGTTCTTATCTAATCCGACTCGTGTTCCATTTGTGGTATATTTCGCCCACCACGTCCTAACCCGTTTAATTCCTCCCATCTATTCTCTATTCTTATCCAATCCGAATGTTACTTCAGCAGTTGTGAATTTAGTCCCTACTGCTCATCTACCTCATCTTCCTACCCAGATCATCTGTTCCACATCTACCGTAGCCTCTTCTTTCTTAGCTGTTTTTATCTAATCCGACTCATGTCCCACTTGTGGTATGATTTCGCCCACTACCTCCTAACCTGTTTTACTCTACTTATTTGTTCTTACCTAAACCGAATGAAGCTTCGCTAGTTGTGAATTTAGTCCTACTCCCCTAATACCCCATCTTCGTACCCGGATCATCTCTTCCACCTTTACCGTAGCCTCCTCTTTCTCAACTGCTCTAATGTAATCCGACCTATGTCCCATTTGTGGTATAATTTTATACACCAACTCCTAACCGTTTAACTCTTCCTATATGTTCTCTGTTTTTACCTAATAAGAATGATGCTTCACTAGTTGTGAATATAGTCCCACTCCTCTACCTCATCGTCATACCTCTATCTTTTCCACATCTATCGTAGCGTCTTCTTTCTCGTCTGTTCTTATCTTATCCGACTTGTGTCCCATTTGTGGTATAGTTTCGCCCACTACCTCCTAACCCATTTAACTCTTCCTATCTGTTCTTATCTAATCCGAATGATTCTTCACTAGTTATGGATTTATTTTTCTTACAGCTCCACCGTAAATTCTTCTTTCTTATCTATGATTATCTAATTAGAGGTACCTGGTTCGTTTGTTATAGAACGTTTTTCTGCTTCTTCACCAGTCGTCCTCATTCTACACTCCTACTCTGATCATCTCTTTCACCAGTTCTTATCTCTTTAGATCTAATCCAAGCTTATGCTTCATTTGTTGGAAGGTTTCGTTCTACTTTTCCACCATCCCTCATCCATCTTATTTCGATAACATTTTGTATATCACTGTAGGTTTTTCTTTCTATGTTCTATTATCTGACTAGAACTATAATTAACGTCTTGTGTAATTTTCCAACAAACCTCAACCATTTCTTCTCTGCTTGCTTAAGTACTTGCTTACTCACTACTTACGTACTCTTCTACATTTTACCTCTTTCGCTTCATTCTCATACTCCTCCACCTCCGTCAAAACCAGTTCTTATCTAATCTGACTTCTATGCTTCATTTGTTACGGAATTTTGTTTTACTCTTCCTCCACGATGTCTTCGTGTATTTATACTACTTGCTCGCTTCACTCCTGCCATTCATTTTTCTTAAGCCCTTCACCTACTCCGCACAATCTTGTGTCTTATGTTCAGTCCCTTCTTTATAACTTGCTCCTCTTGGTCGTCTACTTCAAACCAATGAATAACCGCATCCATCCCTGTTCATCCTGAGCTACTCCTTTACCTAGTTCGTCTACCCCTGATACTTCATTTCGCATCTATCTCCTAAGGACACTCCTACACCCCTTTCCCACCAACTCCTCCTCTATATCAGTGAGCCCTTCCTAATTTTCATCCTACTTCACCGCAGCGGGCCACCTGCTCTAAACCAATAACCACATCCATCCTTGCTCCTACTCCACCAGCTCCTCCTCTTCATCCTGGAGTTCTTTCAACCCTAGTGCCTAGTTCCTCTGCGCCTGGTACTCCATTTCGCATCCATCTCTTAAGAGAAGTCTTACACCTTTGCTCCTAAATCCTCCTCTCCTAGTATGAATCATCCATCCCTGCCCGTCAACGCCTTTTCTTCATCCTGGAACTCTTTTTACGTCTTCGCATAAGTTCCTCTGCCCCTGATACTCCATTTCGCATCCCGAACCCTAAGAAAATTCTGCACCTTTGCCCCTAATTCTTCCTCTCCTAGCCTAAACTAATCCATCCCTGCCCCTTCAACGTCTTTTCTTCATCCCAGAACTCTTTTCATCCCGACGTCCAGTTCATCTACCCCTGAAACTCCATTTCGCATCCATCTCCTAAGAAACTCCTACATGTGCCCCTAATTCCTCCTCTCTTCCGGTCTAAGCCACCCTAGACCTACCCCTCCAACGGTTTTTTTCCTCCTGGAACTCTTTTTACCCTAGCGTCTAGTTCCTCTACCCCTGATACTCCATTTCACATCCATGTCCTAAGAAAACTCATACACGTTGGCTCCTAGCTCCTCTTGGTCTAGACCATCCCCGTCCCATCTTTGCTCCTACCCCTCCAAAGTTTTTTTCTCATCCTGGAGCTCTTTTTATTCCTACGCCTAGTTCTTCTACCCCTGAAACTTCGTCTCGCAACCATGTTCTAAGAGAACTTCTACACGTTTGCCCCTAATTCCTCCGCTCTCCTGGTCTAAGCCATCCTAGGTCCTCCATAAACCGCTAAAACCCATACTGTAGTAACAAATGTACGAATATGTTCAATAGGTTTTGCCAGTGGTGGGAAGGCTACACTCATGATACGTAAAAAGCGAGAATAACGATATATATGAGGGTATTAGGACTATTTGATAAGTCTGGGGAATGATGGGAAAAGCTATTGGGAAACGGTGGGAAAGGGCGTGCTGGGGTGCGGCTGGGTTGGCTAGATTCCGATATTGGCCACGCTGCCAGACGTCAAGACGTCGTGATGGATCAGTCTAACAAGTACACGACTTCGTGAGCGAAAACTCCTCCAAATGAAAAATTCTCTTACTCCAACAGAAACTATTTACTAAATAATAATAATAAATTTTTAAATAATAATGATAATAATAATAATAATAATAAAATAAATTCAGAAAATGTTTTATTATTATTATTATTATTATATATCGCGACTTATAAATCATATTTTTAATAAATTATAATGGCAGTATTAATAAAGTATTATTTGACGGCAACTGAAGTAATCTGTCGAATAAGTGGACAGACATTATTACGTAAAGATTGGCTTTTCATATTGTCCAAGGATTTGACAGATTTGATACAGCGCGAATAATACTTAAACAAACTACTACTACTACTACTACTACCAATACTGCCATTTGCTACTACCACTACTGCTATTGGTACTACTACTACTATTAATACTACTACCCCTACTACTACTACTACTATGACTACTACTACCCCTACTACTACTACTACCACTACTACTACTATTATTACAACTACCACCATCACCAACACTACTACTAGTACCACTAATACTACTACTACTAATACTACTACTACCACCACTACCACTACTTCTACTACTACTCCTAAAAGTGATATTAACAATAACAACAACTGCAACAGATAGTAATAAACAAACTACCTAAATTCAGTCACTAGGAAAAAAAAAACAACGTCGCAGATAATGATAACAAGTGCGTAAATTGGTGACGTGATCAGCGGTCACGTGAGTTGTGATGCACAGGCAGAGCCGTGCCATGTGCGTGAATGTCAACAGCAACAACACTGTTGTCCGACCGCCCGCTCGACCGACGGCCCGCCTGCCCGACAGACTGACCTTGCGTGTCTGTCCACTTCTGGAAAACGCAGAAATGCACAACACTGTCAATTGCCGTGCTTCCCTTTTCCCTTTTTCCCCGTCCCTTGTAGATATCTAATATCCTCTTCCCCTCCATCTAGGATATCAGACTCCCCTTTTTTCCTTTATGAGACCCAGTTTTCCCTTTTTAAGGGGAATTTCCCTGCAAAGTGGAATCACTGATCAATTGCCTCCTACTAAAACTTAAATAATCGATAATCATACATTATATAGTACTTAAATATTATTTAAAACTACTTTTCGTACTTATGATATATTTAAATACAATATTTATAGATATAATATAAAAAAAAGAAGTGGTGCATAACGATTGCGTGCGCGTAGCTACCAGCAATTGGCAATTACAACCAGCGTGGAAAACAATAGGACCCATTCTCTCATTTATACCTTTCTTTCCATCACTCTCTGTCCTTCCTTTTATCATTTATTCCTCTTTGCTCTCTACTTTCGTCGTATCTAGTCTTCAGTTTAGATTTGTGTTATAATGTTGTTAGAACTCTAACAAATCTGTGGAATGGTTGGACAGTATGCACAGTATCTGTTGAAAGAAAGTAGCTGTCCACCTAATCGGCAGGTTTTTAATCACTTTTACTCCTGTACCTTTCTGTACATCCTTCTCTCGCTCTCTCTCTCTCGTCCTTCCTTTTATCATTTATTCCTCTTTGTTCTCTACTTTCGCCGTATCTAGTCTTCAGTTTAGATTTGTGCTCTAGTGGTATTAGAATTCTATCAAATTTGTGGAATGGTTGGACAGTATGAAAAGTATCTGTTAAAAGAAAGCGGCTGTCCACCCAATCGGCAAATTATTATTTTAATTTTACTCTTATCTGAGGAATTTTTGCGGTTTGTAAAAATTCGAAAGGAAAATTTTTCCCAAATTTTTCCCAAAGTGGTTTTCCCAAGGGCCTATAAAGCATTTCCCAAATCTCATTGAATCGATACAAGCGCCGCTAAAAGGCTCCCTGACTCCCCTGGGCTCTGTTATCACTCGATATCAACTGTTATCAACTGTTATCACCTGTTATCAGCCTTGTCGACAGGCATAGCAGAGCTGGGTGGAGCAGTTTTAGCAATTTCTAAGTTTTTAGCTCGTTTGACTAATCCCTGTTGCTTGCCCGCCTCCTCATTTTTTCGTACTTTTTTCAGATTTTTTATGAAGAGTGACCTGAGGTCATGTCAGGTCAAAGGTCAGGTCACGTTTTAGGTCAGAGACTGACCTCGGTTTCTTGAAGGGACGCGTGCTCTTTCATAGGATTCCCCGCTTAGCTGCCGAAAGATTCGCGGCTTCGGTTTGTGGGAGGGATCGATATGTTCACCAGCTGCTGAGATTCTTGCAAGATTCTTACAAGATTCTTAAAAAAATCCTACTAACCAATCATCATATTTACATGAATTAACACAAATTTATGGAAACAGATTCTCTATCTTCATTAATTGGGCCCTAATTACTTCAGTGTTAATTACATTCCCTTGTAAATCGCACAGATAAAACCTTATAGGCTTACGGACGTAGGCCTACAAACCTAGGCCTAGGCTTAGGGTTCTGACAAGCGTATAAACTTTTCTTGCTGTGTGGTGCATATGGGTGTGTCTCGTCAGTTTTCCCAAAAATCCCAAAAATTTCCAGAATTTCTCCCAAAGATTTTTTTCCCACACATTCACACGTGAAGAGCACAGGTATGTTGCCACTAATTAAAAACTGATTGAAGTAATAATATTTAATTAACTTAATTAATTTTGAATTATTTGCGAATATTTAATCGAAATCCACTTTTTGAAGAAATTTGCAAACAAGGGTGTTGCAAAGGTGGACACTTCTTCATGGGCGGTCTATTGTGATGTCTATCTGGTGTCTGACGTTTCAAAAACGCAGTCACAACATCCAAAGCGACAATCCAAACTGTCCCATAGGCATCACCCATGATAACACCTTGATAACACTTGATAACAGTGGAGTAAAGGACAGGTGAGACGCTATACTTCCCGCTGGCTTGTCATGTTGCTTGTGAATCAAAGTCTTTGGGGACATTCTGACTATCAACATTTTGACAATGAGACGAAAAAAAGAAAGAAAAATCTGAAAAAAGTTAGTATGAAGCATTCTTACGGTCAACTGATGTTAAGTGATGCTTCCAGAAGCGTCAATTGACGTCCTGGAGCTTTTTCTGTAAGAGTAGTAAGCTGTTAATTAGATTTAATGAGTTTTTCTTTTGTGGCTAATAGTTGTCAACTGATGTCAATTGACGTCGTTATGTTATCAGCTGAAACGTCAGTTTGTTTTTCTGTTGAAAATTTTCCTCTTGAGAAGGCTCCATTTCAAACAAGTTTTCCTATCACAGACCTTTTTGACTGACAAGGTGCCAAAGATTCAAACGGACGATTCGGCCCTTGACCATCACAAGCAAACGGGGTCTGCACTTCATGTACGTGTTATCAACTGTTATCAACGTGTTATCAGGTGTTATTAATAGTTATCCCCCTGTTACTATGTGTACACTAGTAGTTCCATACTGTATTGCTTTTATTAGAAGTCTAGGAAACCTATGGTGTATAGGGCATATTCCAAACACACCTCATTATAGCGGACGCTAATATTAAATCAACGAGTCAAAATTTTTCACTTTGTTTGGCGCCAAATTTGTTTCTCAGATTTTTTGGTGAATTTTAGATATATTTTGAAATGAGATATGTGGGCACAACTATTTTATACGCGTGTCCGGAGTAGAGGAGTTAGTCTGTATGGCATGTTCCAAACGTGAGACTTCTTAAAGCGGACACTTGTGTTAAGTCAGTTAGTTAACATTTCGAACTTTTTTTTAAACCAAATTTTTTCTCAGATTTCTTGGTGAATTTTAGGACCATTTTGAATTCAGATTTGCGTGTGGAAGTATTTATACGTGTGTCCGTAGTGGAGGACTTGGTTTATAGGGCATATTCAATACTCTCGCTTCACTATAACGGACACTCATACTAAATAAAATAGTCAAAATTTGTTAAGTTCTTTTGCATGAGAATGTTTCCCAGATTTTTTTTATAATTTTAGACGCATTTTCAAGTGAAGTTTTGTGTGCGCAACTATTCCATACGCGTGTCCGTAGTAGAGGGGTTGGTCTATAGTGGCTGTACGAGCGCCTCTCTATAACGGACATTTGTATTAAATCAGCCAGTCAAAATTTCGAACATTTTCGGTGCCCAATTGTTTATCTGATCTTTGATAAATTTTAGAAGCATTTTCAAGTCAGATTTGCATTTGAAGTATTTTAGACTATGTTCGTAGTAGCGGGGTAGGTCTTATTGGCTTACACCTTATGGGGTAGTGGGAAAATGGCCCCGTTGGGGGTAAATCGCGTGTCCAAATGTCAAGCGGGATTGGGAAGTCATCCCATTGACTGTCTGGATGCATTCGGTGGTCAACTGTCCTGACACGAGTCCCCACCTTAGTATCACTTCCGAAACACGTCCAGTCGACTCTCAACAAACACCTGTCCACTTGACAAAAACGACTTTTTCCAAGTTTTTCTAGGAACTTCGAATAAGAAATCTCAACAGAAAAGGTATGTATAACCTTTGTATGCATCTAAATTTCTAAATTATCAAAAATTGTACTGAAATAGTTAAGTTTTATTGCTTTTGGGTACGATTTTTTTCGCATGTTGGGAGAGAGAGGGTTGACGCTAGGTCGCACACGATTACTGTCAGCGTCACGTTACGCCTTACCAACTATCAAACTAGGGTTCCACTGTTATCACCTGTTATCGGTAGTTATCAACCGTTCAGTTGGATAGTAGAGATGTGTCGGGAGTTGCAAACCTCCCCGGTCAGTTTGCATGTCAGGCAGACACGTCAGACAAGGCAGGGCAACAAAAGCCAGCAGGCGAATCTGTTGTCATATCAGAGGTTTCACGTTAAATCAAATGACACCCAACTATGGTTGTTATATACACGAGACAATATCTGTGTTAGTATCATAAAACCATTCCCACGTGATGAAATTTCTCCAACATTCCCCCACACGCACCTCCACAACAAGAAAAAAAATATATTCCAGCTTTATTGGTTTGAGTTTTTGCAAAGATGTTTCCTCCTTAAAAGAATCGATTATGACATTGTAAGATTTGACAAAAAACAACTTGTCTGATTTTGTAGATCGATAGTCAGCGATTGCTTCAACAGCTACTTAATCAATGGAGATGGATCGCGCTATTCCAACTATGCACAAAATGGCCGATAAAAGTTCTTGAATGATTGCACGATGGATTGGGACCGAGCTTGGCGTACCTACCAACCCCTACCAAGAGATACAACACTGTACAACAATCAACAACATTGTAATAGTGCTTTGTGCAAGCGTATACAGTGTAATGGAACACACTACTACACTTCATATGAATACATGCAAGCGTACCTTACAAGCTATACACCAACAAACAACCCTATACTACAGCGACAACATCGTATTGTAATGCGTAGTAGTGCTGTAGAACTATTTAGTGTACTCCGACACACTACTACGCTTTATATGGGTATCTATACATACCCTGTACTGCTATATATGACACTATACAACAACATACTACCCTAGTAACAACATTATACTACTTTGTTTATGAACTGTTGTAGTGTTTAAGTTTGGACCGAAAAATATTGAGAGTTTGCCCTATACTCGCTACGTACACAACCCCATACAACACACTACTACCCAAACAACATTTTGTTTTGTTTTATAAACTTTGTTTAATAACTGTTGTAGTGTAATCTGAAAACTAGTCATGTCTTAGATGTGGACCGAAAACCGAGAGTTTGTCCTATACTTGCTGCTACAACCAAGAACACAGCACTGTACAACACACTACTACCCGAACAACATAATGCTACATTCTATTAGTACTATAGACGATGTACTATATGTAATTTCAGTGCATAAATATATGGTAAAAAGCTGATTGTTTTCTAGGTTCTGGACCGAAAAGACCTTACAGGAAACGCCTGGGGTAGCAACCGTACAACCAGTGGGTGGCATTGGATGGATCCCGGACCCAGGGAGAAAGGGGAGGAGTGGGGAAACTTTGTTATTCGAGTGGAATAGGGGCTTGTTCTTGTTCCGCGTTTCGTTGAGCGCAGTTGCCGGCTTTCCTTTTCGCTGGCCATATGGCCCACCCAACAGCGTTTGCCGCTGCCTCTTCCCGTCCTCTCATTGGTCGGGCCCGAGTCACGTGACCCTGGGGCTTCCTATGGCCCTCTTGTCAACTGGAGGGGAATTATGTGGGATCCATTTATTTTCTGTTACATCGTCGACGAAAGTACGGCTAATTGTGTGTGCTGCGCTTGTACTACTCGTTCGGTATATCCACAACTTGAAGAGTTTTTTCTGTTGTTGTTGTTGTCGTAGGGAGCGAAAAATCGAGATAAAAATTCCGTATGAAGTTAAGTCTCAAGTGAATGGGTGTCTCGTATGTTAAACAGTTTCTGTGCTTGTGACAAGTTTCCAAAAAAAAAGTTTTAGGTGAAGCCATCTTTTTGGAACTGAAAAAATCGAACCATGAATGCCAACGTAGTTTACGGGGTATGTCCTGGTGACACTAGCAGTTACGTCAACAATTATGCGCCTGATTTGTCCGGCTACTACAGCGGTATCAGCAGTAGTGGTGTTGTTAATGGTGGTAGTAACGGGTCGAGTAATCAAGTCGGCGGCCCGGTAGGTCCCGCCGGTAGTCCTGATGGCCTGGGCTCGGTTCAAGTGACCGGTCCGCCGGGCCCTGCCGTCGGAAGCGGAGGCTCGCACTATCTCCTGGGCTCTTCGCACAATCTCGGGGTCTCAGACCCTAGAACCCCGCCGCTAACTCCTCACGACCAACAGAACTTGATAGGCAGTGACAATGGGTTATCTTACACTAACCTGGATGCCAATGGCTACCCGAGTAACTCAGCCACGTCTTATCTGAGCCATCACAATCCGCACGTCGGACCCATGGTTCACCCGGTATCGTCAGTGTCAGTGGGTAGCAACGGTGTAAATAGTTCAGTCACCACCAACCCATACCATGGCGAATATCCGCATCATGCCGTCCTGGCTCAACAACATAATCCGCTTCATCCGCACCACGGATTGCAACATCATCCCCATTCGCACCCGCAGACCCATACCCATCACCTAAGTCACGATGTTAATGGAGTAGCCATACCCGGTGCTACTCCCGGTTACGGATACCCCGACGTAACCCAATATGGCGCCCGAACTCATCCGATGGGAGCTCTGGGACCAGGATCTGGATTCCCTTACAGCGGGCATCCAGCGTTGCGGGACCAGTGTCAGGTGAATGGGATGTTCGGACTGGCTGGACTGGGACCCGGTCATCCGTCCCATCCGCAATCCGGTAACCAGAACCATTCGGCACAGCAGCAGCAACCTAACGTACCAACCTACAAGTGGATGCAAGTCAAGAGGAATGTACCTAAACCCGGTAAGCAGCAATCCACTATCTCAGGAACCATACCCGACTCTAAATATAGTTCTACTTACCCTAAAAGTGTCCGTTTCAGATTTAGGGATACACTAAAAATAGCTACTCAAACTATTTTTGTTTTAAAGTTTTTCGTGAAGGATCAGGATCAAAGTTAATGTCTTGATCTATACGGTTTAAATACAAAAGAATTGATTCTCGTCTGGGTCGGGGAGGGAGGGATAGAAAGGAAGCAAACAATCTGAAAACGGTGCGCTATGCGACCCAGACTCTGCGGGTTTTCTTGTTATGTCCGTCGCAGTGTCACTTTATCAACAAACGCCCGTGATGGATCGGCTCCCACAAAGAAGTGCTAACGTACACGCTGAATTGGTTCACTTTTTTTTCCGCCTCCACATTGTCTCTTTATTTTTATCCATGGCAGTAACAAAAGCATTCGACATTTTTTTCTCCTATTTTTATCTGCAAAAACCCCCTGATTTACTTTTTGACCTTTAGGAATCGCTTATGAATAGTTTTGAACCCCTTTTTAAATATCAGCTTAGGAGAACTGTAGATTTTAAGGTTCTTGGTAAAAAGTAGGGATTCTGAAGCCCCTGATAACCTTTCTGACAATCCTAAATAGCCTGTAAGATACGTCTTGGTCTATTTGATAAAATTGCAAGGGTAAATTAGGGCTTCTTAGGGGTCTTGGAGCTAAGTAGGGACCTGAAGCCACTGACAGTCTTTTGGCAACACAATAACAGCCTATAGGGCATGTTTTAATCTTCTTGAAAAATTGCCAGCGAGATCTAGGGGTTCTTAACATCCTGAAGTTTTCGTAGGAGTCCATGGCCCCTGATTTCCTTTTAAACTTGTATGAAATAGCTTATGAATGCTTTTGAGTTCCTCGTAAAGAATAGCCTGGTAAAACCAGGGTTATTTGAGTCCTGATAGTGAGCATGGATTTTTAGCGCCTGATTAGCTTTCTAGTCCCAAGGAAAAAATCTAAAATCTTAGTGGACTCCATTTTGTATAAATTGTCGAGTGAGAATATAGGGATTTTAAGGTCTTGGAATCTACTTAGGTTTATGAAGCCCCTGATAGTTTTGCTGTAGCCTGTTAGTGTGCTGGAACCTCCTGAAAGAATCGCTTAGAGTACCTAGGGGCTCTGGGTCTTGGACCTAAGTAGTGGTGTAAAGCCCTGCCCTGATTTTAGCAACGAGAAACAGCCTATTCATTTTTTAACTCCTTAAAACATTTGCTTAGGTTAACCAGGCGTTCTAAGATGTTGGAACCTAAGAAAGCATCTGAGACCTTCTCTTCTTTTTGAACTTCTTTGCAAGTCTATATAGGTGAAACAAGGGGTTCTATGGTCCTGGACATAGAACATCAAGAGCTCATTTTCTAAAGCCCCTGATTTAGTTTTAGACTCGTAGGGTACAACCTTTAACATGTTTTAATTTCTGTATCGTTTAGGAGAAGTAGGGGTTTTTAGAGTGTTGGAGTCTACACACAAGTTTAAGGCCTCTGGTTTTACTCCAACTCAAACTTTTAATGTCTCTCTTGAAAGAATAATCAGGGATAACCAGGGGTTCTATGGCCGACGAAGCTAAGTTTGGATCTCGAACCCCTGAAAGTTATGTTAGGCCCCTGATTTAATTTTTTATCGAATGTTTTTGAATTCCTTTGATAGGATCAGTAGGAAAAACTAGGGGTTTCAGAGCCTTGTAGTCTACATACGATTCTGAAGCCCCTGATTTTATTCTAACTTCAAATTTTGGAATCCTTTTTGACACAATAACCGGGGAAAACTAGGGGTTTATGAGGTCTATGGACCTAGAAATCGAGCCCCTGATAAACTTTTAGCCCGTAAAGCGTTTAAAAACCTTTTTAAAAAAGTCTCTAGGGACCTTGTGGTAAAAGGGTTCATCCTGAAAGTGCGGCAACCCTTTTCGAGAAGGGAATTTGACCAGTTCTGGGACTCGGGGAATTCTGGTTTGAACGTCTGAAGTCCTTTCTGATGGCAAGATCATTAATCACTGCTTTTTTGTCGCATCTCCAGTCCTTAAACATACCGCCAACACGAGTTTTCTATTCAGCAAGTTTTTGATTTACAACAATAAGGGTTTTGCCTTTTCTCTGTCTATTGGTGGAAAACTTGAGGAAGCTGTGTGCAATGGCAAAAGGGGGTGGACTTGTCATATTTCATCGTGTGGTATTTCCCTTGTGCCCCCGCGCCATCATTTATTATCACCCTAGACCTCGTTGTCAAAGCATTTAAACTGTTATCATTTGCCGCTCGTTAAAGTATCACTTTGAACATTATTAATGATCCTCCACTACTTGTGTGGCCTCAAGTAGTCGTAGTACTGCTACACAGGACCCAGGATTAACTAGGATCAACTCAGTCAACTCAGTCAACTCAGCTAAGTCTTTTAACAACTAGGTTAAACCCATATAGGGCAGAGCCCAATAGCTCACTCGTTTGTTAAGTAACACAATCCGAAAAAACCACACACACGAGATCCAGCAAACTGTCCCTTTTTTGGCGGGGGTATGAGGGTAAATATTGACTCCGAAGTAAAAGCAGACGGCAAAATATCGGTTTTATTTACTCTGTAAATTCAGTCTGCTAATGCTATTTCCTCTATGAAATATCTGGAAAATTTCCGCGTGCGGTGTAATTGGATGTTTGTTGTCAAGTCCTACGTTATGGTCTACATGATGTAAATGACAGATGCCCAGATACGTCAAATACTTCGCATTGACGGCCAAACCCGCGCTATCTTCTCCAGGACATACTTCAGATAAGCCATGTATTCCAGAAATAGATTAGCGGCATACCTTGTTCCAGTAGCTCGTCAGAAGGAACGCTCCATTTCCTCATACAGGATTCTTAGGATTCACATCCCGATAACCCCGATACTTCTCCCAGTGATACAAGTCTTGAATCCCAGCCAAGACTTTTGCTCAGTACACGATAAAACCCCCTTCAGAAACCATTCAATTCAGACGCCATCTTTAGTCCTAGGACTTAACATGGCGGCTCGTAAGCTTTGCAGAGTCTATACCGAACATACTTCGAGGAAGAAAAAATGAATAATAATAGAGAAATGAATATCATATGCTGTAGGAAGGACGAAGTCTCCGGGAAGAAAGAGAGACACATCCATCACTATTAGACACATGCAATGTTGCTTGCATAGATTTGCATACGTGACCTCATAAGTTTTTCAAAAGTTTTCAAACAAAAAGAAAACTATTCTACTGAAAGATTCTATAACATGTTGACCCGACAGAAAAATAATGCGCTAGCCATACGTCAGAATGACCCTCTGAATGGTACATGAATTCATGGATTCAGCTAGATGATAGTGTGAATTAGCCCACTTTCACACCGTTCGTACGCTTGAATTTTGAAAGAACTAAGTCATGCAGTATTCAAGCCCTTGTTCAGAGGGTTCAGTTCTAGCAACTAAAGTCAGTTCAGCTATTATTCAGCTAGTGATTCAGAGGGAAGATAGTGTTCAGCTACCTAGTCATTCGGTGCTCAACCGTATGACTTTTTTATCGCGAAAAGTTGTGAGTTCTTCAAATGTTACATAAACTTGTTTGCGTCCCCGTGTACTAACGAACAAGTTCTAGTCAAAATATGGCGGCTGTTTAGTTTACTTGTTTCTTGCAGCTGTCTTCGTGTGTCTTCAGAAGACCATAACGGACACATACGTTAGTCAGCATACAAGTTTTCAACTTTTCAAAACTCCATCGCAACTTTTTGTGCTCGAACAACGCAAAAAAAATCCTTCGTGTTCCGTCTGAAATGCAACCGAGCTTATGGCATGAACAAGCGGACATTTTTTCCTGCAAAACTTTTGATGTCTTGATTATTTCTTCGGTATAAACAGTTGGAATCGTAGTCGAGAAGACTCTTTTTAATGTAATTCAGTTATCAGAAGGGGAGGAAAGCTTCCATAATACGGGAAAAGAGTCTCTCGAGTGCCATCGCTCATTCGGCAACGTCGCTTTTCACTTAGACCTGCGTCTCCCTCAGCGAATCGCAGAGAGCGGACGATCGGGGGGTCCGCTAAGACTAGATAACAGAGTCACGTGATCGATAATTGACTAAACTTTGTATTCTCTTCTGTTTTGCGTAGCTCCTCGCACGGATTACGGCTTCGGCGGAGGCAGTCCGACTTGCGGATCAGGCGGCGGGAGTCCCGGTAGCGGCGGAGCCAACAACACGGGCCGGACCAACTTCACCACCAAGCAGTTAACGGAACTGGAGAAGGAGTTCCACTTCAATAAGTATCTGACCAGGGCCCGAAGGATCGAGATCGCTGCCGCCTTGCAACTGAACGAGACTCAGGTGAAGATCTGGTTCCAGAACCGACGGATGAAGCAGAAGAAACGCATGAAGGAAGGTCTCATTCCTCCAGAACCATCTCTCTCTACGTCTCCCGTAACCGACCCGGCTAATCTGACCGATTCGGAGAGTAACACGAGTACTGGAGCCGCTACCAAAAGTGAATCACCCCCGACTCCTCAACAATAAAACATTTTTTTTTTAAACTTAAACTATTGTTTCTAAAAATCGATTGATTATTTTTTCTGTTTTATTTTTTGTTTTCAATGTTTCGATTCTGTTCTTATGTATCGATTATGTACTTTTTGTTCTGGATCTGATCAATAATAATGATAGCGGTTGTTTGTGTACAATTCTACCTCAGTGCAAATTTTTTAAATTTTTTCTCTTGCAAATTTTTTTTGCAGTTTCTTTATAAAATGCAATTCTCAGGGAAATTTCCATTTAATTACATTATTTTTAAATATAATTTAAATACCCTAGTCTTTTTTACATTTTTTTCTGTGGTCACGTGACCGATTCTTATAAACCAATGGAAAAAATTCAAAAAAATCCCTAGATTTTTTCTTAGCGAATGAGAAACCAAGAAACATTCCCTTTTTGATTGTAATTAAGTTTAATTGTATCTAACTTAAGTTTTTCGTTGTAAATAATTTCTGGGATTTTGAACAGAACAGAAATTCGCGTTAATTTAACTGAATTACTTTTTGAAGTTTTTTTCTTAAATCGTGTGTAAAGTTCTATAATTTGTAAATAAATTCATTCGGTTTTAAAGTTGGTAAAGTTGTATGGTATCATTAATTAGATTCAAAATTTTGTGAGATTTTTCTCTGAAATTATTTTAGACACTGAATACACTTTGTTTGGGAAAATCTATTTCTTTGTCTAGCGTTTAGAATAGACTGATAACAAGCGATAACAGATGATAACACTTTGATAACACTTTATACTTCCACGTGAGTCCTTGAACTGAGTTCTTGACCCTCTTTGTGAACCGGGGGTAAAGTGGAGTACTGAATAGCCTCACCAAGAACTCTTCGGGGAATCGGATTTTTCTCGCAAAAAAAAAAGTTCTTCGTCGCTAATGGACAAAGCCATTCGTCATTCGGATGTCAACTCCAAACACCAGAAGGAAAAAGAATTTCAAGATTCATAAAAGAATCTCACGCAAAAAATTTTCTAGAACCTTTTGCGCAAAGCTTCTAAGTTCTCTCGCTCGGAGAAGAATCTTTTTAGTAGATTGCTGATAACCAAATGATAACACTTGATAACAGATGATAACAAATGATAGTTTAGTGATTCAAGAATACCTGTTTTAGTTTTTTTTTTGTTCAGGGGCAAATTATAGAAACTGTGTTGGAAGAGTTATTTTCTATGATTATACACGGCCACTTGGTTTTCCAGACTCGAAACACAAGAGTCGATTGAAGTTTTGCATGCTGCTTCCTTTGCCACCGTGTTATTATGTTTAGACCCCGTGAAAAAATAACTTTCACGGTGGTTCCTTTCCATGGCGTGAAAGTTTTCACGGACCTTCTGGATCTCGTAAAAGATGGGCAACATCTTTGGCGTAGACTTTAGTTCTAAAAATTTGATAATTAAACGTACCGATTGTTAATTATCGATATTTTTGGTATCGATACTTTGTCAGAGGCTTGATACTGAGGCAAAATTCAATCCTTTTCTTGAAATGTCCATTCGATAGGCCTAAGAAAAGTGAAGAAAAAACCTCTGCTTGGTGTCGACATCGTCTTTTGTATAGTTTGCAAGTGTTCATTTTCCCAGATGTTTGGGGGAGGGGGTTGTGTGGAGAGTTTTGGGGGAGGGGGGGGGTGTTGGGAATAGTTTTGTATACCAGTAATACAAGGGCAAAGCCTCAAAGTATATATATTCTCATCTTTGTGGTCCCGCGCGCTATAGGGCCCATCCATCATGTTCCTGTGAAGGCCCATGATTGCGAACGGTCATCTTCATAGCCCGAGCAAATCATACAGCACTTAAAAACAAAATTATTACTTGATTTTTTGTTTTTCTGTAATAACTACTTAACGTTAGTTAGTCGAATAAGACTCTCATAAGAGTCTCATAAGAGTCTCATAAGACTCTTGAGGTCCTCGATGAATCATAACATCTTCTGGTAAATGGAGGAATTTTAGCTTTTCTGGTTCTACATGGAGAAGTTTACATTTTCATAGTCCCTACTTAAAATTAATGACTTTCATAAGACTCTCATGAGATTTTTGAGGTCCTCGATGGATCTTAACATCTTCTGGTAACTGGAGGAATCTTAACAATTTCTGGTTCTGCATGGAGAAGTTTATGTTTTCATAGTCCCTACTAAACATTAGTGAGTCTTATAAGACTCTCATGAAACTCTCATAAGACTCTCATAAGGCTCTTCAGGTCCCTGAGGAATCTTAACATCTTCTGGTTCTATGCGGAGAATCTATACGTTTTCATACACACTACTCAACACTAGTTACTCCCATGAGACTCTAGTAAAAATCTCATAAAAGTCTTAAGGCTCTTGAAGAATCTTAACATCTTCTGATTGTGGAGGAATCTTAACATCTTCTGGTTCTACGCGAGTATTCGTGATTTTTTGGTCCGAGTTTTTGGCCAGGGTTTGTATGTGAAGTGTCTGCAGGAAAGTAAGAGGATGGGGACGACAGGATCGGAAAAAGGCCAAGCTGGGCAGGTCGACGCCAGAGTGCAGTTGTGACAGAGATGGATCGGCGTCCGTTGTGCAGCTTTCGTCGGCCAAAACTCTCATTTCCTATTCCTGTGAACAGAACCCCCTCCTTTTTCTTTCTTTTTTCCCTATCTCTCTATTTCTCTTTATTCGTTCCGTACTCTTTTTGCCATTTTCACTCTCGTGTTATGTTCCTCCCATCCGTTTTCGCGAAAATTTCACAACTTGTTTCGACACAACCGAATTTTATTTAACAAAATATCTCGTCGTTTTTTTGTTAATTTACTTTCTCGTGTCTGGTAATTAGAAAACGAAAATTAAAATACGAGGAAATATTTCAATTTACATGCAAATCGGTAGCCAGGTAAGAAGTTTACATTTAAGTATTAATCACATCAACGCCATCTAGCATTAAGATATTAAACTATTTTTCTAATAAATTATTGCATTCAATAGTTATTGAAACTTTTTGAAACAATTTTTTTTTAAACTAAACGAACTAAAATGGAACTGAAACCGGGAATAATTATATTATACAAGTATAGATTAAAAAATAATTCAATACCCAGAATTAGAGTCACGGAATCATACCAACAGAGGGCAGCAGCAGCTTGTGCGCAGGATATCACCGGACAGATACAAACACACGCTTGAAAAGAAAATTACGTCAAAATGTCAAAAAAAGTGGGGGGAACTATTTAAACAAACAAAATTTGATAATGAAGTTTTTTTTAACTCCTTCAAAGAAAAACCCCCCGTTTCCTAGAACTGCACGGCCTAAGGAAGCTGTCCCGAAGGTTTGGACGAAAACAAAAACACATGGTGGAGCAAGAAAAACTACATACTTCGGTAATACATGAATTGCATAAATTTTGTTTTATCACTGGCACTTTGTAGTTATGGTCCCTTGTAGTATTTTTGTAAGGCATCAGTTTTGAAGCATTTGTATAAAGCACCATTGGTTTCGTTGATGTCGGGAAGACGTCTGCAAGTTCGCCTAGTCCAGTTTGTGGTCGGGAGTCCTTCTCCGTGCTGCCATGTACAGCCCGCTACCTCCGGGGATCATCGTTGCGTCCAGTATGCCCGAGTGTGCTGCTTCAGGATCGATGGGCGTGCTGCCGTGCGGAGCGCTGCGAGGAACGAGGAGTATGCTCCCGTCTGCGGATTGCTGGAGACTGTACTCGTATGGAGAGTAGGGTTGACCGTCAGGATCTCGTAACGACTAGAATGACGGAATTAAAACGTTTGACATGCTTTTACCATTAATGAAGATCTTGTAACGACTAGAAATATGTAGGTAAAACATCTACATACTTTTACTATAAATGAAGTGGTAGTAAGGTACCTGAAACACATGGCGGTAAAGTAGCGCAAACTTTTCTTTGATCCTGGCTTTTTCAGACAGCAAGAATTCTCGTTCCTTAGCCAGGCGCACTCTCCGTTCTCGGACTCGCTTGACTTCGTCGGCCAGCGAGAGTATTTGGTCCAGTTTCCTCTTGCGACAGTTTTGGGCTGCGACTTTGTTTTTCCCCCGTCGTCTGATATCCCGAATTAGAGACAGCTGCGCCTCCGTCAAATCGTACTTCGAAAGCCTCTCGTTGAATTCGTCCATCGGGAGATTAATGATTTCATCAATCGATAGCGGGATGTTCATCGCTCGAGCTCGCTTCTCGTCTCGCGACGAACCCTCGCTCTCGGAACCCGATCCCGAGCCCGAGGCCCGTGACCCATAGAAGATTCGCTGTTGTGACGAATGCTCGAACCTGAACCTAATGCATAGGGAACATTATTATCAAGTCAGTTACGAGTATATAAATTTAAGTAATAAAAATGAATATAATAAAAAATAATGTAATAATATGTAAATAAAATTAACTAGCACTATCAACATAAACATACAAATAATAATAATACAAATAAATGCAAAAAATATATAAATAATAAAATAACGATGATGATAATAATAATAATGTTTGGTGGTGGAGTAGCATAGTCGGGGAAAAGATATAGAAAAGTAAAGCTAGTCATAAAAAATTTGATAGTTTTAGACTACCTCTGTGTTTGTCTCGAACTAAAGGCCTCTGAGCCGAACTTCCCTCAGAGCGAAACGCGTAAGCCGAGCCGTGGTGAATGTGGTCCATCCCGCGAAGGTCTGCAAATACTAAGGTAACGTTAATTTCAAACCAAAATTTTCATTCCCTGAACATACCATGCGGATGATGATTGAAATCCATAGGGCTGCCGTATTTCACTTCAAGCGGGTGAAGTCCTGAAGCTCCTTCGAGAACGTTCGACGGAATGGGGTGCGAATACAGAGGCCCTCCTCCTCCTCCGCCAGCGATAGAAGTGTAGTCGTACTTGTGAAGAGAAGCTGCGGGACTCGCAGGAGTTGAGGGGCCTACCCACCGACCAAGCCGGCGTCGGGAGCGATTACTGTTAACGAAACAAGTCAAATTATCAGTCTGAAGATTTAATCTATGTAAAGTTTGAATCATTTACAGGGTCCGTGTTCTGAAATGGTTCGCTTTCCAAACATCTGGTGCTTTTTCTGGGCAACAGGTGGCGTAGCAACTTGTGGACCTCCCCTGATAACAGATTCTGGTCCCCTGTTTCCGTAACCGAAGTCGTAGACGCGATACTTTGCCCTAGACATAATTAAGTTAAACGAAATAATTCCTGTAATTAGCTAAGGAAGTTAAAGTTAGCGTACGCAGCAGCAGCAGCTGAGTAGTCCATCCCGTAAGCAATATGCGGATGACTGCTAGATCCTCCAGCAGCAGCAGCAGCAGCTGAAGCCGATTCAGCAGCTTGTGATTCCATCCAGTCGTTATCGGAGATAGAGGGAACACGTTCAGATCCCATAGAACTTACAGCACTGTCACTTGCTCCATCCAAAACTTTTAAAGTAATTATATTATAATAAATACTTGAGCTTTATTAGGGGAATCGTTTACCTGCACTAGGAGCTGCTGGTTGAGCTGCTGAAGCTGCTGATGTTCCAGTACCTGGAACACTTGCTACTGGAACTGATCCTTGTTGGCCGTCCATCATTCGCATTGGGTACATACCTGTTAAACGTAAAATTTAATTAAATTATAACTAAAACACCTAATTAATAAAAAGTTACCATCGTTGATCGCCATGTCCATTAGCTGTAGATCCTCGTCATTTAAAATCGAAGTGAAAAACCCATCACCGTTAGGATTAACTTCTGCCGGGTGCGAATGCTAAATAAATAATTACTTTTAAATTTAAATTAATTAAAATATTAAATTTAATTTACCTGGTAGTACAGCATTTCGGAAGGTGCTTCGACTTTATACGAACCGTGTCCAGCAGCTTCTACAGGTTCAGCATTGCTACCCACGTTCATGGAAGCCGTAACAGCAGATCCCAGAGATACCCAGGTCCTGCTAAAGAATTTGAATAGCTCCCGCCGTTTGCCATATCTTGCAGCGTGGTGGGTAGCGGTGCATTCTGCAGTAGTAAGGGGCGACTGTTATCCGCACTGGAGTAAGCAGCAGCAGCGGGTAGACTCCCGTAAGGATGCGAGTGATGACCAGGGGCCCCATAAGGGTGGTGGGAGTGTATGGGAGCCTGTGGGTGGGAGGTGTGATGGGCGTGGGAGTAAGGGTGGGCGAAATGATGGGCGTGTGGGTGGTGGGGGTGGTGGTGGGCTGCCAGACTGGGGTGGTGATGAATCAAGTTCCCGATCCGTCGTTAGATGGCAGACTGAGAAAATTGGCTAAATCCTGCCAGCGTTGTTCCATGCTGATTGTGCGCAGTAAAGGCAAGCGCACCTACAACAGAACAAGCACATTAATATAATTAAAATTAACTTAACCAAGTTATTTCTTAATTTTCTGTAAATTTTTAAAACATAAAAGTTCGCGCCCTAAGTTTTTTATTATCCAATAGGAAGCGATGTTTTCGGGAAAGGAGGCGGAGCTACCCAGAGGCAACGGACCAATGGAGTGCGCAGCAATCAGTCAAGTGGGCGTTGACTGGCTGTCACATTATGAAGCCCTCGCTCAGCGAATAGGCATTGAGGAAAATGTGAGTTTTTTCCCCTCTTGCTTGTTATGTGCTATAGCGGACAATGTGTCCGTTACGGCAGAAGTCCGTTATTGTTCCGCTTATCTTTTCACTAACAATGGGCTTATCTTTTCAATTAGACTGCGTTTCAACCCACCGTGGCAGCCATTGTTGCAGGATACGCTGAAAAAGTCCCTCAAAAATTGGGTACAGTTTGTCTTTAATGTGAATTATTTTTAATTAATATTTCATTGATTGTGTTTCAGAATATTATTTTTCCGTGTAACAGTGGCTGTCAGATATGCGGTATCTTCTGTGCTTCATTAATGATACACCTTTGTGATTTCAAACACAATGGGCGGTACCGTTTTGCTATCAAAAGACACTTCTCTCTCCATAAGCAGTCACTCAGGGCAAACTTCATAGTAACGGCTCAACGAAAAAAACGTAATATCTTTGAAGAAAATGTTAGTAAGTTTAGTATTAGCAATAATAGTAAAAATAGCATTAGTATGTGATAAGCTAGACAGAGTAGCAGTAGATGAGATTTCCGGAAGAATCTCAAAAGAATCTTGAGTTGAGAATAGCAAGACTTGATTAAGTAGAATTTAGCAAAAATTATGGATTAATTATAATTAGATAGCAATAATAAAAAACATTAAATTTAATAACTTTAAGTAGAAAAATAGTAATAGTATAATGTATAATAAATAATAAACTAAGGACAGTAATGGTAGTAAGCAGTAATTCAGCCAGAACTAGTAATGCTAGTACGTAGCAGCTACCACAGTATAAGTGAACAGCAGCTGTGTTTGGTATTAGTGCTAAAAGTAGCAGCTAGTTGAAGTATGGTTAGTTGTAGTCGTGGCAGTATCTGTGATAGAGCAATAGCAGCAGCTAAGACTAGCAACTTTATTAATGGTAGTAATAGTTGAGTACAGTTTTAGCATGGTAAAATAGTGTAGTAGTGGCAGGGACAGTAGCGGTAGTACTAATAGTCGGTAGCAGTATCAGGCTTAGTTTTCCAAACTAGGTAGAGGTGAGCTAGTGGATGCACTACTAGTTAGCACTAGTAAGTGAGTTGTCAGTTTTTAGGTCAAGCTATAATGATCAAATCTAGCAGATATTAGCACTAGTAAAGAGACTATAGTGGTAGCTATAGTAGCAATGATAGCAAGGTTGTAGCAGCGTTACTAGCTCTACTTTACTACTCTCTGAACTAACGGTTCTAGCACCTTGTTAGTAGTAAAAAATAGCAAGTTAGGCTTATTGACTAACTTCTAGTAGTCAGCAGTAACATAGCTAGGCTGCTCATTTCCAACCGACTACTTTATCAAGTTCTGAAGAACCCACTCATAATTCTAGCGTGGCTACAAGAATTTTCAGTAGTCAGTAGTAGTAAACTACTTAAGTTTGCCCATTCTAAACAGAACTGAGGTAAGCCTACAATGAAACTAGCAAGAGAAGCTTACTACTAGTTAATTAGTAGTAACAACTTCAGCTTGCTGACCATTTAACGACTACTTTGCTATGTGTGAGGACGAACTAGCAATTCTAGCACGGGTAAGAGAACTACTTGTACTACTATCACTTTGGTGCAGTTAGTCAGTAGTAGTACAAGTTAAGTTTGCTAATTTTCTGCTGTAAGCAAGACTGCAAATCAAAGAGAAAGTTTTAGCAAGTCGCACATGCTTTGTACAGAAAAGGCTAGGCCAGTACTAGCTGGGGGGCATCGGTCAGCATCTCCATGTGAAAACACATAGGTGAATAGTTAGCAAACACGCTTTCTAAATTAGCAACTTAGTAAACTTAGCAAATTAGCGCCGGTTCCTTACTACTTTGTTAGAGCCTCGCATCCCTTTGCCAGAAAATTTACTAGGACCATCGAAGGTGGTCGAGAATCTTGCCGATAGAAAAATGATGCGCTAGCCATACGTCTGAATGACCCTCTGAATTGTGCATGACTATCAGGGATTTAGCTAGATGATTGGGTGGAATTGGCCCACTTTCACACGGTTTGTACGCTTGAATTTTGAAAGAACTAAGTCATGCAATATTCAACCCTTAGCTCAAAGGGTTCATTCTTAGTAACTAAAGTGAGTTCAGCTACTATTCAGCTAGTGATTCAGAGGGAAGTTAGTGTTCAGCTACCTAGTCATTTGGCACTCAACCGTATGACTTTTCTATCGGGTTGTGATAACACGTTAACATAGTGATAACAATCGCGTACTGAAATACTACTACTACCTTTTCAATGACTTCTACAATTGCGCTACCACTATCGATTCCCCTTACGCTACTACTAATACAAGAGGCATGGTATTGCTACTACTTTTGTTACTACGCAATACTACTACTACTACTACTACTCTATTAATCGCAATACAACTTTAGAAGTTATAATCATGCTACGATTGTAGAATTATTATAGCCACATAACTACCGTAGCATTATGGATTCCGCTTTTGCTAGCTACTACTTATACAAGAGGTATCGTATGCTACTACTTCTGTTACTACGCACTACAACTACTACTCCGTTATTAGCATAAAACTTGAGAAGCTACAGCCAGACTATTGTTATAGAACCATTATACCTACACAGCTACCAGTATCGATTCCTCTTATGCTACTACTTATCCAATAGTTATAGTACTGATGCTATTCCTGTTACTACGCACTATAATACTACTCTATTATTAGCATGCAACTTGACAATGTACGACCATGCTACCTCGTAATAAGTCTGACTACCACAGCTACTAGTAGAGGTTTACTGCCGCAACTACTACTACTACTACTACTACTCGGTTATAAGCGTACAACTAGAGAAGCTGCAACCATGTCGTAGTAGCATTAAAATCACTACTACTTCGTGGCAAGTCTTACCACAATAACTATTACTAGTACCGGTGCACTACTACTACTATTATTACTACAACAGTGCTACTATTCCTATTAACTAGACATTTCTGCAACGATTTTACCGTTGTAGAGCAAGCCAACTACTACTTCTGAAAGTAGCATATTGTACTACTTCTGTTATTACATAAAACAACTATACTTCACTAATAGCATACAACATGAGAATCTACAACATCATACTACCATTGTACAACAATACTACACTGCTACTTCGAGTATTAGGTCCTACTACATGCACAACTTCTGATAGTAGTATCCTACTACTTTTACTCCTCTGACTACAACAGTGTTACTGCTCCATTGCTATCATATAATCTAACACCCTACAACATCATATACAACTGTTGTAGAGCCATAGTCAACTGCTAAACAACTTGTTAACTTCCTTATCAACCCTTGCTACCTCTACTACTTCTGCTAAAACTCCAACTAATATTTCAATCGACTGGTTCTTTCCTCATAGAACTAAAAAGTAGTCATTATTCTTTTTTGGCATATCATTATCCCTTCTGTTGTTACTTGCTAATTGATTATTTGTGACTTTTTCAATGATTTACTACTTTTCGAGGGTCTGGCTAACCGTTATAAGCGCGGCGTGCAATTTATCATCAGGCTGTTGCGCTAATCTTCTTATAACTCACGGCACGTGAAGACTACATGAAAAATGAACACAACTTAAGCAAATTTGGTTAGCTACAAACAATCCATCATCACCAAATAAAGGCAAAAACTCACCATCAAGTCAGACGATAAAGAGTCATCCGTCCCCATTGGTTAATCCTCGCAACACGCATGGTACTTCAAGTCCATAGTTATTTAAAAAATCCAGAGATATAACAACTTTCGATTCAATAATGCGTTCCCACTGTTAATCAAGAGTCTGAGTTGAGATGATCCTGCAAGATTTGCGGGAAGATTCTGAGACCACGGGTTGGTGAGGAAGCAAAAATTTCTGCTACCTGTTGTACGCGCTGTCGCCAAAGCAACTGGCGCGGGACCGAGTCTCCGGCTCCCTGCGTCAAAAAGCGCAGCAGCCCCCGGGGCCTTTCCTCTCATTCGCACCCTGTGAACCCTCTCCCGTGCGCGCGCAAACCAATAGCGCAGTTGCACCATTTCTCACATATGGAGCGAAAAACTTTTCCCACAGTCGCCCTCTATTGTCTTATCACTTTGCAAAGTTTTACGCGATTCGCGAACCCTTTCACTAAAGCGGATTTGTACATTTTTACTATTTAGATTCAAGGTTATGAAAAAACGGCTAACGTGCCTCGCCCCGCCTTTTCTCTTATTGGCACTTTGGTTGTTTTCGCCTTGAAAAAAAGTTCGTCTGTTACGTTACATCCGCACTATTGTAAGTTGTATCGGATGGAAATTTACTGAAAATACGATGTGTAGTATGTTGGATTGACTTATAATTAACTGCAACTTGACCTTTTTCCTATAACGGGATTTGACCAGAGAGAAACTTTTGGATCGTTACACGCGGTGGAGGGATAATGCGAAAAAGAAGAGGCCAACAGGGGTCATCTGTACGGCAATAACACTTGATAACAGGTGATAACGCGAGAGTTTGTAGAGAGGGTTTTGATTTTCCTGCCCCTACTGCGTTTGGAAAGAAAAGAGGGGACCTGTGAAATTAGCTCTCATTTGTACGGAAGCGTCAACAATTTTCGCGACAGCACTTTTTAATGAATGACGACGGTCCCTAAAGTTGACAGCTCCCTTAAAAGTGGCAGCCCCGCAAGAAGAAAAGCCAAAGGGACAGGTGAACTGCTATTGTTGTTCTGGGGAACCTGAGATAAGAAGACCCAGTGTGAAGACGGTCGTTAAAAGTTTTGCCACCATTTTCTAATAGCATAACGGGTTATGCCAACAACATAAAAACTTTATAACAAGGTTTGCAAGTTACTGAGCGTCCTGAACAAGTGAGTGACTGCAACGAGTGAAGAGAAAATAAGTTCACAGAAGCGTATAACACTTCGGAGTTGTGTTGAGAGCTACCAGTTTATCAGTATTGGGATCCACTTCCTCAGCCCAGCCCCCTGTGCACGTAAATTATGATGTTTTCACGAGGTGTGAACAACTAAGACGACCCAAAGAAGAGAGATGGCCCTGATAGTGGCATCCGCCATTAAAGCTACTCCCTAAAGACCAACACAACAAGAGGTGGTGGGAATACCTCATAACATACACACTACAAGACTTTATAACGAGGCTACGTGAAGTGGGAGGATATTTTTGTATTGTTCAAGTGAAGATGTCCCACGGAGGGGTGGAAGAAGCGTCAAGTTTCTGTGTGTGGGAAATTCGGTGATGCAATGCCAGGTTGCAGAAACCCTGAGAGAGAGAGAGAGAGGAAGATTCGTGGGATGGGACCTGCAGCGTTGGGGAAACAAATGAAGGTAAACTTGGAGACATACCAAAAGAGCTGAACAAACACTTGAAGCCGAAAGCACAAACCGCGAACCGTTCCCTTCTCTACCTTCTTCTTGGATGTTGACATTTCTAAGCCGTGCCATAAGGGTACATAGCCTTTTAGCTAAGCACACATCCCTGCGGCTAAACTCGGCTCCCTAGACCTTTTTCTCGCGCAAGTAACACGTAAGACTTCGTAAGTTGAATTCTAAATCTACTGTACCATTGTTACGACCCAGCTTTACTACAAGTGGTTTAAGAATCTTACTTTATTCGTGGGTCGAGAATGTAACTGTGTGGTCTGGATCATATCTTTGAGGCTAGCTTCCAGTTCTTGCTTGATGGTTTCGATTCCGGTTTCCTGCAAACTGATGCCCTTCACCGATTCCGGATTCAGAAACTGACTGAAATCAATCGACAAGTCGTCGCTGTCCAAACTTCGAACTGAATCCTGGTTCCCGGACGATTTAGACGTCTGTGCTCGAGTCAGACGTACGGGAATTGCTGCAGATTCCAAGGCAGGATCGTCGTTAAGTGGAGACAAGCCGGGATCCGATGAAACTGGTTCAACTGATTTGTTCTGTGAGAACCAAAAGTGGTTAAAAACGTGTCATAACATAGAAAAGCGAACACGTACCGAGGCAAAGCGTTCAGATGAGAATCCAAACAAGTTAGAACTATCGTCGAAGACGACAGACTCGCTGACTCCGTAATCAGGCGCAAGTCCCTGGTTTCCCGACGGCAGAGACGCGCCAATCAAGTTCTCCGTCTCCTCGAAGATGTACTCACCTACAACCCAATAAGTTCTTAATCGTCTAGTTGCTATTTAGTAGTTGTCTACAGTCGCAAAGGGATAAAGTTAACTTGATAAAATTCTGGCTGTGTCATTTAGCCTTTGGTGTCGATAACGAGAGTTCAGTTTCTTTTGGCGACAAGGTTAGTAGGTCTAGGGCGAATAGTTGCAATTCAGACGAGTGCAAGTAAAAGCAAAAACGGCACTTCAATTCACTGAAATCAAGGCAGCGTTTAGTGACTCAGGAGGTTCGCCAAATTAAAGCAACAAGTCCAATTGACTATCAGTGAAAAGCAAAATCCCAGCAGAACCTGCCGTGTCACCACAACAATGTCAAGTCATAACATTTTCACGACCAGTTTCCTTTTTCCCCGGTGGCCGTCCACTTCCGTTTTCTCCGAAAAACTTGCTACCTAAGCAGTAAAGCTTCGTCACATGAGCCTAGTCATAAACCGGAATGCTTACATGCAAATCATTCAATGACAAGTCGATTCGTGAACCTGACCTAAACCGAGCAGACGATGTCTACGATGATCCGGGTCGAACCTCCTGCGTTAGATACCGACTAAACAATCAAATCGCAGCTCACAACTAGCTAAGAGCCTGCTAGTTCCCCTAGTTTAGTAGAAATGCTTCCTACTCTGGAACCTACTGTGTATTCTTCACTATAGTGTCTATATATTCAGTACATAAGCCACTTTGGTGTGAATGACTCTTAAAATAGCTAGTCACTTTGTTTCATAGCACTAAGCGCTATAGCGAGGTAAAACTGTTACTTCCCCGGTAGCAGGTTGCTTTGCTTGCTTGATATACTAAGTTAAAATACGCAGAATCATTACGTTTACAAACTCCCCTGTTGACTGAACAGTCATGCTGAGCAATGCGACGCACCACAAGGTATGCGTAAGACATTTAAAATGTCCGCACTAATCAACCTGGAGCTCTCGCTGCCTTTTTGGAAGCTTCCTGAAGCTCCACATGAGCTACCGTTCTTAGTAAACTAACTTACTAATGCCCTTGAGCACAAAAGCATATAACATTCCGCTGGCAAACTTACTATGCAATGTTTTCCTGGTAGTTCCAAACACTCCAAACACAAACGCAACTCTATAAAAGTGCTGATTCGTTTGCACGATTTTCTGAAGAGTGTTCAACGGGTGTGCAGTGAAACTGTATAAGCTCAAAAGTGCGTAAAATTTCTTTGACAGTCAAAACTTTCAGTTTGCTTTTTTCCCGTCTTCACCAAACATCGCAACTGATGCGTGTAGCCATCGAGGCTTGCCCGTTACCCTGGAGAACAGCAGCAGCAGCGGTGGGCCGTACCTGCACGCATCACGACCACGGAGGATTGGCCCCAGCCAGAGAACCGAATAACAATCTCCAGGTACCCCGCCAATGCAAGTTACGTAAAAAAAAAGTCTTAAAAATACGGATAAAAAAGTTTCCCAACAAAAGTCGACCACCTGACCGCAATTCTGCGTGGCAAGCCTATCCCATGCAACAAATGTCGAAGGTTGAAAAGACCCCTGGCTGTTACTTTCCAAGCAGACTAACCAATGGAAACACGCATTCCTTTTTGACATTCATCTATTGTTACCATACCCTAACACCTTTTCGAAAAGGCTCCACTGCAAAAAGAAAAAGAACCTTCATATAACTTATGATTTAACGGGGCGTATGTGCGTGGAACCTTCTCGACGAAGTTCCACCACACCAAACCCCGCAACAAGCATTCTAAGGAAAAAGGTGAAGAAGTTTTTGGTTTTCCCGTTATTAATTTTTACGTGATCGAGGCTATAGTGATCATTAGAAAGCATTGGGTCTATCGATCCATGCGGAGAACACCATAAATCCGAGCCTGGAACTATTAAGTAATGTCACGTATGGCAGTTTCAAATAAGTTGATCAGCGGGAGATCTTCTTACAATCATTACGGGTTCCCCTGTGCTTCTCTCGCAGACCAGAGTAAACTAACTTGCTGGTCGTTCGAAGAACACCACAGAATAACGTTAGAAAGAATTACTATGGCCATTGTTGACGTAATTACAAGGTTTCCTTGTGCTGGTCTTGAGACTGGCCACGATTTTTCTGACCACCTTAATAACAAGCCACAAGGTGGGACAAAAGAAAAAGCTGAAGGTAGTATTTCTCCTCTTTTCCCCGACATGCAAGGCCCCTGTGACAGCTTTCGAGAATGTGGACAGGGTTAACGCCCAGTTAGCGCATTCAAGTCTCCGTTGGCACCTTATTTTAATGGCGTATGCGCATTCATTAACTCCAAGAGAGTGAAGCAAAAGGATCCGGGAAATGGCAAAAACTTCACGGACAGCATGGTTGTTTCCATGAAGTTAAACCCCTGCTGTTCCCCAGCAAAAGCTGCCCTGTAACGTCCCATGCAAATCGTGAACTGATATGCAATCTCCTTCTCCGTGTTCCAGCACGTACTATTCGCTGCAACTACAAATTGGCAAAGCCCGAGATAACATCTTAGATCGCATGCCAGACCCGTCACCTGGAAACAACAATTAAACTGCTGCTTGGAGGGACACTGAAATTTTCTTTTGTTTCTTCAGTGGATAGACGGTGCGGACAAAGGACAAAGGTATTATAATTCTTGGAAGGGAATCCCGGTGAATCTTGGAGTCAGCAACCCCTACAAAGTTGCATGGTGGCTGGTCAAAGCAAGTGGAAAAATCCAACTGTGTTCGCCTTGGATATGATTAATGATTGGAGCAGTGGACAGCGGGAGGTTGGAACGGACGCCATTACAACGGCATCTGCTCGACCAACCGTAATAGGCTTTTTTAACCTTCACTAGCCAACGTCTAATCTCCGGAAAGCTCTACTTATTAAACTTCAACATTCCGGATTTCCTCTGCTATCCTGTTAAAAAGATCTGCGACAGATTGTTCTCTTACGTGATTCGGAATTTTCCAAACGGTTTAAGGTGTAGGGAAACTATGATTCTAACGAAAGAAAAGAACCTTTTTCCCCGGCAAATGAATGGATGGTATAGCTTACAGAGATCCACTAGGAGGGGGGGGGGAATGAATTTCTACTGAGGATTTTTGAGTATGTGATGGGTTTGCTGCCTTGTGAGGAGTGAGGGAAGACGGCCATGTTAGCGGGGCGCCGAGCTTTAGCTCCAATGACTAATGATCTTCGCCTGTCATAAGCATTCACAGTGTATACGCCGCTTTTCATTCCCCAGTTGAAAAAGCCTCAGAGTTCTCGCAACATTAGCGAAAAAGCTTTGACTTTGCAACGGACGGAAGTCAACTAGTCGCCTATAGGCTGCATAGCTAGTCTTCCTAGCCTAGTCATCAAGGTATAACTAGCTTCACAATAAAAGGCGAAAAAGAAAAAGACTAGTAGCAGCTTAGTGACTACTTGCTTAGAGTGGCTGGGTTGAAAGAAGACCAGCTAGATGCACTAGATACCTTGAGTTTGACTAGTTTGCTAATTGGACGCACGTCTAGTCGCTAGTTCAGTGAGCTAGATCAGGATAAACACGAAACTATAGTTATTTGCCTTGGCGGCTGGACTAGCTAATTACTTGTTTGTGCTGCCTGGGCTAGGAGAACTAAGCTAGTTGAATGGACAAGTAGACCAACTGCTAACTAGTGAGATAAAATGATCTAACACAAGCTAATTTGCTGTTTTAGATATTTTGGCCATGAATGGTTGGCCAGTTGCACCGACGACCATTAGACTAACTACTAGTTACATGCGTAAAGTTGGGGTAAAACGAAACTTGCTAGCTACTTCCGCGGCTGGAATACTAATTACTTGCTAAGAGTGACTGAACTAGGAGAACGGAGCTAGTCACCATGGGCAGGTAGGCTAACAGGACTAGCTAGGAGACAGTGGCGATTAGGCTTAGAGAACTAGGCTAGCCACCTAGATGACTAGGCTAAGCTAAGTTACTATTTGCTTAGGGTGACTATGCTAAGAGAACTAGGCTAGTTGCTTTGATGACTAGGCAAAGAGAATTAAGCTAGTTAAACTTGGTGACTAAAAAGGACTGGCTAGTAGCATGTGGGCAATTAGGCTAGGCCGACTAGCTGCTAACTTGATGACTAGGCTGAGAGAACTAAGATAGTTTCATTTGGTGACTGAGAGAACTAGCTAGCAACATCTGGGCGACTAGGATAAGTGTACTAGCTAGCTACCTGGATGAGTAGTATAAGCCAAGTTACTACTTGCTTGGGTTGGCTAGGTTAAGCTTAGTTCTCTTAGCCTAGTCATTCGACTTGAGTAACATTTAATCTAGTTATCGTTACAAAAACTACCCAACTGCTAACAGCCTAGTTGCTCCCAACAACTTCTCAGTCAACTAATAGCCGCCATCCTTAGTCATCAGTCTCAATATGGCGATTACTAGATACATACTAGCATGTAATAAATTTTTGCGTTTCATGGCCGCCAGGCGCTAGGTTAGCATGAGCTTTACTTGCGCGATAACTTAGCTCCTTACATAACAATGAAGTATTAAATGAACATCCAAACAGCACTCCACCTAGTGAGCTAATCATAAACTAGACATTATCAGGTCTATTCTCGAAGAAAAGGTAGTACTTAGTTACCTAGTAGTAAGCCTGTAGCATTTACTAATAATATATAGTAGTACCGATTTCTATAGGGCTAAAGTAAGATACAAGCTATTGCTGACAGCTGACCATAACTAATGATTTTAACTAATGATGTAACTAGTGTGGTAAGCTGTAACTAGAAGCAGACCATTTGCCACCTTGTGGTTAAACCGAGCACTACATAGGTCTCGATTCAGTCGCTAGATGGCGCAGTAGTCACTAAGGCTATTGTCCGGTACCTGTTTCGCGATCTACGGTGTAGATTAATCCAGTCCACGGATCGCTTTCATCAGAATCCACTTCATCTTCAAACTTTTTGGCTGCAGACTTCGTTACATCTTCCTCCTAAAAGTTCCAAGATATCTTAGATAAGGATTTATTGACTGAGATTAACGTAAAAACTAACGGTTTGTTTCTGCGTCTCGTCTTCTTCTTCGTCCCGGCTGAACAGATTACGAGGTACTCCCAGGTCGACATCCTGGTTGTAGAGGATCTCGTACAAATCCTGATCCTGCACATTTTTGAAAATTGAAACACTTAAAATTTGGAACAAAAAAAAAAAAAAACGAAAAAAAAAAAACACCAGAGCACAGTTAGAAGGCTTTCGCAGTTGGTGAAGTTTACCAGCCAACTGAATATCGATGATCAACAAAACTTGTGAAAAAGAAAAAGCTACACACAGGTCAGCATAAAGAGGCACATGAATGTATACATCATTCACAATCAAGTGCATGACACATCATTTAGCTGGAAACATTTTCGCCAATTCATGCAACTAGACCTGCATGTTCCATACCGAAACTTTTCATTAATCATTTTCCCAAAAGGTTATTCGGCCAAAGGGGGTGTCGCACAACCCGTGGCTTTTTACAAATGGTTTCCGAATCGGAATAACATTTCTAAACCCTTTTCCCCTTTTTCTCGAAAAATCGCTATTCTTGAACCAGGAAAAATTTCAGAAAAACCGTGGAAAACAATGCAGACTCCCTAGAGTGTTTCGATCTTAAGATGGCGGCTAATGAAACATACAGTTAACAACAGCGACATCTAGCGACAAAAATCTGAAGCTCGCACTGGTTTATACAATGTAAATACAAACACAGTTTATCACGGTTCATCACTAACGATGAACCGACGATTATAAAAATATGAAATCAGGCTATAACTAATGAAATATTTAATTAGAATTAAGCTAATTAAAACTTACGGCGTTTTCGCTTTCTAAGATGGTCGACTCCAACTTGAACATTTCTTGTTGTGGCTTGAAATTTTTCGAAAAATGCCGAACAGCTGCTAAATCCTCGACTATAGAAATATCCGACATTTTCTCGATTTTCAAAAAGTTTGAAATTTGTGTTGAATTCGTGAGTAGCTGAACTCGTAAACAAACGAGTTGAAAAGTTTTAAGTCCTATCTCTACCCCTGCTCGTTGTTGAATAAACAGTAGACCAGCCAACCTCGTGGCTGTGTACTCGACTCGAACTTATCAAAAACTAGTCACGACTAGTTTGATACTTTGGACTAGGCTTACTAACTCACTTACAAATAAATTAACAGACCTTTCTCTGCAGTTATTCAACCGCAAATTCCAGACTTCTCCATAAATTTCAAGAATTGGAATGGATTTTCGCCTGCTCTTGGGTATTGACGAATTCCTTGAATACAACGTAAGATTCCCAAGGTCAAAGGTCACAAAAGTGTATCCCGGTATTCGATTAATATTTAAGTTTTACTTTTATGTAATTATTCTATACTAAATTTAGTTATACAGTCTGATAAAGTTTTTTTAATTTTTTAACCTCTGTGGTGCGAATGGCCAAGGTCCATTTCAGATAAGAATAAAAAGCTCAAAAAATCTGAATAAATTATGAAATTATTGATAACAACTTGTTAGAAAAACAGTGCAGTTACGAAATACTTCCTTAAATGGAAATTTCACGAATTAACTATTAACTATTTTAGTATTTAACTATTGAATATTTGTTCTAGCAGGTCAAACGTTACGAACAGTCAAATCCAATCCCATACGTCTATTGTTAAATTTGAATTCAGAAATAGTTCACTAATTTACTGCTAGATGCCGTTTACAATTAGTTCTATTTTTTACCGCTAGGATGCTCTATAATAACTTCGCTTATCCTACCGGCAGGCGACGGAACCAAACCCAGGACGGTATGCAAACCCATCATACTCTGCAGTAAAGTGGATAGAGTTTCATTATATATGAAATTATTGTATAGGTATTATTTCATGAATGAAACATTATAGACATGGTTTTTCAAAATACAGCGAGTAATTTTGAGTCTGAACTGCATTTTTATCTTGTTATTAACACTGTTTAGAATACATTGTTTAGAAATGAAATTAAGCTAAAATCTATTCTGTTATGGACTCTATATCGCTTTCAATGTATTTAGATAATATTAACTACTATTATTGATACATTTTGCCGGTATTTTTAGCCCATATCTACAGTATTTATAAAAGTATTTTTCTTGTATATTGAATAGTTATATTTTATTGTGCACTGATACCACAAACAGCTGTAGATAATCCCAATAAGACTCTGAAAAGACGTTAGATTACGAATTGCGTCATTACCCTGACACCAATTTTTCCAAAATAAATAGAAAATTCCATAGAGACCTCGTTTCTTACTTAATTGTTATTCAATATTAATATCAACTTTCATGTTATAAATGGGTAATTAGCTTTAAAGTCAGCTTTTCAATCATATTTAGTTGAATTTTAGTTGAGGTATGTTTTGCACACTAATAATTAGCTTACATTGACTGTACAGACCTTAAGCAAACATGGGCTATTCAAATGGAATAACCACATTCGATCACAGTGGAGTGCGTGAGGTAAATTTGTGGTTAAAACTGCTCTGATCCATTTTTTTTTTCTCTTTATCTCTCCGATAACGTTATTTTATCGGATGTATCGGTTATGGTACACGTGAAATCACACCCTCCACGCGTGAATGAGGCTGCATATAAGCTGTGCCAGAGTACAGGAGACTGCACTCATTGCAGTACATCACAGGTATGAAAATCCACTAGTAGTAGCTGTACTATTAGCATTAGTAGTTGAAGTTGTTTCACTAGTACAACTAGTAAATAATAGGAGCAGCTGTAGGCAACAAGTAGTAGGGATTCTATTCATTTCTACTGTTCGTAGTAGTGGTAGTTGTTAGTTGAGCGAGTATTACACCTCGTACTAGAATTAACAGTAATGGCTTGTATTTGTAAAACTATTGACTAGTTTTATTAGTATTAGTAGAGAGTAGCCAAGCAGTAGTGGTTCTACAGGCAGCCATGTTAGTCATTGACTAGTAGCACTGACTGTTAGCACAAGTAACTGAAGAAGCAGTGATAAGTTATTAATTTTTCTCTTAACAGAGAATGAGAGGTCTTTTGAACGTGCTCTGTTTCGCCGGTCTATTCGCCGGATCGCTGGCAGCAAGTTTCGGGGCTTCCTGTAATATACTAACATTCCAAAAAGTTTGACTAAGTAAATTTAACTCAAGATTCCGTTTGTGGTAGCTTCGTGGAGAGACGGTAGTTCCTGTGTTGGCCGCTGCGGTCAGTCCGGAGTCAACGCTACGGTACCCTGCCAGTGTAACGCTGCCTGCCAAGATTTCGGCGATTGCTGTAGCGACTTTTTGGACGTCTGCAACACGTGCCAAGGAAGATGTGGGGCTGCCTATAATCGCCAATGGCCCTGCCAGTGCAACAATCAGTGCGCCAGTTATGGTAACTGCTGCCCTGACTATGACAGTCTGTGCGGAGGAAGCTCGGGAGGTCAGCACCATTGCTTCACTTACTAAAACTATTGAACGTAGTTAACCTCAGCGCAGAAAGTAATACAGCACTAGCACACACATAGTACTAAGCTGACTTGCTTAACTTGCTACCACTTCAATTAGTAGTAAAGTTAACGTTATCCTACAAATAAGGTAAGCTAGCAAGTAATTTACTAGCACTTGGATCAGCAAACACAAAAATGCTTTTAGTATCAGCTTGTCAACTAAAAGTTTTTTGTCAACAGATACCATCACCAATGCCGATCTTGCAGCTATTTCCAACGATTTAGCCGCCTCGGACGTTAACGGTGCTGGTAGCCTGGTTACTCTGAACCTGCAAGGTCAGACTTCTTCGGGAAGCTCGTCGGACAAGGCCCCAGCTCCGTAAGCTTAGCTAAATACTAGCTCACTGCAACTAGCTCCAGCTATTTCTAGCTACTAAATCCTACTTACTAAATTCTGAATCTTAGGTTGTTCACTGAAGCGCCAGATCTTTCCAGCCGCCCGACTTACGCAGCCCTGTTGGCCATGTACGACAACTACGTCGCAGCGGTAGGAGTAAGCGAAACTGAGACTACTCAGGACCTTGCTGAACAAGACGCTTTCCTGGACGCTATTCTGGCCACCGAAGTCATGCAGAAGGCTCACCAGTTCCTCGTATCCAAAGGTAAGGGACTAGGAAACGCTGTAATGAACTCTATAATTCAAGTTTTTGCTTGCTCGTTGAACAGGAAAGGCTAGCCCTGATGTGGCCGTCTTCAAGGCTTATCTTCAAGAAATCTGGTTCGGTTTGTATTCACGCGCTTCTGGAAGCGTTGGATCCTCTGGTTTCGAGCACGTCTACCTTGGTGAACTGAAAAACGGCATTTCTGGTCTCCACTCCTGGGTTCGCTTCAACTCCGAAGAGCAGCTCGGAAACATCAACTACTTGGGATATATCAGCACAGTCCCCCTTGGAGACGTAATGACTAAAATTTTGTAAATCAGTCTATGATTTCTTCTAAAGAGGCTTTTACCGTAATCTAGAACTTGCTGATTGAGATGCCGATGAGCTGGAATGGAGTCTTCAAAGCCATCAGCTCCATCATGGTTGGAGGAAGCCCCGAGTACGAACTGGCCCTTTATACCGTCTGCTTCCTCTCTCGTCCCGATGCTCTCTGCCCCGTCCAGGCTAACGGAAATTCCTTCAGTGTTCAGACTTATACTTTGAACTACAACGGAAAAGTCTATGTTGGCACTGCCTATCCTACCTTGTAAATAACCTCCCTGCTCCCTGGGATGCTATGACATCTAAATATACGATTCAAAATCTACTCTGAAAGAGTCTGCCATCATTCGATTATTCAAGTATCCTTTTCTTTTACCTTTAGTTACGTCGTCGGACCACAGATTAATTACCGATTCGAAGTTTTTGGAGTAGTTTTGGTTGATTTCTTACAAAATTTGGCTCAATATAAACGTATATCCAGGATTTAATAACATGTATAGTGATACCCTGTCATATCTATATTTATTATACTATTCATTACATAAGATTTCTATGCAGAAGTTTCGAGCTAATTGAATTTCACTAGATGAAGTTTTTATACCATACCGGTTTATCTTGTAAGGCATCCGAACAAAAACAAAAGAGTCGTACAATTTATTTCCTTTCAGATGTCTATTTTCTTGAAGGCTGTCATGCTGCTTAAGGCCATATATCATACAAAAAATCCAGTTTGCCATTTGTCACATTCATTATTTACCTATTTACCTATTTCCCTATTCATATGAAGGGCACAACAAATTTATAACTATAACCAGTTGCGCAATATTGAATACAAAAGTTTCTTCAGCTTTAATGCCCTTCTCTCCGCGTTTGTAAGACCGTATATAAGCTGCCGCGGAGTCACGCAACACTATACTTTGTCCTGCTTCACCACAAGTAAGTTGCAGGTATGGAAATTTATTATAATACTAGCAGTAATTATAGAAGTAAGTGCAGTACTTAGAATATATAAAAATAGTAAGATTAAGAAATGTAATTATTAAATGAGAATAAATGGAAAATCGAGAGTAATAAGACTCCTACTTGAAGCACACACCCAACAAGGATAGTTGGAGTAGTTGTTGCAATCGTGAGTTAATGCTAACTGCATATATCAGAAACTGATTAGTTTACCTGTAATTGCGATGTACCTATAAAACTACGCCAATTGTACTGTTTTCAAATCTATCTTTTATTCGTGCCTTTCTAAATTGAACTACTGTTTTGTGATCGTTACAGAATGAGAGATCTCTACATATTACTCTGTTTTGCTGGTCTTCTCGCTGTAACCCTGGCTGCAAAGCTACCCGCCAATTTTACCAGTAGCAGTAAGTTGTTCTTCTCATTACGGAAGGACCATAACACCACGTAGAAAGTAGAGCTTTAGCAATGGGGTAGCAAGATGCGTACTACGGTTGTAGTAGTTGTGAAAAGCTGTATCAGCAAGAACCTTTAAGTTTTCTTTAACATCGTGTAACCCTGTTCCAGACAACATTAGCGATGAGGATCTTGCAACAATTTCCCAAGAGTTGGCAGCTTCGGACATCAACGGTGCTGGTGGGCTGATCAAGCTCAACTTGCAAGGTCAGACTTCATCGGGAAACTCGTCAGACATGGCCCCAGCCCCGTAAGTTGCTTTTCCTTTATACTTTGCCCAGTACTTTGTCACAGTTTTACAAATATATATCCTAGGCTGTTCACTGAAGTACCAGCTGAGATTTTCAGTCGCCCGACTTACGCTGCCCTATTGGCCATGTACGACAACTACATAACAGAAATGGCAACTAGCGAAATTGAGACTGATCAAGAAGTTGCCGAACAAGATGCTTTTCTTGATGCCGTTCTGGCGACTGAAGTGATGCAGAAGACTCACCAATTCCTCGTGTCCAAAGGTACGAAACTTTAACACGACTGCTATTTCAACTGTTTTTGTTTGTGAGAGAAGAAACAGAGAAAAAAACTGTTCATTTGATTACTTCACAGGAATGGTCGACTCTGATGTAGCTGTTTTCAAGACATATCTTCGGGAAATCTGGTTCGGTATGTATCCAGGAACCAAGAAAATAGTTGGGTCTTCAGGTTTCGAGCATGTTTTCCTGGGCGAACTGAAAAACGGCATTTCTGGACTGCACTCGTGGGTTCGCTTCAGTTCCGAGGAGTCCCTTGGTAACATGAACTACTTGGGTTATATCAACTCTGCCAAGCTCGGAAACGTAATAGTCTATATGTATGACTAAATATTATACTATAATTTTTGATTTTGTCTCGTAGAACTTGCTGATTGAAATGCCCTTGAGTTGGAATGGGACGTTCAAGAAAATCAACTCAGTAATGGTCGGAGGCAGCCCTGAATACGAACTAGCACTCTATACTGTTTGCTTTGTTGCACGACCCAATGCGTCTTGCCCTGTTCAAGCCCATGGAAACTCATTCAATATTCAGGCTTACAGTACAAACTATAAGGGCAAGGTTTATGTTATTACTACTTACCCCAGTTTGTGAATAGCATTCGTTCTCGATGGCTGTCAAATCGCAGAAACACACAATAGACATCATGTGCCGTAAACTATTCACTATATCCGAAATCGTAATTTTTGAATTTCGATTAATGTTATGCGAAAAGTATTAAGATTTTCACTGTTGAGGTAAACCTAAAAAATGGCGCCTAGTTACTTAAGATGGAGCGCTGAGAATTGTTGGACTCCGTTAAATCAGGAAACAAGATCTATCGATGACAGAGTGAAACCAAAGCTGTTAAGCTATCACCTACTATCTCTATAGTTCACCTCAAAAGAATAAATCTTGATTCTTACGGTTGCTGTTGGTTCTTTTCTAGGTTGTTGGTTCATTCTTCTTATTGCTGAAAATTCGTTCACTTTCAGATTGTCCGTAAGTCGCTGGCCAATCTATTCTGTTGTTAGGTCCTTCTGTGTATCATTACGGCCATCTCTAGCTATGAGTACAATCCGTGTCGGCAAACCCAGAAGATTAGAAAGCAGTCAGACGATGCAAAATGAGATTTCCGTCATGTGGAATGACAATACCTCCAACTGGGTAACAAAATATGCTCACCGTCCCACGACCGGACTAACCTGATCTTGAACAGACTTTCCACCATGAATATAGAAAGGTCCTTTGGCATGAGCTTTTCTACTTCTACAGTCCAGGTCAAAATGAGGTCAACAAAATGAAACAGGATAAAATCATTTTAATTATAACCCTTGCTAAATGTTCGACTGCTATTATAGGAAAAACTCATGTTTTACCTGAAAGCGACATAAACAGGAATTTAATAAGAAAACACTTTTTTCAACCAAAAACTTGGTCTTCAACGGATTCTTAAAGTCTAGGAAAAATTAGTATCCTTGTACACTTGCAATTTCAGCATATACAATTTAGACGCTTTATTCAACTGGATTCCTAACTTAAAAAGACGTAAATTTGGCGATCACAATTTTTACTGTAATTACACTGTAATCCTAAAGGGGTTGTTTTGCACCCCCGTTTCCAGTCTATTTTTTAGACCAGGGCTTTAATTTTGAAATTCGAGTCTATTTTTCAAACCGGGCGTCTATTTTTTAAACCATGGTTTTATTTTAAAGCTCGGGTTTTGAAATAGACATCTTAGGTTTTCTAATAGACATCTCGAGTTGTAAAATTCCTCTCGCCGGTGTTATTTTAGACCTCTATCCTGTGCATGGGAAGCAAAGTAAGTTTTGTGAAGAAAATAAGAAACGTTATTAAGAATAAACCAACTCTTCTTTTTAGTTGGTGACCACTAGGAAAAAATACATCGACAGTTAATCAGATCATTTTTTGCTGAGACGTCAATATTCGTCAAATAAATCATACGCCAAATACTTTTTGCGCAAATTTTGCGTACTATATGGCAACGTTGCACTACTCCTTCTTGACAGAGTCAGAGGCAGTGCTTAAGGTTGCGTTACACGGGCCAGTCAAAGTCTCAAAGTCATCCGTGAAAAGCGAAATTCATAGCCTGGCGCAGGACTCGGCAGTTAAGCGTCACGTCTTTCCAATTCAAATCTATTTGATTTTCGCCGTTGCTCGGCCAGTCGGACTCCCGTGTAACGCACCCTTTAGTGACGCTGCTGAAGTGGAGGGAAGCAGCCTTCTTGACCATGTTTCGCAGGTCAAAGTCAAACGGTAACTTAAAAATTTTTTTAATGATCCAGCCCTGTCGCATTTCTTTTTTTCATAGGTGCAGTAGGAGGTCAGACGAATTCACACTTGCGTTTGAGAACACAATTTAAATTTTCCGATGATGCTGAATCTTCACTCAGAACATGAAGTGAACAGTTTTCTAGGGCTGTTACCAAGGCAGAGCAAAATTGAGTTTTACTGCCCGGCCAGTTTGGAGGAGTATCAGTCAGGCTCAAATTTTGCGTCAAGTAGCTGACCAAGAGGGTACGAATGCTTGAATTCTACTGGAGCGTAAAACCGATGCTTTTGTGAAGCTGGCTTATAACACGACCGTCACAATATGAATAGCATAAACGTAACATATTCGCAGTTGCATTATTGTAAGTTTTTAAAATACTATTGTTGTTCTCAGGATTTCTTTAACTAATCAGAAGCGCCTAACGGACATGGACATCCCCCTCCTACACTGTAATTCTAAAGGTGTTGTTTTGCATCCCCGTCCCCAGTCTATTTTTTAGACCAGGGCTCTAGTTTTTCGAACTTGGGTCTATTTTTCAAACCGGGGGTTTATTTTTTAAACTCTGGTTTTATTCTAAATCTCGGGTTTTGAAATAGACATCTTGGGTTGTAAAATTCTCCTCGCCGGTGTTATTTTAGACCCCTATCCCGTGCATGGGATGCAATCTCAGTTTTATGAAGCAAATGGAAAATTGCGATTAAGAATAAAGAAAAAACCTTCTTTTTAGTTAGTGACCACTAGGAACTAATATTTCAACAGTTAAACAAATTAGTTCTTCACAGACGTCAATATTCGTCAAATAAATCAGAAAAAAATATTTTTGCGGAAATTTTTCGTGTAAATATGGCAATGTTGTACTACTTAGTCTTGACGACAGAGTCAGAGTCACAGTATAGATATTAACAGTATGGGAACGAGCCCTATCTCCCCATGTTAACGCCGGGAGCGCGAAAGTGGCGCACCGCTGAACGAAAACCGAACTACGAAGCCTTGGACTGCGCAGACGCGGAATATACTTACTGGGCTTAATACAAAATTGGTTGCCAACTCGTCGTTCCGACAAGGGCAAAACGGGAAAATTTACATTAGTTTTCTGAAAAATTAAATACTGCGTATATTATCCTATAATTTTAAGTATAGCATTTTTAAAGTATGCTATATTTTCTTAGTAAATATTGCGAGGAGACAACAACAATGTCGGAACCATTACACCGTCACCAAAAGATACTGATGACACAAAATAGAACACCAAAACGAGAAAAAAAGCAGCTTAGGAAACTATCAAAAGTTCATCCGTAAATAGAATAGAAAATTTATCTTTTTCGCACATGATATTTAACAATGTAACATGTCAAGGAATGATGATCAAGCACCATGAAACGATTTGCAGCAAAACACGTATGTGCACATCTGCATCAAATAACTTGGTCATTGTGAATTACAAAATTCACAAAAAATCATACAAGCAAAATACAAAAAGTAAAATCATTTTTTATATTCACTGAACATTCGCACGTGCCATATGTTTTCATTCTGTATTACTTTTACGCACACCATACATTAGAAAGAAAAAATGCAAAAGAATGTAATTCGTGGCTAATATACGTAGAAACTTTCATACTAATAAGTTACTGTGACGCTGAAATGCATATTACGTAATAATTATTGCATATCACTTCGTCACGTTCAAACATCAGTTCTTGATGTGCAACATTCCATGTTTAGGTACATATGTTACTATATAGAGAGGCAAGACCGAGATAATTTCTCTTTTGTATTTTTGTGTCATCAGTATCTTTTGGTGACGGTGTAATGGTTCCGACATTGTTGTTGTCTCCTCGCAATATTTATTAAGAAAATATAGCATACTTTAAAAATGCTATATTTAAAATTATAGGATAATATACGCAGTATTTAATTTTTCAGAAAACTAACGTAAATTTTCCCGTTTGCCCTTGACGGAACGACGAGTTGGCAACCAATTTTGTATTAAGCCCAGTAAGTATATTCCGCGTCTGCGCAGTCCAAGGCTTCGTAGTTCGGTTTTCGTTCAGCGGTGCGCCACTTTCGCGCTCCCAGCGTTAACATGGGGAGATAGGGCTCGTTCCCATACTGTTAATATCTATACTGTGGTCAGAGTCAATGCCATAGTGACGCTGTTGAAAGTGAATGTGAAGCAGCCATCTTGACCACGTTTCGCTAGTCAAAGTCAAACGGTAACTTATAGAATTTTTTAATTATCCAGTCCTGTGTCAGTATATTTTTCTAGGAACGTTAATAGGTCAGACGAATTCACACTTTACGTCTGATAACACAAATCAAATTTTCCGATGATTCTGAATCTTCTCTCAAAACATGAAGTGGGGGCTGTTACCGAGGAAGAGCAAAATTGAGTTATACTGCCCGGAGCAGTTTGGAAGAGTACCAGTTGGACTCATTCTGCGTCGTGTAGCTGATCAGAGGGGACGAATGCTTGAATTCTACTTGTGTCAAAGCAACACTTTTGGCGTGCTGGCTTTTAACGCTGTCACAACTTGAACAAAATAAACGTAACATATTCACATTGATAACTGCTGCATATTGTGTGCGTGTTTTAAAATACCAGAGTTATTCTCAGGATTTCTGTAACTAATGAGGAACGTCCAACAGATATAACCATCCACCTCCTGTGTCTTTGTTGTCACATTCTGTTCGGAAGCCAACGCTGATCTCAACAGGATGAAACGGAAAGCCTTCACGAGCAAACTGAGTATTTTTAACAAAAATACCACACATTCAGAAAACATCGGAAGCAACACAAGGTATTGGTGACAGTCTAAAGCTTACATTTATCGTAATTTAAAACCTTTTAATGTTATTTGCAGGGCATTCAGGATTGTTTGACAAATTCATCGTGGAGTGGGTCAACCTGTTGTATCCTTCCAGATCTCACAGCTGGTATGTACTCACATACAATACAGCTGATTCTCATTTTTCATTTCAATAGTATTTTCCCGTAGTAGTAAGAACACATGCTGAAGCTTCCTGATAGCTCCGTTAGTAGTGAATGGAATAGCACGTCGGAATAGAAGTAAATGAAGAACCGAATATTTAGCTCGAGCTAAATATTCGCTGGATCGAGAAGCAAAGGAATACGTGATTCTACTTAATACCGCCAGATGTCGCTTTATGCTCTAGGTTTTTATTAAGGAAGTATCTAATGGAGGATTGGGAAAAAGAACAAGCTCAAATCAAGAACAAGAACCGGCATTAACCGTAAAACTTTTCCCCCTAATTTTCGAGATATGCATATAATTTAAGAAAAAATTATTCTTTCTTACACAAAAGTGCAAATTAGCTCGCGGCGTTCGAGGCTCAATAGTCATTTGAACGGTTTCAAGCTACATACACGTTTCTTGTCACATACCAAAGGGTAGAAACAATCTACCCTTTTGTTTCAAATTTACGTGTTTGAATCCGCCGTTTTACTAACAAAAAAGTGTTTATTGTGAAGTAGCAAGCAAAATAGAGTATGTAGAATTAGTGGAGCTGTACGAAAAAAGGAAGTGGAAATACAAAAGTTTGTTAATAGAAAATGATCTGGTATATCCATAAGGGAAAATGGCTCGATGCAGCGGTTTCTGGTGAGCCAAAAGACCCCATAAAAACTGACAATTTTTTTCTAGGGCGATATGCATAACTCGTGCTTAGATTTCACAAGGGCCACTCACGCAGAGCGGTTAACCTCTTCTATGCCAATAAATAGAAAAGAAAAGTATGTCTAAGACCCGTCTTATCGCATGTTAATATGTCCTTTCCTGGACTTTCTACATTTGTCTCTATCTACTTCAGCAATGGTATGCTGTGAGCAATACCTCAGTGTGCACTTACGGGCGAACATTGTAGAATAACATGATATGGTATTTACCATTTCCCTAATCTTTAGTGCCACCTAGTGCCTTGGGCTCCCAGAACTCCTTACATGGTTTTCGCGACCCTGTTCAGCAGTTTTGGAGAATCTTATAGAATCCTTCTTTAAGTTAAGCTAAAGTTTTCTCAAGCCCGAAAATCTTTATCCAGACATCCAAGTCTAAAAGTCTTCCAATGCAATCGGAAACCAGGCATAGGAAATGACGTTATGATGCTTTTGTTTGGGGCGTGAAATGTGCTGGGCCTTCACTGTTTTGAACTAGATTTAATTACACACAGTAGCGAAATGGTACGATGTAAATATATACTTCAATCAAACAGTGATACTACCAAACTAAGGAGGCCGTAAGTCTTTCATCCAAAGCTTTATATGGACTGAACACAGGGTCACCAGGGTATTGCTAACATGAATATATCACGAAGAAATCACAACCCAGAGGTCCAGAGGGGGCCCTTTTTTAAAACCCAACATTACCTTGCGTTTTTCCGGGTAAAGGAAGAACAGATGTGAATAAGAAACCTAAGAACAAGAAGCAACTAATTCTTTTGCCTTTCAGAACTAAATTGCTGTTATGTCAAGGGAATATGTGCAAGGAGAAAGCTTGGGTAGAAACAAAAACGTACACATGGAGTCAAACTATTATAAAGTCAAATGAATGAATGTAAAATTCTTTATTGACTGAATGAAAAATTCCATGAAATGCATGGCAATCTCGAAAAGAGATGGCTTTTAACATGGAAGGTAACTTCTAGTGGGAGGTTGCAAGTGTGTACGGCTTGCGATCAAACAGTGATAAGCTACCAGCGACTTCATACAGCTTATTGCACATGTTTCAAAACACAACAGATTTTTAGAAAAGGACACACACATGCCCTGGAAAATCGTACGCATTACCAGAAAAAGTTCTTAGTAGCTGGGCGAATTAAGAACAACGTCATTAATTGTGCTACACAACGTGATCCCTGGATTTGCGATGAACATAAGGTAATCCACATGTATCGTTTACATACCTAAATTTCCGAAGTATGTCGAACACTGCTTCGCAAGGTGGCGTACACATGTAAATGGTGAAGTTTTCCTTGAAGCACCCAAGAGGCGAATGACCTATAAGTTCAGGTGAAGGCCAGTTCGTAAGTGCATGTGAATTCAGGGTCATGGAAAGCCGCCAAGAAGGAAGAAACAAAAACAGGATGATGCACAAATGCGCAAAATACACTAAGTTGCAAAAGAAAGACATAAACAATTGGCTCTTCCGGCTCATGATATAAAGATGCTATACATGCATGCAACACAAACAATTGCGTTTGAGACTGGGAGCGTTTTGCAAACTTTAGGATATGAGGCATCTGCCTGGCTGCAATCCATAATTGAAGAGGTGATCTTCAAGTTAAGCGGTCGGTTTGGGAATGGAACTTGATGCACTTGGAACTGAAGGTATAACACGGCACAAAAAAAAAACGAGCGACAAAGTAGAAGTAAAGTGAAACGACGTGCCCAAAATCGCGAAGTAACTTTTGCGATGAAGTTTTAGATAAATAAATTCAGAGATTAAAAAGGGTTGTACACATAAGGTAACGCTCCGCTATTTCCTCGCAAACCCCACCATCCAATAATGGGGTTCACGTGACCACTTGACCTCAAGATTCTTGAAATTCTTACGGTAAGCATAGTAAAGGTATGTTATACACCTCCAGACTCAACAGCTTGCCATTCAAACATAGACTACTAATCAAGGGACAGTCTGCCTAAAGGTAAGAGAAAAACTTGCTCGGCGAGTTTTTTTTTGTCGCCATAGTAACTTTATTCCTGCATTCCTTCGCAACTTTTTGATATGTAAAAGACAGGGTTATAATCGCATTGCATACAAACCAGTACAGCTCAAAATGGAGTAAATATTGCTTGCATAACACTAGCTAATTCGTATATTTTCCTAGTAATTCATTCACTTGTAGACATCAGTTGTATCAAGATTATTCAACCAAAACATAACGCAGACAGGAATTCGTTACATCAGTTGCTGTAAACGTTTGTGTCACTCTACGATACAAGTAAAGTCGTTAAAGTTAATCCCGCTAACCAACAGATTTAAATGGCATTGTTTTTTATTAATTCTTACTTGATACATTCTCATACATAGACTTTGTGTGTATTTGGAATGCTACTACTTTTCCAGGTGGCCTGGCGGCTAGACGCTGAGAAATGGACACGTTGATGTATGTTATGGTAGTCGCTGTATTCTTTGGCACCGCGGATGCCTGGAGCAAATATTCAAGGGTTCGACAAAACTCAAAAGAATCCTCGCAGAACAGATTAAAGCAGATTACGGATTCGGAAGAAATTAATATGACTACAGTATGTATGCTTATAACATTATATACACTAATGTTATACTAACATAAGCTGTCCAAAAGCAAGTTTTAAAGTGGAACATTTAATTAGCAATAGTATTTTCGAAAAAAAAATCATCATGAAACTATCTTGCTCTGCGGGTTTCAGTATTTTAGTGTGCCGAAACACTATACATGATATCACGCGTGACCTTATGCGAGCAATATATGTTTAATCACAAGATTGATCGAGCGAGCTGTGAGCAGCAAAGTACAAAAGGATTCTGTCTAATAAGGCATACATGATGGACACGTACATCATCTTTTCGATAAATCTAGTGGGTACGATATCATCTTGCACTTAAGGTTTAAGGCCGTTTTAAAAATTAGTCACTTCGTTTCCGATAACTGGACTGAAAAGTGTAAAGTTCAGTGAATTATTTAAATTTGGTTTCGAAAACCAGGAGAGATATATCCATGAAAGCTTAATTTTAATACTATACTTCCCAATTTAAATGAACGAAAACCTGATTAAAAAATGCAGCTCGTGGTGGAACAAATAACGAAACAAATAGAAGTTCTGTAGCTAGAATTTCAATGTTATTATGATCAAATAGATGCATGCAAACAGTGAAGCCATAGGGTGTCCGTATTAATGAGACGGATTTTTTGCTGCATGAATAATTTATTAATGAACTTCTTTTTCAAAAAGCCCGATATCATCCGAAGCCGGAACTACCCAGCAGAGACCCATTTCGTTACTACAGACGACGGTTACATCCTCCAACTGCACCGAATACCTTACGGTAGAAACTCGACCACAACATCCAAGAGAAAGCCCGTGCTTCTCACGTATGGCCTCTTTGATACTTCAGCAACTTGGGTTCTCAACCCGTCAGATCGCGCGCTTGGTATTTATTATCTTTGACATTGTCCTAATGGTGATCAGGTAACCAAACGGTTTCTAACTTCCTCGTTTGAATAACTTACCTGCTAGCAGACCGCGGCTTTGACCTATGGCTCGGAAATTGGCGTGGTAACAGATACTAAATAAATCACACGTCTCTTCCTACCGATCACTCTGATTATTGGCTTTTCACGTAATTTAGTACAATTGCTTCTTCGTTTAAGTATAGTCTACAATAAAGGTTTCCTTTTGTACAGGTATGATCAGATGGGTCAGTATGATACCCCAGCATTGATTAACTACATCCTTCAGAAAACCGGGCAAGACAAACTGTCTTATATTGGACACTCCATGGGAACTACCGTGTTTTGGATAGCGATGATAATCCATCCCGAACTTAACGAAAAGGTGGAAGTGATGTTCGGGCTTGGCCCTGTAGCCACTGCGACTTATTTTCGAAGTCCATGTAAACCAGTTTCTAGCATTACGGGTATTCTTCTGGTGAGTTGCAAGTATTTGCTATAAGACAAACACGAATATTAGGAATAAATATCGCAAGCAACTTTGCTAAGAATTTGTGAACGTAATTTTTGCTTTACTGCAAAGCACTTCATGAAGTGCTTCTTTAACATGATTGAAACGTAATACTCAGAATATCGACCGTAGTAAGCTGTCCTAGTCATGTAATACTTTATCCTGAAAGTATTCTTGAGAGATATTTAGTCAAACATTAACGCGGTTGGGTGATAATGATACATGAACGATTATTTGAATTCCAGCCGAAGCTGCCGTATTTGCAGAGACGACCATTTCTCCCCGACGAAGGCATCTTTGTGCGGCTAAGACGAATCATCTGTAAAGGCTTCATACGGAATTCATACTTGTGCAAAAACGTTTACTTCATCATTTTCGGGGCGGATGATAGAAACATGGATCCTGTAATAATTCCATGAAAGAGTCCTTGAAGATTACCAAAATTTACTGTTTCTTGAATTTCAGGCTCTAGTGCCCGTTATTAACGCCCATGTCCTAGCTGGGACATCGGTCTACACATTTATGCATTATGCCCAGAGCTTTTTCACGGGTATGTTACTTTTACTGCCCTATTACAAATGCAACAACGATTCCATTCCATGAAAAAGGCCAAGTTTTTCGGGATTTTCGGCATTACGATTGGGGTCGAGATAGGAACCTACAGCTGTGCAACCAAACAAAACCTCCGTAATACGATCTGAGTCAAGTTACGGCACCAGTGTATCTGCTTTGAGCACAAAAAGATTTGGCTGCATCTTCCACGGTATTTATATTTCCCATTTCCGTGTTTGTTACATTGAGGTCAACTTCGTCGTAGGAAGCGGCATGGTTAGCCACTAGGCTGGGAAACGTCAAAGGTTCTTATCGTATAGAGCAGGATAACTTCAATCAAATGGACTTCTTGTGGGCCTCCAAAGCTAAAGAGCTCGTTTACGACAGAATATTTCGCTTACTTCCTGACCCATCATCATAGGATTGGGAATACGAAGTTCAGCTATATTATGGTTATTGTTATTTATGTTTAGATGTGCAATACCTGGCTGTGCTAAATAATACTTTATTATTACATGATTTAATCTATTCCCGTTGCACTTCGTATCCTTCTTGGGGAACTTTTGCCGTTCGTGTAAATATGTTCACCTTCATCTTGTTTCCCTCCTACGGCATGATGAATAAACCTTGTACCCTGGCTTAGCGAAGGCCACTTTACCTATTTTCCGTAACCCTGTTCAGAAGTTGAGAAAAACTGAATAACGAAATGTGCTCGACGAGGAAGCTTGATGGAAACAAGTATGCACACGTGGAGTCAAACTTCTAAAGTTGTAGCAGGAATAGAAATTCAGTTTCCATGAAATACTGGTAATCTTGAAAGTTGGACACAGCTTTATCATGGGAGGTGGGGGTTGTCTTAAAACTACGCACGTTTTCCACGCTGATAAAGTGTCATAATGAGTTGGCACGTTTTGCTCGTCTGTAGAAAACGAAAGAGCTTTTCAGAACAGGACACATACGTACCCTGCGAAGTCTTATACAATACTAGAACGAGTTCTTAGTATTTGGGTGGTCAGAATAGCATCATTTATCTTGCTACATCTGTCATTCCTAGATATACGATGAACATAATGCAATGCACCTGCGTGTTGTTTACAATACCTAATTTTCAGAGGTACGTTTAACACTGTATCGCAAGGCGACGCATACATGTGAATGAAATAGTTTTCCTTGAAGCGTTCAAGTGACGAACGACCTGTAAGTTCGGGTAAAGGCCAGTTCGCAAGCACATGGAGGTTAGAGGTCATGATGATTGTGAGTATGATGGGGATGGTAAAACGCCCCAACAAGAAAGAGAAAACAAGTTGATGTACATACGCGCAAAATCCACTAAAAGTTGCAAAAGAAAGAAGTAAACAATTTAGCAGGTCTACAGACTTCCGGCTCATGAAAGGGAATGAAACACTGAGCTGCAATACAAAAGTGGAATGTTTCCTACAAAATTCTAACCACTGAAAACTTGTTTTCAAAAAATTAAAAAACAGCTTGAACAGCTGACAGATCTTGGAAACTAGTTTCAAACAGGTCTCCACTAAGCTAGTTTAAAGAAGAGACTGAGCGTTTTACGAACTTATGGATATGAAGCACTTGCCTGGTTGAATTTCCCAATTCAGGACGTGATCTTCAAGTTAACCGGCTGGTATGGGAATTAAATCTAACGCATAGTGGTGTGCAAAGGTGAAGCTATGACAAGGCACACCAAAACGAGCGACAAACTAAAAGTGCAGTAAAATGATGCACCTAGAATTACGCAATAGTAAATGTATGATAAAAGTTTTGAGTAAATCAAAAATTTCTTACTAAGTTTAAGAATAATAAAGGTTGGAGACGAAGATAATGTTCCGTTTTTTCTTGGAAAGCCCTACATTCAGTAATGAGGTCCACCGTGACCGCTGGAACTAGAGATTCTTGAAAATTTCTTGCGGCAAGCTTAGGAAAGGTATAAATACACCTAAGCACTCTGCAGCTAATCATTCCAACATAGACTACTTACTATTCCAGTACAGTGTACATTAAGGTAAGAGTCAAACTTGCTCAGTGAAATATGTTGTCGTTAGTTCCGTTATTGCAGCATTCCTTCAAAGCTTTTTTACATGTTAAGGCAAAGTTATACAATGTTATTAGTTGAAAATGGTTAAATATGGCATGCACCACGTTAGCTATATTGTATACTTTCATAGTTTTTCATTCCTGAAGAATTTCAACCTGAACAACGTGGACAGGAATTCGTTGCAAGCAGTTGCCGTAAGTGCTTGTGCTACTTAGTGTTACAGGTAAAGTAAGTTAACCTAACCCCCACTAACCAATTGTGTAACTTACAATGATATTATTATTTTATATTTTAACTAGATACATTCTCATCCAGCGACTTTGTGTATAGTTGTTGTTTTTTTCCCGGGTAGTCTAGCGACTAGACACTAAGGAATGGACAAGTTAATGTATGTGATCGGAGTCGTTGCGTTCTTCTGCACCGCGGATGCATGGAGCAAATTTTCAAGGGTTCGCCAAAACTCAACAGAATCCTCACAGAACCGACTGCAGCAGATTGCAGATTCGGAAGAAATCAATATGATAACCGTAAGTATACTTACAACGTAGTGTTCCTACGCTAAATGCATACAACATGGCAGACAGGTGCGTCACGCTTTTGGCTAATAGCGTTTAAAATACGTTAATCCACTGTGTACGCTATCACTTCGCAATCAAGTTTAAGGCTGTTTCATGAATGACCCAATTCATTTCCTATAACTATACTAGAAAGTCTGAAGTTAATTGATTTTTTTAAAATCAGGTTTCTAAACCCAGAAGAGGTATGCATGAATGGCTCATTTTAATACCAGTTCCCACTCAAGTGGACGAAAACCTGATTAAAATTAAACTCGTCATCAAACAAATAACGAAAGAAATAAAAGTTTCTATAGACTGAATACCAGTTATAATGTGATGAAATAAATTCATGAAAATAGTGAAGCCATTTGGAACATTGGATGTCAATCAATTTTCGTGAGATGATTTTTGGTTGTATTAATTATTTAGTAATGAGCTATCTTCTTCCAAAAGCCCGAAATAATCCGAAACCGGAACTACCCAGCAGAGACCCATTTCGTTACTACAGACGACGGTTACATCCTCCAACTGCACCGAATACCTTACGGTAGAAACTCGACCACAACATCCAAGAGAAAGCCCGTGCTTCTTGTGCATGGCCTCTTTGATACTTCAGCAACTTGGGTTCTCAACCCGTCAGATCGCGCGCTTGGTATTTATTATCTTTGACATTGTCCTAATGGTGATCAGATAACTAAACGGTTAACAACATTTTTGTTTGAATAGCTTACCTGCTAGCAGACCGCGGCTTTGACGTATGGCTCGGCAATTTGCGTGGTAACAAATATTCAGTAAATCACACGTCTCTTCCTACCGATCACTCTGATTTTTGGCTTTTCACGTAATTTAGTACAATTGCCTCTTCGTTTAAGTATAGTCTACAATAAAAGTTTCCTTTTGTACAGGTACGATCAGATGGGTCAGTATGATGTCCCAGCATTCATCAACTACATCCTTCGGAAAACCGGGCAAGACAAACTGTCTTATATTGGACACTCCATGGGAACTACCGTGTTTTGGATAGCGATGATAGTCCATCCCGAACTCAACGAAAAGGTGGAAGTGATGTTCGGTCTTGGCCCAATAGCTACTGCAACTTATCTTCGAATTCCATCTATACCGTTTTCCAACATTTTGGGTATTCTTCTGGTGAGTTGAAAGTATTCGCTGTAATTGAAACTAATTCGAATATTAGGAATAAATATCGGCGAGCAATTTCGGTAAACAACTTGTGAACGTATGTACTTTTCTGATAACATTTCGTAAAGTGCTTCTTGAACATGGTTGAAACAATGTGATAGAATATCGATCGTAAAAAGGTGTATTATTTATGTGATACCTTAACCTCATATATTTTGAGAAGGATATTTAGTTATATAGTATGGGGTAGGATGACAATGATACATGAACGATTATATGAACTCCAGCCGAAGCTGCCGTATTTGCAGAGAAGACCACTTTTGCCCGATGAAGGAGCCTTTGCTGAATTACGACGAATCATCTGTAAAGGCCGCATACGGAATTCGTACTTTTGCCGAAACTTTTACTTCATCAATTTCGGGGCGGATGACAGAAACATGGATCCCGTAATAACTTCATGAAAGAGTTCTTGAAGAAACCAGAAAGTTACGATTACTTGAATTTCAGGCTCTAGTGCCCGTTATTAACGCCCATGTCCCAGCTGGAACATCGGTCTACACAAATGCGCATTTCAGCCAAAGCTTTTTCACAGGTATGTTACTTTTATTGCCAGGCTACAAATATAACAAAGATTCCATTCCGTAAAACAGGCCAGGTTTATCGGGATTTTCGCCGTTACGATTGGGGTCGAGATAGGAACCTACAGCTGTACAACCAAACGAAACCCCCGCAATACGATCTGAGTCAAGTTACGGCACCAGTGTATCTGCTTTGGGCACAAAAAGATTTGGCTGCATCCTCCAAGGTATATATTTTACTCAGTTTTTTTTTCTATGTTAGAGTTCTATATCCCTGGTAGGAAGCGGCATGGTTATCCACTCGGCTGGGAAACGTCAAAGGTTCTTATCGTATAGAGCAGAATAACTTCAATCACATGGATTTCTTATGGGCCTCCAAAGCCAAAGAGCTCGTTTACGATAGAATATTTCGCTTACTGCCTGATCCGTCATCATAGGATTGGGAATACGAAGTTCATCTAAATTATGGTTATTGTTGTTTACGATTATCCATAGAATAACTTTCTTATCAGGCAGTTGTGCTAAACATAACTTAATTATTATATGACTTAACTTATTCCCATGACTGCTTTTCTCACAGAATTGTTATTTTCCCCCTACATCAATTACTTTCCGCCTGATTTCGTATCACAAAGTAGCAAGAAACAAAAATGGCTCCTATTTTCACCTTTTTCTGTTTTGTCTGCTTCCAAATGACTTCAACTGAATTATTTATTTCATTACTTACTTAGTTGTTTTTTAGGTAGTACACGAACTGAGAACTTCTTGCCAAATTATGAAAACCATGACAAGTGATTCATTTTCTTTCTTAATTACAACTTCAAATTTTTTTTCATTACATAAGCGTTACTGGGTTTTAAAAAACTGGCAGTGAAAGAACTAACCTCTTAAGGAAGCATGGCCTTTTTAAGTAACAGTATTAGAAAGAATACTTGTTTACTCTGCTTCTTACGAAAAGTAGTTTACTGAATAAATACATTAGTTCTTTTATGCGCCAGAAAAAAAGTGGCTGCGATTGAGTTCTTGATTATGTTTCTAGAAAAAGAGTGAAAACAATGTCCGTAAGATTCATAATTATACTCCGACAAAAATAACAGTTAGATATGTGAGAGCCTCGCTAGCGTAATGCTCAACGTTTTCTTATATCTGATGTTCAGCACTATTCTCTAAATAAACAAGATTAAGTCCGTTTAAAAATGAAAATAAACGTTTGTGGAGATTACAAGGTCAACTGGTATCGGTTAATAAACAAAAGAAGCAGAATAAGCGTTGAGATATCAGTTTATAAGGTACGTCATCCTTTATCTCTATTTGTTTTGTCCTTAAGGGGCATATCCACATATCACTCGCGAATATTTCACGTAATAGAGGTCCATGGAACGTTCTTAGTATCGCAATGTAAAAAAAAAGTTACCGCTTTAAGGTAACTCGAATAGACTAGCCATCCTTGTCTGAAGAAACGGGAGGTCGGAGCTAGTCAACCACCATAACCTCTCTAGAACGATTGTGAGATCTGAGGTAGCGCCACGAAACTACTGCGTTGTTATTCTCCTCTTCTATTCAAACTTACCGGTTAATTTTTAGCCTTTGGTACACGCAACGTCGACCAGTTATCCATAAACATCTTACACTCGTTCTCTTTCGTGAATATTAACATCCCCACTCTTAATAAAGAAATCGTGGTCGAGCTTCAGTAATTGTACCCAGTTAGGAGTCGGTTGTCATATACACTGCTACATAGGATATATACTGCTACGTAGGATACATCCGTGCTCTTCAGAATCCTTCATTTTATCCCATTAATCATACAGTTAGTCACGCTGTAACTGTAAATACCTCAAACACTTTCAACAAATATTGCGTAGTCCCTCTTCTTTATGAACCTGCTTGCAGCAAAAAGACAGCTTTCCGTTAACTTAACTAGAGTACATACGGGGCCATTCATGTAATCAAGCTGTAAACATGACTAAAACTATTCCTTGCGTCATTCCATCCTCGACGTTTGATACAAGGTTTGGTACATATTACTCTATGAGATTACTGGAGCACGTGATTTTACTCTGCAATTTAAGAAGTGTGACAAAAAGTTAAGAAATAATAACTGAAATAAGCAGTAACCAGTACGCACTACGAAAACAGAAAATATTACAAACTTCAGAAATGTACGAGTTCGGGAGAACGAAACATCCACCACAGTCAAAGGTACGTCTATTTCATTGCGCGAGGTGAATGCAGTGCTCAGATGGTTGCACTGTGTCGAAAAAAGGTCCTTTCACCGCTTAAAATACTGGTGAAAATATTTTCACCATCTGAATCTATGGTGAAAATTGTCAATTTGATGTTTGAAATTTTGATGAGGTTTTCACCAAGGGGTGAAAAAGACTTTCACCGCTGATGAATAAGATTATACTGGTGAAAAAGTAATATTTCGGGTAAAAATGGTCTGTTAGTGAAAATCATTGCGAAAATGAAAAATATATTCAGGTGAAAATGAAAGACAGTGGTTAAAGATCCATTTGGGTGAAAAAACTACTAAAGTGAAAACTATTACAGTGAGTGAAAAAGTTAAGCCTAGTTGAAAACTTCTGTGCGAGTTAACAAACTATCCCTTACGAAGCGTCACAGCGACCGTCAGCCAACGGTTAAGCTACTATGCGACGCTATGATCTGCTGACCATCGCTTAGAAAATTTCCATATGATATTTTGCACCCGTACCACTTGACCACACGTTCGAGACCGTCAGCACGTCAAACGTTTGCTGGCGGTCAGTTGATAATTGATCTTCTCACGGTTAGCTCGTATTCAGTCTATATTCGGTTGGCTTACTATTGGTTAATAGGTTCTAAAAGAAAATATGACGATAGAATTAATTGAACAGACCACTGTATTGGCCTAAAATTCAAGTTCCACTTCTGATACAAAATTGAAAAATTAACAATTAATACTGCATTCTTAATGGTTGATTCTTTAAAAATCAAAGTTCTCCGTTAAACCGCGAAAAATAAATCACCGATAACTGAAAACTTTCTCTGGGGAAACAGATCAGCAACGAGATCGTGGCTGACTCGAAAACTTTGTAGTATTTAAGTTTGATTTCTTTGTTGGAAGTTGGGAAAATGTAGCTTCACGGTTTTGGAGTACGTTGTTTCCATCGAAGTCCTTTTTCTGCTTTTCTCGGGAGTCCATCTGCGCTTCCAAAAGCATCCACCCAAGCCACACTAACATCTGCTTAGTTCCCACGTGTAAGAAGCAACTTGTTGTACTCTTGGTGTTCCGTTTCCCAGCTTCCTGGATCTGGCCGAATATACAATTTCTTCTCCGATGTTGAGGTTATACTTCGCCAGAGTGAGGAATCTTGAATGAAGACCTTGTTTTATAGCCGCTTAATTTGAATTTATTGGTATAGACTTACGAACGATGGCTTTTCTTTCGTCAACAGGAGACAATAAATTTTCCTAGCATACGTGTTCTGCCGAATCCAGTGTATCTGAAGATAGCTCACTTGCTAATTGGCCAAATAACATTTGACGGAGAATAGACAATCCCACTTCCGTATCTGCAACATAAACAACGGATATTTTATTTTAAGTTTCAAATTCGCACAGCAAAAAAATATCTAATGCCATATTTGCAGGTCTGCTCGAAAGATGTTCCACTCGATTTCCAAGAGTCGTGCATCCTTTCTTCTTTTCTTCGGACTTCTTGTTCCAAGAACTGATCTCTTTATTCAGATCGGGAATAAGACAGCACATTATGTGTTGAACCCCAACCCCAGTTCCTTGCATGATTGTACGTTCTTCAACGTTGTGATTGTCTCCGTCAGTCTGGAGAAGCAAGTCTTTAATAGGCAAGGATCTTAGATGTAAAATTACGAAAAATTTTAAGTACCAGTTTTGGATAAGCACCTTGATCCAATCCTTTTCGAATGCAGGCCAAAATTTTTCTTCATTCACTGTCATAGAGAGGATAATTAGAATCATCGTTACTTTCTGAACGAATCCCATTACTTTGCTGTCGTGTTGACCTTGACTGGAAATAAATAAATGAAATTTTAATGCTAACTGTATGTATCAGTGAGTCAACACGATAAAAAAGTTACTTCCGTGCCCGCGTCTCGGTCAACAACGCTGTTTTTGTCGAACATATCCTCCTCGTCTTCTTGGTGTCTCAGTCATGCAAACGAATTCCAATTTTAAGGAGCTGTCTGTGGGTACCTAGTTGCATTGAATTGTGGATGAGCAACCTTTTAATGGAGTGACACGATTACCTGAATAGTCCAGAATATTTGCTTTCTAGCGGGTTACAGGATTGATTCGTTCTTTATCTGGTCTGGATTCTTCGGCTCCAACAGTTGCAAGTGTCCTTTAAAGCTTTAACTCGAGTAATGTTTTCAACGTATCGTGGCTAGTCATTGTCTGTAGTACTGGGTAATACCAACAGTCATAACAAGATTTTCTCCCTCAAAGTGAAACAAAAGAAAGATTCTCAGATTTGTTTCCCAGTGAATCTAAAACAGATTTTGTTGTAACAACCTTACGGCCATGTTTGCGGCTTATTATTAACGAAATTTTATTATTTATTATTTACGATTATTAACGAAAGTTTTAAAAACGGGGTGAAAAAAATCAAGAGCTAACAAGGACGCGTCTATAAGACTTTTCAGACATTCAAAATGGTTAACGGAAACGTTTCTCATTGGATGCTTGCCAGGAATAGGGAAAAATCCCTACGCATGAAAACATTTCGGTTTAAGTTAAAAGAAAAGTAAGTGTGCTTAAATTACCTACTCCTTTTTGATTTATCTATTTAATTATTATTAGTTCCATTTTAAAGTCAAATAAGGAATCTTTTTTATATTTTACATTATACATTATTATTTATTAAAGTCTAGTATAATTAATACAATAAAAAAATAAATACTACTAATAATAAAATAAAGGATAAATAGTAAACAATGAATTGTAGATTGATATTTCAATTATTGATTTATTTTAAGTTATTCAGTATTCTATTTTTGCTAATAATATCACTCGCAGTTTTGTTGACAAGGCAACCCGGAATTTCCTGAGATATCAAGTTGCTGAACTACACTCATGTAATTAAAAACATCGTGTCATTTTATACCCCCTCCTGTTAATTCATTTAGTAGTAAGATCGTTCCGAATTTTGTTCAAGTTATTCGATACTGAACATTCCCAAATTAGTATTGTGCTCTCAGTCGTTACACCTCCGCATCATTGCTTTTAGTCTCCGTCGAACTATTTTAGTTATTTATACATAAATGTAATGGATTTAACATTACAGCTCCTATACTCGTTAATTTGTATCATATTTTACATTTTACATTATTTTGTATGTTTATATCGTTTTGCTGTTTTTATCGTTTCCACATTTTCGTTCTTGCATCATTTTGTTCTTTTCATTGTTTAATGCGTTTATCTTATTATTAATTTATTTCAAAAGAGGGCATTTAGGCTTGTGAGCCCGTGTCCCTGCTAAATGCATCATAACACACGTAAAATCGATACTGATAAGATAACACCATAGAACAAACGGTATAAAAATAATGATTGTACTTGTACTTCTAATTTGTCAACTGAAAAGAGTTTTTCTGGGTCAGAGTGTTTGAACTTGAACTTGAAGTGTTTCGTGAACGAATAAGACTCCTGAATTCTTTGATTCCTTTTAATTATCTAGTGTGAGACGACATATTTGTATAGTGCATATGATGTAAGTTAAGAACGTTACAATGATAACCCCAATGTGAATGGAAGCCTACGCTAAAACATGATAGTTATAGAAAAATAATTAAACTATTTTTAAAAATTATGAAATCAAATTAATAAATAAAATCAAACTAAAATCAAATTAATTAAATAATTAAAAATAAGTAGAGAAAAAGTAAAAAACTGAAAATTGTAGTTTTCGGGAACTCTTTTTTTTGCCATTGATCAAAACAAAATTATTTAAATGATAACTCGAGGAAAAGAACTTATGGTCTGGGAAGCCTTGTGTAACAGAAACCAATATAAAGAAATCAGGAAACTAATAACAGCTCTATAATTTTTATTAACTTGGTACACAGATGAATTGTAGAATATTAACGCAATACGAATTTCTACATATTCCGAGACGACAAATAATTATCTTTAAACATACACATTACTGAATTAAGTATAAGGAGCAGTAACATATAGGCATATTAAGCTACCGTAAAGCAACTTTTGGTAGACTGATCGCCAACACGGTTTTTCCTGAAAGACTGCGAGGCAGTTTCAGACCGTCCTGCAACGTGCTGACGGCAAGATGACCAACTGCCGTTAGCCAAGTGCGAGCGCGTCGTCAGCAGATAGTCAGCCAGTTTGTTGTTAGCCGACCTCGCTCGCAATACAAGTAGGCTGACGGTCGCTGTAACGTTTCGTAAGGGTATTCTTGTGAAAAAATAGATGTAGGTGAAAAAATAAAAGTGTCGGTTAAAAGATCATTTGGGTGACAACACTTCTAAGGTGAAAATTATTACAACGCGTGAAAAAGGTAAACCTAGTTGAAAACTTCTGTGTGAGTGGAAATGGTGGCCAAGCGAAAAATAAATTCAAGTGAAAATATAAAATTGTGGGTTAAACATATATTTCGCTTAAAAAGAGACAATCTGAAAATTATTGCAGCAGCTGAAAAGTAATACTCAGTTGAAATTTGTGCTAGTGAAAAACGGTGCACAAGTGAAAAATAAACTCAGGTGAATAAAATAAGAAACCGGTAAGAATATAGTTTAATAAAATTCAAATAGAAGGCAAAAATTCAGGTAAGCTGAAAGGTGTTTCATATGAATCAGAATGAACATGCAAAATAAAATTCGTATAAAGTGCTTAAAAAAACAAGAGACAAATTGTCCTGATAATTTTTATGCCAACAAATATTATATTCCGCAAATGTACAATTATGAATTTTACTTACTTTAAATTATGAATTAATTACTTTAAATTTTACTTTCAATTTTACAAAATGAAACTATCCGGCGATGTCGCAAACTCGCAACGATCTCTTTCGCCCTCTCCAACGTTTATTTGCTCCCTACTGCCGTCGGACATAGTTCGGTCGTTGGCAGCTGGCAAGAATCGTCTCATCCAACGCGACTAAAAGCTCGTTCGTGGATTTTTCATAACATAGCCCATAGTTTAACTCAGTTCAACATCACAGGTAATAGATTCAACTTAAATTCCTAAACTTTATTTCTTTGCCAGTGAAAAATGGATTCATTTCACACGTAGCCCACGTGGCCTCTTTCCAACGCTAAGTTCTGCGGCGTCGCTTTGAATGCTACCAATGCCTACCCTCCAGCGCTCAAGCAGCTTGGTTTCAGAAGGTTGTAACTCCAGATTATTAAATTCATAATAAATAATTCGTTTTACTAAATTCTTTATGCTCTTGAATCTTTGTAAACATTTATATTTAGCCCTAACCAACATTATTTTTCTAAACAGGAGCCCGTATGTTTGCACCATTGGCTGCACCAAAATGCTTTGCGAGAAGCTCGTGAACACTCTGAATTTTAACAGAAGCCCGACAGCACATTCGTCTGATAGCTTTAAATTTGCTAGAATTCAGTAATTCAGCGTAACTTTTTGAACGTGGAATGTAACATCGAATGTGAAGCTTTAAGCCAATGTTTCTGTGCTTGCCAAACATGTGCTCTTTATCTCTTGTCAGTCAGTGGTCCATTGATGTAGTCTTCAGATAAAATATTGTCATTTAAAAACTGTTGTTTGACTGTTTCATTTCGCACAATTATTAGTATTAATTAAGGGTGGGGGGTGGCTCAAAGCCAAAAAAACAAATAAATAGAATTTTCACCACCTCTTGATTTTCACACACTCCTGCGTTTTCACCGGTTAACCAATGTCACTAGTTAATAATTTTCACCATCTCTAAATTTTAACTGCTGTCTACTTCCACCGCCCATGTGATTTTCACCCACCTGTAGTTTTCACTGCACGGTAATCTTTGTTACTACTTACTTTTCAACACGACTTAGTTTTCACCAATACCTGATTTTCACCAAGAAAATATTTTTACCAATATGGGGGAAAAATTTTCACTTTCGCGTGAATTTTGCGGTGAAAGTTCCTTTTCTTGCCACAGTGTGGTACTAATGGGAACTTGATAACAAGATGGGCGGATTTTAACAGGAATTTTAAGCTGGTTCAAGTTCGGCCTAATTTTGGTTCGAAACAAAAAGTTGTACTTTATTTCGGATATTCTTCTTTTTAATAACAAGATTACTGTTAACACAAAACATAACCAAAAAACCATGAGTATTAAGATGTGGTATCCGTATATGTGTAAAAATTTAAGAAAATCAGGTAACTTCGAGAGAAATCGCGAGTCCAAAGTTGATAAAGTCAATACCCGAAGACGTGGTCGGACCTCGATGTTATGTCTGCTTGAGAATGACTTATGTCAAATCGTCTGTTTCATTACTTAATTATTTCTTTAGGTAATACACGAATCTTCGAAATTTTAGCTGAATTACGAGAATCATGGCAAGTGCTTCATTTTTACGTCTTAATAACGACTTCACACATCTTCTTTTGTTACATTATCGTTACTGGGCTTTTCGAAAAATGATAATGAAGGGCCTTCACTTTTAAGGAAGCATAGCCATTCTAAGCAACAGTCATAGCAATGTACCAGCGGCTCAAAAACAGAAGACGGTGTTGGAAGCGGGATGTTACCAGCCAACTCGACAAAAGAGGTATACTCAGGAAAGTGAGGTTTGGGTAAGTACGGCACAGTATTCCAGGCCGAAATGTTAGTCATTTTGAAATCGCTGCACTTTATTAAAAACATGGACATCAAGAAGATAGTTCTATTCACGGACTCGCAGGCAGCATGCAAAGCGATCGGTTTCTACGACAGAGTGTAAAACCCAACTTATCCAATCCCAAATAATTTTAACACTAATTGACCATCGTATTTTGGTAAACATTCAATGGGTCAGACCACATAAAAATTTTAAAGGAAATAAAAGGGCCGATATTTTAGCTAATGAAGCAACGAATAACGAAATCGCGCAAACTGGTGTCGAAGTCCCATCTTGTTGGGTCAAACGATATATAGAGATATCAAACGAGATATCAAATCGATATATAGAGATACAAGAGATATCAAACACCAAATGGAACTTTGAATAGCAGCGCAGTACAGCAGGGTACGCAACTAGGAAGCTTTTTTTGTTAAATAAATGTTGACGGTGCTAAAATTCTAGGTTCACTTAATCCTTGACATGAACTTATGCAGATTTTAACTGCGCACTGTAACTTCAATAATTACCTCCACCGTTTAAACTGAAAGACAGCCCTCTCTGCTCCTGTGGAAGAACCCGAAACGGTAGACCACTTTTTATGGAGGTGCCGACGTTTTGAAAAACAACGAAATTTTTTTAAAATACAAGTTTTAACTAGGGCCTGTTGGTCCATAGGTTTAGATGTCACTGGGCAAAACCGATTTTTGTTGAAGTCCCTTAAATATTATGTAAGAAGAACAAATCGGTTGAAATTTTGAAATAGATAGATTCGGGCAATACTCTCGTTAGCAAGCATGTCACTATTTAAAAAAAAAATGATAGTGTACCAGTTCATCTGCTCCTTCCAAAAAAAGCTGTTAACTAAACACATAATTAGTTTTTCGGGCACCAAAGAAAAAAATGGTTGCGCTCGAGAAGACTTCATTTATTTGTGTAAAAAAAGCTTTAAGAAAATGGCCTGTAGTATGTTCATAGTGACATACTATATATGTTAGTATATCTCTGAGAATAGCCTATTTCTTCCTGTGCTGTTTATCCATTACTGGACATTTATATCCGAATAAAGTTCTGCGGTGCGAACATAGTGTAAGGTCCGTGCTTATAACCCAGCAAAAATAGCGTTAAAACGTGTATGTCTACAAATTATCATTTGATACTAGATCGTGTTATTATTACAGCATTAACGTGCTAAGTATAGAATAATGGAATTTTTCGTTAGGAAAGGAATTGCCACCCACGTGTTACTCTAGTTAAGACCCAAAAACAAATCCTTTGTTGAATTTCCTTTTTGAATTCTTTTTACTTGTTAAGTAAGTGGTAATTGGAATGGGTCTCTTGATTTGTGTTGGATTATTCTGAAGTTTTTTACCCCTTATTTGATGTCCCGGATCTCAGTTAAGGGTAATGATTCTTAGACTGCCCAAACGAGAATTATGTAACTGGTTTAGATCTTCAGATACGTAAGACAACTGATGAAAAATAATTAAGCCCCTCTGGTCTTGAATCACACACACTCGGTTCACGCACTGTTTTAAGGCGTAAATTTCTTCCAGCACTTTAATTATGCAGAAGCATGTTTTCCTTAACAAAGGTCAGGATCCAGAATCCAGTCTCCAGAAAGTTAACAAAATCGTGCATCGTAAGTTGTATTTTCTCGGTTACGGAATAAACTAAACAGATAAACTCGCATGTCTTGTACCATTCACCAAATAATGTGTGCAACATAAGGGATTGTGCTGTGTACACCTTAAAAATTTCTCGCCTGACACCCCCCTACATCGAATCTTGCACCACACCTTTCTGCTATAGGGGAAGAAACTTTTCTGATATTTCAGGTTATTTGACTGTGGATCTAGTTAACGTTACCTCACACGACCTTCTGTTATGTAATCGTAGCCCTAAGATGAATCGATTCTGTCTTATTGTCTTGCAAGTGAAGGGACTAAGTAAAAACTAACCAGTTTACTTCTTACGACAACGAGAGCACTGTACATAATATGTAAAGGTCTTGACTAGCATAAATACAAGCTAGCATACTTATCCTGCTTCATTAGCACTGAAAGCATCTTTCCAAGTTAAGCTCTTTCTCGAGGTAAGAAAAACTCTCGGAACTAAATGTTAAGCAACATATTACTGTTTAATCTCATGTTGTGTGTCTCCAACAGAACCTTTACAAATTTCTTTCAACTTAATCTTATTGTATTTATTCTAGCAATGGCGCAAACTCTAGTAGATTATTACGAGGCATCCTCCAAGGCGTACCAATCAAAACACAGTCTGAGCCTTCTTCAGAAACTCTCGGAACCTGTCCAGAAGGGCTGGAGAATTGTTGACATCGGCTGTGGCACAGGAACCAACACTGAAGCCTTGGCCCATCTAGTTGGTGATTATGGCCTAGTCGTTGGGGTTGATCCAATCAGCGCGAGACTCGACCTGTTCAAGAACCGCGTCAAGGATCTCAATCTAAAACAGCTAACCATCGTCCACGCAGGTGCTGAAGCTTTGGAATATGCTGCGTACGCTCCATTGGACTTGGTCTTCTCCAACATTGTGCTGCACTGGATCAACGAAGATAAGCTGAGAGAAATTTTTCAGAAAGTACATCAAAGCTTAAAACCTGGCGGATGCTTTGCTGCTTCTCTAGCGGAGGTGAAACCAGACGAAGGTGATTTTCTGTACTTGCTCCTCAAGGTTTTCCCGAAAAGTGCGGTAGAAAAAATTTTCCAGTACGTTAATAGCCGGCGTCTAAGTTGGTACATAGAGTTGGCTCAAGAGTTCGGGTTTCGGATTGTTGACAAGGGGTACTTCTATACAGAGGTCAAATATAACGATGTCAAAGACATGGCAGGCAAACTGACTGCTTCCGTGGAACGAATCATCGACTTTGGAGACTATTTGTCACTGGAAATGTTGCAGAGTTCAGGAATGTACGAGTTCATGAAGGATGGAACCTTCACGACGATCAACAGGTGCAGCTACTTCGTTGCGCAGAAACTGTAATATATTACGGTTCGCGCCATTCGTTTTTGAGACCTTGGGGCTGTATCGTTTTGGTGCAGGTTTACAAGCTGGAACATTCTTATTCAAGTAAACAGTGTTATACTCTTTGAAATTTGAAAATAAACGTTGATGAACACCCTAGTTCAGCTGGTGCCCCATTAATGAACAAGCCAGAACAGAAATTAGGTTCTGATTCGTCAATTTTAAGATTGATCTTCTTTCACCTCTCTTCAACCGTCCATTCAATTTTGATGAACGCGGTAATAAGAACTATACGCAAAATCCTTTTTATTACATGCACTTTGCAATAGAATCTGCGCTAATTTGCCCCCAGTATTGCTTACACAAGCAACGTTAGAACGTTAGATATGACACTCCGTAGGAATATCATTCATTTGCCCATCGGTTATTCAGTTTCGAAATCATTATGAACGACCACAAAGACTAATAAGGTTATACGTACTCTCCACTAGTACAGTTTAATCTTATTAGGTTATTGTTGATTGATCAAAGTATACTTGTTTGAAAGATTTTAACAATGGTTATTGCGAAGAAGCAACGTTTTATTTTAATATAATCTTGTTTTTATGAATATTATTTTTAGGTGTTTTTCATTTCTAGAAAGTATGTCTTTTATTACCTATGTGTAAATTTTATTACTTCGTTTTTTGTCTGGACTGACCTCGATCTCTTTGACCCTACTTCCGACACGTCCACACCTGTGACCTTTGTCCACCTTTGATCTACCTGACCCCGAACACGTGACTTTAAACCATGCCTTTCTCCGTAACCTATATAACCCGATCCCGATTCTTTTCCCAAGTCAGTCAAGTCATATTAGTCTCTCTGTAGACACTGGTTAAGGGCATCTTTTAAGACCATATCGTATGTATATCACGACACGTGTCAATCGTTACTTTCCCTGTTATTTCGAACTTTTAAAACTAAGAAGTAGAGTGTGTGCAATTCTAGTGTGAACTAAATAAAATCAATTGCACCAAAATATTGGTCTACCTTTCTTATCGCTCTCAAGTTACTAACCTTACGTTAAATTTAATTACGATGAAGTTTTGCTAGATCAATTGGCACTTCATCATAGTTATTAATTAAGCCGGGTTCACACTAGTGCTTGTTTGGCAAAACTGTTCGGCAACTGGCTATTAAGCCCCCCCCCCGCCCCTTATTGTACCTGCGAGGCATAAACGAGTGGCCACAAACACAGTTCGTCAAAAAACAATTCATTTTGTTTTTTCGCTTGTCTCTTGCACTCAAACGTCCTGCGAAGCCGACTTTGTAGTTCACAGCAGACGAAGTTCAGTCCAGGAGAGACAATAATATAAATTAAATATATTGATGATATTATATATTGATGATATTGATATAATCACAACATAATAATAATAATATATTAATAAAATATTTTTAAACTAAGCGAATTCTCCATATTGACAGCTCTGTTGACCTTTTCTATTGTCGCTGTCGTCTGCTAGAAAACACTGAACAACAAATACGCCGGGTGCCAGTGTGAACACACTGTTTGGGTGTTTGCCGCAAGCACATTCGGCAACAAGCATTTTTCAGCAAACGAAGCGGTTGAGTGTGAACCTAGCTTTAAAGCCGATTAGTTCCCTTGGTTTTACCACGCTGAGTTCGCTTCGGGGCCCTATACAACATAAGATTTATTAAAAGCAAAGAATGGCGAGGTTATGTTTTTCTATTCGTAACTTTGAGTACCTTTACAACATATGGCAACCGAACTACGCAACTTTGCAAATTCAACAGTGATCATACTCCGGTTATAAATGGATATTACGTTATCTGCGAGTCTATCTTCCCGCAAGTCTGCCATCGTCTATTTGGAAGGTGTAGCCACTTTCTGCCGACACTACTGACAGTTTCTTTGCAACCTTTTAACGGCTTCTCTTCCCCTAAAGACCCATAAAAATTTCTGAAGTGGGCCAACACTTCACACACAATTTACACCGGCATGCCTAAGCCGCTGGTGGAACTCAGTGATACGCATTCGATGAGGGGACGTTTCGCTGGGAGGATGACTGGATGCCAATCGTCAAACAGAAGTTTTATCACGTCAGTTTTGCCGCCTACTCGAAGAAGACCGTCTTTTCCCAGAAACAGGTTGAACAACAATAAACGGGACATTTACTTAAGGGTTTCCCGTTCCGTAGTCCCGTAACCCCCGATACTGAATACTTGACGCTTGACACGGCGTCCCGATACCTATCAACGATCCTGGTGAAGTTGGCGCTGTCTTCGGGATCAAGGTTAAGATCACCCCAGGCTGTGGTTCTTGAATTAACCTGGACGGAAGCAGCTTGGAAGGCCGGGCGCATTTCATCCTCGTTTGGCAACCAATGCAAGTCTTTGGACCACGAAGACTCCTGCTGGTTAAAGAATTCTGGCCCATTAAGCCAAACGGGGTCTAAGACCGATCCATTCACCAGCCTGGATTGGGTCGTGATATCGCAGCAGTTCATACGTCCAGGTCTGTAGCGCCATTCCAAGAACTCGGTGAATGTGTGAATCTACCCGATACGATGGCTGACGAACAGCTCGTAATACGAAGTGGTAGTCCTTGTCCAGTTCCTGACACACGAACTGTCAGTCCAGAACCATCGCCTCCCCACCAAGGGTGTCAAGGCTTTCTGGACATATTGGGCTAAGCGGGCTCCAAGTAGGGCCTCCAACCATGTAGATCGTCTTGACCTGAACAAGTCTAGTTTTTGTCACGACTAGATTAATTGGACTTCACCGTCAGCGTACCTGTTACGCAGGTAGACAGCCGTAGAGAAAGCTTCTTTGGACGTATCCACGAAGGTGTGTAGTTCCGAGGATTCGAGATATTTCTCGGTGAGGAAGAGGCATCTGGAGATCTTGAAGTCCTTCAGCTCTACGAACTGTTCGATCCACTGTCTCCACCACGAAATGACTTCAACCGGAATGATATCGTCTCAACTGAGCCCTCTCGGTCCAAGTTCAAGATGCTTCATTTTGGCCTTCACAGTCAGGGGTGGAAAGAGACCTATAGAATCGAAGATACCAGCCATCTTGCTCAAGAGACCTCGTCTCGTAAATTAAGGTCTCCGTTGGTCTGTAATCCTAAAAGATCCCAAACTGGTCTCCAGCAATATTTGGAGGATCTTTGCTACGGGCATCCTGTCCGATGAGACATCATCATCACCTGCTTCTTGAATAACTTGTCACACAGGCCCTGCGGTCTCAGTGCCTTGGTTAGCTCCGCAGACTCGGAGATCCACTTAGTCAGGCGAAAATTGCCCTTCGCTAAAATCTCGCAGACTGCGTAAGCTCGCTGAGTGGTTTCGTGCACGGTTTTGGGACTGTCCATGTAATAGTCCTCTTCAAGATTTTCTGTGATATCCATCACAGCTGCTAAAGCTTCTTTATGACTGGTGAATATTGCAATCACTATTACTGACTCGCCTATAAGACTCAGGTCAAGGAGATGGGCCCTGAACCTTCCCGCGAAAATCTTAAACGCGCTCGGGCTTCACTAGCATGTTTCGAGCCTCTCAACTGCTTGCAAGTGTGCGGAACTCATTAAGTCCCTTCGGCTAAAGCTGGCTTTTAGGCGACTCAGTACCTCCTTGCAAGCCTTCTCCCCACGCTCAAGGCGATCTCCCTTAAGACTGCGTCGCATGCTGGCAAGTTTTTCTCCTGGAGACCTGTCCGTGTCGTGAACCAGGGATTTGAACAGGTCGATCCAGCTAAACCGTTTGACTGAGGCCCGGTCGTACATCTCAAGCTCTGGCCGGATAGAGTACCTGCAATCGAACTCACCAATCCCAGCGTCCCGGACGTCGACTCCTGCCCTATAATTGTTGATTCAGTCGTCTGGAGCTTCAGATGATATTTTTGGCAATCCTAGCGGGAATTCCAAGACCCATTTCGTGATTCCTTCTTGCGTTGGGACGGCCCTGTCGCCAAACGCGCGCCCTGCGTCTTCACGGACGGGTTGCCGTTAAGGGCTGTTTGATCTGGCAGACCCAGTCTCTAAGCTCTGCAGCTCCTCTTTACTTCTCACAACCTCGTCCCGAGTCCTTGCGGCTTGAGCCAGAACCTACTCAATCTGCTGACGCCTTTTGACTAGCTCTTCCTCGAGTATGGAAGAGTCGTCTCCAAGGGGTCCGAAACTTCCAATGATCTTCGTACACCTGGGCCGTGTTATCACTGTTATCAACCTGTTGTCTCCATGTTATCTCCCTGTTATCTTATGATATCAAATAATCTTCGTACGCTTTTCCTCGGAGTTTCAGATCCCTTGGTCGTCTCTGCCCTCAGGAGAACTGAGTTACGGAGACTCGTCCTTTCAAACACTAAAGAAGCGTAGTCTTTGTGGAGTTCCAGGTACTCTTCTACGGCTTCTGTCACCGTCTCTGTTTTGCTAAAGCACGAAATCTGTATTTCGACCTCTCTTCTGCCATGTTATCTTCCTCAAAGTCCAAGATTTTATCGTTGATCTCGGTAAATAACTTTATGGCAGCCTGGCTTTTCTCGACCAAGGTTCTCATTGCCCTAAAATGACCCACTGTTGGCGACGAGTTCGAAGATGGCTTTATGGCCTTACATGATAACATGATTTCCCGTTTAATTGGCCATTCTTCTCCTCCTTAACTTTTCCAGCGAGAGTTCTGCAATGGTCGAGGCAACGTGCTCGTCACTCACTCTTCGGACGTCAAAATTTCTTTGTGCCATTTGTTACGATCAACGCAACGGACTGACTTTGATCTTGCAACGCTGAGGAAGGTCTAGATCCGGAAGGACCAGAATGTTAGAAGGAACCTACGGAGGACCAGCTTTTATGACAAGAGCACTGATTGATGAAATGGCTTGAACTCTTAACGTTCGAAACGGACTAATTTAAGGAATCTATGGAACGTCTGAATTCGCGTCTATAGATGTGTTTACTGTTGGTGTAGTGTGCTTAGGTGGTTCGCTTTTGTTGGCGTGCAAGTAAACTACAATTTCGCAAAACAAAATATTTTAGACAGGTGAATAACAGATACAAAATGAAACGTATCTTGTGAACTCGATGTCACAGCCTTCCTTCCTTGAGGGTGGGTAGCTGAACTCTGAACTAGAAGAGGCTGTTGCGCTGACCTCACAAGGTCAAAACCAGACCTGTGAAGGCAAACGATTGGTTCACAAAAAAATTCCACCATAGGAAACCAGTTGTTCGAGGGGTCTTTGTCTCCAAGTCACTTGGTGACAGAGCTTAGAGGTCATTATATTATCGTTACTGGCTTTCCAAAACATTATAATGAAGGGCCTACACTTTCAAGCAAGCATTGCCAAGAAAGAGTAGTAGTTACTCTGCTTCTTAAAAAAAAAAAAAAGCTGATTTCGCTGAATAGGTAATTAGTTTTTTGAGCACCCAAAAAAACTACTGGGTTCGAGGACTTCATTATATTTGTAATAATGATAAATTTATAACGTAGTCGCCGTTAAGGTCCCCATGATTATATTCCAATATAAATATCATCAAAGATACGTGCGTCTATTGTATATTATTTAGTAGTAACTTATTATCAATAATAGTGTTGAAGATACCACTAAGTAGTAACTGAATTGTTCGTTAGGAAAGAAATTGCCCACGTGTGCATGCTTAGCCCACAAAAACAAACCTATGTAACATTTCCTTCTTAAAACTCTTTTCACTACTTGATTATTCAAAAATTCTTTTCTTGTATGATGTCGGTTCTCAGTTAAGAGATCACTCTGACTGCTCAAATGAAGATCAAAACTGGTTTAGATCTTGAGACAAGTATGTTAATTGTTGAAACAATAATAAAACCCTTCTGGTCTTGAACCAGCCCTGGGTTCACACATTATTTGACCAAGGCCTTTATTCCTGCCAGCGCTTTATTATGCAGAGAAACCTTTTTATTAACAAATCTTAGGTTCCAGAATCCAGTTTCTAGATATTAACAAAATCATGCGTCGTAAAAATGTAAATTTCTCAGATACAGAATAAACGTAACAGATTAAATCACATATTCAGTTTCGTTCTTCAAAATAACTTGTGCGATGCAATATACTGTACAGTGCAATGTAGATCGTATCAGTTTTAGCCCACACTGAATCCTGGCTATGTCTCTGAGTGCCACACATCCTTTAGCTATAGTGAAAGGAACACAAAAGTTTCGTTGGTTTCTAAGAAGCAATTTTCCCTCTTGAAACCGGTTTATCCCAATAAATCCGGAAACGACAATAGATTGTGAATATAGTTAACATTACCTCACAAGACCCTATGTTATGCAATTGAAGCCCTAAGATTAATCGAGTCTGTCTTATTGACTTGGAGGAGAAAGGAGTAGGCGGTAAAAAAACTAACCAGTTCACTTCTTCCAACGACGACAGGGAATTTGCGTATTCTCCAAAGGCCTTGGCTAGTATATATAGATGCGAGTACACTTGTCCTGTTTCATTCGTACAAAAGGCATCTCTCCAAGATACACTGTTCGTCAAGGTAAAGAAAATTAATGAAGTTAAAGCTATAGGTAGTTTTAACATACATGTAACTCTCGTTACCCTGTCTTCTATTAACTTAATATTATTTTATTTAGCCTAGCAATGACAAAAACTCAAGCAGACTACTACGAGGCAGCGTCTAAGGAGTACCAATCAAAACACAGTCTAAGTCTTCTTCAGAAACTCCCGGAACCTGTCCAGAAGGGATGGAGAATCGTCGACATCGGCTGTGGTACAGGAACCAACACTGAAGCCTTGGCCCGTCTAGTTGGCGAGGATGGCTTAGTTGTTGGAGTTGACCGTTGAAGCGAGAGACTCGACCTGTTCAAGAATCGCGTCAAGGATCTTAATCTGAAACAGTTAGCCATTGTCCACGCAGGTGGTGAAGTCTTGGACTACGCTGCGTACGCTCCGTTGGACTTGGCCTTCTCCAACATTGTGTTTCACTGGATCAACGACGAGAAACTGAGAGAGATTTTCCGGAAGGTGCATCAAAGCATGAAACGTGGCGGATGCTTCGCTGCAGCTTTCCCGGAAGTGAAACCAGACGAAGGCGATTTTATATACTTGTTCCTCAAGGTTTACCCGAAACATGTAGCAGAAGGAGTTTCCCAGTACTTTTTTAGTCGGCGTCTGAGCTGGTATATAGAGATGGCTCAAGAGTTCGGGTTTCAGATTGTAGACAAGGGGTACCTATATACAGAGGTCAAATATAACGATGTCAAAGACATGGCAGACAAACTGAATGCTTCCACGGAACATTACATCGACTTTGGAGACTATTTGTCACCGGAAATGTTGCAGACTTCAGGAATGTACGAGTTCAGGAAGGACGGAACGATCACCACAGTCAACAGGTGCAGCTATTTTGTTGTGAAGAAACTCTAGTTTATTACGAGTCACGTTATCCGTTGTTGTGACCTTAAGGTTGTATTGTTTTGTGGTCGGAGGATGTAATGCCAATTATTTTCCACTTTATGACCTGAAATATTCTTTCCAAGTAAACAATATTATTTGTGAAAACGAGAAACACCACGCGCTCCAGCAGGTGAATTAAGAAGTCTGTGCGCCTGTCGGAGTACGAAAAATATTAACGAAACTTTTGAATTATTTTATTTTTTGCTTTTCCTAATTTTTGTGAGAGTTGGTTGCTTTCGCCATCTAGTGAGTATTTCTGAAAGTAGTTCTGTAAGGCAGAGAAGACGAGATTTGGGTGGGAGTAGACAGAAAGAAACAGAGGAAAAATACAGAATCATCTTTTCATTATCGGCCCTTATTTCTCTACTGAATTTATGGAATTTTTTATACTATCTATGTCTGTTCAAAACTTTAAAAGAAAACAGAAATGTTAATAGAGACCTCGGATCAGCTAGTGTCTTGTTAATTGTCAAGTCAACACGTGAAATATATAATAAATTGTCTTTAACAGTAATGGAAGTGTACTAGTTACTCTGTTCCTTACAAAATGTTAACTGAATGCATAATTAGTTTTGTTAGATACCCGAGAAAACGCTGCTGGCTTCGAGAAGACTTCATCATGTTTGTAATAAGGATAAAAGAATAACTGGTCTGTAGTATTATGTTTACAGTTCGCACACTATGCTAGTATAATTGCGAGAATGACTAATTCTTTCCTTGTGTTATTTGTCCAAGATTGGTCATTTATATCTGAATAAGTTCTGCACTGTGAACTTGGTGCAAGATCCCTGATTTTTCTCCCGCTAGAAAACCGTTAAACACATGTATGTCTATCAATTCATAGTAAATTATATAATTCAATTGTTTTGAAAACGTCAGTGTGGAATAATTAAACTCTTCAATAGAAAAGGTAGTATCACCCACGTGTAATCCAAGCTTAGACCCCAAAAACAAATCCTATACAAAGTTCCATTTACAAAATTTTTTATCTACTCGATTATTCAAACTTTTTTTTCTTGTCCGATGTCCAGTTCTCAGTTAAGGTTAATCAACTCTTAGACTGCTCAAACGAGATTCTTGTAACTGGAATAGATGTTCAGATAAGTAGGTCAATTTTTGAGATAATAATTAAACCCTTCTGCAGGTTTTTAACCCACACTGGGTTCAAGTATTATTTGAACAAGGCATGAATTTCTGCCGGCACTCTAGGTACACAGAAACATGTTTATCGTAACAAATTTTGGGATCCAGAATCCAGCTTCCAGAATGAAAGCTTCCCAGTACATGATGGACAGCGGGTCTCTAGTATGAATACTGGTCGGAGACCCACACAATCGTTTTTGTGCCGTCAGTGTAGTTGTGAAAGGTCAAACCCATATTGTTGTTCCCCACTATCCACTTCCTTTTTAACATGATGTTTAATACTGGGTGATAATCAGCAAAATCTTGCGACCTAAAAGGCAATTTTCTTGGTTACGAGATAAACGTAACAGATCAAATTGCATATGCCGTTTCATTTTTCAAATAACGTGCAATACAAAAATACTGTACAATGTAGATATTAACAGTTTTAGCCTACACTGAATCCTGGCTATGTCCCTGGGTGCCACACATTCTAAGCTTTAAGTAAAGGAACTCTTGGAAGTTTCCTAGAAGATTTTTCTTCTTTAAACCGGCTTACATTAACAAGGTATTATCCAAAAAAGCTACTGGATTCTGAATATAGTTAACTGTACCTCACCCTATCCCTTGCTTCGTATCTTAGCTCTAAGATTAACTGGTTTTGTCTTACTGTCTTACAAAGTGACGGGAATAAACAAAAACTAACCAGTTTGCTTCTCAAGGCAATGAGAGGGCCCCTACAAAATTTCTATAGGTTTCTTGAAGTCCCCTCCTGTCCAGCTGTAAATAAATGCCAGTAGGCTTGGAGCTGCTTCATTAGTACAAAAGGCATCTCTCCAAGGTACACTATTCATCAAGGTAAGAAAATTTATGTAGTTCAAGTTAGAACTAAACTTTACGCAACATATATAACTACATAGTCTCACTACCTAGTCTTCTTTTAACCTAATCTTACTGTGTTTAGCCTAGCAATGGCGCAAACACTAGCAGATTTCTACGAGGCATCGTCTAAGGGGTACCAATCAAAACACAGTCTGAGTCTTCTTCGGAAACTCCCGGACCTGTCCAAAAAGGTTGGAGAATTGTTGACATCGGCTGTGGTACAGGAACCAACACTGAAGCCTTGGCCCGTCTAGTAGGCGATCATGGCCTAGTCGTTGGGGTTGATCCAATCAGCGCGAGACTCGACCTGTTCAAGGATCGCGTCAAGGATTTCAATCTGAAACAGTTAACCATCGTCCACGCAGGGGCTGAAGCGTTGGACTATCCTGCGTACGCTCCATTGGACTTGGTCTTCTCCAACCTTGTGTTGCACTGGATCAACGAAGAGAAACTGAGGCAAATTTTCCAGAACGTGCATGAGAGTTTGAAACCTGGCGGATGCTTTGTTGCATCTTTCGCGGAAGTGAAACCAGACGAAGGTGATTTTATATACTTGTTCCTCAAGGCTACCCCGAAAAGCGTGGCAGAAAAAGTTTTCCAATACGTCAATAGCCGGCGTCTGAGTTGGTACATAGAGTTGGCTCAAGAGTTCGGGTTTCGGATTATAGACAAGGGGTACCTCTATACAGAGGTCAAATATAACGACGTCAAAGACATGGCAAACAAACTGACAGCTTCCATTGAACGTATCGTCGACTTTGCAGACTATTTATCACTGGAAATGTTGCAGACTTCAGGAATGTACGAGTTCAGGAAGGACGGAACCTTCACGGCAGTCAACAGGTGCAGCTATTTCGTTGTGCAAAAATTGTAATCTATGATGTATTGCGCTATCTGTATTGGTGATGTTGTGAGAACTGTTTCAGTGGTAAAATGCATAACATTTTCAAACTTTCTGATTTGCAACATTGTTTCTCTATATAAAAATTATCAAGTCCGTTTAAGATGGGAATAAATTTTAATGGAGACGGCATTTCAGCTCTTGTCTTACAACTAAACAAACGAAAGTATAAAATGAGTTACATTGTTTGTGTTACGTCTGATCTATCTTTACCCCTCATTTCATTTATCAGCAATTGCATGCAGTACTGTTTACGCAAGAAACGTTCGTAGACTGTTGACATGGCAGTCCGTAGGAGTCATTTATTTGTCCATCTAGTGGTCAGTTCCGAATCATTTCGCGACCACCGGGAGAAACAAACGAGTACAAGCATATTCCTTGGTCTAGGTGTACACGTATTCTCCACTAGTGCCATTTTATTTTTATGAGCTATCTAGTGCAACAAAACAACTTGGGTGATTGCTTTGCAGCTAAAATCTTCCCTGCCCAGAATTTATTTTTTTTGTTAAAACAGGAATGCTTTGTTTAAGATGTCGGCTTTTTGTATTTCGTTTTGTTCGAGATATTGCTAGTGAAAGTAGAGTCGGTATATAGTGACACAACCACGGTTCCCTACAGGTTATGTGCTTGTACCTGACATGAAAGACCGAGATAAAGTTTTGAAGTATTTAAGACAATGACCTCCGTTGTATAAGTTGTTTTGACTGGAATGTAGACGGATGAGAAGACAAAAAAACTGTAAGATACCGACTGTTCATGGCCAGCCCTAACACACGTACTACTGTGAGCTAGTGAAGCCTTTGAGTTTGAAAACACAGAGAGATAAATCCTGTCGTTCTTGACATCCTCCCCACCCGGCGAAAATCTACGATTTGCAACTGCTCTGTCCAGCCGGGTATCTTTCTTCCAGCAGTATCACTAAATATAAACGTGTTGATGGACGTTCCAGCAGGATCACAGCCGTTCAGACTGGCTGTTAAAGGCTGACTTAAGCACCCGAAGATATCACTTCGAGTTGATCAGTCAACACAACTTAGCTGCAAAAATACGTACTTTAAAGAAAAAGACGTCAGCAGGACAAGCCATTGGAGATTATTGCAAACGATATGGAGCGATAGAGCTTGCTGCGAGAACACTGAAAATGATTGATTCTGTGACCAATAAGAAAGCATAAGTCAAGGAGATATCAGCACATAGAGATTCAATTAGACTACATTACATTTCCTGAACTGAGTATCAAATTATATTTACTTTTTCATCCTATACTTTGTACCATATAATGAGCCATCTTGGGATATCCCACACGTCGCTTGTCTAACAGATAAGTATAAAAAGTCAGTGACACAAACAGTACTTTCCAAGAACAAAAGCTATCAACTAGACGGTCAGTAATTGGTCTATTAACGCACCTAGTGAAGACCCATGCACTTGTATGGCTGCTAGTCTTGTTTCAAAAAGGTCTCTCATTGTCTGTGTGTGAAGGTCTTACTGGTGTTTTTTATATCATACAAGACACCAAAGACCTTATAGTTTACTCAAAAGCCCTGCAGCTTCCCCCTAACCCACAAAGCTTTATTTTTACTTCGCAGCAAGATATATTTCTCTATGGAACTGGCTTATTTCAATCGGGTATTGCCTAGAAAACATACTGGATTCTGACAATGGTTAGCATTTCTTCACACTCCCGTTAAGTTATATAACCCTAACCATTTACGGTTAACTCGAATCTGTCTTCCAGTCCTTGCTGTGAACATACGACACGAAAACAATAGGAAAGTATTAAGCAAGTTTACCATGTAAGGCAACGGGAAGACCTCTACATTGGGTCCAAAGGCTTCTCGATGTCCCTTCTTGGCCGGTTACAAAATGAATGCGAGTGCCCTCCAGCACGTTCATTAGTGCTCAATGTACCTGCCGAAAAATTTTGTTTCTCAAAGTAAAAAACAAAAAAAAACGTGAAATTAACGCTGAAACCAAACTGTGTCGAGTATTTCATTCCTTGTGGAATCTGTGGCTGGTCACTGAACACGCGGACAGTAATCAAACAATATCATTATGAAGATTTAATTGAAACCATACGACGTAGTCCGGTACTTATAAAGCTGTAGAATGTAAATCTTTTCAGAGAATAATAATAATATATCAATGTTTAGTTTTTTTTTGAATTGCAAGGGCCTGCTCTAACTAGAACGTTGCCCTCTTTGTCTTTACGTTAAGAAAAATTCTTAAGAATTGTATCAAATTTTAGTTCAATGTTTGTATCGATGTTTAGGGTTGAGAACACAGGTTTATCATACGAGTTAGTTACAAAAAAACTTGTTTGTAAGATTTTGATATGGTCGTTACTATGTTGCCACTTCTTCGTATTTATCAAGTGGTTAAGGTCAAACTTTAGACAACATTACATAATCAAGCATAAAATGGTTAAGGTTATAAACATTAAGGTCTTGGTAAGATAACAGAGTCTGCGCATATCATAGCCTAAAACAAAGTATTCGTTACCGGTATTATCAACCTGGTGGGTTAAAATGTCATTATCATCTTTTAAAAAACAATTCTAACAATTTGTGCAGAAAACCACTTGGCACAAGTTCAGCTAAGACAGACGGATGGGAAATAATGTTCTGATTCTCAAATGGGATTCACGTGAGAAACACCAGGACTACAGAGGCCTCCAGGTCCATTAATCTTCTGATGAAACCTACCACAGAACAAGATGAGAGCCACCTGAATTACTAATTCGGGTAAAGTCAGTGGCACGTATAGGTACTGTAGAATAAGACTTACCATTCACGCTGGGATAACAGTGCTAATGCATTCATACTCGAACTTGCGACATTGTTCATCTTACTGTTTAGCATGCTGTCAACACAAAAGAAAAACTATTTATACCCGGAACATTATGTCAGAAGATCATCACAATGCATATCATTTATGCGCAGTTGTTGCTACCACTGACTTAATACAATCACATAATTAGTTACATACACTTATCTAGTTACAATAACAAAAGCTTTTTTTCTTACTTCATAAGTACAGTAATGAGCTTAAAAAAAAATGTCTCCCACCAAGAATTTAGAAAGGGGTTTTGTCGTAAATTTCTCTAACTTTCTCTTACTACAGGTATGGAGTGGAGTTAAAACACTGGGTTAAGGAAGTTATAAAAAGTATCAAAGCATGGTAACTTTCACCCACTGCCAACTAATTCGCAGCTATAGTGGTTCTGAAGCCACTTTCTCTAAATTCTTGTTGTGGGACTTTTTTATATTTTGTTCACGACTGTGCTGTAAGCTGTGCTAAACGGCTTGACAGAACTGCATTGGGCCCATTTCGGCTTCTTTCTTCGGACAGCGTGGATGTCAAATATCCATTCAGAGCTGTTAAGACGTGTCTAGACGCTGTCCCAGTTGTGGTTTTTTTAAATACCTTTGAGCCTCGTGTTTGTAACAGCAGGATAGCAACCACGGACACGAGCAGGATCCGGATAAAAGTTTTGGTAAATTTTTGCACGGCATTCGTTGATCTGAAATATTTCTAATAGTTTAGTTTTTGCTCTGAAACCACAGAACGAAGCACCAAGTTTTTCGAAACCAAGAGTCGAAGTCGTAACAGAACTCCAAGAAAAAAATCTACGAATTCCAAGATAACCCAGAACAATCGACATGAAAATCAAACTTCTCAATGCAAGAGGCTTGTCGGAAGGTATCTTGAGCCTTGCAAATATTTGACATGCTTTAAGTTAGAAAACAACTAAAATCAGTGTCTATAATGCACTGATTCCGCTTTTAGGCTCTTTTGATGAGACGTCCGAATTTGTGGCCTATAAGAGCACGAAGGTGGTGGTCGGAGGTGAAGTGAGGCCAGCGACTATTATCGTCAACGATGGGAAGATTGTAGCGATTGAGAACTACGCTTGTCGCTGGGAGGACGTAGCCGACAAATATACATCAAACCAAAAGGGGTATAATCCCATTTCTGATGACTAATAAATATAGTTTAAAAAATGAAAATCTATAACAATCAAAGAGTTCCCTTTGAATGTATTAATTTCGCTATCCACTGTTTTTTAGATCACAACCAGATCTTTCGATCCTCGATGCTGGAAATTTGGTCATCATGGCTGGACTGGTGGATTCCCACGTCCATGTTAACGACCCCGGGCGAACAGAATGGGAAGGATTTCCCACGGCCACAGCAGCAGCAGCGGCTGGTGGAGTAACGACAATAGTTGACATGCCATTGTAATCCTGTGTTGTTCTAACAAAGTTATTTGAATAGCGTTTAAACGCAAGTGTTTAATTTAATAGAAATTCATTGCCTCCTACGACTACGTTGGCGAATCTCCGCCAGAAAACCGAAGCTGCGACGGGCAGGATCGTTGTAGACGTAGCTTTCTGGGGAGGAATCATTCCTGGAAACGATGTAAGGTTACATCACATGTAACAGAAGAATTTTTAAAACCATGCACTAGGCATGCATCAGAAAGTTCATTAGAACGTATATAAATGTTCATGACACTAAATTGTTACATTAAGATATTTTTTAAATAAATTTTAGGAAGACTTGAAGCCTATGCTGGATGCTGGAATCTGTGGCTTCAAATGTTTCCTCTGTCACAGTGGCGTTGACGAATTTCCAGCGGTTGGGAGAGAAGATCTGGAAAAAGCTTTTCTTAAACTCAAAGGAACACGCGGAAAAATACTAGTAAAAGATTTATTTTTTAAATAAATACTACAAATAAAATAGTAAGTCATATACATGATGGTGTAATCTATAAATTATGTTTCAAGTTTCACGCGGAACTTTCGTGTTACGACTGGACAGCGGATGCGGAATCTGAGCCAACCAACTACAGGACTTTTCTCCAAACACGTCCCCCAAGCATGGAACTCGAAGCTGTGAAGCTAGTCATAGAACTGAGCAGTAAATATCAGTAGCGCACAAATACTAATTCCATTTCCACTGATATTGTCATTATATGTTTCTTATGTTCCTGAAGGGTTCCTTGTCATATTGTGCATTTGTCATCTGCCGAAGCGATTCCATTGATCGTACAAGCTAAAGTTCAAGGTATTCCTCTGACAGTGGAAACTTGTCCCCACTATTTGACCTTGAACGCTGAACGGATCCCCAATGGAGCTACGCATTTCAAGTGCTGTCCGCCGATCAGGGACCAAATGAATATGGTTAGTCTAAACTAATCAGATTCTATGCGTGCGTTAATCATTTTTAAATCGTATTACTGTATTTCAGGAGAAGCTGTGGGAAGCAGTGTTGGACGGTACCATCGATATGATCGTCTCGGATCATTCTCCAGCTCCTGCAGCGAAAAAGTCGCGTGATACCGGTGATTTCCTAACAGCTTGGGGTGGTATATCTTCTCTCCAGCTGGCCCTTCCCTTGATTTGGACGGAAGGGAAAAAACGCGGTCTGAAATTAACTGATTTAAGTCGCTTAATGAGCCAAAAGCCAGCTCAGCTCGCCTCTCTGGAAGAAAACAAAGGTTCGCTGTCCGTTGGTTTGGATGCCGATCTAGTCATTTGGGATCCTGACGAGAATATCACGGTAACTATATTATAACTATAACGGTAAAATATATTATTGTATAGAATAACAGACTCAATAATGAAACGTGTGCTTGAGTCAACAGGTTACAGAAGACAATTTGTTTTTCCGCCACAAGTTGTCACCTTACTTGAACGAGACTTTTCAAGGAAGAGTTCATCTGACAGTGCTAAGAGGACGTCCGATTTATTTCGACGGACGGATTTTACGTGAAGAATACCAAGGAAAGTTTATCGGAGAATACTGAAATGCTTGAAAGTGCTGATTTCGAGTGCAAGTGGAGCCTGCCAATTTTAGTTGTGCGCTTTTTTGCTTTTTTGCCTAAATTTTAACTGCTGTGAATGTATGTCCCATGGATCATGCATATACCATTACCCAGTGCACTTCACAAGGGATGTTTTTAAATTGTATTTAAGCTATACTACCGAGGTAGAGTACAAGTCAAATGGATCGCGTGATCAGTTTTGCTATCGCCTGTTGGTAGAACAAAAAAAGCACCATACGAACTTAATGCTTAAAAATTTCGAAAAATTTGTCAAAAAGTATAAAAACAAGACTCACTGTGGTGTTTTTGTTTGCAATAGCTGTGCTGCTAAAAGACAGCACAGTTAAGCCGGTTCACACTAGGGCTGGTTCAGCCAAACAGTTTGGACAAACGAGTTGCCAAAAACATATAACAAAAATTCAGGGCACACTGGTGATTTTCCTAAGCATTACCTGGGAGAAAACAATCATTTTCTTTTTATTACCTTGCATTTTGTGTTCGATAGAAGCAAGAAAACCGTGTTTCTGTAGTCCGTTCGCCTAAACGGTTTGGCTCAAACAGCCCTAGTGTGAACCCGACTTTAAGTACCATCGTTCGCCGTCAGATGATTAAAAATGAAGTTCATGCCCTTCCGGAACTAGGGGTTGCTCTGGTTGAAAAACCTATCCTTGTGTCAGTGTGATCGAAAATGGCAAACCTAGTATCTACGCTATGGAAACGACAAATTCTCTGGTATTGCTACACTATAATCTAAAATTTATTTATTCAATGAGAACCTCTTCCAAACAATGATCTGCAACAACAACGCAGAAACTTCGATCTCTGAAACATCGTATGTGATCAGTACAAGGCAAGCAAGGAAATCAAACTTTTACAGGCCCAACTGGAGTCTGTGATCCAAGAATTGGACACAATAAAGGCTAGATTTGATAAAACAAGGTAGGAAATATCGCGCTTGGAGACATCAGTCGGAGATCTGAAAAGTGCTCCTGGAGGTATGGTACTGGACGTAGATTTCTTGATACCTCCAAGAAATCTCTCCAAGAGGAAGAAGAGATACTAGTTTACATACGCATTAAATGGGTTATATTTCTTGATCTTCTATGAGCTTAGCGAACGAACGAAATGTTGTCGCTGCTTTCAAAAGTTATCCATGTGACAGTGTTTTGTAAGTAATCGATTTATTCAGGTTTCCCTGACTTTGTTACCCTGCAACGCGTATATTTTCTCGTGGAACCTGTAATTGAACATAGCATTCTCTTCAGACTGTCCAAAACTTAGGATTTCGTTTTGACCCTAATGCACCTCCGCCTTAACTTACACCTGCGCGACCTAGCCACCAGGTAAATCTCCCAACCATCATTGTATGACCGTCAGTCTTCTTGTTTCAGAAAGGTCTCTCAATTTTTGTGGGTGAAGATCTATTCTCATTTAAAAAGCATAGTCCGGGCTTCTTAACTAAGGTACAATACACAGTTTGAGTAGTGGTGCTGGAAAGTTATACTACGCTGAGTACGCTCCATTAAACCATTGTTTTTCAGCATATAATTGCAATAAGAATTCTAGATTTTTTTTCCGTTGAAAAGCCATATACTACAAAACATAAACTATTTTCCTTAATAAGTTAATAAACTAGGTATTAAATAGCCAGTTTGGGGCGAATAGCACTTTACACATTTCAGCAAGTAGGAGTGTATATCAATAAGCAGGAATGGGCTTACAGCTTAACAAATATTATTCATGTGGTTTTGTACTCTTCCTCTGAATCGGAATCCTTTCCTTCGTCCTCGTCTCCGCAAGAAAAGTGAACCGTTCCTCTGGTATGTTTGGGATTTGAGGACACGCCAGTATCTTCAGCAAGAGTACCTTTACAGGAATTTACTCATGAATTAGAAAATTTGCTTTACTTTCTCGAACCATACTTGTCGAGGATTGCCCGTCCTTCTCATCGTCGAGACGCGCGGAGCTCACATCTACTTCCAGTTTACCGTTCTCGAAGTAAAGCTGATTATGCTTTCCGTTGGAAGAGTTGACCGGAGGTGTGGTCATCGCGTAGGACGAAGATCGTTGTCCCATCACTCCTTCCCTTGTGTTCTTCTCCGGCTTGCAAAGCACAATGTAGACTTTGGGAGCAAACATGCAGGCCAGTTGTACCATCCCCCTAAAACGATATGTAAACCGCATAAGCACCACTTGTGGCAAAGCGATCTCCTATATGGACGACGCCATCTCACGGTCATATGTGTAAGTTTTAGCCAAGGTTTTAGATGTACAAAAACATGAATCACTTTTAAATCGCAAGGAACATACAGGGTGAGGCCATGGGCGGAAGCCTGCATGCCTCCAAATGAATTAAATAAAAAAAAATAATATGTGTAAGTTGGCGTCCTCTTATCGGCTGATCGGACTGCTAACTAGCTCCCTATGCGGCGCTTTTTGTCAAAAAATCCAAAAGTTATCAAATCTTACCCTATTGAGAGCGACATAGCCAACGTAACGACTCGTATGGTGCTGCTAACTGAAGCTAGAAACAGTGGAACGAATGCTAGCCACAGAACACACGTAGTGTAAGTGGTAAAAGCTATGTAACGGGCTTCGTTGAAAGCTCCCGGACACTTTCTTGTCTGAAAAGCGTAAATGGTGCAGCAGCAGACTAACAGAAATGGATAGACGAGTCCGACCAAGTAGGAATAGTCATCCATTCCCTCGCAAATTAGGACGCGGCTTCTCCTGGGGAAAGAAAATTGTCCTATTTAGACTGGACTTGATCTTCCACTCTCCTTGCTGAAAGAACTTACTTCGTGGGGGAAATATACTTCGTTTGCGGGGCAACGTACACTAGCCAACTCACATTAATGATAACTTCGATCATTATGAGTATCCCGGTAATGGCGAGCTGTGATTGCGGGCTAATGTACTTGGCTCGGACATATCCACCAGTGCTACCTCCTGATTTCTGTCCAAATATTCTTGCAATCCTGATGGGAGAAAGAGGTTGTTAAACATTTTTTCGTTTTCTAGGGTGGAACTGCGGTTCAACCTGTTAGTCTTAACAGCTATTGCTGCGAAGCAAATCGTGTAGGTCAGTCCGAGGGAAAATCGAATCAGAGCACATGTGGCTATCGTCGGCCGGGACGTGATTAGAAAAGTCTTAGCGAAAGACAGGAAAGTGCCAACTAGAAGCAAAGCAGACAGTTCTCTACCAGACGCCTTAATCACAGGAGTTTCACGTTTCTTCCAAAATATAACTCCTATTGCTGAAGTCAGGAATATTCCTGTAAAATTAAGGTTTTCCAGAGACATGAAGACAAATGGCGAACATGAAAACTCGTTAACAAACCTAATGCAGCAAACGCCATCGAGCCAGCCGCCCATGGATTTCTATAGTCCACTATTTCCTCTGGAATCAATACGCATGAAGATCTGTTGGGTGATGGTTTCTTTCCTTCCTCACAAGGTTCACAATGGCCGCTGGAAGTCTTGTCATAATCGCCGCACGTTATGCATGGCGGGCAGCAAGAATCATTACTCTGGAAATAACATACGCTTTAATGTATTTAACCAATTGTAAGTGGTAGCATACCTGTGCTTTCACGAATCCTTGGGTGGGATCACACAGTTGACTACAGATGGAGAGTGGGTATGACGATTGCGTTGCATTGTATCGAATATCCCTTTCAACGATTTTCAGTTCAGGGATGCCGCTTTGGTCAGCTGAATAGGAACATAGACATCGTAGCATTCTTACATGTTTTGTTGTATTATTATAGTTGTTACGTAAGTATGTTCCAACTTCTTTCCATTCGAAGACTCCATCATCCCTTTTCCTAAAGTTGAGAATAGAATACCTGGGAGGTCCGTCAAACCCTTGGTAGAATTTGAACGTTCTGTTGTTCTCGTCTGCATTCAAAGAAGAGTAAAAAGTACTGTATAACGCAATCAAAAACAACGAGTGTACCTTGGAATGTGACAGATTCAAGCTCCGCCTTCAGTCTATCCCCTTTTAGTTGTTTTTCAAGTTCTGAGCACATCCCAGGTTTCCCACTGCATATTTTGTTGTGCAGGTTATGAAGAGCATGAGCGAACGCATAGAGTGCGTCTCGTACGAAGTGCAGGTATTTCAGATCGTTTTTCTCGGGACTAAATTCCAGATCATAGGGGCAGGTCCTGTTCCATGGGCTCCCAGGAGAACTGGATAAGCTGCAACTAACAGAAATAATGAACAATAATAATCACGCTTTGTGAATGTCCGTGAAAATGTCTAACTTGAAATGGTCTTCCCAGTATTCTCCGAACCACGGGTTTCGGGCATTTAGGTTCGGCCTAAGGTTTTTGAAATATTCCTGGAATTTACTCGTATGATGAACACCGGGCTGTACAGCGATTGCCCCTTCGATGATGTCTTCAAGATCTGAGGGTAGTAGCGTGTTGGAATATATTTCTGAGCTAAAATTGTGTAGGCACCAATACCTTTAGTGACTGATTCTCTGCTGGACCATCCATCACTTCCGATCCAAATGAACTTCCTCGAAGTATTGGCTCTTTTGACAGCGGCCATTAATTCTCGCGCAACGGCCTTCTCGGTAAAGATGACTACGGCCGAAGCTTGTGGACGCGATAGCTCTTGAACGATTTTATCGTAGTATGTTTCATTCATCTTGTCACTGAGCTTGAGTTGAGCTGCGAAGCAAATGTCGTAGCCCTTGGCATGCTCAACCAGAGCTTCGTATCCTTTTAAGCCATATTCCGAGTCCGAGTAAACCACCGAGGCTAAGGTCCAGTTAAAGTGCTTCATAATCTCAAGTATGGCTTGTGTCTGAGTAACATCGCTAGGGACCGTGCGGAAGAAATATCCAAAGCGCCCTCTATCGGCTAAAGTGGGAGATGTTGAGAGGTAGCTGATCTGCGGTATCCTGAATATTCGTAGTAGAGTTGCAACCTGCGGTTTGACCGAGTATTATACTTCGCTAGAACAGAACTATAGTTTTAGTTTTATGGTACCTGAACAGATACATCAGAGCTTTGGTCTCCTATGATTCCGACAACAGGCTTCTGGGAGAATTTTTCAGCAGATTTCGGGAAATCATCTCCCTCACAGGTGAGGAATCGATCCTCATGACGGTTCAAACGGGCCAGGAACCCTACGTAATAGTGTTCAAGCTTAGCGGAGATAAAAGATGAAACATGACCGACGCTAATCGCACCTTTTATAAAATATAGGCATTGATCCAGAGCATGGACGATGTTATTGCACGAGTCGAAGGCCAAGACTCCAAGATTTATGCCCGGTAACAAATTTTCGTCTTTGTTGATACGATCTAAAGTATACAGGAGGACTTCCAAAGGTTGTATGCCGTCTTCCTGCAAGTTGTTTCAAACACATCAGTTCAGGTTTTCTCGTAGCTAGCACATTGTAAACTTGGCCCGGGTCTTTACATATTGTTGGCACCATCTGTATATTTGACGCAAGTTGCCAAGTAGTTGAGAATGCAGCCAGACGCATTTGTTATTATAAAGACTCCCTCAACTCTGAGGAAAGGGAAAACTTCCAGAAATAAAATTTGAAAATCCTAATACGCTGAAGGATCTCAAGTTGAATTACGGTGACGGTTATAGCACATCATGGAAATTGAATCCGATAATATAACAGGCTTTAAGGCTCTTAGCCAGGCCAACAATGTGAAGTTCTATTACCATTTCTTTCATAAACAGGCGTGCCTATGACTATGATTAGAAACTAGAAATATGGTAACGTAATTTGTAGATTACCTGAAGTTGCCCACAGGATTCGTTATTTGTCAACCCCTGCTGGTGAATGGGGAACAGAGCACCAAGCATAATATCTCCATCGACAAACACTTTTTTGTCGGGGTCCATTCTCGCAGTTCTGAAAAGCGAGAGACCCATCAGAAATAGCAGATAAGCCACTAAGAGGGACATGTTGAGCGGAGTAAAAACGTTACTTCACAAGAAAATGGCTATGTGTCAGCCTCGTGATAACATAGCACGCTTTCTGGCTTTTAAATAGTCACCCATGTAATGTTTTATGATTTTCCAAGGCGATTTTGGGCAGGATGTTGCCACAGTTCAGAGGAAGTCTGATTGCACACTGCGGGAAAAATCAGATCGAAGACCGCGTAAGAAAGCGATTAAGTCATCAGCTTCCGTTGTTCTTCAAAACTCATTTTGCGAGCTGACAGGATCGATAACAAAAAAAGTGCTACTGGCAGAATTATTCCTGCTAATGGCGGACTGCTGTACAACTGTGTTCTTTCTCACGGCGCACTAATAAAAGGAGCATTAAATGTGGAATGACCAGAATGTCCAATCAATTCCACAGGCCGCCTCCTGGGCTCCTATGTATCAGTAAGCGAGTCCCGTTCTAGGTGACACAGTTAATTTGATACCATAAGCAAATCAATATGATACATGGGCCTAATGAGGGCTAAGTGATGATAAGGGAGCTAGATACACACACGAAAAACAATCGATGCCATACGAGTTACTAGAAGACGAGTCCTGAACTAAGCCTAGTCCCAAAGAAGGGAATACTTCTTATCCCAGTAATAGGGGACCCCCTCTCAGCGCATGCGTTGGAGAGTTCTCTCCTCACACTTGACGTGTATAGTTTATCCTAATAATCCTATTTTTAAATAAGTTGAATCCACTTAGGAACTATGTTTCAAGGACTGTCTATACTTGTATTTAATTTCAGTTAACGGAAAGTTAATGAGAGGTCAAAACAGTGGAACACAGCATCATCACTGAAGAGAAGGAGTCGTAGAACAGAAAGCTCAGAAAGCTGGTTATAATACTGAGAGCACTCACAAATATCGCTTGGTTTATTATTCATGGGATAGAATGACCGGTTCACGAATAAATAATAAGTTACAAGCCCATAACAGATTTTCTGGGTTAACATCAAGACGGAATGATTTCTCTCTTATGGAGTAGCTGTGGTGCAGTTAACGTTTCGTGCCCAATCGCACACATTGAGCTCGGGGTTAAATAATAAATTTGCAGGGCACGACTGCAATGTTGGGTTGTGCAACTGGCACACGTAAAACTTTGAGCAGTCTGTTGGATGCGGTATGTATTGCGTAGTGCCGTTGCAGACGACGCTGATTGAGGTTGTAGTTTCCGATGCAGCTGTGGTGGTTGCAGCTTCCGGCTGACAATAGGCTGCATTCAAACGCATGATATCTGAATCGCTGAGCGAGGAACGTTGTCCTATAGTAACTGTGTCATCTGCAAATGTTCAGAAAAATCATAATCCCCTTCTCCAACGGCTACTAGACCATAGGATCTTAGTTCCGATTCAGATTTTCTTCTTGTGAGTGATTTGACATGAACCGATACTTCGTTCTGCCTAACGGTTAACATGCTTGACAAGGCGAACAAATTGGTTGCTGAAGAGCCCATTACTGAGCTGTCCGTACGATTTATTTACTCGGAAGGTACCAAACAAAGAGTACGAACTTTTTCGAACCTTTTACTGAACGTTTAAACTTTAGTTGACTGAAGTAAAAGCTTACCTGGGTATGGCATTAGCGTGGAATATTGCGGATCAGCTGCCAGGAACACGGAGCTGCCGTGAAGTAAACTGGAGTAGTCGTACGGTTCACCAAACAGCTCAACTTCGTCATCACTAGAACGAAAGCTAGAGCCACTGACACTTACTTAGCGTTGAATAATCAAGTTACCTATAGGCCTGGAAGTGATTAGCCAGATGAGGGTCGATATTGGTCCAGTTGATTCTAATGTACTTGTCTCTGTCAGGTCGGTTATGCTCGTGAAAAAAGCCTGAGATGGTATGAAATATGTACATAGTTGCTATGTGTTGGGGGTATCTGGTATTAAGTCATACCTAGTGCGTGGAGAATTTCATGCATTGCAATGCCTTTGTACGCACAGTCAGGAATCTGGATGGAAATAGTTTGGGGACCCCCTTGCCTGCCAATGGACGACGCACATCCGGTGAGGTTCTGGAACATCAGGTAATCCTCGGGCCATTGGTCAGTAGCGTTCTGATCCAGCCGCGAGAATACTAGACATGAATGCTCCTCGATCTCGGACATTGCCGCAAACAAAAATTGGCCCCTATCATTATCTGTGTGCAGGAGGCAGACAAAATTGTCAAGTGGTGTCATCGCGACAAAAGTAAACAGTTCGTGTACCATATGCAGGGTCGATAGTGTAAGGAATAACATTCGAAGGCCACTTCAGGGTCAGGTTGCTTGACGTCATTCTGTGCTGTAGTGGACAGCAACAAAAAGAGATAACAAAATGAAAAATGTCAACCGAGTCAGACGAAGTGTCTCCAAAATGCGCAAGCAAAAAAAAATAAACAGTCGGCTGTGACACAAAAGGACTTTGTGATAAGTTGATTGACACCTTAAAGTGCACCTCTATCATGGATCATCAGGGACGAAATACCATTACTTGGCAAAATCATATCACTTTCACCAGTTTCTTGTATTGCTGTCAACGTTTATTAAGCAAGCGAATAGTAGCGAAGAATGCAAACCTTGCCCTTGATGATATCACCCTCGAAGAAACCTGAAAACAGATAAGCTTGCATTAGAATTTCGTCATTAAAATTTTGGATTTTGTAAACACTTTCAAGATCAAGACTTCACCTCGTAATTTGGGCCAATTTTAAGAGAAGAACCTTTTTAACTCTTAAAAGATTGTTTATACTCTGCTTATCCCTTACCCGGTAGGCAAGTATTAACATAGAGGGGGATGGTATAAGAATATAAACAATCTATTCCATGTTGCTTAAAATACCCCGGCATGCTTTTAAGATGTTTCCTTTAGAACAAGAGCTTCGTGGTAATATAAAAATTTAAGGTACAAGTTCTAGGTTATCTCTCAGACTGCACCAAATTGATTTCAGACGCTTTCTAAGGGTTCTGTGAACCTCTACTAATATTTGTAATAAATACAAGTAAAGCGAAAAAATATACCAGAAGTTTCGTCCGGGTTTCCTTTGCCGGGAACTTTGCCAGCCTGTAGTTTGAGATAATTGAATTACACACAGCTCTTAATTTGCACTATAATTATTAAAATTTTAGTTATATTTACCTGTGTTATACCATAACAGAGAAAGCCAGCTGCGACAAAGAACTGTAATACTTTCATTTTTATAACGGATTATTGCTTCTCGAACTCTTAGAACAAAATTTATACTTGCATAATGGCGAAGTCTGCTTAGGGCCTTTTGTACCTTTTTGGTTGGTGGGTACAAATCACAAAGGGCCGAAATAATTGGTTCTTTTGAATCGTCAGAAGGCGGGGTTAATAGCCGGGAAAATGTCGAAATGTATTGTCACAAAGAAAGACCCCGAAAAGTGTCAGATAATATACTAGATTATCAGTTCGTAAAACCCCAGCGCATGATTATGGAGACCTATTACAAAAATTCATTTAAAAAATAGTTACTTTTACATAAAAGAAAAATACTGCAGTCAGATTGTAGTATCTTTAGACTACAACGTATTAGCAGATGAAAACTATTGGAATGTAGTATCGAGCTGAAATGTACAAGATTTCAGTATTATATGTTCTGTATGGATTTGTATCACATGTTGATCACGCTATGAGCACGAATCACAAAAGATTTCACGGCCTATGCACATACCAAGGCAACCTTAGATCCTTGCACTGTCGCCATATCAACAGAGAAATATCATTTTGTGAATAAGTGCTTGTTACACAAAAGATGTCCGTTCAACAGATCATACAGCATGCACCGAGTGACCGTTCCAAGAACTTTTAGGTAATGTCTGCTTTATTATTATTGTCAGAGTCAGCAGCAGATGGTAATGACGTGAACGATCCCTAAAATCCTAATTTTACCAAATTTAGTATATACAATATAAATACGATTAGTTAACCTCTATCAGACTATACCTGAGACTCGTATGAGACTCACCTGAGACCTCTGCTTCTGCCAAACACTAATTAACTACACGTTCGCATTTCCTTGCTAATTATTTGGCGCCATTTCTTGGCATATTACGAATACGGATTAAGCATTCATCCCCATAATCAGAACGTGGGTGCGTTTAATATTATCATTTTGTTATCAGTATGTTATCAGCATTTCCATTTAGCCCCATTGATGTATTTCCCTGCTGGAAACTGGCCAAAGAGACGATATATATAGAATAGGGAACACTAGCACTTCGACTTGGATCCATAAATCTAAATCCTATAGAACAGTCCAAGTCAATCATTTGATGAACTAACTACTAATAGTAATTAAGTTAGTACTGAACTTGGAGCAAAGTATAGAAAGCAATCAAGTAGTTACTATTTTTTTTTCGACTGAAAACCTATTCCAACTTGTTTAGCTTCTCGAGGTTGGCGTTGTGGAGCAATCGGAGAAGTAGTAAGGTAGTAATTAGGAAGTTGTAGTAAGTTAGTAATTAGTAGGCGTCGATAGGGGGTACTTGGGGGTCATCGAAAACCATGTTTACCAAGAGTACATTGTGCTACTAACTTTCTTTTTGGCTTATCTATGGTTTCCTCCCTAGTACTAATATCTATTAGCTGCTACAAACTATAAGAAATAGCAGCAGTATACTAACTTACTAACTACTTGTAGTCAGGCTTTAAAAAAAAGAAGTACCATAGCTTTTCAAACTACTTAGTAAAGGTTCCATTACTAGTAACTAGCAACTAAACAACTAGTAAATAGCCAAGTAACCAACTAGCAACAGCTATTAGCTACTACAACTAAGAAATAGCACTAGCACACCAACAAATTGAAGTCATTCTACAATGTAAGTGCCATAACTTTCAAAGTGCTAAGTTAAAGTTCCACTATACTAGTAACTAGTAAATAATCGACTAACTAACTAACTAACTTAGGGACCAACTAACTAGCGAATAGCTACAACTGAATGACAACTTACTAACTAACAAATTACTAGTAAACTAATGTTAATAGAGTACTAATCTAACATGATTACTAGTTATTTCAAAGCTTAAACTTAGGTGCGTTAGTAATGTAACTAGAAATTAGCGATTAGTTCACAATGAAACAATTCATGAATTTTGATTCTTATCTTTTGTAGATTACCAATTTTCGTGAAACTATTTCCTATTGCTGTCTTCGTTTTGGGTGGTGGTTTTTATGAAATATTTCTATTTGTGAATAATTAAACAACATAGCAGTAAATAATATAAGTTAATATGTAAAGCAGAGAGATTTAATATGTTTTCATAATTAATAATTTTATAATTAATAAAATACAGTTACGTTTATATTTTGAACCAAATTTATAATTATAGTTAGCGCAGATTTTACACTTTGAATAGCGCCATCTAGCGGTCAAATTTACTACTTCGTATTGATGCAAGGTGGGCCGAAACTGAGAAAAAATTCGTCAAAAATGTAAAAAATAAATAAATAAATTCATAAAACCGTACGAAACAATCATGACCGTTCATAATAAATTCCTGAAAATACATCAGCCAGTTCAAAATTGTGGTTCAAACTTGTGCTAAGCACAATCAACTGAACGTTACATATGATATATTTCTTGACGGAAGTATACGTAGGAGAAGATAGCTGGAACTAAAAGCACATTCTTGGATCTTGCCAAAATACAGACAAGTTACACACACATGGAGAGAGGTGTGTGATAATAATAGACCATCGTGTGACTTCAGAGCGTCCTTAAGCAAAAATAAATCTTCCAACACGTGAGTTCCGTCTCTTCTACCCAATACAACCACTACCCCTGATTACTCATAAAATCCTTATCAACACATCATAAAACATTTCATCCTCATAAATATTTCACGGGTCATTTATTCACAGAACCATCCGCGCTGCAATGTATAGATAAGATTCAGAGCTTCTTATAGAGTTAAACTTCGTCATAGTCGACTGCAAACTTATTGGCAACGAAGTTAGGTTGTTTTCCGAAAAAATGTCTGTAAACCTGCTAACGTCACAAGCCACGCGGGTATATGCACAGGGGGGTACAGACGTTATACTTTGTCAGCCGAAGGTGAGCTATATATAAACCTCCTAGTGAAGACTACTCTCTCATCGAGAAAACCAGAAACAGTGCTCACAGTAGTCTCGAACACGACAGGCTGTTTTAAACTACCCATACAGTTTTGCATTCTAAGACAGAAAAGAGATATTAGCTCGCAATGGATCAAGACGATTTCGATATTGCCATAGGTGCTGGCGTTGATACGACTCTAAGCGGTCTAGAAGAGAGGAGACCTCTCACTCTGCTCCAGCTGCCTGATAGGAACCGCGGGGACTCGTCGCTAGCCTCCTCTACTTCTGATCTAGGCTCGCCTATCTACGAGCGCAGGTCTCGAGGACAAATTGTAAGACTATTATATTTTGAAGTATTATTTTCGGAGGATTGGGGTAAAATCTATACTGATCAGGTGTTGAGGGAGGTACGGGTGCAGGTTTTTCCCTGTGTGTGTTAGCTGATAGCTAATAATAGTCTGATGCGACTGAGAATAGTTGGCACAAAACTCGATGAGAAATTTTACGAACACTAGATTCAGTTCAAACTAAAATTACTACAATATGATTTACTATTTTCATATAATCCTATAGTTTTTGCTATGGATGTTATGTAAACTATTCAAACTGAATTTCAAAATCGCTTGAATTAGTGTACAGTTAGTGAACTTAGCCCCCTAAACTCAAACTATCTGGTCTGGTGTTTATTCGTTAAACACGCGATAACGAGATTTTTACAGATCATTTGTGTAAACCACTAGAACATTTGGTCTGCAGATAGTCTACGCTAAACAAGTGTCTCTCAAATTCACGCCAAAATTCATATTTTACAAACTCCAGTTTTCGTAAATTTCTAATTTTTATCTTAAAATCAAAGTTTACATTCCTTATTTTTCCTTGGGAAATATTCAAACGACATGGGCTTGAAAGATAAGGTGAGTAATTCCAGTATTTAGTTCAAATTCCGCCCGTTAGATGGCGCCGGAGTCGACCGTTAGCGAAACCGGTTACTTTCTATTTTAAGCGGTGGGGGCTCGTCTCTGACGTGTCAGAGAACCACGCCACACTGTGACGTAGTCCTATTCTCATATTTTCAAAAATCCCATAAAGAATTATCAAATTTAGAAGGAAAGGGAAAAGGAAAAGGAAGTGGCTTTGAATTTTACGCTGTATATCGCAACACGCGTTGTGTGTATCAAGTGAAGAAGAAACGTACTGAATGTGATCTGATTGAACATTTCCCGCTTAACTTGTAATTGAATCTTTCAAGTTTTCGAAATTGCATCTTTTTTTTCCCGTCAGAGTTTAAATTTGTCAATGATTGCGGATAAATTTTGAAAGGAAACGATGTGATCCAAGTCTCGTAGACACTCTCCATCTTTTTTTTTTTGCTTGCCTTTTAATATAGCATTAGCAAATAGTGAGGAAAACTTTTACGGTTTCTCTCTTGAAATTTTAAAATTCAATACCTCACCTTCACAAATATTATTCAATATTTAACAATCACAATAAAATTTTACGTCAAACTTGTTGTGAAAACCTTGAAGAATATTAACAATCATAAATTTCACCTTGTCTGATGCAATAGCAACCTTCACTGACCCAACAGCCAAGACTCCGCCCAACCGGTGGGCGTGGTAGAAGGTCGTGATTGGGTGGAAAGCCACCTCCTCCACCCTCCACCACCCACCCTTCTCCTCCAACCACTTGCCTCCCTACTCCACCCTCCGCCACCCACCTTCCTCCCTCGCCCCTTTCTCCTGTTTCCATTGAAATAGTGGCCCTCGGGTTGCGTCGCCACGTTAGTCTCAACCCAGAGCCCATTGCGTGGACACACGCTCTATTTAATTTCCCTTACAAAATTTGACGATCTTTTTCCCCGTAAAACTTTTACTACTTGTAGTATTTTTCATTCATCAGAGATCGTACCACTTTGTTTTTATGAATGTCGCAACCTGGCGGTAGAAAGGTAAACTATTTTAGGCATTAGATACTTTTTTAAAGAACTGGATGGCGAAAGTGCGTTGACCTTTTTTTTTAAATATAATTTGAGAGGGAGAAAGCTAAATTTTTTATCTTTTTTGATGCTTCGGTGTGTCCTTTGCCTTACCTTCAAGGGTAGCTGAACAGAACAGCGGGGAAAAAGGCGTGTGGTGGGGAGAGGAGACCGTGGGCAAGAGAGTGGGAAAACTAATCAATAATCGAGACTTGTGCCACTGCACGTAAACCTGTTCTCTGTCTATAGTAGTCTGTCCTTTACACAGAAACACGCATTCTACAACAAGAAAACTAGAAATTTACCTGGGAAAAAAAAAAGTTGTGGCCAAGAATAATTATGAATATCAAGTAGCTATAGCGGGAGAAAAAATTAAAAATTTTTGAAAATGGCGCCAACTGGTTTCAAATCTTGAGGAAGGGGTTCGCTACTTTCCAAGAATCTGTAAGAATCTGGGAATCATTTTTAAAGACCTTTAAAGTATAACGTTCAATCAACGTTGTTTGTAAACTTTCTAACTTTCAGTAAATGGCACAAACACTTGGAGAAAGCCGGGACCTAATTAAAAATTCTACCGACATTGGCAGAAATAGTAAGAATAGTGAAACCACTAGGAATTACCAAACATTTTGCCCCAAATCGCAAAATCACAAGGTCTTAATAACCTTTACGTGACTTGCAGAAATTAATATTACTTTCGTTATGTTGTTTTGGTACAGTTGTCCTAGTCAGTCAATCTTATTATTAAATAACTATTATTATTAATTATTTCATCTAATTGCAGGGTTTGAATAGCCGATTGGCATTTGCGATTGCTGCCACAGCTTTGGGCTCATCCTTCCAGCATGGCTACAACATTGGAGTCGTCAACGCACCTGGCGAAGTAATTTTCTATTATCATTTCTATCTTAAACAGCTGTACAATTATATCAAGCCTATGCATCTGTCAAATAAGTACCCAGTTTTGTTTGTCCAATCAATATATCTAATTGCATAGTTTGATTACTAAAGTCTAATAATTACTCATTTTATCCAGTGATACAGAATAGTAAGTAGTAATAGTAATACAATCAAATGTACTTTCTTTTTGTAGATTATTAAAAGCTGGATCAACGAGACGCACTTCAGTCGGACGGGCGAGGGTCTGGTGTCGTCGCAGATCTTGCTCATCTGGTCGTGGGCCGTCTCCGTCTTCTGCATCGGCGGGATGATTGGAGCTGCCCTCACAGGAATCATCTCTGGACGCTTTGGATTGTAAGTACAACACTTTGAACCAAAATAACTTTTCAGATAAATTTTGGATTGAATTTGATTTCAGGAAAGGTGGATTATTAATAAATAACGTGTTCGCCATTATTGCCGCTGCCCTGGAAGGTTTTGCCAAATCTGCCGCTTCGTACGAAATGCTCATTGCTGGACGTATCTTCATCGGAATCAACTGCGGCCTCAATGCTGGACTCGCCCCCATGTACTTGTCCGAAATCTCGCCTGTCCACCTTCGTGGAGCGGTAAGTTACATTTCTTCCCCTTTTTCCCCATTTTCTTTTTTCCCTTTTCCCCTTTTTCCTTTCTCTCTGTTCCTCTCCCCCCCCCTTTTTCCTCTTTTTCTTTTAACCCTTTTCCCTCTTTTCCCTTTTCCCCTTTCCCCATTTTTCCCCTTCCCTCCTTTTCCCTTCCTTCCTTCCTTCCTCACAACAAAACAGGAAGGGATCTATTAATATGAATGCTAATACAATAGATTGGCTGATTGTTTTTATTTCTGAAAGGTTGGTACTGTGTACCAGTTGGTCGTAACGATATCCATCTTGATTTCGCAAATCCTCGGAATGGAGTCAATCCTCGGAACAGAGACCCTGTGGCCCATCCTTCTGGGTCTTACGGTTGTACCCGCCATCTTCCAGCTCGTCACCATGCCATTCTGTCCCGAATCTCCCAAGTACATCCTACTCAGCAAGGGCAAAGAGATCCAGGCTCAAAAAGGTTAGCGAGGAACTTAACACTTTATATCGATAACGTCAAACTTTAAAGAATAGAGATATTAACGAAACCTGTCGATGTATCCAGCTTTGACATGGCTGCGGGGAACGTTGGAAGTCCACGATGAGATGGATGAGATGCGTGCCGAGTACGAGGCCATGAAGCTCGTCCCCAAGACGACATTCAGGGAGATGCTCACTAACCCCGTTCTGCGTTCACCTCTGATTATCGCCGTCATGATGATGCTCGCTCAGCAGTTTTCTGGAATCAACGCCGTAATTAACAGTTTTATATTATTCATTGCATTATTTAAATCTCTAATTAATTTTTTTCATTTGTTTAGGTGATTTACTTCTCTACGGATATCTTCGTTTCTGCCGGTCTAGATGCCGCTACGTCTCAGTACGCTACCCTGGGTATGGGCGGTATGAATGTCCTGATGACAGTTATCTCGCTGGTTCTCGTTGAACGTGCTGGACGTAAAACACTGCAACTCATCGGCTTGTCGGGAATGTTGGTTGACGTTATCCTCCTGACGATTTGCTTGGCTCTTAAGGTATAATTACTTTACTATTCTGATTTGTAGTAAATGTACTTAACCAGGAGGAGTGAAGGACTTTCCACTTGTAGTGCAAAATCAAAATTGACTTTTATTTGCTGTGCTTCCACTTTCAGTTTTCCCTTTTTCCCCCTGCTTTGTAGATATCAAGTATCCTTTTCCCGTCCGTTTAGGATATCGAGCCAAGATCGAGCTTTACTTCTATGATATATTTCCCTTTCCTTTTTGAGATCCACTTCTCCCTTTTTAAAGGAATTTCCCTGTGAAGTGGAAGCACAAGATACTTCCAGTAATAAGCACTGCCATATAGCGGCAAACGAAACACTTAACTTATAGCATAATCGGGTAGAAATAATAAACTGTAATTTTGTCGTAGGATCAAGCCGTCTGGCTTTCGTACGTGAGTATTATTTTGGTCATCCTGTTCGTCGTCATGTTCGCTACGGGACCTGGCTCGATCCCCTGGTTCCTCGTCACCGAGCTGTTCAACCAGTCGGCCCGTCCCATGGCTACGACCATTGCCGTCTTCACCAACTGGACTGCGAACTTTATCGTCGGTCTCGGTTTCTTGCCAATCCAGGTAATTGCGTTTTTGAGAGGCTCGGAAAGCGTTTGGTACTAACATTCAAACCTTTTTCTCGCAGGAACTAATGGGTCCTTACGTGTTCGTCATCTTCGTCGTGTTCCTGGCCTTCTTCGTCCTGTTCACCTACAAGAAAGTTCCCGAGACCAAGAACAAGACCATCGAGGAGATCACCACCATGTTCCGCCAGCAGTCATATCGCGATTAAACGGAGAGAAAAGTTTCCTCGGGAAACCTGAGCCCAATAGTTTGATTCTTGTAGAACCAGTGTTCATTATATATTAATAACAAATCCCCCTCCAAAATAATATATTTGGAAGATATCGCTTTCTGTTTGGGATCGATGTATAATGAATGTATAACTGTTTCTATTACGTATACGTACGACTCGCCATGAAAAAAGAGAAAACCACTATTATTGTTTTTCTTTTTGGTTTTATCAAAGTTTTTTTTAGTATTTTTTGACAAAATTAAGATGAATTTTATGATTTTTTACAAATTTTTTCTCCATTGATTGTCCCAAGATTTTGACTGCGCTATACAAGTGTGGCGAGCAATAAATGTTTTTAAATGTGCATTTCTTTCAATCCCTTTATTACGGTAAATTAAATTAATTATCAAACAATCGAAATTTTTTCTTCATGGTAAGTGAATCCTATAATCGGGTCGGTTTACATTTTTCCGGCTGAAATTCAAACACTAGTCCACGCTTTATGATTTTACCTGTATTATTTATTTTCACACCCCTTAAACCGTAACGATTATATTAAGTAATTCCTTCTAATTATTTCCTGTATTTTTCTTAATATATCTTTGTTCTTTTAATGTAGGAAAATTAAATATAGGTAAAATTAAATAATTCCAAAATAATGTACAAAAGCTTCCAAAATTGGCCGCCAGAGGGCGTTGGTGGCTTGGTGCTATTATTAGCATTATGGCGCCCACAATATCGCTTATTTATTAACATAATCTAATAGAAAACTATCTCTTTCAGCCGGTGTGTGTATCTCTTAAGAGGACCTCAAAATCGGATTCAAGAGAAAAAAAATCGCAGTGTTTTGAAAAAAAGGAGAAACACAAATTTTCACTGTCCAAATGTTGAAACTATCGCAAATGGGCCTTCAAACATTTCTGGCCTTCGCCACAAAAATCTGGACTTTTATTTGCTTCTTGTTCAGGAAACAAGCACGAAGGGTATTATTTCTTGTTCATTAAACATATTCCACTCTTATATAACCAGTGAATCTTTTTATTTGCAGGTTATTCAGCACCAAACGATCAAGTACGATCAAATGCCGCTGTCCCCTCTTTCAAGTCACAGACTCAGTTTGGTGAAGAAAAAAATTTTGGTTTTGGACTTGGACGAAACGCTGATTCACTCGCATCACGACGGAGTCCTGCGGCAGACTGTGAGGCCAGGGACTCCTCCCGATTTTATCCTCAAAGTCACGATCGATCGTCACCCTGTTCGTTTCTTCGTGCACAAACGACCACACGTCGATTTCTTCCTTGATATCGTAAGTATTCTTAATTAGAAAAAGAATTCCACACCATAGAGAAACTAAAAGGAAAATTAAAGTAACAGAAAACTACTACAATAACTCATCATATTAATACATTTAGTGATCAGTGCTTCAATACTTTGCAGGGAAATTTCCTGAAAAAGGAGAAATGGGATCTCCTTAAAGGAAAAATAAGGGAAGAGGGAAAAGTTCATTCAGATGTGTAGGTTTGTATCGTATTACGGAGGGAAAATGAGGGAAGAGGGAAATTTAGAAGTATAGCTTATTTAGAACATCAAGGGGGAAAAAGGAAAATAAGGTAAGGAGGAAATTCTGATGTATAGCTCTGTATTGCAGAATGGAGAAAAAAGGGGAAAAAGGGAAATAAAGTAAGGGGGACATTTCGAAGTATAGTTTTATATTGCAGCACGGAGGAAAAAAGTGGAAGTAAGGGAAGAGGGAAATTTTAGGAATATATCTTCATATTGTAGCGTGAAGGGAAAATAAGTCAAGGAGGAACTTTAAAATTATAGCTACATATTACAGCACGGAGGGGAAGCAAAAGGGAAAAAGAAGGAAAACAAAATCCTCTTTAAGGAAAAAAGGAAACACTGAATAATTTTTGGTAATTTTTTTAACGCAGGTATCGCAGTGGTATCATCTTGTCGTTTTTACGGCCAGCATGGAAGTCTACGGAGCTGCAGTTTCCGACAAATTAGACCAGAATCGAGGCATTTTACAACGGCGTTACTACCGCCAGCACTGCACGGTCGATTACGGTGGCTACACCAAAAACCTGGAAATGATCTCCATGGACCTGACGTCTGTTTTCATTCTCGACAACTCACCTTCCGCCTATCGATCGTTTCCCAATAACGCGATTCCAATCAAATCGTGGTTTTCCGACCCTATGGACACGGCACTGCTTAATCTCTTGCCCGTCCTAGACGCGTTGAGATTCACGCAGGACGTGCGTAGCGTTTTAGGGCGCAGTCGTTTATGGTGAAAAATGAAACAAAAAAACGCAAGAGATTTCGTAGCCTTTTTACTTTTTTCTTTTGCCGATTGACTTGCTGTATTTTTTATACAAAAAATGAAACCTGTTGTTGAACTTGAAAACGGAAGATACACCTTGTTGAAACTTGGCTATTTGTATTCATTATTAACAGAAAAATTACCATGAAAAATAATTCGCTCGGGTAGGAGGTATGTCATCTAAAGAAATCACGTCCGGTGAGGAAGCTATCGAAGTCGTCTGACTGAGACGAGCCTGCGACCCACACGAACTGGTCGACGCTTGAAATGGCCTTGTAATTTAAATCCAACAATAGAATCAGTACTAAATTAAACTGGAAACATATACCCGCTCATGATGACGGCTTTTAACGAGGAGACTTCGTCCCGCAGTTTTTCGATAGAATCGTTCTCTGAAAAACGCTCGTTCAGTTTCTCAAAGGCGGCCGCAAGGCTCTGCATCGTGTTGTTCAGTTCAGAAGCCATCTGTCGCACATTTTCGTTCAGTTCTTGGACGGAGTCTTCCAGGCTTTTCCGCTTGATCTTCCCGCACGTAAACGGTATGACAAACTTTCTGTTGTTGAAAAAATGCATATTGTAAGAACAAAAGAAAAAAAACAGGAATTTGTATTTTTACTTGAAAATGTAATGGATTCCATAAGTTGCCCCAGCGAGCAAAACGATGGCGTTGCAAACATCCCGCAGAAGAAACCACTTTGACGTGTAGACGGACAGCGTCCGTCTCGAGTGGCGTGCCTTTGAAAAATATTTTAAAATATTATTAGATACACAGTTTATAATTTATGATATTATAAGTTACTTTTGAATCGGGAAATGTTTGTAGTCCAGCTTTGCGAAATGCTGAGGCGATTTCTGAAGGATTCAGACCTTTCCGAAATAGAAACGCTTCTTTACTGGCAGCTGATCTGCGGGAAACTCTGGGGTGCTTCAAGAACCTTGCAGCTGTGGCAACCTTTGACAAATACAATGCAGAAACAATTAAATATACATGTTTTTTTGCCATTGTAGTGGGCTGTACCAGTTCATGTCGGATAGGATATAAAGATTCAATGTCTTCGTCCAAAATATCATCTTCCTCCATGATTGTTTCGCTTTTGTAATTATTATTGTAAACTATAGAGATAAGAGTGTCGTTAGGACGTTTATTTAAAAAGTAAAAGAAAAATATTCTGATGAAAAAGATAAAATGGGCCACTTGAGAAATCGTGCAAGTATTTGTTTACGGAAATTTGGGATTTGAAAAATGGCGCCAACTGGTGGCAGAATGAAGAACTAGTTTCCTATTTGTCAAAACGAAATTAATAAATAAATATAATTAATATTAAAAATGAGTTCGGAATAAAGCAAATAATATATTTATTACGTTAAAATAGGTTTTTTTGAATTTGTAATTAAATGTTTTTTAATTTTTTTTTATAATTCTACGTTCGAATTAGTGAAGAACGCGTCAACCATTACACATTAAACTTAAAATTTCAAAAAAAAAATTCTGTATTCGTCAAAAAAGAAAAAATAAATAATTATTCCATTATTTTAAACTAATTCTAATTAACGTTTATATTAATAAAAATCATAATGCGTTCGAATCTTATCATATATTAGAAGGGACATTCTTGATATCTTGACCTAGACTTCACTTGCATTTTTTCAGTCTGATAATATCATAACAAGTGATAACACTGTTATCAGCCTTTCTAGCAAACGCACTAGTCTCTCGGCCTTGTATTAGATAAACCTGTTGCTTTGCCTTATATGTAAAAATCCATTCACTAGCCCTGCGTCCCAAGGCCTAGGCACGTGACCTAAAATGCCCTCATAATAATTAACTTTAACTTTCAATCATTCAAATAACCATCTTATAGGCTTTAACAAAGTTCACGTGATCAAAGTACTTGATAAATAAATTTAAATTGTCTGAAGTATTTTTGAAACAAGCTCTTCGCTAAGTTGCCTAAAATAGATGAAGAGACTAGACTGGAACAGGGAACCTTGTACACGTTAGTACTGCAGAAGCTTATGGAGAATTCAGATCCTCCGCAATGGCGTTTTCTGCTTTATTAGTGTCTTGTATTTTTATGGCAGTTTCTTGCTTACTTGCGGAAATAGCCAGAAAATTCATTAACTCTCTCATCAAAACCGAACTATCCAGACTACTTTTTCACGAATTCATTGCAGCGGCGGAACTGTGTGCTGTCTGTTTCGAACTGGTTATAGGTACTGTTGTTGTAGCTGTTGTCAACTGTTGTAGAAGTTGTAGCTACTACTTTTTTTTGTTGCTTTTTTTCAGTGGCTGAAGTCTACGGAATCTCTACGTATGCCATTTTGCTGTTTGTTTTAACCATCTGGTGGGCAATTCGATGGCATGAAGCTGCTGGATGTCCTTACATCCACCTGGAAGCTTACCTGGAAGGATCCTCCACATTTACTGAAAGCTTTCTGTGCTGTCTAGCAGAACTAGCAGGCGGACTAGCCATTTACAAGTAAAAACATCACATTCTACAGACGAATATTTGCATAAATAATGATTCTTTCAGGTATGTTCAGTTTCTATGGGATCTGAAACTAGCAGACATTCACGAAGAGAAAAGCGTCTGGGAATGCGAAGCAGATCTTCAGGTTTTTAAATGAATAATTTATAATTATACGATTAAGTTTAAGTGATATTTATTGAAATTAAGGTTTCTGCTTTGTATGGCGCCTTTGTTGAGGGAATTGCAACTTGTTTATGTCGACTGGCTTCGAGATTGATTGCAGCTACTGAACCGCGGTTCGCTACTGCCATTGATTCATTCATTGGGACTTCACTCGTTGTAGCAGGTACTTACATCACTCATTATTATTCAAACAACCAAGATTTTAATCAATTGTATTATACTTTCAGCTTGCAATTATTCTGGTGGTTATTTCAACCCTGTTCTGGCCACTTCGTTGAAATTCAACTGTCCCGGCAACACGGCGACTGAGCATTTCGTCGTTTACTGGGTCGGAGCTGCAGCGGGATCTATTCTGTCGTGGTGGATTCATCAGAAAAATTACCTGGACAATATCATAGGTCTCACTAAACCCGCCGAAAACAAGAAAATTAAACAGAATTAATAATCTTCGTCCCGATTCTAAAAAACCATTTTTCTCTTGTTTGACGTGTGTGCTGTAGTTTTGAAACCATTACAAAATAAATACAAAAATGCTAAAAACATTAATTCTATGCCAAGATTAAAAGAACGAAGATGTTTGATAACATAATTCATTTATTCAGTAAATCATAACAATTCGGATGGATTTCGTGCGGTAAGTTTCGTTTCTTTGGGTCCGTTCTTCGAGTCCCTGAAAATGGCCGAAATATTTAATTAATGCTTTAATAGTTTATTAAATATTCTATTTTTTAACTGATGCTGTTTCATGTGACGTTTGAGGCCGTAGTTGGTGTTGAACCTCTTGTCGCAGAGGCTGCAGGCGAAGGCCCGAGGATTCTGGTGCAGCGTCGAGACGTGTTTCCTCTGCACCGAGCGCGTCTTGAACGAGGCCCCGCAGATCTCACACAGAAAAGACCGTTCATTGGAATGAACGGCAAAATGCTCTAGAGTATCCAACATATTAATCTAACATTCCTGCGAGCCTCGTTTACATTTACAGGTGTACCTCGTAAATGAGCCTGGGACCTGCAGATTTTTCCACAAATTTTGCAGTTAAAAATTTTATTTTTGGACTCGGTTTCCGGGTGAGTGTGAAGGAGCGCGTGTTGCTTCAGAGCTTCAGGACGTTTGAACGCTTTTCCGCACAAGTGGCAGAGGTAAGGCCGAAACTGTCGGTGAACGTCGCGGATGTGACGGGCATAATGCATCTTGCGAGACGTTCGATAACCGCACTGCACGATGAAAAATTGAAAATGCTTTTGTCTTAAAAGGTTACAGTTGCGAGTTAATACCTGTTTGCATATGAAAACATTAGGATTTTCATCATTTTCTTCTAAGGAATGGCTTTTTAAATGCTCCTCAAAAAGCCTGACTTCTAATGTGCTGAATGAGCATAGACTGCACTGAAGAACTGCAGAAACTTTTGAGTCTTGTTCATCATCTTTAACTTTTTCTAAGTTTCCATTTACTGGCTTATCATCATTTCGTTCTGCATTTCGCTCCTGATGCGAAACATACAGCCGCAGCTTTTCCTGTAATATAAATTTTAGAGTTAATCTGCCCAATGTTTTTAATGTTGCATCAGTACCTCGACCTCAAGTAGTGTTTCCCAAGAGGACGTTAAATAGATTTTATTTGATTCTTTGTCTACATTAACTTCAATTCGATTGGGATCGCAGTCTTCCTTCGACAAAATCCAGTCGAGAAACTGTTTCGGGTTGTCATTTACATTTGGTGGGAAGCTGGACCGACACTCGGGACTGAGTTCGGCTCGGGCAAACGAAAAAATCTACTTGCAAGTTACAATTAATTTGAATTATCGAAATATTACGAACTTTTATTTTATACCATCATTTGTTGAATTGTTGCTATATAATTTTGAAACTTGTTTGTTGACAAAATTTATCGCCATCTGGCTATCAGTATGTAGTTCGAAAAATCTCCGCTAGCTGGCGCTAAGTAGGCAAATTTAGAAATTGCTGGGTCTGGGTAAACTGCAGAATGCAAAATGCAAAATGCAGAATGGTAAAATGCAAAACCGACTGCAGAACGCTTCTACTGCGGTGGGTAAAATGCAAAACGGTCAATTCTGCAAAATGTGCCAACGGCTACGTAATGGGTAAAACGCAAAACGAAACATGCTGAATGAAGAATTATACACAAACTTAACTTGGCAACTTTGGAATCAATTCTACAAGTCGTGTAACTTGGACGGTTTTTTTAAAATTATAAAGCGTTTTTTGATGAAAACGTTTTTGCTTCAAAAAAAAAAAAAACAAGAAAACTTGAGACCAGAGCTGCGTTTCGGTAATTCTAAATTGTATTTGATAATTTTTGGGGGAAACTCTGAAAAGTGAGCGGAATAAGACAGCATCGTGTACTGAAGCCTGAATCTTTTATACGAATATCTAGTACCCAGACCAAGGAACTCGTAGACGGGCCTTTTTTCCCACCAGAGAGTGGCTAACTGAAGATGTTTCTGCAGTAAAAATAAGGGTGATTGCGCCGTGCCGGCGCATTGCGTACGGAGTATGTGTGACGTATTGAGATGGAGGATATGTTTTCCGAATATAGTTTATAGTTGAGATTGTGTGGTTCTATATTAAGAGTAATGAAATATTAGAAGTTTTTCTCACTCCGATTTCCTCGACGATTGCAGGAAAACTGGGAAGCAGTGTTTGTACTTCAGTTTTTTCTACTCTCCGCCAGGGGATCCCAAATTCCCCCCGTTTTCCCTGATAACAAAACTCAAGTTTTATGCATTTCACGATTTTGTTATTCGTAGAAAACAAACCGTGTAAGATAATGATTCCAAGTATTTCGGCGGTAGAAATGGTCAATCCCTTAATTTCAGATCTTTTTCTTAGGCCCTAAGTATGCTTCTCATTTTTCTCCATTCCCCCAATGCTCACTCGTGTTCCCCATTTTTTCCCTTTTCCTCATTCTTCCTCCGAGAAGTCCATTTCCCCCAAACGGGGGGATTTCCCCCATTTGTTGAAACACTGCTGGGAAGTCTTCCAGTATCTATGCAGAAACTACAGAGTTTTGTAGAAGCAAACAGCTAACCGAAATGCTTTACAGAACAATAAGAAATCCAAACGAACCCTCCAGAGTTCCAAAAAGACCCTTACTAAACAAAGAGGAAAGATAAGAAAAAAAGAAAAGCAGAACAAAAGGCAAAGAGCGAAACACCAGTGTGTAAAATGTAGAAATCGCAAAGAAACGTTCAAGTCAAGAGGGCCGAAACTCCCAAAAAGAATTCAGAAAGAAAGAAAAAGAAAGAAGAAAAAGATCATGCGTAAAGTAAAACAGAAAGAAAATGTTGGTGTAACCGAATTGAAATGTAGAAACCTGAAACTCACATCGGAAACACTGTGTGCATATCTGGTACATCATGTTGTGTGTGTACGTGTCCGCGCGTGTGTGTAAAGACAGAGTGCGTGTAAGGAAGTAAGTGTGCGTGTGTAAGTGTGTCTCCGTGTGTGTACGTCGGTGTGCGAGTTATTGCTCTTAGCACTAGTGTATACTTGTCGCAACGCATACACACCTTAACACCGCACTAAGATTTAGGGTACCCATACATTTCGCAATACTTTTGGTTTTTCGCCGTTGGGTAGTTAAATTCCACAGATGCGGACAGTGCGTACTCCGTACGCAAAAATCTGACCATGGATGGAGCCTAATATCCCCCTAGGCTGTTCCTGTCGAATCAGTGAACACTGTGCGAACTATCAGCCAGTGTTGTGTATCGGTGATTTAAAATGCATTTGTGACCGCTACAGTTACTTTGCGACGTCACCGTTACCGTTACAGATACAACTACACTTTTTGCAAAAGTAGCGCGCTACCGTTACAAATACTTTCTCACAAATACAGATACATCTACAAATACTTCGAAAGAAAACGCGAAGTATGCAGTAAGATTTAGAACTATTTATTTTATTTAAGTAACAGCAAAGATTCCAACAATTTGGGCTTAAGCCGGTTGCGCTTCGTTGATAAAATGTCTTAAGCATAACTAAAAACTCTCTCGGTATTACCCGAAGAGGGAAGGATACAAAATGTCTAGCGAACGTAAGCGGCTACAGAACTTTATGCGGTTGATTCTCCAATACTCGAACGAGTTGGCTCAGTAAAAAACCCTAATAGTTGCTCCTCGATTCTGGTCGACAAGGGTTTCAAAGAGAAAGCTCTGAGGTAGCAAAATCTCTTTTGTGACTAAGCGGTAAGTAACCGAAAGCTCTCTTCTTGGCTTTCGCGGTAGGTATAGGGAAAGAAGACCCCTTCGGGTACAGGCTGCTTGCAGCTGGCAAGGAAGAACGTGCTGAGGAATGGAAATGGGTGATTTCATCTACAGGTTGTTCTCTGAGAGCTGCAGACGTGTGCGACTCGGAGAATTCAACCCACTCCATCTTAACCGGGCATTCGCAGACCGGCCGCCATGTCCTGCATACCACAACTTACTGGTGCCACTTGCGAAAGCTTCGGTTTTTCTTTCACGAAGGAGTTTAGTAAATTCCTTGCTTATAACACTTGGCACTGTCTCGCAATCTCAGTACGTTCCATTAATTTCAGGCACTTGCGCAGGGCTTTCAGAATTTTCAAAATCTAAAGTATCTTGTATTTGTTAGCGGTATTTGTGCCGATTTTACGGTATCAGTGCGATACCGATACAGCATTTTCAAAAAGTATCGTGCTACCGATACAGATACTGAAAAATGTATTTGCAAATACACAAATACCGATACACCGATAACAAATACACAACACTGCTATCAGCTGATCGAACCGTTATTTATTTCATGTTTGTATCATTTTATTGTAACATTTTTTTTTCTCTTAGTCTGAAAATTTAAAGTTACATTTAAGCGTAGTCATAGTTATAATAATACTTTTGAGTTAAAGTCTTAAAAAAACTCAGACGCCCTTGGTGGGATTTAGCCGGCCGCAACCCTGCCACTCTGGCTCCCATGCTTTGAGATAGGCTATGCCCCGTCTGCGAGTTCCTTGGTCTGGGATCTAGTCTATTTATTTAGGATTATCCAGATCGGAAATATGGAGTTCACTAAAGAAATACTTAGCAGTTAGTCTTTGAAGTGCACCTCCTCCGTACATTTTTCCTAATTTAGTAAATTCTTCAATCGTGTTCCTCAAAGACACAAGAACAAGTAAGATAACATACTTCATTTTTATCTCTTTATTTTATTTTATTCGTTTTATGCCTTTATTATATTATGATTTGTGTTAATGAGGGAACAGCACTTAATGATAATTCAGAATAATCCTATATTAAGACCGGGTTTCCGGTTGAAAAGAAATGTCCCGACAGAAAATTCTCATATGAGAATTTTCTCATATGTAGAATTTGGAACAGAGATCTCTGTGATATCTCATACATTCTCTGTGAGACTCACACCAGGAGATATGAGAATTTTCAATCGGGGTCAGTTGAAAAATGTTATGATGTGAATGAATGGAAATTACGAATGAAGCTAATGTCTATTTAAGAGGCTTGTAAATAGAGAGGGAATTCGTAAGGTATGGTATTGTAAGGTGGTAGAAGGCCAGGAGTCTAACTCAGAACTGAACAGCAAAAAGAGGGAACACTGAACTCTTACATGGTTGTGGGTGAAGGTTAGTGGGAGGTGAAGGTTAGTAAGGGAATTCTAGGGAAAGGGCATTAAACATAACTAAAGACTATAATTTACAAGGTCTATGACAAAAAATAAAGAAATAACTCGTTTGTACTTTTTTGTTTATAATGCTACGAATCAAAATTGGCGATATCAAATTAAGTCTTCAATCTCATATATTGTGAAGTGGTCTGCTTCTTGCTCAGACAGCGAGAACTTCGTCTGAATCCCGTAACGAACCGCCTACAAAAATAAATTTATTAATACATACACTAATATTAATTAGTAAACTGGTAGCAGGATTCGTGTCGTTATAAACGTTTTATCTAAAAGGAATAGTCAAAGCTGGAGATAACTGAAAGGATTAGAAGAGCGACTTAACTGATCAGAGAGCAGAAAAATCATATTATAAAACGAGCAGCTATTTGCAAAATTTTGGGTAGCTTCCGGATTTATGAAACTATTAGAACCTCTGGCACGAGCACGTTCAGCAAGAAATTTCGGTCATTCTGCGTAAGGGGTAGGATTTTAACCTCCTTCATGTTGGTCTCGAGGATCTTGTAAATGCGGAAAAACAACTGACAAAATAAATAACAGTTCCTTCAGTTAAGTTTAAATATAATAAAAACTGGAACAAACAACAAAGCCACCGTCACAATTTTCGTTCCCACAAATATTATGTTAAGCTCAAGCTATTTTGAAATCATTTAAATCATGCACAAATTAAGTTTCTACCTATTTAACTTTTATTTTGTATTATTAATTTTTTATTTATTTCATTTTTTATTTGTTCAATTTTTTTATTTGTTTTGATGATTTATTTCAAAACTTTCTTGCAAATTTATTCTTTCTTCACAGAGGAAATGGCTTTCAGTTTTATTGTCGAGCCCAAAAAGTTTCTGGGCAAGTGCAAAATGTCAATTGCAAAACGTAAAATGCAAAATGCCTGCCGTGTGCAAAATGGTAAAATGCAGAACGAACGTTCGTTCTGCAGTCGTTCTGCATTTTACCATTCTGCATTTTGCATTTTGCATTCTGCAGTTTACCCAGACCGGAAATTGCTAAATAACTTTTTAAATTAGTTTCTTGACAAGACCTTACTGCCCTCTAGCGATTAATGCGTACTTCAATAAACCATCGCTAGCGGCGCTAACTACTATGTGAATGAACTGAACAAACTTTAGATATTGAACTCTTAATTGTGTATTCGATTTTATTTGCTGAAAACCATCACCACTTTCACTAAACACAGTAGATAAAAACAACTTGCAATTTATTTTTACAAGCTGTAACATAAATCAAGGCTTTCCCGCAATGAAATAGCAGCTTTTACTACGAATCCTGAAACTGCCATCATTCTTAAAATCAGTGCCCAGTTGCTGCAACTTCTCCACGCCTACATATTTCTCAAAATCAATACGACGATCAGCAGAAGCAGTCATTTTAGCTGTCATGTCTTCAAGATCCCTAAATTCTACATTTGCGAGTATGGATCCTTGGTCCACGATCTCGAAGCCAAACTCTTGAAGCAGTTCAGTGTACCAACTCAAATCTCGGCTATGGACGAAACTAAAGAACTGCTGCCTTACATCTTCAGGGAACAGCTGATAGAATATATCCAGAATATCGCCCTCGTTTGCTGGTTTGACTTCAGAAATCGTGGCAGCAAAGTATCCTCCACTTCTCAGACTCTGGTAGACTTTGTGAACTATCTCTCTCAGAGATTTATCGTCGATCCAGTGCAGAACTGCGTTAGAATGAACCAAATCAAGTGGTGCGTACGTACCGTAATCCAGTTTTTTCCGCTCCGGTATTGAGAATAATCAGTTGGTTTAACTTCTGATCCTCGGCACGTTTCTTGAAGAGGTCAGTCCTGTCACCGTTGGGGTCTACAGCTATCACCAAACCAGTTTCCCCAACTTGACGAGCAATGGTTTCAGTATTGGTTCCAGTACCGCATCCGATGTCTAGAACTTTCCAGCCTCTTTGAGGAGGTTCAGGTAATTTTAAAAGAAGTTTCTCACTGAACTTCGACTGGTATATCCTCGAAGAAGAATCATACACGGCCGCTAGATTTTCCTGCATTATTAGAAAATTTGAAAAAAATTCTGAAAACTTGAGAAGACCTAATGCTTCTGGTCCGTACCAGCCCTTTTTGCCGACTAATGCCCATGAACCCTTAGATTCAGCCTTAGGTCAACTAAGGTCGCTTTTCATGCACCCCCTATTTCTTCAACAAAACCTGGACTAGGCTGTATTTCACAAATATGCTGAGTCATGCCAGCTCATGACATACGTCACGAAAGCGCTTGGTTCAAAAGCTTTCAGACGATTATTCCGTTATTTTATGAGTTTTCTTTTTTAAGATCAGGAACGTGTGTATTTTTTTTTCACTGTTTATCAGGATCTGTATAGTAAAGTTGCAGAACGGTTCCTATCCAAACTAACTGAATCTCAGAAATGGCAGCTGAAAACGGGGTCCACTGACCAGAGGGTAAAGTATTTCTGTTCGATGATCCTGCACAATACCAAGTTGGAGAACACCAAGTTTAATTAGGTGTACGCTGAAAACCTAAGTCTTCGACTCTTGTGGCCAGAGTGACCAGCACTTTCAAGTTCCGATCCTCATCTCGATTCTTAACAGGGCGATGAGGTCACTGATAGGATGAACTCTTAACTATAATCTCTCCAAGATGGTGAGCAATTATCTAATGCTATGCTCACACTGCAGGACTTGTTCCAGTAAACATCGAGAATCAGGAATGAATCACGTAGTGAAGGGATAGCTTTTTCCTAAAGTTAAACCACTGTAGTATGCAGTGTGGACAGGGGTGTAAGTGTTCGCTCCAGTATGCATCTGATTTCTAGAACATTTCAGGCCCTTTTTATGGGCTCTGGTAGTTTTCTCTACAAGATTTAAACTGCGCTTCATCTCTGGCAACCCTTCAAAGATGACTCCTACTCTTCTGCTTCGTTGTCTTGAACATTGCGTCTGTAAAGAACATCAACACTGATACAGTTTCCGTAACGATAGCTCCTCTAGTGTAATAGAATTTTTGGGAAATTTAGAAAACTCTTTTATCTTGAAAACAGTTTCTCGTTTCCAGATATCAACTACTCAGAAAAACGTTGCACTCCATGAAGAAATCTTATATACGAGTCCCACCTGACGTAAAAGTATCCGAGTAAAGGGACCGTATTTTGACAATCCTTCGTTTTGACGGTCTTTCGTCGTGTCATTGAGACACTGTGATTTAGCGGTCTATTAAAATATTTTTCTTGTAGTTTTTTTTTTCTTTTTAAAGAACAGTGTTACTCAAGTAGGAACACACCGAGGCCACAGGCGTCTTGGACTGAAAGCTCTTTTTAAGAATTCCGAACGAAATAAGAATGCAGGGAGACTTTTTAAAACAGCCTAACTTGAACGAAAGACTAGTTTCTCTACCAGAACAAATAAAGAGAAAAGACGAGGGAATGATATTAATGACTTAATTCTTATGCCTCTTTGTAAAGCAGTAGAAATTTCATAACAGATGATCAGCTGTGGCTCGGTACGTTCGTTTGTAGCCTACGCGACTTCTCGCAGATCGCTACATTTCATCTTGTAACCTCTGACATCCTTCTACCAGATGTTAAAGTAATTACATCGTTTCAAGTAACCCTATTTAGAGAATAGAATCACAGCAAGATTTCCGAAGGATACATTAGAATAAGGAAGAGAAATGATTCTAAGCAAAAGGCGCTTCATGGACCATTATCATATAGTCTTCCGGAAACTCCTTACTTTACACGGGTTCTTGGATAATCTGTGGGCCTATATTCCTCTATGTCTGTGGGTAATCCGTTCGAGTGCAATGCTTAAGTGCTCAGCTGTTAAGTACAGTGATTTTTTTTTTTTAGATTGTAATATTGTATTCTGTTTAATTAAACGTGATTTGATGCAATTGACAAAGACATTCTGCTTGTATCCGGACTGTCTTCACGAGGACTTGTCATTTTTCTTATTATTTACCTGTTGACTCTCCTTTTAGAGAAGCGGTTCTGACCATGGGCCTATTAGGGAAACACTTCTTGGTAAATTTTGCCCTTTTTCCCTTCTGCTCTATTACTGTAATTGGAAGATTAGTATAACCTGTTCCCGAAAAAAAAGCTTGATAACATAAAAGGATTGTGTATTATAGTATGGAGTGACATGTACAAACACATCATTGCACATGAAAGAAATCTGTTAGCACTACGTTCAAATTGTGTGCTATGTATTAGTTTAGCTGATGAAAATACAAACTGCAGTAGTTCATTTTAGTTCTACGTAGTTGTTCTTAGTTCAAGCATCAAAATGAGTTTAGTTAAGCAGCTGAATACAGGGTTTCATTCCCAGGTGATTAAAAAGGTTTTAGAGTTTCCTTGCAACGAAATAAGAGCATCTGTTAACTGCACTGAAGCTGCCGTCTTTTCTGAAGTCATAGATTCCCGATTTCTGCAGCAATTCCAAGCTCAAGTAGTCGCTGAAATCGACGATGCCCTCAAAAGTCCCAGTGAGTCTCTCGCACATGTCTCTAAGATTACTGTACACAGTCTCAACATAGATATAACCTTTGTCTTCGACCTGGAATCCGAACTCTTTGGCAAGGTCGGTGTACCAGCTAAGCCAGCGACTACCAACGTGTTCGTAGATTCGCTCCCTAACACAGCTCGGAAGACTCGTAAAGAACAAGAGACGAAAATCACCTTCGTCTGCTTTCATTTCGGGTACGCAAGCCGCAAAGTACCCTCCAGATTTCAGGTTCTGGTAAACTTTCTGAAAAATGTTTCTTAAACCTGGTTCCTCGATCCAGTGAAGTACAGTATTGGCGTAAGCCAAGTCAAAAGGAGAGTATTCTGTGTAGTCCAAAGTTTCAGCTCCAGTGTTGCAGATACGTAGTTGTTTAAAGTTCTTATCGCGGATGCGATTTGCGAACAGCTCTGTTCTCTGACTGTTCGGGTCCACTGCAACTACTAAACCTTCTTCGCCGACTTGACGAGCCACGATCTCGGTGTTAGTTCCAGTGCCACATCCGATGTCTAAAACTCTCCAGCCTCGTTGAATGGGTTCTGGAAGTTTGTTAAGCAGCTCCAGGCAGTATTTTGTCTGGAATGCCTTCGAAGACACTTCGTACTGGACTGCCAAATTGTGTGATGCTGCCATTGTTACTAAAGACTAAAATGGTTTAACTCTATAGTTCTTTATCCTCTAAATAACAATAAAAGCAAAGTTATTATTCATTCAAGAGACCCGTGTTCAGTGTGGTGGGTTGCATAAAATTGATAAAATAAGGAATCAAGACATGGAATTCGATAGCTCTAGTAAGTGTTATCGTAGTATAGTAGACCTAGCAAGGATATCAAAGTGCGTTAGTACGCACTGTAAAGAATGACTTGTTGAGTCAAACTTACCAGTTAGATGGGTCTGAACCTATCGGATTCTTTGAAGCGACTGGACTGGGCACAATCAGAACAGAAGAAGTGAATGCTTCTATAATGAAGAAAGATGTCGCAGGTAGTCATGGAAATGACCCACTAACTTTGGATTCTCTAAATTCCCTAAGAATTCAGAGGGGTTAGTGAACTCCTTCCAAAGCAACCGTTACACAATACAGGTTTTCCGAACCGGCTGATGGCAAGGTATGGGTACAGAAGTCATTGCCCGTTAGCTTAAGGGTGGTGTCATCAAGAATGTCTATGTAGAAGTTTCCCAACGAGGTTCATACTGAACAAGAGTCTTTCTATAGGCCACACGTAGTATGTTATAGCGTCATAGCTCTGTCGTAATGAGCGTGAGCCGGACGAGTGGTCTCGATACATTACCTTTCCGTCTCCCAAGCCGTAGGTTACATCTGTCCTGCTGCCCTCTTAATGCGAGTCCGAGAATGGTCAGTTTTTTTTCAGATTGAGAGAATCTTCGTGTCATAAAACAATGAACAGAAGATAAATCACCCACACCAGACCAGGGAGGCTCCTTTGTATCACTCCCGCCTTGCTTCCACCGCTGATCTCCTATTGCAGGTTTCACGGATCAAAGACTTTACTCAGGGCAAGTAATATAAAATCCAGACATCTAGGAATTCTTCAGCCTTTCTTCCATACCGATCTCTGGTGTAAATTCTCCGGCCGTCTTCTGCTAAGCTTGGAGTATGGCTTCGCTTGTGAGAAACGTGCTTTAGAATGGTAAGAACGAACTGCAGCTCATCCTCGACGTGTTCTGTGCGCTCCGGACCTCAATGCATATTTCTCTAGAAATCTACTGTGACCAGGACCCGAGCTACTGATGCTTAGCCCCATTTGCTCCAAAGTTTCGATCCCCTCCCCCTTGCGGTGTTGTCCCAGTTTCCTCCTGTGGTGACCTGGTTTGTTGCTGGTCTACGCCCTGCTGGTGATGATGCAGATCATTTTGCTTAATACTACACTCATGACACTATACTTTGTCAATAATTGATTCCTGATATCTGTGAAGCAATCTTCTTGGCTTGTTCTAGTCTTTGCGAGTACCCCGTATAACCTCTCCAGCTGATCGACCGACAGCCTCATCCTCGTATGCGTTTACCATGTGCACCTGATTTACTTTTAGAGTGAGAAAACCCTGGGGATGAAGAGATCTCGGTCAGGGCGAGCAATAGAGTTACCCTTGAGATTCAGATTGTAAATAGGTAGACCTTGGGTTAAGGACGAATTGGACACCATAGACGATTGCCTTAACGTTACACGATTCGGACGTTGTAGACAATTACCTTTGTATAGTTTGGACATAGGACCTTCTGAACATGGAAACAAGGACTGTGAGGAAACGGGGGAACATAGTTCCTAACAGTAATCCCTCTTTTGACTTCGACGGCCAACATTTATGGCTCGACCATATTTGACTTGCGACCCGGCTTAAGGCTTCTATTGAATTCGAAGACTGATACGATCCGATGATGTTCTGACGACGTTTTGATTTCTGACCTGGACTACGACAAGAAAGATGAACTTTGACCTGCGAATCAGTACAGTGTTTGAAATCAGTAGCGTCACCGTCAAAATTTGAATACAGAAGAATTTTCCTCATTTTCCTTGAGTCTCCTAGTTTAATCCTTCGAAGTAAAACCGATAAAAACATTTCACATGGTCCTCCGAAGAAAAGAACGAAACGAAGATTTTTCATCGAGAATTATTGTACGCCTGCTGCGATTTCTTCAGTAAGGACATGATCACCGTCCGGAAATTTCTTGATGAGCCACTGATCTTATTTAGACGGCTACAGAAAAATTTCAACCACTGGGGTTCACCAGCTCAGCTGGTGTGGTGATGCTCCTTGATTGGGTCTGGCACGATCTCTTCTTCCTTCGCACTTGAGGACAGTGACACCATTTTTCAAAATGCTCTGATAAGTAACCTTTGTTTAACAAGTTAAAGTGTGGACTTCGGTACTATGATATAACTCAGAATACTCCAACCAAAATGAAATCCAACTTATCCAAGTTAACAGGAAACAAAGTAAAACGGATTTTAAACGTTTTCATTCAAGAGGGCTATTTCTTCCATCCATATGGTAAGGAAAGAACGTTACTTGAGCAATGATGATTTATTGTAATGTAACAAACAATGCAAAGTAAAAAAAAGTGGAACTGAATAACTGGGTGCTTCTTCAGTGTATTTGGTCGCTGGTATTTCGTTACTGGCGAGTGAAAAAACTTAGGACAACAAACTGTAGAAAAACCCCATCCAAGTAAAAAATCTATGGCACTGGGTCAAAAAAAATCAAAAAGGGCAAACTGGGAAACTTAACGAAAAAACACCCTTAACATTGAACTAAATAACCATCTCCACTGAAAAAAAAATTAAAGAACATCCAGTCACCATCAAATGCTTTTCTGAGGAAAACAGTGAAAAAACCAAACAGTAGAATATCACAAGAGAAGTGAAATTAAACAGAAACCAAACCAGTGCACGTTTAACCAAGTGTTTTGAATAAATTAAATGAAACCAGAATCCAGCCACCAAATCTCAAGTTATTTTAGTTAAAACTAAAATAATAACAATAAAACAAAAACACAACACCTCGACCGATCCGCTAGAAAATTAAAACTGAGTGTGTTATAAAAATCCAAGGAAATGTTTTTTTTTTGTTACAAAATATCCTGCTGAAACAGAGTTTAGCTACCCGTCACATTGGAATATGTTTAAAAAGTCAGAAAAAAATTCAAGCTACTTCAATATTTATATGGAGCATTTGGGATCGGGAACTGGGTAGTTGCGTAAAACGCGGTTGATGGTGCGGAGCAGCGGGTGTCTCTCGCATCCGCAGCGGTTGCGGAAGTCATCCAAGTCGAGGGCCCAGATCATGGCTCCACCAAGGTTCATCTGCTGTACCAATTTCGATTTGAGACGAACCATGGAGATGTCGTCGTAAGACACCCACTGGTTGCCCTTGTAGGCGTAAGGACCCATGGCTTCCTCTTCGTCCTGGACAACGGTCCAACCGCGGTTCTTCACTCGGTCACAGATCTGCAACGGAAGGAGAAGTGTTTAGAGTATAGATTCCACAATTGAAGGATCAAGTGGGAGTCAGGTATTTACCTCGTAATAAGAAAGGAATCCTCCAGCACGAGTGTACTCTCCAGCTTCTCCAGGTCCGTAAGAAGGCGCGTTGAGTCCATTGACTTTGGCGTCGGCCAGGCTGAAAGACTGACCGTACAGCGGGATGCCCATGATGATCTTGGAAGGATCAGCCCCCTGGCGGATCCAGTAGTTTAGCGTGTAGTTAGCGTTGAAGTAGGCGACGTCAGCCTCGGAATGGAAGTGGAGAGGAGCCACGTGGCCGGTCTTCTTGTCCCAGTTGCCGTGGTAGTCATAAGTCATCACTCCGATCCAGTCCAAGTACTTGGACAGCGCGGGAACGTCATAACCGGCGTCGATAACGGCCTTAGAAGGAGACACTGCGGAAGACAAGAGCCAGCCGCGGGGTTTGAATGCGTCGCTCAGCTCTTTGACCCAAGCAGAGAAGCCAGACTTGTCCGAATCAGGGCCTTGTTGGCAGTTGACCTACAAACGAAACACACGTTCATACTACGTTCGTGTCTATTTACTTTATACTAGCTGAACGCGGCAAATAGCTCATGTCACTGAAGCGCCTTAATTTTTCTTAGACATTTACTTTTTGAAATGTGAAAATTTATCCACTTTTTCCAAAAGTTTGAATATTTATTAAACTTGAAATGCTTAAAGCATTTCTTGAACGTACCTGCCAGCACTTGGGATATTCCCAGTCCAAATCCAGACCGTCGAATCCGTATTTCTCAATAAACTGGATGGCTCTTTCGATGAACTTGGCACGGGCTGCTGGGTTGTTCACCAGTCTGCTGTACTTGTCTCCGGCAGAATCGTTCCATCCACCCAGAGCGATCAGAACTTTGATTCCCTTCTTCTTTAGATCAACGACACGCTGATAGAATCGGTTATCGATATCAGCCCAGGTATCGTAGGGCTTCATAATCAACTCGGTAGTGTCCAGAGTAGCGAATCCATAAATAACATGCGTACACATGTCCGGATCGATGTCATCCGGAGTGTATTTACCAGCATCTTGACGGTACCAGGCCCAGTTGGTGAAGTAGCAGATCACTTTGTATTGACCTGTACAAATTTTGCTTTAGAAATCGGCGAAATACTTTCTAGACTTACAGGCTAAATAACGCTTTCCATGACATATCCTTCAAGTGAAGAATTTGAGTACTATGTTACCTTTGTCATCTCCAGGCTTTACTGCTGGGGTGGTAGTTGATGGTGGATACACAGTAGCTGCGGTGGTAGGCTTAGTAGGCCTAGTCGGCTTAGTAGGTTCTGTAGGTTTGGTAGTAGGTTTCTTACTGCTACTCTCGGCTACCACTGGATAAGTAGATGGCTTAGACGTGGAGGGATACGCGACCGATACTTCAGTAGAGTAGCTAATGCTGATTTCAGGTTCGGGGTACGCGGTAGTCGGGATGATGTACGCGGGCTCTGTAAAAGATCAATATTAAATTGATTTCATTATCGATTTGATGAAGAATACGCGGAAGCATCGATTGATTATCGATATATAACTAGAACTGTAACAAAGAATCGAATATCCTAATCATTCAATGATTAAGTTTCTTTCTTACCTGAAACTCGGCAGTCGGGATCGGGTCGTGGGTAGTCTCTCAATACGCGGTTGATGGTGCGGAGCAGCGGGTGTTTTTCGCAACCACATGTGTTTCGGAAATCATCCAGATCCAGGGCCCAAATCATAGCTCCACCCAGTCCTAGGGTTTTGACCAATTCTGATTTGCGTCTGATCATGGCAGCGTCATCGAAAGATACCCATTGGTTGCCCTTGTAAGCGTAAGGACCAATAGCGCCTTCAGGATCCTGAACGACTGTCCAATCGCGATTTTTGATGCGATCGCAAATCTACAATTGAGTCAAATGGTAGAAATGATGCAATTAACAATATTCAAACAGTTTTCTTACTTCGTAGTAAGCAAGGAATCCTCCTTGTCCAGTGAACTGTCCAGCTTCTCCAGTAGATGAGGCAGGAGCATTAAGTCCGTTGTTTTTGGGGTCGTTAAGAGTGAAGGACTGTCCGTAAAGCGGCATTCCCATGACAATCTTGGAAGGTTTGGCACCCTGGTCAATCCAGTAGTTGATGGTGTAGTTAACGTTGAAGAAGGAGACTTCAGCTTGCGAGTGAAGGTACAGAGGAGCAACATGTCCAGTCTTCTTGTCCCAGTGGCCGTGGTAATCGTAAGTCATGACGGCGATCCAGTCCAAGTAGTCGGAGAGAACTTTAACCTCGTAACCGGCATCGATGACCGTCTTCGAAGGAGACACTGCGGCAGAGAGCAGCCAGCCTCGGGGACGGAAAGCGGCACTCAGCTCACGAACCCAGGCAGAGAAGGCCGGCTTGTCAGACTCCGGACCAGCTTTGCAGTTGACCTATCGGAACATACGTTTTACTTCGTGCTTTTTACTACACCTGTACTTGAACATACCTGCCAGCACTTGGGATACTCCCAGTCCAGATCCAGACCGTCGAATCCATATTTCTCAATAAATTGGATGACCCTTTCGACGAACTTGGTTCGGGCTGCTGGGCTGTTGACTAGTCTGCTGTACTTGTCTCCAGCAGAGTCGTTCCATCCACCAAGAGCAATCAGAACCTTGATTCCCTTCTTCTTCAGATCGACGACACGCTGATAGAACCGGTTATCGATATCGGCCCAGGTATCGTAAGGCTTCATAATTAGCTCGGTGTAGTCCAAGGTAGCGAAACCGTAAACCACGTGGGTACACATGTCCGGATCAATGTCGTCTGGGGTGTATTTTCCAGCACCACGACGGTACCAAGCCCAGTTGGTGAAGTAGCAAACGACTTTGTAACCGTTTTCATCAACTGCCAACGGAGGAATAGGGACTTCGGTTGTCGTGGTTGTTGTTGTCGTTGATACTGCTGTAGGCTTTGGGTATACCGATTCGGAACCTGAGCTGCCTGATCCGCTATCTGGGTTGTAGGTACCGTCCGTTGACTTGCAATCGGTGTTGTAGGGCCAGTCGCAATAGTTCTACACAAGAATATAAAAACATAGAACTTATGTAAAATATACGAAATAAGATATAAAACAAAATGAAGGACAAAATCTTTACAGTTATTGCTATTATTACTAGTTATTGTGTTATAATTATTACAAAAACATGGCATACAGCTGCATTTACATTAAAATACTATAAAATAATTATTCAAGAATATACCTTGTTCCAGACAAGTCCGGCAGGGCATTGGTTCTGGGACCATTTTCCATGGACGCATTGGTAATAGATGGAACAGTCATTCGGGTCTCGGGAGAACTGACCTTCCTGACAGGAGTCCCTAGTCATGGAAACGGCAGAGTTCGGGATAGACACTTCTGGAACTTCAGGCGAATATCCAGTGCCAGCTATTGAAAAACAAATAAATAAACACAATTAGAATTGTAGAATGTATGTAAAGTTCATCATTTAAATCTTATTTGACAAGTAGGATTAATATTATAATTATTTAAGCTAATAAGTACTTCGCAATAGGCAGTTGGGATCAGGGACGGGGTAGTTGCGCAAGACGCGATTGATGGTGCGGAGCAGCGGATGTCTCTCGCATCCGCAGCGGTTGCGGAAGTCATCCAAGTCGAGGGCCCAGATCATGGCTCCACCAAGGTTCATCTGCTGTACCAATTTCGATTTGCGACGAACCATGGAGATGTCATCGTAAGACACCCACTGGTTGCCCTTGTAGGCGTAAGGACCCATGGCTTCCTCTTCGTCCTGGACAACGGTCCAACCGCGGTTCTTCACTCGGTCACAGATCTGCAACGGAAGGAGAAGTGTTTAGAAAATAGATTCCATAATTAAACGATCAGCGGGAGTCGAGTATTTACCTCGTAATAGGAAAGGAATCCTCCAGCGCGGGTGTATTCTCCAGCTTCTCCAGGTCCGTAAGAAGGCGCGTTGAGTCCATTGACTTTGGCGTCGGCCAGGCTGAAAGACTGACCGTACAGCGGGATACCCATGATGATCTTGGAAGGATCGGCCCCCTGGCGGATCCAGTAGTTTAGCGTGTAGTTAGCGTTGAAGTAGGCGACGTCAGCCTCGGAATGGAAGTGGAGAGGAGCCACGTGGCCGGTCTTCTTGTCCCAGTTGCCGTGGTAGTCATAAGTCATCACTCCGATCCAGTCCAAGTACTTGGACAGCGCGGGAATGTCATAACCGGCGTCGATAACGGTCTTAGAAGGAGACACTGCGGAAGACAAGAGCCAGCCGCGGGGTTTGAATGCGTCGCTCAGCTCTTTGACCCAAGCAGAGAAGCCAGACTTGTCCGAATCAGGGCCTTGTTGGCAATTAACCTGTGAATGTGTAAAATATAAATCGACTGAAAAATATTTCAATTGTCTGCAAACATCTTAATAACTATTATAAGACCAGAAATTTTTTTTATAGTAGATATGATTGATTTTGATTTCCGATCTTTGATATACTCCACAAAATATTATTCTCTATAGAAAGTATATTTGACAGAGAGGTGTTGTTTCTTTAACTTATCCATGAATAAATATGAAGTTATTTCTCAGCCGCAGATAGAACCAGATTTCTAATGCTGAGACGTTTGGATATGCAAGAAGCTTCGGTAGATATACCTCAATTTCGTCACAAAGTTTGCCCAAGTGAGATCTGCCTTGTATAAGGAAAATCCAAGTCACCAGAAGAGACCCTGAATAACTTAGTTTCAACACAGATAGATATTTGTATCAATCATCTAACCTTTTCAGTATACAGATATCTTGTAAATTTTTTTTATCTCTTTAGCTTATAAGATAATTTAAATCACAATTTATTTATTATCTTAGTGATAAAACTGATCAGGCCATTTCAGAGTTCATACCTGCCAGCACTTTGGGTATTCCCAATCCAAATCCAAACCATCGAATCCGTATTTCTCAATAAACTGGATGGCTCTTTCGATGAACTTGGCACGGGCTGCTGGGTTGTTCACCAGTCTGCTGTACTTGTCTCCGGCAGAATCGTTCCATCCACCCAGAGCGATCAGAACTTTGATTCCCTTCTTCTTCAAATCGATCACACGCTCATAGAATCGATTATCGATATCGGCCCATGTGTCGTAAGGCTTCATAATCAACTCGGTAGTGTCCAGAGTAGCGAATCCATAAATAACATGCGTACACATGTCCGGGTCGATGTCATCCGGAGTGTATTTACCAGCATCTTGACGGTACCAGGCCCAGTTGGTGAAGTAGCAGATCACTTTGTATTTTCCTATGCAAATACAATTCCAAACAAACATTAGCACATTTCATCGATCAGACTAACAGGTCAGTATAGTAGTGGTTTCATGAAATAGTACTTTTTTACCACTACGAAACTGAACTACTATTACTAGTCTAAATAGTTATTCGTAGTACTGAGGGTGATCACATACCTTGGACAGATGGATAAGTCACTGGTGCGGTGGTAGGTCGGCTGCTTGGTTTGGTAGTCGGTTTGGTGGTAACGTACGCTGTTGTTTGCTTGGTAGTATAGGCTGTAGTGGGGGCCTTTGTGCTTGAGGGATACGATGGTGCTGCTGTATGAGCTCCGCAGGCGAAATTAGTGGGCCAGTCGCAGGTGTTGATGTTGGGGTTCCAGCCGAGTCCCGGAGGGCAGTGCTGGTTGACCCAGGCTCCGTGTAAACAGATTTGATACGTGTTGCAATCGCCGGGTACCGAGCGGAAAACGTCGGAACTGCCGCACTTTTCAGAGCCGTCTCTTGTCACTGCAAATCAAAGATGAGAAAATTTTTAAAGTGATAAAAGCTCAGTTATCGGTAGAGAGACGGACAGACAGCAACACATTGAAGAACAACAGAAAGACAGACAAACAGACAACCACAATCAAACGTACATGAACGCCATGGGCAGGAAGCTCTAGTAGGCCAGTCGCAGACTCTGGCAGCAGCATTCCAGTGGAGTCCTCCGGTACATCTCTGTTCGAAGAGTCTTCCGTTAACGCAAATATGATACGTGGAACAATCCGGTCCCTTCTGGTAATATTCTCCAGAGCTGCACGAATCTCCCGCTGGTGGCGCTGTCGAAGCTGCAGTCGGACGCCAAGGCGCTGCGGTCGTAGGACGCCACCCTGCTGTTGTCGGCCTCCAGGGAGCTGCTGTTGATCCAGCTGCTGGAGCTCCTAGTAATAAATTTATTTAACACAAAAAGTACAAGTCCCTATTACTATAACGACAATAATAATTGTAAAGTTGCTATGGTATATTGTATTAAAGTACAATCAAATATACCTATCCAATAATAACTCCAAAGAATCGCTAAGAGTAGCATTTTGAATGTTGCCTGAACGACCATCACTGGTCGACTGAAAATTTACGAAAAAAGTGTATGCCTTTTCTATTTGAAAGTTCTAGCGAAAGTGGGAAAAAATTTTTCTTGCAAATCTGTGCCTTGAGCAAATAAAGACGTTGATGGGAAGATCAAGTGACCATTTTGAAAAGGTGTTTCGTCTTGTTTACTTCACTTTTTTCAGTGGAAAACGGGACTTTAGGGGTTTTTCTCCTTCAATGAAACGTTAGAATTCTCGATTTACCTGGAAACTGGGACTACCAAACAAACGTATATCTTGATCGAACAGGTAAATAATTCCTCTGAAATAGCACGAATACTCAACAGTAAACAATATGTTTACAATAATACTACTAGATAATATTTTATAAGTTACATTGTGTACAATGTGCACTTAATAAAATTTAGATAACAGATATTTTTATAATAGTATTTTACATGTAATATTGATATATATTTGTGTTTTACCAGAAGATCCGTCACAAGTAGCAGAACTGGGCCAGTCACAGTAGTTCTTTTGAGAGTTCCAGTGAAGTCCAGGAGCACAACTGGTCTTCTGCAATTTACCCTGGACACAACGAGCGTAAGATGAGCATTCGCCAGGCACAGCGTAGTATCTACCCTCCTCACAAGGGTAGCTACCACTGGGAGCCTCGGTAGCAGCAGTAGGGGGACGAGTAGGAGCGCTGGTAGGGCGGGTAGGAGCTGTAGTAGGGCGGGTAGGAACGGTGGTAGGGCGAGTAGCAGCCGTGGGAGGACGGGTAGGAGCTGTGGTAGGCCGGGTAGCGGCCGTAGGGGGCTTCGTTGGAGCAGCTGTTGTTGGGCGCTGTGTTGTTGGCTTGGTTTCAGTGAAACCTACGATACAACGTCAACGTTATGATGAAAGTAAAAGTGACCATAATAATGTGTGTTTAAATCTACAATTTGGTTTTCAAAAAAAAAACTTACCAGGATTGTATCCAGTGGTAAGTTCAACGGGCCGGGGGGTTACCGGTGGTTCAGGACGGGAGCAAGATCCGGTAGCGGGTTGTTGGTCGTCCCGTAGTCCAAATACTCGGGCAATAGCACGGGCCAACGGGTAAGTTTCGTAGCAGCACAAGTTACTGAAGTCATCCATGTCGATGGAGAAGATGCTGACACCTCCATAGCCTTGCTGTTTGACGAATTCGGCCTTACGACGGACAGAGTCAACATTATCATAGCCGACCCATTGATCATCCCGGTAGGCGAACGGGCTGTCACCGTTTTCGACAGTAAAAGCTCGGGTCCGCACTGAACGAACCGCAAATATAATTGACAATCCAGCAAAAAGTGATAATATTTAAACTGTTACCTGCTGAACAGATTTCATAGTAGGCCAACATTCCTGACTGCTGTGTAACAGGTCCAGCGTAACCAGGACCCTTTGCCTTAGCTCCAATAGCTGCTTGTCCCTTAGCCATGGCTAAAGTGAACGTTTGACCGTAAAATGGAATACCCATCAGCAGCTTTTCCTTAGGGACACCTTTGGATACCCAGTATTTCATACTGCTTTCCTGCGTTTTAAAATACAATTATATTTTAGTACAGTGTTTATTTTATATTTAACGTTATATGTTTAAATAAAGTAGATAATTAGTATAGTTATTCTTACGGCGTTTAGATTATCTCCACTCCGTAGAGGTGCAATGTGTCCTGTGACTTTTTCCCATCCACCATGGTAATCGTATGTGGCAACAGTGAGGAAGTCGAGGTTTTCGGCCAAGTCCTCAGCATCGTAAGCTTTATCGGCGATGTTACTGTAAGGTGCTACGTTGGCGCTGAGTAGAAGTCCGTACTGGTTGAACGTACGTTTGACATCCTATGAGAAAGCACTGGTTTACAGTACTGATTTTTGGGAAAAGGAATTAGAATCTCGCATACTTCGGTGAATTCAACGTAGTCATCCTTGTCGTCTGAAGATCCTTTGGAACAGTCGCCTTGCCAGCAAACTGGGTACTGCCAGTCGAGATGGAGTCCATCAAATCCAGCAGCGATCAGCAAGTTAGCAGCATGGGAGGCAAACTTTTGCCGGGCAGCAGAGTTAGATACCAGACGACTGTATTTGTCACCAACAGAATCAGTCCATCCGCCAAGAGTCAGCATGATTTTCAGGTCGGGATTCCTGCGCTTCAGCGATAAGGTGCGCTGGTAGAAAGCTGCAAACAATATCTATAATAATTCTATTATGTAAGAATTGATTTAACTGGTATACCATTATTGATGTCGGTCCAGCTATCGAGGCTGCGGATAACCAGTTCATTGGTATCGAGTCCAGCAAATGCGTAGAAGACATGGGTGCAAAGTCCAGCGTCAATGTTTTCTGGAACGAAGGCTCCATCGCCTTGTCGAAGCCAGGCCCAGCTGCTGAAATAGCAGGCTACCTTCTGCTGGGGACTGGAACGTGTCAGAGCCAAAGTTGCTGTTTAAAGAACGAAATTTAATCTCAAGTTCATACACAAATCATGTTGGACTTACGAGGAGCGCTTTTGGAACAGTCTACGAGGAACGGCCAGTTGCAGACATTGAGATTGGGATCAAAATAGAGTCCACTTGGGCAGCTGAAGGGATAAGACTTGGTTCCAACGCACTGGTAGTATTTGTTGCAGTCGTAAGGGTCTCGGTGGTACCCTGCAGAAGAGCAAGTATACGGACTAGGATCAACTGGGGCTGGGGGTTTCGTAGGAGCCGCCGTGGGAACTGGGGGCAGCGTGGGAACTGGAGTGGGAACCGTGGGAGGCTTCGTAGTGGCTGTGGGAGGCTTCGTGGGAACCGTGGGAGGATACGTGGGAGCCGTGGGGCCAGTGTGGGGGATACTGGGATCGTGGGCATAAAAGAAGGTCCATCCGTTCCAAAACTGCGTCCAAGTCCTGCGTTAATGGCCTTCAGAAGCGGCCATTTAGTTCCACAGACTCCCTTGAAGTCGTCCAAATCGATGGCCCAGATCATGGCACCTCCCAAACCCTGGCTACGAATATACGCCATCTTCTTGGTGATGTATTCCACATTATCGTAACCGACCCACTGGTCGTCCTTGTACATGTAGGGACTTCCCACTGGATCCTGCTTCAGAGTCCATCCACCTTTCTGGATGTCATCACATACTTCATAATAGGCCAAAAATCCAGCTTCTTGGGTGAAAGTTCCAGGAGTTCCAGCCCTCGGATACTAGCTCTGGGATTTGTATTGGACTTGCTTGCCAGCGTGAAGGATCTTCCATAGAAGGGAATACCAAAGATAACCTTGTTGGCAGGGGCTCCTTGTTTGATCCAGTAAGATAGCCCTCCATCGGCGTGTAGATTCTGAGTGGCCCATTCATCGAAAGGTCGTTTGCTGATAGGAGCGTGATGGTCAGCGTAGTTATCCCAGGCTCCGTGAAGATCATAAGTCATCACGTTGATAAAATCAAGACCCTTGGACACGCGGGGGACATCGTAACCTTCGTTCACGCGGAAAATGGCTGGCGACACTGCGGCGGATAGCAACCATCCGCGTGGTTTGAAGACCGCGGACATCTCCTCCACCAAAAGGGCGAAGTTCTCCTTGTCTGCCCATTTACCATCTCGGTCGGTTGCACCTGTCGATTAAAAAAGAATATCTTTTTTGATGACTCTTTCATGGTGTTGCCCTATAAAGAAAGGGCTTATTTCGAAATGCAAATGAAACATTTCAATCCAACTGACGCGTAACAAATTGACTGTGGCAAGGGCCGGCAAAGCTTTCCGTGACTTGATACAAATGTCCGAGAATTGCACAATATAAAGATTTCTGTTGTTGTAATCTATTAATTCAAACACTACCGTTCGTCTTGCAATACTGTCGCAAGATAGCAGACGAAAACATCGGATGATAAATTGACAACACTGGTTGAAAAGTGCTTCAAAAAAAAGCAAAAACAATGTGAAGATGGCTGTACCCCAGTGTAAAAAGAACATTAATCACAAAAGGTGCGAAAATGACAGAAACCTGTTTCTCGTGATGTGCGAGCATGTTTCAAAATTCGCGTCATCTTTTATGGAAAACTTTGAACCTTCCATTACGAGATGCCGTATCCATATGTGGGAATGTACTCAAAGAATTATATACCAATTATACATGATTAAATTTCTGAAACAATTACAGATTATTATTGCTGCCACTAATGTAACTATATGTTAATAAAATTCATACTCCTTAAAAAATAACAAAGTTTTTGCTGTAAATTTAGTTGTGAAGAAATGGATATAACACTTGAGTGATGAAGTAACGCCCCGTGTTTCTCGGCAAAGCAGCCCACACAAGTTGTTCGTAACTCTGGCAAAAACTCTGATTTTTGAAAGGATGTTGAAACATAACGCATACCATTACCTTGAGATAATCCATTAAAAAACGCAGCAGAAGATTGAAAAGAAGTTTAAAAAAACAACAGCTTGACAAAGGTTATGGAAAAGAGATGTAGCTATTTGAATGAAAAAGTTGATGAAAAAACGTTACCTGGATATTCCCAGTCGAGATCGAATCCATCAAAACCGTGGGTTTCCATGAAAGCAACGACGGAATCGATGAAGCGCTTTCTGCTGGCAGCACTGGAAGCCATGCTGGAGTATTTTTTGCCTCCTTCGTTCCAACCGCCGATGGCGATCATTATCTTTAGCGAAGGATTCACTCGTTTCAGACCCAGAGCGCTTTTGTAACCGCCTGAAAGCAACAATTCACTAATTAGTAAACGAATACCAGATAAAACTCTGTTGCAAAGGAAATAAAACCTTGGGTGATATCGTATTCCGGATCCAGAATCTTGACGGTCAGGGTAGATTCTTCCAAACCAACGAAAGAGTAAATCAGATGAGTACATCCATTTGCTGCCACATCGCTGGGGTTGAAAGCCATCGGAGCCTTCCTGTACGTGGCCCACGCGCCATAATAGCAAATTACTTTGTAGTCGGAAGGACCTGTGGAGCATAATCAAAAGTTTAGTAATCTCATAAAACACATGGCTTTTAAACTAAGTCCTTTGAAGTGCGTAAAAACCTGATACTAGGGCAATAGGACCACTCCATCTTACGTCTCTGCAGCATACCATCAGATGAAAGAGAAGAGTGTAAAACGCGTTTGCAAGGAGTGGTCCAGTTGACCCCTAGGCTTTTTAACATGCTGGGGCAATTGGACCGCCTCAATCAAGGGTCGTTGAATCATAGGTCCAAATGAAAGAGGAGCTTGTAAAATGGGTTTTGGTTAGATGGTCCGATTGACCCTTCCGGATGGTCCAATTGCCCCAACCACCCAATAAAACTTCCACAATATCTCCGGTTAGCAGAGATAAATAACCCTGTTGACTTGTAGCTTTCGAAACTCAAACTTTATTATTCATTGCAGAATAACGGGAGCGGAGTTTTTGGAATGAGTGCAAGGTTACTTCGGTCACGGTCACATGAATCTAATTAATTACGATTTTGGCCACGACTTTCACGTTTGGCTGGAAGCTGCCCAACTTCTTTCCTTCATACATTTTAATTGCTCATAAGTAAAAGGGCTTACCGTCTTTTGCGAAGGCGTTGAATTGATGAGAATCAGCTCCAGCACGGAAGGGACTGGCGTCATCCAGTAAAGTCGACGTAACGTCCTCTCCAGGGACAGTTCTGGTCAGCGGTAAAGGATCGTACGAGTGAGCGTTAGGCCCGGAATAGGTTTTCGGGAGAGCCTCAACGTACTGAGGAAGCGGGACATGTTCCACAGCAGATCGGAGGGGAACAACTCCTTTTTCAAAAGGACTCGACTCATCTTGTTCCAGAGTTATGGTCTTCACAAGTGACAAATCGGGTCTTCCTTCAACGGCGTCACGAAGAGGGAGCCTTTCGTCTAGTTCCAGGGTTTTACTCTCTTCAGGAGCAATCCGGTTCAGAACGGGCCGAGTTCGGAAGAACGACGGAGGGGCAGCCTCTACAGCCCCTCGGAAGAATGTTCCAGGTCGGGGAAGGAGGATATCCCTGAAAGTGACAGCCTGGGACCTGAGGAGCGGTGCCGATTGAGCAAATGCTTCTTCCGGCCGAGCTTCGACAGCCCCTCGGAAAAATGTCGACTGAGCCTCTGACCTCTGGGATACGGACACCGTAAGCGGTTCAGCTTGGAGAAAGTCCGCTGAACGCGTTAGTTTGTCGTCATTTTCAACAGGAAGCCCGGGTCGAACCACTTTGGATAACTCGGAAGCTCCTGGTGATCCATCGATGGCGAGGTTGTGCGTTTGCGGTAGGAAAATGGCTACCGCAATCAGCACAACGTGAACTGTTTCACGCTGCATTACGGGATGCTACTGCCTGAAACAGAGACAATGAAGAACAATTTAAAGTCAGTGAACTGGTGACACACCCATTGCTACTTTTGTTGTAGACTATCTTAGCCTTAAAGCTACTCTTTCATTGGTTGTTTTTTTATCGTGTATCAAAGTTACTTGTCAAACCAGAATGAAGCAGCAGGATCTACAAAATCTGTTCAAATTCGTCTGCTGGACTCGGCGTATTATGAACGCCCAATACATGAGATTTGCATACGTTGAATTGAAGAGGATTGGACGCTTGTCGTTTTATTGAATGTCAAAGAGTTGCATCTTTTTTGGGGCTCATTTCCAGACCTTGAGTGCGTGATGTGCGAGCTTTTAACATAGCGAAAGAAATACTACCACGTACGCGATTTCCTAAAAATCCAATGCCACTGATAAAGTGCTGCAATCTGAGAGCAATAGCACAGGCCAGTGAACTCGAACCCCACTCAGAACCCATTTTGGCATCATTTGATAGCGATGGGGCAATTGGACCACTCCATTAGGGTCACTTGGACCCCCCCCCTAAAAAGGTTTATTACAACTTGAAACGCATTTGTACATATGTCTCAAGTCGACCCCCGAGTAGTGGTCCGATTGCCCCATCTACATTAAACCACCCAGTTTGGGTTCACTTGAACCAGTCCTTAAAATGAATGTACTCGACCTGAAATGGATTTGTACATGTACCCCAAATAAGCCCCCAGGCGCTGGTCAAGTTGTTCCAGTGGCACTCGCGCCCATCTTAACCCGTTCACTGTCACGGTCAAATGGGTTCGCACATGATTTTTTTTTTGCGCTACAGACAAAGCGGTCCAGTTTGATCCTGGAAGGCGTGGTCCACTTGACAAGTGCAGTCACCCCGATACACCGTGGATAACTTGTTTGTTACACACTCTGAACACAAAGCTTTCTGAAGATCATTATCGACGAAGGTGAACTTTCCTAGGCTCAAGATTCTAAGTTGCTAAACGATTGAGTCGTTCATTAGTGCAGATGGGTAACTAATAATCTTCATGTTTATACATGACCGCCTATGCCGTGACGTGACTTGTATGTAAAAAGTTCACGGTCACATGTCTGAACATGTCAAATAACGGCAACACAACTAATTTATTAAAACCGGTTCAACAAAACGAATGCTAACGTCTTGCCATAATCATCTCATAGGAGCAACAAATTATTCCTACGGCAGATGAAGGATCACGCAAGTATGTAAAATTCCAATGTACGGCTAGAGTGAAAAACTTTCAAGGTTGAACTTTTTTTGTGTGTTTGTGTTTGGACGAGATATTCGGGAATAGTTTGAAGGTAAAATGCCGGAACTGTTTTAATGTATAGCAAAAGTAAAGCCAAAGCAACGGAGAGCTCGCGGCGAAGGTGTGGTGACTCTTAACCGTTTCGGAGGAAGGCGCTTCCAGAACGCTGATCTCTTTGGCTTGAAGCTTCTCCCCCCGTCCTGCTGCCCTCCGACAAGGTCATCCAGTTTATTTTTACAATAAAGTCGTTTGAATGTTTCACATATCCTTATTTATTTGCTTGTATTACTACTCTTTATACCTTGCAACTATTACTTACTTTTACATTTTTTATGTATTATATAGTATTCTGTATTTAAAATATTTTTTTATATATAATAATTCAAGTTTTTTAAGATTTGCTCAAGTTGGCGTTGCAAGGTCATCCAGTTCTCTGCTGATTACTAACAAATAAATCAATATTTGATATTTTTCTTGAAATAATTGTCTAATATTAATGGAACTACATATAATTGACATATTTTGTAATATATTTTAACTGGGTTTTGCCATTTTTTTCTGTTCCAGTTAAACCAGATCGATCGAAAACTGGGAGTTGAATCAACTCTATTGTCCTTGAGATTTGAACTCGTAAAAAAGAACTTGCAACTAGTCCATAAGGAATTGTATGGGATCAAGGTTATCAGATGATTATACGCTATATAAATATGATAATATCGATAGGTTTTACTGACCACAAAGTGACCAGCCGTGACTATAGCACCGTGGGAATAATTTACTAAAAATTCCCACGAAAAATATGCGGAAACAGCAAAAAAGTTTTCGTCATTTTAATGAATCATTACTCGTGACAAGTGTAAGAATCTTATGAGGGCTGAGGACTACAGTGCTTCAGGATTAACTCCCCATTTTCCCATATTTTCCTCATGGGGAAAATCAAGGATTTTACTAGAGTATCTCTGGTTCTTTGGGAATGTATGCGAGTCTACGGGTGGGATTTTTTCCCATGTGGGGAGCTTGGAGATGTCGAAAAGAATTGAAAGGCCTTGAACTTGAACTCGATTTACTAACTTGTTTTTCATGAGCGCGGTTCAACGACTGTCCAGCCCTTTCATTTCCCAACAAAGTTCCCACAGCTTCCCACGATTTCCCAAATTACAAAAATCCCAAGCCATTTTTTAAAACAAAGGCTGTGGCATCGATTGATCGTCCCGACAGCCGCTTGACTTCGTCGCCTGATAACGAACTTACCTGGTCGTGATTAATTTACTGATTTTTTCTACACGAGATTGTAAGATATAACTAAATCAAGAATTAACAATCCTATTAGAAAATTTAAATATATCTATATGTTATAACTTAACAGGCCTGTAGACCCAATTTGCTTAGAAACCCCGAAACCTAAAGACTTAACAAGCCTTTTAATTAAACGATCAAGAACTGGAAAGCAATTAAAATTAACAAGTTTGGATTAGTAAGCCTAGCACAAAGACGTGGACAAAAGACTACGCATTTAATTACGATGTATATTGCTATTGTATTATTTAACTTTTAATATAATATTATGAATAGTTGTAAAAATATTTCAATAGAAAAACTGAAGGCCATAAACCACTCATCTCGTTAGGAAAACTTTGGCAGATCCTCGATAAACCTTTTACGCAATAGACCTTTCAACTTTTAATGGACTTCCCCACGGAAAAGAAAAGGCCGTAAAATTTGGAGAAATTCCATAACTCCTATTGAAAACATACAAACAGGCTGTAGATCTGTCATTACAAAGTCCGGATAACAAGTGATAACACGATGAGAACAGGTGATAACAGTCTCCAGGAGGTCGCCAGTACCTTCTCCATGGGAAGAAGGTATTGCGCAGGTATAGCACTAATTTACACCGATTTTCTACAGTAGGTATTACAAGGGGACCTCCCCCTGACTTTTCATCACGTTTTCTTACGCAATTTGTCTGATCATAACATTTTATAACCACTCCAAACTATGAAACAAAGTTTATGAAATAATAGTAAAGTAATTATTGGTATTGGTTATAGGTGCAGAATGATGTAAGAGGAGGAAGTGTTTAGTGTGACTTACCTGTAGCGTAGCTGATGAGGTTCTGCTCGGTGGTCAGGTTTTGAGAAGTGATCAACTTGCTGGTCCAACTTCTGTACGTGACAACTTGTCGGCCGGCGATCAAGTGAAGGGCCCTCACTCTCAACACCACCTTATATACTTTATAACTACCAGTTCTTCTTCTTCTTCTTCTTCGTTTACTTCTTCTGCTGTTGGTTCTTCTGGTTCCTTCTGGTGTTGCTGGCGGATGGTACTCGATGGCCTTCCACACGGTCAACTGCTTGATTCCTCCACTCTACTCCCCTCTTTTATACCACCCTACTCACCTTGCTCCGGTGAAGGTGACGAGTGGGTGGGTGGCTGGGTGGAAGGTGATGAGAGGTGGGTGGTTGGGAGGTGGGAAGAGGTCACTCCCCCGCTTACTATTGGGTAGGAAGTAGTGATAACAGACTATAACAGCTGATAACATATATTACGTTAATGACTATTATTAATATTATTATTAACGTAGGAATATATATTTAAATGCGTTGTGCGCAAATCTGTCGTATGTGTGGACAGAATGTGTAGGCTTATCTTACATCTTATGGCGTGTCCACGTATTCGACAGATTAGGTATGTATTAGTATTATAATCACTGAATTCTTTATTTTTAAACTTTCTTGCAAAAGTCTGTCGTATCTGTGGACGGACTGTGTAGTCGCCCACTTCAATTTATGACGTGTCCACGTATTCGACAGATTAGGTATCATTAATAGTTTAGGTCCGGATTTCCTTTCTGACATTTCTTGGAGAAAAAAAAATATTTCCAGGAGTTCCGGAATTTAAATTATTTTTTTATGACTCTGGCTCAGGGACAGCGGGTCTATGCTGTTATCAAGTGTTATCAGCGTGTTATCAATGTTATCAACTGTAATCAAGCGGGCAGATCTAGGGAATCCCGTACCCACGGGTCAGGGTCTCTCACGGATGAATAACAGCCGAGAAAAGACTGTTACGGAAATATGCGGAAAAAACATGTTAAAAGATGTCGCAATACGTCACAAGTTATTCCAGAATAACGAAATTTATTCATAATTTCAGTGTTAATAATGATGATATTAAATAACAAGAACTGTGTAACTGCCGAATGAGTGGACAGGCCGTTCAAATCCTCAGATATTTCAACACTGTGTCTATGGATTTAACAGATACGAATGTTATATATTAACAATAACGATTATAAATACCACTACCAATACTACCACTGCTACCACTGCTACTAATATTTTTAATAATAATAATAATAATTGAATAATATAAATAATAGATGATTGATAAGATATTGATATGGAAAATTGAGCGCTAAGCGTAAGGTCACGCGTGAACGTGAAAGCCTTTGTTTGGAGAAGCTAAAAGAATCTTACCGTGAATCTTAAGATTCTTACAATAATCTTAAGAATCACAGGAATCTTACGTGATTCTTATAAGAATCCTTGAGGCTAATGTGAATCTTGGGAATCATTCTTGTGAATCTAAAAGAATCTTAAATGATTCTCAAGATTCTTGTAAGATTCTCAAGATTCTTGGAAAAGATTCTTCCAGTCAGTGGAGACCAATAAAAAGCTGTACGTTGATTTTGCATTGTGCCAAACCTGTTGCGCATTTGCGTCGCAAATTTCCAAAGGACACCACACATCATAGGTGGTAACAGGTGATAACACTCGATAACACATTGATTACACGTTGATAACATCTTATAACACGCCGTAAAGACCTCTAGACTTGATAACATATGATGACAAGTTGATAATTAATTGAGAACATGGGATAACACGTTGATAACATATGATAACACTTTGATAGCTCTTTGATAACATTTGATAACACTTTGATAGCACTTTGATAACATTTGATAACAGGTTGATAACACCTTATAACACGCCCTAAAGACCTTTATGCCTCGTTAATACACTTTCAGACTGATGCGGCAGTAATAGAGAAGCATGATAACACTTTGTTAACATTTTGTTAACATGTTGATAACATGATGATAACAGATTTATGACGCTGAAGGGTTTGCGGATCCTTGGGGAAGGTGTGTTGCTATCGCTTTTATGAACAAGGTGTCAAGATGCCATCAGAACAAGTGTCAAAAACCTATCAAATACTAATATAATAGCAATATAATAATAATAATAATAATAATAATAATAATAATAATAATAGTAATAATAATAAGAAATGAAGTGATCACATATATGGATGTGTGCTGTTATCGGTGGTTAACATCTTGTCATCCCATGTTAATCCCTTCTTGTCATGTGTTATCACTAGTTATCACTTTTTATCACTTGTCATCATTTGTTATCACTGACTATCACTTGTTATCCGCTGTTATTACTCGTTATCACTGATTATTTCTGCTTCTCTGTTTGTTATTAACCCGACATAGGTTTTCTTATCACGTGTTATCGCTTGTTATCACTTGTTATCAGTTGTTTTGAACTGCTCGGCGGGTCTCCTTTGTGATTAATGGCGACATTTCGAAGGGCAAGGTGGGTCCGAAACGCTAACAAAATATTCCATTATCTCATAACAGGTGATAACAGGTGATAACGGTTAATAACGGTTGATAACGGTTGATGCCATACTGTTAAGACTTGATAACAATGATAAAAGGTTGAAATACATAGATAACAGATTGATAACAGGTGATACGAGATGATAACAAGTGATAACACCAATGAACCGGAAGTCGCGAACCCCCTCTTTAAAAAGTCTGACATAAGGTGTCGCGAGGTCAATGCACGTGAACCGCAACAATAAAAGATTCGACACGTTAAAGACGGTTTAAACCCTTTGTCAGCGAACCGTTTCAACTCTCTACCTGCGTAACTGTAACCGTAGACAAAGTGTCAATCATCTTTGACAAGAATCTTGACAAGAATCTTGTAAGAATCTTAGAAGAATCTTATGGAGAATCTTAAAAGAGAATCATAGACGACATAACACTGATACCTGGTAGAAAAGTCATACAGTTTAGGACCGAATGACTAGGTAGCTGAACACTAACTTCCCTCTGAATCACTAGCTGAATAGTAGCTGAACTTAGTTTAGTTGCCAAAACTGAACCCTCTGAACAAGAGGTTGAATGCTGCATGACTTTGTTTTTGAAAAATTCAATCGTGCGAACCGTGTGAAAGTGCGCCAATTTTACACTATCGTCTAGCTGAACCCATGGTAATCATGCACCATTCAGAGGGTCATTCTGACGTTTGACTAGCGCATCTTTTTCTATTGTGCAACCAGGTGATAACACGTTGATAACACCTGATAACATTCCGAACCTTTTTTTTTTGCTGCTTGTTTATTGGTTCGAGTTCGTCCTTGGAGAATCTGGTGGGGGTTCAAGAATCTGGGAAAAGATTCTAAGAATCACGTAAGAATCTGGAGGTGGTCAACCTTTCGAACCTTTCGAACCTTTTTCCGATTCGTTCCAGCGGTTCAACCCGTTTGCAATAACAAATGACAATCAAGTCAACAAACTCCCAAATCCACTCACAGAATTCTTAACCATGATTCTTATAAGATTCTTAAAAGATTCTTTAAGATTCTTGAATATTCTGGATCGTATAAACTCTTGGCAGCTTCTACAGGATCTGATAACACTGATAACACGTTGATAACACTCTATTGTGACAGCAGTAGCTTATTGCGTTCGCTTAGTACTTCAAATGAAAGATTCTTTTTCAAGATTCTTACAAGATTCTTTAAGATTCTTGAATATTCTGGATCGTATAAACTCTTCGCAGCTTCTACAGGATCTGATAACACTGATAACGTGTTGATAACACTCTATTGTGACAGCAGTAGCTTATTGCGTTCGCTTAGTACTTCAAATGAAAGATTCTTTTTCAAGATTCTTATCAAGATTCTTGTTACATCTTGTTCGCACATCGTATGATTCTGGTTTGTAATTTGCAAAGACAGGTGAAGCCAGGCGATTCAAACAGATTTGCATAACCAGTGTCATCTGCAACCTGTTATCAAGGGTTACTAATGTGTTATCATGTATTATTAACATGTTTCCAATGTGTTGTAATGCATCAGTGTTTCCTCTTTCAATGCCCCCTTTGTTTCCCCTCTTCCCTTATTTTCCCCTTCTCCTCTCCGTACTAGAATACAAGGCTGTACTTCCAGATTTTCCTTTTTTCCGCTTCCCTTATTTTCCCACTTTTCCCCTCCGTACTAGAATACAAGGCTGTACTTCCAGATTTTCCTTTTTCCCTCTTCCCGTAATTTCCCACTTTTCCCCTCCGTACTAGAATACAAGGCTGTACTTCCAGGTTTTCCTTTTTCCCTCTTCCCTTAATTTCCCCCTTCTCCCCTCCGTACTTGAATACCAGGATGTACTTCCAGGTTTTCCTTTTTCCCTCTTCCCTTGTTTTCCCCTTTTCAGACCCTATTTTCCGTCTTCCGAGGAATTTCCCTGCAAAGTGCAAACACTGGAACGCATGACTCGTACGTAGCAAGTCAGTCAAGAGTATTACCACATGTTACCAAGTGTTATCAACTTGTTATCATGTGTTATCACTCATCTCGCTTTTAGGTTCCCCCATTCTTCTTCTCGCCAGGTAAAGCTCCCAGGTAAACGTCCGTTGCCCATCCATTAACACGTGCCCCGCGTTGATTCTATAATTTATTATATTTACAAAAAATTCAAATTTGATTATTTTTTTACACAAATATTTTATTTCTTGAATATTTAAAAAAAAATTGTTAACATCTGATAACGCGGGCGTGGCAGTTTTTTGTTTTGTTTCGTCTGTTCCAGGAATCTAGAAATCTGGAATCTTCCAATGCCAACTTAGATGTTTCCTGGAATATTTATAAAATAATACTAATAATAATATTAAAATATATTCAGTAAATATTTCTATATGTATATTAATATTTTGGAGTAAGAATAAGTGAATATATAATATGAATGGTGACAAAACAGCCATTATTTTTTGGCACTGGTTTGTAATACTAGGAAATGATTATTTAATGACCCTTATGTTGTTAATGGAAAGTTCCATTCAGTTCAATGAACCATTCAATACTGTAAAAAAATATTGATTAATACAAAAAAGTGTAATAATAAAAATTCTAACAAAAAAGTAGAAACACAATTTTACAGTTAGATAAATTATATAATTTCAATCCAAGGTCTCCGAAACTTCCAATAATCCTCGTACACCTAGGTCATGTTATCACTGTTAACAGCCTGTTGTCCCCTATGTTACATCCATGTTATCATATGTTATCAAATAATCGTCGCACAATTTTGCTTGGAGTTTCAGAACCTTGTTTCAATCCTTGCAGTATTCATTGATTGATTATAGTATTACTATTATCATAAACATACTATTAGTATATTGTTAATACCTTATTGTGCTATTATCATTGTAATACCGTATGATGTTATTAGTATTGTATTAGTATTACATTAGTATTACCGTATTACATTATTATAACAACACTGAATTGATAGTTTTATTATTATAATTCAAGTAAACTGAATTATAGGAACTTATACCACTAAAATTACTATAACTACAAATAACTTAATCTAATTACGTTAACTTTAGTTATATTAACTATTAGACACTAAATAAATCAAGTTCTGATTATAGTATCTTGTTCTTTTTTCAGGGTGTCGTATGGACTCTACGGGAAAATTGTTCCAGGTATCCCAGTTTCTGGAAATATAGATTTGGGTAATCAAATGATTAGTTAAGCATTCCTTTTACGAGTGTTCCAGGAGTTCCATGTTTTGAGTTACTCCATATGGCTTAAAAAGCTGTCCAGGAATTCAAGATCTTATAATACAGTTACAAAATCAGGCTTTTGATTAAAAGTTCATTTTAGTTGTTTTAAAAAATATTCCGCACAGATAGTACTTTGTCCAGAACTTCCAAGTTCCACGCAAACTGTTCTACCTTCTCCAGGATTCCCAGGAACAATTATCCGTGTTCCAGGAACTATTCTAGGATTTCCTTTTCCCTCCTCCGGGATCATCATATTCTCCAGAATATCCACGTTCCATGCAGATTGCTGTACCTTTTCCAGGATTTCCGTGTTATTCTGAGTTGCTCCATATGGCTTAAAAAGCTGTTCCATGAATTCAGGATCTTATAATGCGGTTACAAAATCAGACTTTTGATTTAGTGTTCATTTTATTTACCTTAAAAAATTTTCCATAGATAGTACTTTGTCCAGAACTTTCAAGTTCCATGCAAACTGTTGTAGGATTTCCGTCCCCAGGATCTTCATGTTCTCCAGGATATCCGCGTTCCATAAAACTATCATATCTTCTCCAGGGTTTCCGTATTCCATGGTACCGATAGAACCCGTCCCTCAAACGGATGAACCGCAGCATTTCGTTTCACCACAGGGCATGACAGAAAATGCACCTGCATATTCTCACTGTTCATGCGCATCGGGTTCCAGGATTCACCCGTATATTGCCAAGTGTGCATCCACCAAACGAGTTTATTAGCTCCTCTTCACTTGGTGCTAAAAGAGTTCCTATCTCGAAGGTGATCAAGTGAATCCATTCCAGGTACATCCAACTCACGCGACAGACGAAAGAAACTGCAATGGCGGTACTTTTCTTAAATTAACTTTATCTGATTAAGATAACTTAAGCTAGATTCTGATTTGCATTGTAATGGTTTGAAATATTTCCTGGCAGACTTGTACGTTTTTCGTCGTCTGCCTAGTATTCACTGCTGTAGCCATGACAACAGTGGGTTCGGCCATTCTGCGACCTTATGAAGTCAAGGTATCTTCTCTCTTGTCCAGACTTTAGACTGTGAATCTAAATACCTAAAATCTATATCATCTTAGCGAGCCGAAGAACTGATGGAGGACTTTACCCACGCCCTGGATACGGATATCGAGGACTTGCGTTTCGATGATCGGAGTCTGGGTATTCCCAAAATCCGGCGTACGAATCCTTACAGCAAATCGACAATCGCCAATGTTTGGCCGTGGCTTGTTCGCCACGACAAGAGAAATTCTGAGCTGATCAATTCATTACTCGGACTGCCCCGCATCATGAAAGTGGTCGGTTGATTCTGTAACCACCTGAAGGAAAGTTATTTCAGAATAATATTTGAATGTTTTTATCCTGAAATTTTAAGGATTGTTGTTTTCTTTTTCCCTGAAATATAGTTTCCCCATACTGTTCATTATCCCGACTTGCCCCCAGTTTTTATTAGAAACAGGAATAAAATCTAATATTTGAATGTTACTGTTTGATCCCAAGCAAGAGATTTTTTTCGTCCTATCAATAAACCTATGAAAAGACGAGCATCTCAAAAACAGTGTTACTTATTTTCTTCGAAGCTTCTGGTAAGCTTAATACACCCCCAGCCCGCAATCCAAAAATTGTCACAGGATTTGTATGGGTTCCTGGGTTACTCGATACATTTACCCAGCAACCTATTGCCCGGGTAATACTGTGACAAGAAACAACTCTTTGTCGTGAAAATTTTGTTTTGATTTTCGAAACCGTTGAACGGGTTCACGTTTCCGAAGAAATCTATGGTAACGGAATGCATCCTTCGGGATGTGGCTATACACGGTGACTCTGCAGTATTTACTCTTACGGGATTTCTCGGAGGTTAACCTATAAGATAGTCTGTGTGTTAATCCTGGCGACAACTTTGCACTCCAGTATCTCATACCAAAGTTTCAACTTAACTCTGATGTACGGTGCGAGTATACCAACTTGAACAGGTTCAATCTGATGTTAGTTTTAATGAATACAATCAGTAGATGATGCAACAGACAAGTTTGACAGTGTCAACCGCATGTTGGGAGCTATTACCCCGCATTTCATACGGTCTTCACGGGGACTTGAGACAGGAGCGATTGGGTCTGAGGGGTCAACTCGGAAACACGAGGACATTACAATCCGATGGAACCCTCGTCCTTCACATAATCCTTCTCTAATCCAGTCTCAAAAGATTCTCACTGCAACAGCATACATATAGGGGTAAACCGGTAAACGGGTTTGTGAAGATTACCCCATACTGTACAGATCACATTCTCATGAACTATAACGTCAATCGCCGTCACCCTACCCTGAACATCTTGAATATACCTCACGTATATCAGTAAGGATCTAAGCTGTCATGCCCGACTCAAAATTCTACATACTCTATGAGAATTTTCAGTCGGGTGGGCCCTAAGAAAGGTCCCCAAGTCTTATAACAGGAACCTAATTTCAATTTTCGCTTGTTCCGTAGTCCCAGTCTTTCTCTACAATCATGGTTACCTTGTAAAGTATTCATTTATATGTTCACTGGAGTCATGACGGCTCACAATCCCATTCCAGAACGATCCTTAAACTAAGACTTCATGTCTTAAAGTCCCAATGAAGGTTAGTTTTGCATATCACTCAATTTGGTGAACCTTATTTTAACTTCATGGACCATGAATTGCAAATTTCTGATTGGGATTACTCTGTATTATTTTTATTCAAACAAGCAATGATCTAAGGATGAAACAGCAGCTGTATGTGCAGATACCTTTTGCTTCGGAAGCAGTAACCACCATGTTATTGATACGGTAGCCCGTGTTGCCAACGTGTTGTCATTCTCAGGGGGTTAACCAGGAGCTGTAGTTTCTCAACAAATTCTTTCATGTTTTGGCTCCCGAGTTGCGCTTGCTGTGAACAAGTGAATACAACCTTGACTGAAAACTCCTACAACACGAAACTGTCCATCCTGTTGACCCACTACGCAAACGGAGCCCCTGATTTCACTTACGCAGACACGTGGCTTCGAGAAACCCAAATAAAAGCTTTTCTGTTACAAACCTTATACCAAGCGTATACATAAAACTAAAACAGCAATATTCTGCACACATTGTGTACTGCCATCCTGGTTTGCGCGTCGTTTAGACTCAGGGAGGTCCATCTCGAAGTCCGTCAGTTAGTGTATGCCCAACTTCTCCTATTAAGACCACCTTTGAGGTCCTATTAATGTAAGTTTGACACATTTCACTGTACGTACAAGTCCCTCGAGTGAAAACTTGGACACCTGTAAACTTCAGAACACCCACGCGTGGTTCCAAAACCCTGTTCCCCAGAATGTAAATGGAAGATTCATCAGGTCCTATCACACTCTTCGTATAAAGTCTGCTATTACGTTCCGGCATAAGATTGAGACCATTACAACATCAGAAGGCTGTTCTTTCATGATTTAAGGTTTTATTGCGTGTTTGGGGCGTGTTATTGAACTTGAATACTCTCAGCTTTTGGTTTCCTGACAAACGCTGTTAAATGCCAAGGTGCGGGTGGCTAGAACCAAATTACCACGGCTAAAAGGCGGGCGCTTAATTTGATGAATAAAGTAATTAATTTAGTTTGCGTCATGTTTCTTTCTCAATACGACCTATAAATACCATGAATACACATTGCATTATGTCGGAAAGTCCCTCCCTAATTATCCAACGGAATCCTTTCACGAACATTCAGAAAACTTTTGAAATCCAAATATTATCCTGTGGAATGGTTATGAAACTTGCTAACCTCAGAAGATAAAGAAATATTTCGGAAACCTGTTTCTTGCAGAAACTTCATGTGTCAGAGATTCAGGAAGGCCATTTTTTGTCCAAAGGTCTGTGTTACATGCAAGTGGATCGCAATCCTGATTAAGAAAAGTATAGGGAACCAGCCATGACAGGTAAAAAGATGTCACAGTCTTATCGCTATCCTATTTTTCAAGCTTCATGGTGGATGTTCTTCTTTCCCAGTTTTGCAGAATCTGGAAGGTCGTTTACCTTTGAAACTTCTTGTTATGAAACCTGAGCATTATTTTGTAAAGCGATACTCAAGTTTGCAGAGTCTCCTTTTGAATGTATTTTTCATTTCTCGGTGGAGAAGAATGGCGTTTCAAATTGCAGAAAATGTTGATGTATTCACAAAAAAGTTGTGGACCCCACAAGTTAATGAAAACGAAGCAACAGCGTTCCGGAAATGAACAAAGAATATCACAACCACCGAGAAAACTGTTGATTTCGTTAAGGATCCGCGACTCTTTTGTAAAGTAACCGCGTAAACAAGTTTCCAAGGGACGGGTCAGAAATCATTAACCCCCTGTACAATCGTCCATTGAAAAATGAAACATTTTACGATCAACTTTTACCCCTTCCTGCTGTCCTATACACCATATTGTTCGGGTTTGATTCTAATTGCTTCAAACAGATTTGCGTTTGACTGTACACGGAAGATCGATTTTTAATTAAAAGATTTTCGGGGGGTGAAGTTTTTCTTTTGTGGCTGCAAGATCAATACGAAATTACGTCCCTATTCAGCAGAGTGAGAGAATAAAGGGAGAAAGATTGCATTGGAAATGAACTTGCTACCGGTACATGAGAATATGTTTGCACTGCACCAGTGTACATGCAAGAAATCTGAAAATTTGAATTTGAATAACAAATCAGTCTCCTGGTCTGCACGAGCTCGTGCCCCGATATTCAGTCGCACTTGTTCTCAGCATAGACTGATTATTTACTTATATAACCAAGTTAAGCACAGAACGGCTTAATCTGACACTGAACTTATGCAGGTTTAAGATGTACTGAATATATAAAATAAAACACGCAGGATAAGTTTCAGGATGATGGCCTGTGCTTCGGAATACGTTAGCGGGATCTGGAGTACCGGGCAGCAGACATCGAATCTCAAAGTTCGGTTTACCCGAGAAAACTTCTGTCAACACCCTGTAAGTATTGAAACATTTTATTAGCATTACATTACTATTCTTGACCATGTACACAAAACTCACAGCGCATGGTAAAGTTCGCTATAGAAAGGTCACTCACTCGAGATCGCTAGAGAAAAGACGAGCCTGATCATTTGCTTCAGAGATCATGTCACGACATCGGAGTATGTCTGAGAACGATACCACCAGAAATGTTACCTAACTCTATTATGTGAATGGTTAAATAATACTTAGTAATCATAAAACAATAAGAAATGGTTTGTATAACTGAAAAATGACGTGAAAATTTCTTGAAGTGTTGCAGGAGCAGATTTCGTGAAAGCAACAGGCAGGCGCCCACACTACTCAAGTGAAAATAACGGTGCCTTTTGCGGTGCCTTTTTGGGTGCCTCGATCTAGGTAGTTTAAACATAGCATGTGTGTATGCAGTATGTAGTAACTGCGAAAAGTTACCGTAAATAGAAACTGAGAAACTACGGAAAGGCACTGTAACGGTGCCCTTTAACAGTGTTTTGTACGGTGTAAGACACCATTGACTGGACTGCTTTTTACGTGGGCAATAGCACGCTAAAAAGCAAACCAGTAAACATTTCAGTAATCTTTATAAAAGACAATTAGAAGTCTTTCATAAAAATTATATACTGTTATGTCATCTCTTAATTAGGAGAATAAACTACCATGCGTACGAGTACAATTACAATTCTTCAAAAATGTGACCTTGAATTTTACTGATATTTTACATCTATATACAACTACCGCTAGATAGCGTCGCTATGAATAAGTTACACGTTTGTTGTCATCTTCCAGTTAAATAGTGGGTCTATCCATTTAAAAATAATATCTTTAGTTAAGATTTCTTACCGAAAGTTTCTTGAATTTCCTAATTTTTCCACAAGTGGTTCAGTAGCAGGGATTTTTTAATTTTTTTTCCTAATCGACTTCTAATCAAGACTGAGATTTTAGTGTTTTTTTCCTAAAAATCTATTAATTTCACAGTTTTTGCGACATAAGATATTGGCAGACTTCTCTTTTCTCTGTAATTTGCAACTATTCCCAGTTCTCTAGGCTTATTTGTACAATTTTACCAAAATTTTTACTCAGGCACACATTCATGCACGCGATCTGGCGAGTTTCTTATGGACTTTCTGTAAGGAGCTTGTCGAAGTGACCGGTAGGTCGCTAACATCCCTAAAAGATGTGTTTTAAATAAAGTTACTGCTTATCTTCACTTTCCAAACAAATTTTTGATGCAATTTTCGAATAATCCCCTATGAAAATGCCACCACCGATTCACCGGGTGAACCTCCACCCAAAACACCAGTGACAGCTCACCACCATTCCACTGGTGAATCACCCCTTTTTCACCGGTGAAAATCTATCTGTTCACCTCCCAAAACACCTGCAATACACCAGTAACGGCTCACCAGTGAACCAACGGTGTATCACTAACAGTTCACCAGTGAGAATCTATGTATTCACCAAGTAAACGCTACTATTTCCCCGTGCCCACTCGTTAGTAAACTACCAGTAGATCACCAACAATTCACTGGTGAGAATCTATATATGTATTCACCAACGAAACCCTGTTGTTCCCCAGTGTCTATTCACTAGTCAGCCACTCGCGAGTCCTCTAACGGTTGGTAGTGGACTCGTTTTTTAATTCTCCAGGCTGTTAATATATAATATATTATAATATAAAATAAGATATATTAATATATAAATATATAATACAAATTAATATAATTTGTGAAAAGCGCATTATTCGTAATTATATATACAAATGTAACCGATTTATTGTGTTAACAATTTTTATTCTTTAATATTAATTTAAAGCTCTGGCGAAACGAATGCTAGCAAGAATCCGTAAATCAAGTCAGTTTCCTCTCATTGCATTACTTGGTTACTCAAAATATTCAGTGTTAAAATATTTAAAAATTTAGAAATACATTCGGAATAAAAAATAGAGTCATATAAATCTTTTTTTCCACAAATCTCTTTCCACCTTCCCAAGCGTCTGCTATCCTGCATCTTTTGAACTGATTTTTTGTTGTTGTAGAGTTTAATAATCAACGCATTTGAGTGTACGAGTAAGGTTTGTTGTGAGCCCTTGCTCATTGTGCAATTCATTTATTAAAATAATCAAATCACCAGTGAACACATAGGGATTAGCTGGGTAAAATGGCGGCATTCACTAGGGAAATAACTAGTGAATGCTCGGTGAAACCACGGTGATTTGTTGGGTTACCACCGGTTACGTATCACATAGTTCACCGGTGAAACTCTGGTAACACGCCGGTGTTTTCTTTAAAAAAAAAAGTTCATAAATACACCGGTGAACCACCGATGGTTCACTATCATTACACTACCATTTTACCCGGTGTAAAGGTAACATTTTTACCCGGTAACGCACCTACGTGTTCTCCTAGTGATGCACCAGGTAAAACACCGTAGTGAACACTAGGGTTTTACCTGGTGAATTGATGGTGGCATTTTCATACGGGATTGCTGAATTTTGTATAGTAAAAGTAATATATTTTGTTTTTTACATGTGAAATTTCAGATAAGTCTTCGGGAGTGATGTAAATCTTTGAGATTATGCAAACGTTTGTGTCTTTCGACTGCAGCCCTGAGCCTCCGAGTTTCAAGGGGCCCCTAGCTACCACTCGACTTATTAATTTACATTTCTTTTCGCCGTGTGAAAATTACAGGACACTAAAAAAATCGAAATAATAGTATAGGTACATTTTTTTAATAAGGAGAATTTAACGACAGAATGTATACATTTTAAATCGAACTTCTAAATATTTAAGACGAACCCTTGGGCACCTGTACTTAAGAACATCACTAACACAGAGGGCCCCATTAAGTCATGCCTCACACCGACTCACGTCCAAGCTGCACATACCCGTGCCTCGAGAGTGTTTTTAAAAAAGGTTTCTGAGTTTATTGTTAGTTACTCCAGAGTTACAACTACCCTATGTCACACAGAGGATGAATTACTTGGCGTTATTTGTACTGTGCTGTACAAAACTGCAGTGTAAGGGTCGGAGCAACTTCCTATTCCCTCACCATCTTAAATGCACCTTTAGAAAGCCAAAGAAATAATCCACGGAACACTAGGTTTATTGACATAACGCTAGGAGGGCGCAGGCTTGTGGATTTTGATTGATGAATGGAGGTATCCCGAGCAACCCTCTTACTCCGACCACCCTATTTTGACATTTACCTTAAGAGAGCAATGTGTTTTCTGACAGAGAGATTAAATGTGCGGTTTCCAGAGACAAAAGCAGCAGTTCATGATGCTCTTATAAAACGCATTAGAAAGAGGCGTGAAACAGCTGGCTTACAAATAAATGGGGAGCTTAGCCCGGAAGAAACTTATGAATAAGTCTTTCAGCTCGTAAAAATATTACAAGACAGAGCAACTGAGGTGGCTGGCAGACCAAGCAAGATGTCGCGTTCAGGATCAAAAACTTGGTGGAACCCTTAATTACGAACATTGAGGAATAAGTTAAAGGGCACTTCAGAAACGAATTTGACGAACTGAGAGAAGAAGGATATCTTAGACCTGAAGAAAATATGGAAGAGAGGATACCAACGAAAAATCAGGAGGGCAAAATCAGAAGCATGGAAAAATTTTGTGGTGGAGGGTTTCAGTTCGAACCCATTTGACACATTACGGAAGCTTAAAGAAGTGGAACCAACCCTCGAAACCTATTCATACACTCAAACTTGGAAATGGTAATCTTTTACAAGATAAATCAGCTATCGTTTGCAGAGCATTTTGTTCCGAGTCAAACACGGTTTTTAAACTGCAAGTTTGGACCATTTGAAAAGAAAACATATGTTATACAACGTTTTACACTGATTCCGAATTTATATAGTGTCCCTAACTCAATTTTCTACCGTTTGGCCGCAAAAAATTAATGAAAGTCTGAAAATCCACGTGGCAACGTTGCCTCCGCTGCAAGAGATCTGATTGGTTCGCACCGATTACGTGATCAGAAGAGCCAAACAAATAGTTTATACTATTACTATCCGTAACGTTGTTTAAAGAATTCCGAGACAGATTGGGCTAAATTTTTCTATTTGCAGTGCGAACAAACCAATTAACGATAAAAATATACAAATACAAATCGTCACCAAGTTAATACAAGCAATGATGCATACAAAATTCACTACCATTCAGACAAGACGCTAACCGGCTACTGCCCTCACTGCCATGAAGTTAATCACTCGATGGCGCCGTGCACATCCTTCAAGGTAGTGACCCCGTAAGGTCACGACGCTCGGGGCGCTAATCGAAAGGTTGTGACTCTATAGCACTATATCAGTCACCCAACATGTACAATAATGTTGGTTTGCTCATATGTATTGTGCTCTCACCATAAGTTGAAGGAAAAATATGAAGCGTACAACTAGTTTCCAAGTCAAGTAGGGAAAAGGCGTGGTAGTCAAATGAAAAATAAGTCAAAGTGTATGGTTATCGATAGACTCTGAATTCTGAACATTGTAGTTGTCGTTGCCGAGTTCCATCTGTCTAAGAAAAAGGCGTAAGTTAGTTGTAAGCTCCAGAAAGTAATCCATAAAAACTGACTTGCTACAAACTCACAGTATGGCTAAAATGTAAACCGTGGTCGTTCTATATAATTTAACTGATGACTTTAGTTCAAGTAGGGTCGAAGCTGCTTCATAGTGGATTTCGGAGAGCGGGCTCCCAGCAACTCCTCACGGATAGCATTCGTGAATGGATTGACTCCAGTGCCCAGCAAGTTCCTGAAATCATCCACACTGATTTCCCAAACCATGACTCCGCCAAGACCTTTTTCCTTGGAGTATTTGGTCTTGCGGACAGCCATAGGGATATCGTCAAAGCCGATCCATTCTCCCTCGCCTCCATAAGCATAAGGTCCCATATTACCTTCAGGATCCTGCACAACAGTCCATCCGGGTTGGCGTATATCCAGACCAATCTCATAAAAGCCTTTGTAGCCTGCCTCTTCAGTGTAAGGTCCCTGGCTTCCCGGACCGTTGCTGGGAGCAGGTGGCGCGACATTGTTCGCATCCTGAAGCCTCCAACTTCTACCATAAACGGGAACTCCTAGAATGATCTTCTCAGCCGGAAATCCTCTATGCAGCCATGCCTGGACTCCACTATCTGCGTCGTAGTCGTCACCCTGGAAGGGCCTTTTGGACAGTGGAGCGTGGTGATCCGCGAACTCAGGCTCCCATTCGGCACCGTGAAAGTCGTAAGTCATAAGGTTTAGCATATCAATGTTCTGTGCCAACGAGGAAACGTCGTAGCTCTTGTCAAGCTGATTGATAGATGCGCTAGCAGCTATGCTCAGCAACAAACCACGCGGTCTGAATGCACTAGCCAAAGCAGCAATGAAGGAGGCAAAGTTTTCCTTGTCTTCTTCCGCAGGGAATTCCCAGTCGACGTCCAGACCGTCGAAGTGAAACTGCTCCAGGAGAGGGATGACTTTCTCGATGAAGTTGGACACTTTCTGAGGGTCAGCAACCAGCTGTGAATACTTGGGTGACTGCGAGTCGTTCCAGCCTCCGAGAGAGAGCAAGGTCTTGAGTTCTGGGTTCTGTGATTTCAGTCCAGTGAACTTTTCGTAATAGCCGAGTTCCAAGTCGACGAAAGGATCGGCTACTTTCAGTTCGTAAGTGTTTTCGTCGAGCACTGCGAAGGCATACATCAGGTGGGTACACATCGATGGATCAACATCTTCGACTGTATACTTCCCTAGACCTAAGATCGATGCATAGAATTAACATCTGAATCTCTTGGCTTGTGCACTTATACTTACTGTTCCGGTAGTAGGACCAGTTAGCGAAGTAGCAGACAAACTTGTAGCTCTGTTCTGCCATGACCGGCACCATGGCTATACCTAGCAGGCCCAGTAAAGCAAGAGTCAACTTCATTTTGAAGTTTCAGTTTCTGTAGTGTTCGCTGAAATGCTGTGCAAGCACTGTTATGGCATGACACAGTAAACATACTGAGTTTTTATACTGGTCGAAAGCACACTATGCGTGGGCTGAAAACAACTGATAAGATGAGATGATTTCACTTTAGATATTTAGATTAGTTTACTGCTGGATTAAGATGTGAACAAATAACCATTTACAACTATGATGCTTGTACTGAGTCACGTTATTTGCTCGTATGTCAGTCGTTATGAGTATATTATTGATTATACTTTTTACTAACGAAATTTCTCCTGGTGGCGATAACACGAACTCTTAATTTTTCGAAATTTCTCTGATCTTAATACCCTACAGGTCGGTTGTTCTAAAAACAACAAGTACGCCTAGTTGCTGTGAAAATGAGTTCTAAAAGCATAGTCACAATTATGTGTAATCAGTCTTTCGTAACATGTAGAGATCAAGTTATAATCCCTTAAAGTTGTTCCAAAATGGTAGTTCTAATCAGACATGCATGGAGATATTTTCCAATAATAGCTTGCATAACCGTCTTCCATGATGCCTGTTAAGGAGTGGGAAGGAGGCAAACTTACAGCGAGCCTTTTCGCTATCTCTGACAAATCGATGAAGTTCAAGTTTATTGTTTAAGTGAAGTTTAGTAGTATGTGAAAGACTATGGAGCGACGTGACTTTTGATCTGAGTGACCACTTTTGACCCTGTGTGCTTTTTGCATGGTCATGACCGGTTGTTGATTTTTAAATTGGATTGCACTTTTGTTAGCTGGATTTAAGCTTTCCTGTACTTTCGAGAGTATACCTGATACAATAACAGTAATGGGACGAGAGAGAAACTGCCAGCTTAGATGTTTATAATCTAGAATAGGACGTAATTATTTTGTATTTTGCCTCCGTTAAATAATTTTTCAATAAGCGCATGCTTCTTCGCGACATAGAATAAAAACAAGTATTAGGCAAGTACAGCATAGATTTATATTGTTACTTTAATTAATAAAAAGCTTCGTGAATGATTTGCATGTGATGGATTGACATCTCTGCCCGCTATTCGAATTTCAGTTCTCGTTTGCAGAGAGGGCACCTGTCGAGACTCTGCAGACACCTCCGCAAACAGTCGCCGTGAAAGAAATGCTGGCAGGGCGTCACTCGGGCAAACTGCATGGGCCACAGACAGACGGCACAGACATCGTCGTACGAGTCGAGTTCTTCGCGAGTCGCAAACCTGTAACGGTTCAACAGCGCGTGGTGCTCGTTCAAAGCAGACAGCTCGGTTGACGACACGTCTCTCCAGCGAATCCACACGCAGAAATACCACGCAGCCATACTCAGCTTCAGTGGAGCTGCAGATAATACAACATCACTACCATTCATTCGTTATCCATTAAAACTTGTACTATTACCTTTGAATAATGTTGCAAGCGACAGCAGAGCGGCCATCAGCGCAGTGCCGCACTTGAGAATCGCATGTCCGTAAACATGTTCTTGAGATTCAAACAGTTCACAACGGAGGAAAGCCAAGCAAACCGGGAACTGACTGGCTAGAATCTTCTCAGTCATGACGTAGTACAATCCCGTCACAAAAATGTAACTCCACGCTGGATGGTAATGAGTCAGTCCTTGCTTGAAACCGAAAACAAGCAGCATAAACACCTGAAATAATAAATTAGCTAGACTCAGCCCATTACTTCAAGTCAGGTAGTCGCCATTTTGACTTAATATGACGGCCACATTTAGTTCTTGAATATATTTTGTACCATGGTCATAAGATATGTGACGGCTTTGGTCCATTCGAGGACGATCTTCGTAGTTGACATGGCAAGATGTCTGATAGAAGATTGTGAATCCAGATGAATGCTCGAAGTCCAGTCGGATTTCTTGGCCATTTCTTGGATGTAGCAGCAGCAGTATGTCATCAGGTTGTAAAAAAGCAAGGAATACAAGCCTGTCAACCTGGGCTCCTCAAAAAAGCGATCACAGACAACAAAGAAAAGCGCCTGCTCACACAATAAAAAAAACGTCTTAGGAGGTCATCATTCGCTAAGGGGCAAAACTGGCAGCCGCCATCTTAAGAGTAGAACTAAATCTACTTACTTGATTGATTATGGAAGATATGCTTGAGAGTTTAATGAAGAATTTTTCACAGCGAATGATACTGTAATGGAAACCTTTGGCGAGTGTTTTGCAGTCTTGAAGCCATTTGCAGAGGACACCTGAAAAAAATTCGAAAAGACGATCGGAGTTAAATCAACTGTTCTAAATGTTTAAACAAGCGTGGAAAATGGCCAACTTGGAATCGTTTCAAACACGTTTCGGATAAAACTCTGAATGGATGTTGCGTATCCAAAACAGACACACGTTTTTCATGAATATTCTAGATTTCTCGATGAAATCTCTTGACGTTTATACGCAGTTGGCTTCGGATATAGCTTTCGACATGTCTAACATCCTGAACACATCTCAACATCATAACTGCGCAACTTTGAAAACGTCAGTCTAGTGTGCCACGTTGCCAAGAATGCTGTACCACTTGTAGATTTTTAGTCTACAAGAAAGTTCGAGATGAAGGGTTGTTGTGTACCTTTACAGAAATCCTGGACGGACCGAAGAACAGAGATTGGGTACTTGTAGTTGGCTGAAACTATCATGGGAAGGATCAGACAAGAATACGCCAATCCTGCAGAACTGAGCAGGACGTTCGGCTGCAGTCTGGTGATGAAATATGGCAGCAGCAAAACAACGGACAGTAAACAAACTGCAAAAGCAAACGACCGTTAAAAACTTTGCTGCGCAGAAAAAACCTATAACCCATCAAGCCAAAAATAAAACACCTCCTCACAAAACACACACGGATGTTCTACTTGGCTCTCTGAAATGATTTACGCCTAAAATTTGACGTCTGTTTCTTGAGCACAGTATGAAAATCGATACCTGATTGAGCTGTGCGTTCGTCTTGCATTTTAGGGTCCATTTTATTGGCAAGAGTGTGAATGCTCTGGAGTCTGGCACGGACTCGGGTTATCATACCCATGGTTGGTCACCACAGTGATCAGTTTGTGGAAGCGAAGAGTTTAGGGCTCGGCGTGTTGTAAGCGTCTAAGAGTTGAACCTCTGGGAACACTGCGGTTAAAAGCACCGCCCGTGACGGCACAGAAGCCACGTGAGACAACCAACGGACGTGACTTACTGCAAAGTGGGCGGTAAACAAAAATATCCCGTGCCAACTTAAACGTATACACACGAGAGAAGACTTGATCCCAGATTGCCAGGATGCATAGCCATCTCGTTGTCAAGTTTCGTAACTGTCCGCTAAGCTAAAGAAAACATAAATAAATACAAAAGCAGGGTCGTCTGCTACGTTTCACGCTACAGGATCATGTGACGTCGACCGAGGAATTAGATCCACGTGTCGCAGAACTCCTCTGAAAAGAAATTAGTTCAGACGTTTAGCGGCAAAAAAATCTATGAAACTACATTGCCATCCAGCCAACAGCGTACAGATAAAAAGCAACGTATATTTTTGCGCCACTGGAAGTTTTCCAAAAGTAAACAGGGGAAAACTATAACTTTGAGAAAGAAAAAAGATAAAGCCTCTAAGTAGGTTGTTTGTTTTCGTAATAAAGCTGTTGTAAACTTTAAAGACCTCCGCATTACAAGTAGGTCGCAAATTTCTAAAACTCAGTATTTAACAAAAACATAATATTCAGTTGATGAAAGACGAGAGTTATTTAAAAATCGACAAGTTATTGGTTATTCAATTTAAATTTCAGTTACAAGAATCGAAACCGTTAAGTTGAAGTTTAAATCTGGCTTTAGAAATTTGAACTGGCGCCAAAAAGCTTCCAGCGTTGCCATATCGTTTTAATTTTCCAATGAATGTAATTTGAAAATATGATTAACATTATTATTAAACATTGAATAAACTAAATAATTAATTTTTAATTTTTAATGTGTTTTACGGAAATATTTATTGTAAAATTAGTTATTTATTTTAGTGTTTCTGGTCGTGCCCACCAGAGGGAAGAGAGGCGGCCCGGTTGCAAACTTTACCGGAAGTTGTTGATGATTACAGATACACTTTGACAGAAAAATACCCAACATACGCCCTAAGAAATGGTAATTACATCTTAACTAAATTAAACTCCTATATCTAAACTCTTTAAACTCATCCAAGTTAAATAGAAACGTAGTTCTAAGGTATTGTTTATGGGTGTTGGCAGGTAGACTTCAGTGAGTGAGCACAATAGATTTTTAGTTTCCTCGTAATAATGGCTGATATTTTGTAATAAAAAACAGACGGAAGAACAACTGAACAGAGCTCTGGACCTTATGCGCCGTCTGCCGCCTCAGCAAATCGAGAAAAACCTTAGCGATTTGATAGATTTAGTTCCTGATCTCTGCGAGGACCTCCTCTCGTCCGTCGACCAGCCCTTAAAAATCGCTCGTGATAAAAAAGAGGGAAGAGACTATCTTCTGTGTGATTATAATCGAGACGGGGACTCGTACAGGTACCTTAAATTTCGCACAGTTATTAACTTTTACGATTTATTTGTGTTGTTGAAAAGGTCGCCATGGAGCAACAAGTACGAGCCAGCTCTAGAAGATGGGACTCTTCCCTCTGAACGTTTACGAAAACTAGAAATCGAAGCAAATTCTGCTTTTGATCAGTATCGCCAGATGTACTTTGAAGGCGGCGTGTCATCTGTGTATCTTTGGGACTTGGATCACGGTTTCGCAGGTATTTTATCTTTCCTCGTTTTTCGAGTAATAGGTAAAAGGAAATGTTTTCTTAGGTGTGGTGCTTATTAAAAGAGCTGGAGACGGAGCCCGCAACATTAAAGGCTGTTGGGACTCGATCCACGTGATAGAGGTGCAGGACAAGTCTGGTGGGAGGTCAGCTCACTACAAGTTGACGTCTACAGTGATGCTCTGGCTTCAGACGAGCCGTCCTGGGTCCGGAACGATGAATTTGGGTGGAAGCCTGACCCGCCAGATGGAGCAGGACGGCCCAGTGACCGAACCCTCGTCTCACATTGTAAATATGGGCCGCATGGTCGAGGACATGGAGAACAAGATCCGTCACACCCTCAACGAGATCTACTTCGGCAAGACGAAAGACATCGTCAACGGCCTGCGTTCGGTTCAGCCGCTGTCTGACACCAAGCAGCAGCAGGCCTTACGTCAGGACCTGGCTAATGCCCTGCAGAAACGACAAGTGAAGGGAGACTCCCCCAACTGAGAAAATTTGTTATTTACGCATTTTTTGAAATTTTTTTCTAATTATTATTTCTCCCTTTAAAATTTGATTCCCCTCTGTTAAAACTAAGCCCTAACATTTCACAAGTAAAAGTTTACTATAGTCTCACTATAGTCAATTTTTACTTGGATATTTGCACTCAAAAACTGTATCGAGACTATACCAATAGACTGCTGCTGTATAGTCTTCTGAGTGATTACTGTATAAACAGGTAACAAAACTTGCAAAATTTTCTTATCTTATGCTTTTTTTTGGGTCAATCGTCCGAATCAGATAAAAGCAGAAAGCAAAACTTTCTGTATTTTTGCATCAATGAGAAACAATCGACACAGCAAACTGTGCAACAGACAACCAGCTTCTTCGTTTTCTTTTCAAATGGAAAAAAGTTACTTCTGAGGTCACTTGACGTGAATTCAATGGGAAAAAAATTACACAAGGCCTCATAGCAAAACATACGACAATATAAAATCAATCATTTTTATCTAGATAATCAAGTTGCTCTTGCGGGATCTTGTTTCCAGTGCTGCTGTGTTTCCCAAATCTTTTGTTTTTCGCCAAAGTTGTCGGTTTACTTGTCACCAGCCGTGTTGGGTTTAGCGGCAATGACAGCTTCTTCTCCGCAAGCCATCAGCACAGTGCACTGTCACAGAAGAAATCGAATTGATTGTAACTGTTCAATAGAAAAGCTGACGTTTTTTCTTACCAGCAGCTCGCGTCCATTCTCGAAGTCGGTCTTGATTTGAGCGCCAAGTTCTCCCTCGGGAACTTTCAGGTCCTCGCGAATATCACCACCGTCGTCCATGAGCGACAGAAAGCCGTCGTCAGAAATATCAGTAAGCTGCACAAGAGAAAACGTTAAGAAAAATGCAAACTTTAGCCAAAAACGAAAAATGCGAACTTCGTTAAAAACACAGCACTCAGAGAAAAATGTTAAGAAAAACTCTAACGCAAGTCAGAAATGCAAAACTTTGACATTAGGAAAAACACAAACATGAGTCATAAACACAAAATTGTGAGAAAAACGTTAAGAAATTCAGCCAGAAATGAAAAACGCAAAACCTACCACAAAGTCGGCCCTTTTCACCACAGGCACGTCCATGTTGTGAGTCGAGGGGCAAATATCTTCCAGTTTTTTTCCATTGAAAATGTCAATTCCAACCATGTGGACCTTGGCGTGGCCGTGCTTGCCAGTCTTGGAAGTCGACATTTCGACAATCTTGCAGGGCCTGTTCTGTAAATGCGAAAAACGCAAGTTAGTCGTTTTAACGGTTTGAGACTTGACATTATTTACTTTCAGCATGACAAATCCGTTCTTACGCAACGCCGAGCACTGCATGGGGAAAGTGCTCGAGGCTCCAGAATCGGCCGATTCGAACTGGTGATCGTCAAGTTCCGCCATTTTTTCGAGTTTTGACAGTAGACGAATGAACGAGGAAAAGCTGCAGCAGAAGAATACGTTAAAAATCAGGATTTCAAAATCGTAAGTTTCTCAAATGTAAAATTAAATATAACGCTAAAACCTTGTGGGTACCACAGAAAATTTCAAAATGGCGGACAAGTGTTAACCTCGTGTTATACAACCTGTCAGATATCTTCCGTTAAAATCTCTGCTAAAAAGACACGCCTAGTAATTAACAGTATTTGATTCGGATTCTTTATCTTCTTTTGTAGTGGATTAGCGTAATGTAATGCAAGTAGATAAAGTCAAATTAGAAAAAATTAAAGTGAAAACTTACACGCTGGAAGGAGAGAGACGATCTTTTCTGCTCGCAAGTAGAAAGAGAACTGCCATCTAGTGGCAGAACCGCTAACTATTTGTATGTTACAGGTTTCCCTTCACTTTTCCCTTTTCCCCTTTTCTCTTTAATTTTCCCTTTTGACCGTAATTTCCCTTTTCCAGGGAATTTCCCTCCAAAGCGGACACAACTGTTGCACTGGGTTTCATTTAGGTTGGTCTTTTAATATTTCATATATTAGTTATTACTCCAATTAAATGTTTTACAATTTAATTTGTTTATTTCTGTTCAACAACTAGAAAATATAAACGACTCGTTCCATTTCACAAAACAATGCAAAATCAAAAAGTATTGGTCCGGCGCGATTCAAGAAGAGGCAAAACAAAGATCACGTGGTTTATAAATTCAACACAAAAATTACAAAATATAAACGGGGGGGGGGAAATTATTTGAAAAAATTTGAAATATACAATGAGATTATTTTAAACATGTGGAAATGGTGCTTGTTCCCTATTATAAAGCTGCGAATGACCGTGAAGAGACGTCAAACCAGGCGCGTCGTAATGTGGATGAAACCCATAAGCGGCAGTGGGAATGTGGATCACTGGGGAGGAAGGAAAAAAAAATCCTTAAAAATTAACTAATTCATCTTAAAATTCTAGAAAAAATATTTTTAATTACCGGAATGTTCTGCCTTGAGATGGGAGGTCATCAGGTTAACACCTCTGGAAGACATCAGACTTTCCTCGAGCATTTTGTTGGCTATGGACTGTTTGATCTCTGGTAAGATATCAATGCCTGAAGACGAGTTCGGTAAGACGAGTCCTTCATGGCCACTGGACCCGGAGATGGAGTCTTCCCTGCAAGAAAACACAAAGATCAGATTCATACAAGTAAATCCTTTTGTTTGAACAAGTTGTCTCCGTTCTTCTTCTTCTCCGAGGGACTGGGCTAAAGGGGAATCGTGGGAACACACATGTTTGGTTAAAGGGGGGAAAGACAGAGAGAGACAGTGGGGTCCAACTCGTTCATTAAAGTTGTCGCCCCCGCACTAGAAAAGCCGGGGTATTAGGCTATAAATCTATCAGTGCCCTTCTCAGGTCAGAGGTCACGCTGTAAACGTCTCGAGCAGTTCAAGATCTTTATTGCCCCTTCTCCCTTTGCTCTCTAAATTGTTTAAACTTTACCCAAGATTTCCCCCTCATAGTTTTCCAAGCTTCCAGCGTTGCCACTTTTCAATCTTCTATTTTAGCCCTCTTCCCTTATCTTTCCCCTTTTTCCCCCTCCGTGCAAGAATGTACAGGGTCTAGATTAGTAGTAGTAGTAGTAGTAGTAACAGCAGCAGCAACAGCAGTAACAGTAGTAGTAGTAGCAGTAGTAGCAGTTACTCTTTAATCCCTTAACTTCATTTTCCCTTTTCAGACTCCATTTCCCCCTTTTTCAGGGAACTTCCCTGCAAAAGTGGAAACACTGCGATCTTCCTAGCCAGCCTCTCTATAGCGGACGCTGTTATTAAATTTACGTATGGAAATTTTGCAAATTTTCTTTATGCCAAAATTTTTCGCGAATTTTTATGTGATTTTTGAAAGTATTCGCAATTTGGTATTTACCTCTGTTGTGGGGTACGGTCCCTCTGTCTTCGGTTCTTGAACCAGTTGGAGACTTGGGTCAGCGTGAGTCCGGTCTTCTTGGCCAGGGTGCGCTTCTCCTCAGGCGTTGGGTAGCGGTTCTGTCGGTAGCACTCCTTGAGCGCTACCCGCGACTTCTCCTTGAAGCAGTAAATCGTCTCCTCGCCGTCCCAAATGGTTTTAGGCAGCGGGTGCTTTCGACGCAGCCGGTACTTGTCCACGGCCCCTAGAGGACGGCCCCTGATTTTCTCAGCTTCCTGTCCAAAATCAAAACAGTCCACTTTTTAGGAAAACCATATTGCCAAATGTGTAAACAAAACTCAACAAGTTCGGGGTTCGATTCCACCCGCCGGCAAAGTCCTTTTTTCTTACTTGTCAACTTTTCAAACTAACAAAATAAATACTAATTGCTATTTAAAAGAATAAAAATTCATCATATTTAGATACGCTAGAGTCCATAGAGAAGGCCAGTAGTTAAAAACCCTGAAATAACCAGAAAATTTCCAGTAATTTTCCATGTTCTCTCTTAATGGCTTACGCCATAAAACCATTGACACTACTTCCTCAACTTCCCTACTGTTTTATGCGTTTCTTTTTTGCTTCACGACTTCTAAATGGACGGGGTTAAAATTACCCCCGATCTCATTTCACACACTAGGAAGGGGTGAACTAGCTCTTACTATGTCTATAACAATTAGTAAATGGTAAATGTATAGAGTTAGTTTCTAGAATCTAGGATTTGACTAGTGTTTTTCTGAAGTTTGAGAACACAGTAGTAATGGTTGCTAAGCCCCCCTTTTCCTTTTGGTGCTAAAACTCTAATAAAACGGGTTAATTTTATGGCTCTGTTTAGCAGAGGGGGGTATTGCTTAAACAGCTTAAGGGTACGACCACCCAGACTACGCAAGATTCCTTGAAGAGTCTCAAGAATCTCATAAGAATCTTAAAAAAAAGAATCTCGTAAGGTTTAATAGCTTACTTTATAATGCGCGCGATACCACATTTGCTGCAGTTCGCCATGATACTGCGGACTGAAGGCGTTGTTCTCCAAGAGCGCGTAGAGCTCGCGATACGCCCCGCGATGGAAGGCCACCGCTACCCGAGCCCTGAGGATAGACTCCGAAGACGCGGCGGCCAAGTCGCCGGGTGCCAGCGACTGCAGGAACTCGGATAATTTGTCAAGACTGCCGTGCTGAAGTAGCGCCTCGCAGATGCATATGGTCTGTTCCGTGTTGAATAGCGATGATTTATTGCTTCGAAGCTCCCTACTGCTTGCCATGTCTACCGCTTCCTGGAATCGAGTTATTTTCTATATTCAACATTTAAACTATCATCAGTTAATTAGCTTTAAGTTCGGTGCTTTCACTCTGCAGGGAAATTCCCTGAAAAAGGGGACAAGGAGTCTGGAATGAGATGAATAAGGGAAGACAGTAAATGGTAGAAGTATATTTATGTTATAGCACGAAGGGGAAAGAGGGAAAACTGTTGCATTGAGCAAAGGGAAAGTAAGGGAAAAGAGGAATCTTCCTAAGGGGAAATCGACAACTGTGAAGTGATAACACTGGTTAAGTTATACCTCGTTATCGATAAGCGGATGCTGCGCTACATCCACGGCGCTTTCACTGTCGCTAGACTCGGGGCCCGACGAGCTGGACGACGGGCCATCGCAGCGCGAATCAGTGACGAAGTGCGCAAAGCTCGAGCGGGGGTCGAACAAGCCGCCGCGTGATCTCAGGTGGTGCGCGTACAAGGTGTCAGCCGCCGTAGCGCTACCGTGGTCGTAGTGACCCAGCGCCAGGATGGAAGGTATCACATTAGACATCTCCTTAAACTTTCAGGGTCAAGCCAGAACACACACACAGAACTTAATTAACGTTAATTAAATGATGAGAGGAGTTCAAGACATTAAAGAGAGCTACAGCTTCTCAACAACTGACTGAACTGTACTCCAGAACATGTGTGCTTTAAAGAAACTTAGTATGAAGTATCAATCACTACCCCAAGAATCAGTCTCTGCTCTCCTATTGGTTCGTCCCAGACACGGGGAGGAGCGACTCTTGACCAATCAGAGACTTTCCCGCCCTTTTTTCCCCAACACAACTTGAAATGGGAGAGCTTTGCAGGGCTAAACGGGGGAAGAATCAACGTGTACTAATTGCTTGTATACTACTAGTACTACACGATAGTTAAAACAATGTAAACTATTAATTAACTATTTAATCAACTATTTAGCTACAACTATTTGATTTAGATTCGTAAAAAAAAAACTCTGAAAGTTTGTTGGTTTTGTCGAGTGTTAAGCTGTTGGGGTATGCGACTGGACTTGGACGATATGGCGACAGTATCCCGCAGTTAAATCCCGACACATTTTCTCTTCCACAAAACAACATTTCCCAACGATGATTACATCTGATAATCAACTGTAAAACTCCTAATTAGTTTCATTTACTTTAATTTAGTTTAAAAAGTTTAGAAATCTAATTCAGAACTGTAGAAAATGAATGAAAATGAATGAAAACTGCTAGGTTAAACGGAACTGAAAATGGAAACTTGGAAGAATTAGTTATTATAAATAATAATATGATGATAACACTGATAAGTGTGGGTTTTAAGGTTGGATAATAGCTTAGTAAGCAGTGATAACAAGCTTCGAGGATTGAGAATGTTAAAGAAGAAGTTGAATGAGAATTCAAACCTAGATTGTTATGACTAAAAGCTTGAGAACACTTAATAACCATTGATAACAACTTGATAACAGCCTTGATAACACTTGATCCCGGCCTTACAGCACTTGATAACTCTCGATAACCCTCAACAACAGTCTAAGAACACTCGATAACCTTTGATAACAGCTTGATAACCTGTGATGATACTTGTTAACCTTTGATAACAGCCTTACAGCACTCGGTTTAGGCCTTACAACCTCAACAACAGTCTTACAACACACGATAACCCTCGAAAACAGTAAATATCAGCTTATTAACCAATGATTACAGCTTGAATAGTCTGGTTAACCCTTGATAACAGCCCTACAACACTTGTTAACACTCGATAATCGTTCCATAACGCTTGACAACCCTCAACAACACTCTACAACAGCCTTACAACACTCGATAACCCTTGATAACCCTAAATAACAGATTTGATAAGCTTGGATAACAGCTTAGTAACACTTGTTAACACTCTACAACAGCCTTACAACACCCAATTTCAGCCTTACAACCCTTGATAGCCCTTGATAACCCTAGATAACAGCTTGGTAACCTTAGATAACACATTACAGGAGGGTTATAGGGGGCGGAGTGAGCGACTATGGGCCTTTTCGGTGGGCTGTGCTACAATTGTTAGTAAAAGGGAAGCGATGGAGAGTTAAGCGCTTGTAATACGAATCCTTATGGCGGGTCTTGTATTAGTTTGTGCGCACTTTGGAACGTTTCTATTGTGCGAAAATACCCAGTTTTTGCACAACCAGTTTCCCCTTACATCATTTGGGAGGGAAAATGGGAAAGCGGGGAAATGGGAAAACTGTTGGGGGGGAGGGGAAAAGATTTAGGCAACTGAAATATTGTCAATTGAAAAAAGTTTGTGTGACAGCCAAATGACTAGTCCAGCAGACGAACACAAGGTCTGAAAAGATTCTTTTCAAGATTCTTGCAAGAATCTTAAAAGAATCTTGACTCTGAGTGATGGAATTAATAAAAAAAAGTTTGAAATTTCAGACGTTTTCGGTGTTGAATTGTTAGTAGTTGGCAACGCTGCAGAAAAAATGGCTACCGAAGCATTCTTACACGCAGAGCAGTATCGTTTTGCACATTTGTAATATTACACACTTAATTCTTTTATAATTAATCACGGCATTATGATAATTATAATATACTCAGATTGATTACAATTTATAGGAATAAAAGATGCGTGTATTTGTAATATTGACATGTCAGGAAATTGGACTAATTTACGATTATAGGTAATTAAATTAGGTAATTATATTATTAAGTAAGTTAATAAATAGTTGTAATTATTAATAAGTTACTGACGTAATAAAAAGAATTATAATAAAGTCTAGATTAATTATAAATTTAAAGTAAGAGAAGGATGCGTATTTGTAATACAGCATAGTGTTTGAAGTAGTGCAAGTAGTCGTAGTAGTACAGTTAGTAGTAGTAGTTGTAGCAGTCGTAGTAGTAGTCGTAGTAGTCGTAGTAATACAAGTAGTGGTAGTAGTAGTAGTAGAAGTAGTGGTAGCAGTAGTAGTACTAGTAGAAGTAGTGGTAGTAGTAGTAGTATTGGTAGTAACAGCAGTAGTAGTATTAGTAGTAGTTAGTCGTAGTAGTAGTAGTAGTCGTAGTAATACAGTTAGTAGTAGTAGTAGAAGTAGTCGTAGAAGTAGAAGTAGTGGTAGTAGTAGTAATAGTAGTAGTAGTGATAGTAACAGCAGTAGTAGTATTAGTAGTAGATAGTTGTAGTAGTAGTAGTATTGGGGTAGTAATACTAGTGGCACATATGACCAGGGTAGTAGTAAGCTAGTCAACAGTATAACGTAAAAAGTAATATAACTAGTAAGTACCGTTAATTAGCTGAGTCATAGTTGCAAAGTAGTAGTACCAATAATACCACTCCCATTAGCTCTTATTATTATATCATTTTTACTACTACTATTGTAATAACTGCTAACTACTGCTTACTACTACTACGATCACTATTACAGCAACAACTACTATAACTACTACAACTACTAACATTATTACTATATCACTACTACCACAACAACATAAAACAATATCACTACTACTACTGAGTAGAAGTCTTCTACAACGACAATTACTTGTGCTACTGCTATACCGCTACTACAACTACTGTTGCTATTACTACTACTAATACTTATTGCTTTTGCTACCGTTATACTAATACAACAAAAACTACTACTACTACTGCTATTGCCAAATCTGCTACAACTACTGTTTGTTACAAATAATACCGATATTTGTTGCTTTTGCTACTGCTACTACTGCTTCCACTATTACTAGTTATATTCATATTGTTAATACTAGTATTACCACCATTGCTACAAGGAATAGTAATATTGTAACTTTCGCTGCCATTATACCACTACTACTACTACTAGTACTACTACTACAACTACTACTACCACTACTACCAGTACCACTACTACTACTACTAGTACTACTACTACTACTCCTCCTCCTCCTACTACTACTACTACTACTCCTCCTCCTCCTACTACTACTACTACTACTCCTACTACTACTACTACTCCTCCTCCTCCTACTACTACTACTACTACTACTACTCCTACTACTATTACTACTACTACTACTACTACTACCACTACTACTACTACTACTCCTACTACTATTACTACTACTACTACTACTACTACTACTACCACTACTACTACACCATCATAAAATCCTCATCATTACTAAAAAGGTCAACGACTACACGGCAATCAGTGGGATGGTTTCCCCACACACTCGGTGTGGTTGGGAAATTCACACTGACCCTCCCCCCTCCCCTCCGCCCGCCAAATTTCCCTTATTTCCCCCGGTTTTTCCCTTCATTTTCCCCTTAGGTTTCCCCAGGACCCCCAAAGGTCATCGGATCATGATGAATTAGAGCAGCTAAAAAGGACAAGTTCGGCGCAGGTTCTCAGTTTTCACACAAGGAAAATTTGGGGAAAAAATCGGAAAAAAATTTGGTCATTTGGCTATATGGCCAAGAAACTTGTGATAACACTTGATAACATAGTGATAACACTGATAACTAGATGATAATAGAAGTATGTGCTTCAGTCGTAGTAAGCTTTAAGACGGAATGTTAGACGCATTGTAGAATTGATTACATGTGATAACAGGTTGATAACACTTGATAACACGTTGATGACACTATGATAACAGGGGTATGTGTGTTTTGTATAGATCAAGATTTAAGATTTAGGAAACCTTGTATGGTGGTAGGCGAGATGGTAGTAGAAGCAGTACGTAGTAATAGTAGTAGTTGCGCTAGTAGTAACAGTAGCAGTGATAGTAGTAGTAGCAGTAGTTGTTGTTGTTGTTGCAGTAGTTGTAGTAGCAGTAGAAGTAGTAGCAGTAGTAGTGATGGTGGTAGCAGTGATAGTAACAGTGGTAGTAGCAGTAATAGCACTAGTAGTGATAGTAGTTAATAGTGGGAGTAGTGGTAGTAGTGGTAGTAGTAATGATACTAGTAGTGGTAGTAGTAATAGTGGGAGTAGTAGTAGTAGTAGTAGTAGCAGTAGTAGTAGTAGCAGTAGTAGTAGTGGTGGTGGAAGCAGTGATAGTAACAGTAGTAGTAGCAGTAATAGTACTAGTAGTGATAGTAGTTAATAGTGGGAGTAGTGGTAGTAGTGGTAGTAGTAATAGTGGGAGTAGTAGTAGTAGTAGTAGTAGCAGTAGTAGTAGTAGCAGTAGTAGTAGTGGTGGTGGTAGCAGTGATAGTAACAGTAATAGTAGCAGTAGTAGTACTAGTAGTGGTAGTAGTAATAGTGAGGGTAGTAGTGGTAGTAGTAGTAGCAGTAGTAGTAGTGGTGGTGGTAGCAGTGATAGTAACAGTAATAGTAGCAGTAGTAGTAGTAGCAGTAGTAGTAGTAATGGTGCTGGTAGTGGTAGTAGTAACAGTAGTAGTAACAGTAGTAGTAGCAGTAGTAGTAACAGTAGTAGTACTAGTAGTGGTAGTTGTAGTACTAGTATCAGTAGTAGCATCACCCTGTATAGAGTATTTGGTTGTTAACACCCGACAACACTTTATTAACACTTGATAACACGGACAACACATGTTGGGATTGTCCTGGTGGGGCATTTGGGACGGTTGTGGACCCTGTGGAAAGTCCATTTCGGTCCCCTCTGCTGCTGGGAAAAGCTAAGCTGTGCCACTTGATAGATTTAGAAACGGCACAACTCGGATTTCAAGCTTCACAAATGTTCCACACACTACACAGCAATCGGCCCATTCAACAAACTAACCGTTATCAATGGTTAACAAGTGATAACGTGATGATAATATGTGATAACAGCTGATAAGAGAGATACTGAGAGTTAGATGGAGCTGGAAAAAAACCTGGAATTATGGTTGGTAAGGCTGATAACAAGTGATAACATGATGATAATACGTGATAACAGCTGATAAGAGAGATACTGAGAGTTAAATGGAGCCGGAAAAAACTGGAATTATGGTTGGTAAGGTTGATAACAAGTGATAACATGATGATAATACGTGATAACAGCTGATAAGAGAGATACTGAGAGTTAAATGGAGCTGGAAAAAAACCTGGAATTATGGTTGGTAAGGTTGATAACAAGTGATAACATGATGATAGTATGTGATAACAGCTGATAAGAGAGATACTGAGAGTTAAATGGAGCTGGAAAAAAACCTGGAATTATGGTTGGTAAGGTTGATAACAAGTGATAACATGATGATAATACGTGATAACAGCTGATAAGAGAGATAGTGAGAGTTAAATGGAGCTGGAAAAAAACCTGGAATTATGGTTGGTAAGGTTGATAACAAGTGATAACATGATGATAGTATGTGATAACAGCTGATAAGAGAGATACTGAGAGTTAAATGGAGCCAGAAAAAACCTGGAATTTTGGTTGGTAAGGTTGATAACAACTGATAACGAGTGATAAAAGGATGATAAGAGAGTAACCTGGAATTGGATGACAAGTTGATGGTGGGGTTAGTAAGGTTGATAACTAATGATAACAGACTGATAACATGTTGATAACACCTTTTCTCCGCACTTCATTTGCAACAAATACATTTAAATATACAAAATAAATCTTAAATATAATAAAATATACATAATTAAATTAAATTAAGATTTATATATAATTAAATTTGCTCGTTTATTTTTTTTACAAAAATTTCCCAACAAATTCATTCGCAAATCCTCGAGCTACGATAACATGGCGATAACACGGTGATAACAAAATTTCCGCGGTACCAAATATTTCAGAGTTGCCAACACCCCTTAGAGAAAAAAAAAACTCAACCAATAAGAAAAATTGGAAATTTAAAATTTTTCTCGTTGTTTACGAATAGGAATTCTTCTATGGAAAGAATTTTTTTCCAAACCAATCAGAAAAGAGCAAAATTAATATTTTTTAAAAAATTATATTAGTATTATTGCAAGTGAGCAAAAAATTTTAGAAAATTTAGAACAAAAATTGATTCGTTTAACACCAGTGCTTCCACTTTGCAGGGAAATTCCCCGAGAAGGGGAAAAGCGGGTCTTGAAAGGGGAAAAATAATGAAAGGGGAATGGAGGGGTATAGGGAATTTCACAAGTAAAGCTTTATATTAGAAACGTGAGGGGGAAAGGGGGAAATAAGGGAAGCGAGAAACTGGAGGGGAAAAGGAAATTCAGAAGTATGGCTTTAAAAGTTTAGCCTGGGGGGAAAAGGGAGAAGGGGAAATGGGGAGGAAAAGGGGAACTTTGAAGTATAGCCTCGCAAGTTTAGCATAGGGGAAGAGGGAAACTAGAGGGGGGAAAGGGGAAAACAGGAACTTCCTTGGCGGGGAGAACGGGAAACTGAAAGCGGTAACACTGTTTACTGCTACGTATTCTCTAAAGAATCGATTTACTACTTTCCTATATCAAAAAAGCACTGGGGCTTTACAAATCAATCCTTAACCAACAAAAACAAAATCGATTATCAATGAAAACGATTGACTCTTTGATTTTTTTTTTCTTTCAATCGATTTTTAATCAAAACCAATTAATGCAATATTTAATTTTACGGAGAGGGAAAGAAGGCTAGCTGGACGTGGAAGCCAGGGGCGAGTCTGTGCCCGGACGTGCGGGACTCCGTGAGTTGCGCAGGCAGCCGTGGAGGGTCACCGTGAGTTTGCGGGAGCCGGCGTGGTTGCGATGCTCGCACAGCCAGACGCCCTGCCACGTCCCCAGCGCCAGGCGACCGTCCGTGACGGGCACCGTCAGCGAGGAGCCCAGGAAACAGGCCTTGACGTGCGCGGGCTTTTTTGCGTTGGGCAGACCGTCAGGATCAGATTTGAAAGAAAAGGGGAAAAAGGGAAAAATTAATAAAAATTTAACCAAAAACATATGCTAGCTGTAAGGAATTATACTATTTTTCTAATGTCAATTATTAAGAAGAACTTTATCTAAATTTACGGAATTTAACAATAGTTCTTTGAGATTCAAAGAAAAGGGAGGAAAGGGGAAAAAGGGGAAAAATAATAAATAATTGACAAATAAATATGTTAGTTGTAACGAACATAGCTATTTTACTAATTCTAGTTTTATAGAAGTGTGGGAGTTCTATTATCTACTAAACTACATCTACATTTACTAACAGTGTTTGCACTTTGCAGGGAAATTCCCCGAGAAAGAGGGAAATGGATTCTATAAAGGGAAAATCTAGAGGTACAGTCTGTGTTCTAGCACGGAGGGGGAAAAGGGGAAAATAAGGGAAGAGGAAAATGGGAAAATCTAGAAGTACAGTCTGTGTTCTAACACGAAGAGGAAAAAAGGAAGAATAAAGGGAAGAGGAAAATGGGAAAATCTAGAAAATGTTCTAGCACGAAGGGAAGAGCAGGAAAAAAAAAGGGAAGAGGAAAAAAGGGGAAAACTGAAAGCGGAAACACTGTTACTGAATTGAACTTAAGCTTAAATTCCGCTACTCGACTAATTCAGCTAATTCGATTAACGACTTCTCCCGAAACTATTCAAATGCTGACCATGTCGTCAGGTCCCTCGCACGAGTGGCGGTACGGCAAGCCCTGTTAAAAAAAAAAGCAACAATTCTGTTTAAAAATACATAATGCTTAAACTCACTGAAAAACGTTACCTCAGGCACGATTCTGTTTAACATCATCTCCATATCTTCTCTGTAAAATATAAATAATAAACAGTAATTTAAAAACAAATTTTTGGGAAATATTGATTTATCGTTACCTGACATCAGGATCCCAGCTCTCGTTCAGCGCTAAACTGGCAGACGTGTGAAGAACTGCACGAATAAACGAAATGAATGAATCGTTAAAAATCAAACGTTCTTTCGCTTACGTTGAAAGTGTGCGAGTCCTACAGAAAACTGCGACAGCTCAGGGATCTGTCGCAGGATTTCTTCAGTCACTAAATGCACTCCCCGATGCTGGGGTCGCAAGTTGACACGTCGCTGAAACCAGGCTGACCCGACTTGGATCCCGCTGGAATCGCAGCTCATTTCCCGCTCAACGTTTTTAGTCAAACTGAGGAAACGTTGAAAATTTTTTGCAGCCAAGAGTCTCGGGAAGAGTGGAGAAACAACCAAATTCCAAAGCACTTGAAAATAATGGTTATACTTTTTTAAAAACAGTTTTTTGCTAAACCTTGTAAACTTTCGAAAACATGTAAGTCTGTTTTAACTGAATAACAATAACAATTTCCTATAAGGTTTGGTGTAAAAAAATATAGAATAAAGTTCTTTTTTTATTGTACTGTGATTTTTCTTACTAGGATTTATACTTGGAATTTTTCTTGTATTTTTCCTATCACATTTCATTGACTGGCCGCCATTGATAGCGCCAGCAGAAGAAATGCAGAATCGACATTTATTATTTTTTTTCACTGAAAAAGTTTTGAATTAATTTTTAATACATAAATAAAACTTAATTACATTTAGTTTATTCCTTGTATAGTAAATGAGTAATAAATTAAAGCAAGTTATTTAAAAATTTCATTAAATTGTAATTTAGTATCATTTTCCACCGCTAGATGGCGTTTATTTTAGCGCCAAAAACCGATACGTTTAAACTTAGACGCCATCTTGAATTTCTTCGTCGATCTTTCTCAAACTTCTTTCAGCTCTTTTGTTTGCTGTTAATATCGTATATAACGGTTATTGTTCAATTTAAGAGATTTTACAGATTGCATGTTACGTTACGACAAAAATTTAATGCCAAACCACTAAACTTGGTGCGCATGCTTCAGGTCTAGGTAGTCTAAAATTACCGGAACTCAACTTCAAAACAAAGAAATCAGCAGTGCTTTTTCGAGAAAAAATACAAGAAAAACCCAAAGATTTGTAAAAGGAAGGTTTTGTAAACAGATTTTTTTTTTGCTGCAGTCTAACAGGTTTTTTCGAACATTTCTTTTCGTTGAACAGCCAGCAACAGGGTTCAAGCTCATTAAGCAAACTTAGTACTACGTTTCCAGGTCCAATCCACAGCTCTGCTGTGTCATGGAGGTCAACACTTGGAACTTACACGCTAATAAAAGTTTAAACACCAAGTTATTCTGAATATTAGTCTTGTGTATATGAGAAAGCATTCAACGAACCTGGCAGATTCACTAGATTTTTCAAACCTTTTTCTTACCTTTTTTCATTCAACAACTAAAATTCTGACTGTTCCTAGTAAGTCGCTACAGCACTACACGTGACGTGGCTGTTTGATGAAACAAGTTACTGGAAAGTCGTATTCAAATCAGTGAGCTCTTTTTAGTCGAACGTGTTCTTCGTTACCTTGACTGTCAGGCCATTGTACCCACTTTTTACCTATTTTCATAGAATGCCACGACAAGCTACAGCTTCACATACACCGTTAGTGATCAACCCTAATTAAAATGATTAGATCTGATCTCGTAGATCCTACTTGCAGTTCCAGTTACACTTGTATTTGACTGAACAATGGGAAACAGAAAAACAGTTGATGTATCGTATAGCATATAGCACAATGTCACGTGATCTAATTCCTTACATCTGCAAAGGACAAACTCAGATAGACTCTATAATTGATTAATTATATTTACTAAGCTCAGGTAGCGCTTCCTACATAGCATCTCGTTTAACAAGGATTCAAGGAATTGCAGCGCTTGTTCTTTGATTAATCACGGGTTAAGTCCCAGGGTGTCCAATACTTTTCTCACCCTGGGGGTCAGTTCATTTCTGTAGCGCCAAATGGTAGTGTCCTTGACAAGCAGCTTTTTATACACCGTGTCGCATTTTTTCTTCAGTTCAGCCACGCAGTCGCTGCGGTAGTGCTGCATGTGAGCAACTTCAGTATCGACGGCGACTGTTTGACAGTTCTGGCTGAAGCATTTCAATGGATGATGGTTGTTGAGCGTAATAACCCTCTGGACATCCATGAAAGATTTCACGTAGTGTCCTGGCTCGGTGTAGTTGGTGCTGCGCTGGACATGCTGGAGCATGTACATGTAGTCAGGTATGTCGTCTTGTGTGTGGGAGTGACCCTCGTTGTGCCAGAAGTATACGTTGCGAAAATAGACCGAATCGGCGGTGACGTTTCGGCTGGTCAATGCTTTCGCTTTCAAGGAGTCCACAAGTGGCAACCACGAGCTGAAGTTCTTCGGAAGGATCATTTCGTCAATATCGATCAACGCGATGTAGTCATGACTGTACAGGTTACGGTATAAGCAGTCGTTGTACGGTATGATCTCGTTCTGCCTTTTGGTGTTGATCTTCTTTTTCAAATACAAGTGCCTGAACCCGTGAAGGTTGGGCTGGTCTCCCGGCAAACTGATGGGGGTCAGGACAACTTTTCCAGTCTCTTTGTAATGCTGGAGTACTTTCGCCATGTTTGGGTGCATCTCCAACTCGTACATGTAGATTTTGTTTACTCCCAGCAGGTCCAGCAGTTCGATCCACTCGACCAGGCGCACGGAGAGGTCCTCGTAGAGGAAGTCGAGTCCTTTGACGCAAACTGCGAACTTCTCTCTGCGTTCCGGTCGCTCGTTGACGACCCTCAAATTGTTGGTGGCGGCGTCACATTCCTTCTCTGTGATGGACACCGATATCGGTACCGATCCACTGTGGCTGGCCGGAACGTGGCAAGTCAGCAAGTAAGGTTGCAGTATACCGTTCTGGTAGTTACCCCAACCAGGATGCCAGATGTACTTGTAGTCCAATACCGGGGCGACTACCGGATCTTCAGAAACACTGAACCACAGCTGACAGAACGTCTTGGTCTTGAGTTCTATTCGATCCACCATTCCCAAAATACGCACGGAAGGGCCCTGTTTGTTGAGTGGTCTGTTGTCGTAATAAGCACTGAGGAAGTAGAAGGTTCCGTTGGTACTGTACAGCGTTTGCCAGTGCAGGTTGCTGAACTTGATATCGAAGACGTCAGGGAAACGCGAGCATTTCCGTCCCTTCTGGTGTATTCCCGATGATTTGCTGTTCCAAATCTCGAAGGGAATGTTGGAGACCTTCACGTAGGATGACTCTGCTATCGCCTGCTCCACGTTCGGTACTTTGGTTACTGGTCTAATTTTCTTAGTGACGGGTGTAGTTGTTGTCGTGGGTATGGTTGTATCCGTAGTTGGCATAGCTTCTTGTATAGCAGATTTATTAACTTCTACAGAGAAACTGTCCCCTGACGACTGAATTAAGAATGTCAGGTAAAACATGTAAATATAGATCCAAAATATGGACGAAAATAACCATTTCTTTAGTAGTCGCATCGCTAAATCCGGATTCGATGAACCTGCAACGTTGTAATTACCACAATCGCTCAGTCAGTGTTTGCTATTAGTAGTTATTTCACACAGTATTAAGTACGGAACTGTTTGTCACACGTAAGTGACTACTACTGATAGATTACCTTGCTAATGGCTTGCTTGAATGTAACTAATACAACCAAACGGGCAAAGCAACGTAACGTAACGTAATACAAATACAATGCGGTATAATATTCCACTGTTTAACATACCTGTGATACCCAGTCAACGAAACAAATAGTAATACACCCAATGTTCTGAGTCAAAGGACGATGTACTTAAGGTCCTAGCCGAAAGGACATACCAAATGCTTCCAAGATGTCGACGGTACGAATGAGGTTTCTAGTATCCCATCCACTGAAGTGACACCAATTATTCACAAGAAACGAGATTTTACCCGTGGGAGGACTTACTGGGTGGTTAGACTCCAAAGTGGGTACAGGCACAGGCACATATATCTCTTTTTTTTTTTGTTCTCGTAGTTGTACTGCTGGTGCTGCTGCTGCTCCTACTCCTCCTCCTCCTCCTCCTCCTCCTACTCCTACTACTACTACTACTACTACTACTACTACTACTACGACTACTTCTACTACTACTACTACTACTACTAATGATAATAATAATAATAATAATAATAATAATAATAATACTTCTTCTACTACTACTACTAATACTACTACTACTACTGACCCATGACATAACAAAGCTAGTTTGTTGGAGCTATTCCATACGCTCTTCATATATTCCTCATATGGTTCATTTTCTAGATATGCAAACGACCTTTACCCAGGTATCAGGTCCCTGAAACCTAGATTTTAGTACATTTTTTCCATGTTTCTGTCTATGGCGGAATATCAACAGTCAAACGTACTAAGTAAGTACTCTTCTTTTTTAAACCATTGAATTTTGCGATTACTTCAAACTTGCTACAACTTCCAACACGTACAGCAGTCGAAAAGTCTCTTGTGGGCGAGACCTTCATTCACAAAAAATGTTGTTTTATTCTTAGCCTTCAACACGAAACCAGTTCAACTCTTTCTTGGGGTCTTTGCACCAAGATTTCGAATCATTTTTTGTCCCTTAACAACAAGTTTTAAGTTATTAACAAATTCTCTGCTTTTGTATTCTAAGTTCTCATACACGAGTTTCAGAGCGTCGAAGCAGTTTTTTAATGTTTAGTGTTATTCCATTTCGTGGGGATTTTCCCCTTTTATGGGGAAAACAAAGTTAATGCCTAGTGGGAAAAGGAAAGGGGAAAATTGTTTTTCTTTAGGGGAAAAATGGGGGAATCTACTTCCCAATGCAGAACAAAACCTCCACAAATTAAGGGGGAAATTCCCTATGAAGGGAAAACGGGACCTCGAGTTAAAGGGGAAAATAAGAGAAGAAGGAAAATGGAGGAAAAGGGTGTAATCCCGGAAACTGTAAAAGATAAATTATTAACGAAGAGAAAGAAAAGTTCGTGTAGAGGGAGGGAAAAAGGGGAAATTGGCATTTTCGAGTGAAGGGGAAAAAGGGGAAAAAGGGGAAAAATATATTTTTTTAAAGATACGGTCTATGTGAAAGTAAGAACAAGTTTCACCATTTTTCAATTGCATAATAATTCCACCTTGACCCGGGCCCGAAGAGTTTCAGACACTTCGCATTCATCACTCTTGACCTCAACATTTCTGTGCGAGTAATCAGCTATCAAACAGGTTTTCACGGTACCGAAAAATGCTTCAAAAAAATGAACCTCAGGACTCTGTTTCGGCTAAATTACAGTGGCCAAGTACATTACGTGCTGTACCTCTAATGTATCCATATAACCGTACTAAGCAAGTCAATGATTTCTTACTACTTTCACAGCTTCTATCGCGTGCTACCATTAAGTAGTTCTAGAACGTGGCGGTATAGAGCCTAAGAAGTCTACATGACCATCTATTTCAAGGTTCTAGGCTAGTAAAAGTTCGTAAGAGGTAGTATACTTTGAGAATCTTATCTTTCTTATCACACTAAACATTCAGAAACGAATTAATTACTAGATGATTTCCCTTTGACAAGACTTGAGGATTACGAAAGAATTGTCTTTTACGATCTTGCTATGGGGGAAACTGTGCTACGGAAAATTTCCAGAATGCGACCTTGGACTTGCTTGTTCATTGCCCTTTACTGTGTAGCGTTCTCTAACAGACAGCTCGGACCATATCAAATATTTTTTTGTCTTTAGCAAGGAGATGGTATATCGTGAACAGCAGAGAATAATTTGATAGCATGCATATCATGTGATGATAACAGAAAAAATCGTGATTTTTGCACGGCTGGTTCAAGACTCCAAACTTGAAACAAAAATAATTTCTCTTAGAAATTCATCCAAACCGGTTCTCTTGATTGCTGGTTGACGTGGTTCCTTCCAAGGTTTTTACTTATTTTTTCATTTACAAGAAAAGCACTGAGCCGTAGTGGGGTATTCATATTCTCAATCCCCACTACGGCCCAGTGCTACCCTTGTATAACTTCTGTAAACACTGGAAAACCAGTTACAGAAGCACTGGACCGTAGTGGGTATTCGCAACTCAAACCCCACTACGGCCCAGTGCTACCCTTGTATACCTTCTGTAAACAATGGAAAACCAGTTACAGAAGCACTGGACCGTAGTGGGGTATTCGCAAGTCAAACCCCACTACGGCCTAGTGCTACGCTTGCATAAACTCAGCATACATTCAGAAATTTTCAGTTCCTGAGGAAGCACTGGGCCGTAGTGGGGTATTCATAAGTCAAACTCCACTACGGCTCAGTGCTCCTCCTCTCCAAAAACTAGCATTTGGGTCCATTTCAGCACACCCTATCCTCTACAGGTAAGTTTGCGGCCACCGACCTGTTGAAGAAAAATCTTCGGGTACTGACCTGAGCAGACATCGAGAGGTCTGGGACATTAGTGACCTTCAGAAATTTGCTTTTTGAAAACAAAATTCAAGTACCGAGGTCACAACAGACGAACAAACAAAACAAAAACTGCTTACACAATCTTTCAGTTGTTGTCTGCTTGTCTGATGAATAGGTTCGAACCTTCTCAAGTGTGATACAGAATTGCAGCTTGCACCCAGTATAGGAAAAAAAAAATATACGAACGTAATTCACGAAACATTTTTAGTTTATTATCAAGTACGTAATAATCTAACCACCTGAATTCTCCCGTTGGCGAAGCCTCGGTTCTTCACCACCAGGTTTGGCAACTGAACCCATACAGGTAGCTGAACAACTTCATTCCTTCGTCAGACTTGTAACGAGCATCTACACTCTACCGTCACTCCGTTTCATTCTGTGAACCCCTCAAGTACATAGAGGCTTAGTCATAGTCTTGGACCAAGAAAAATTTAGCGTTTCATTGAGAACTGACGACTTTAAGGGATTATCATTGTACTTGATTGAAGATTCAGGTAGACCAAGTATCTGGGTACTAAATTTTGCATCACATTATTCTCTGAATACTGTATTCTATGCTGAAAACTGTTCGTTGCACTTAACCGTGTTAGTTTACATTTATTAACGTTAAGTTTTTTCGTTTTCTAAACAGCAGACGAGCTCAGTTTTAATCTAATGGAGTCATTCTACATTTTTGCCAAATTATATTTTGCAGGTTCTTCTACTTCGCATGTAAGATGCGGTTTCAAAGAAAGTGGATACTTACGTCTCTGTTATGGATCTACATGTTCTACCTGAACTTTTTGATTCTCCGCCAGTCTTCAGGAAAAGATTCGTCTGCTGAATTCAATAAATTTTCTATACAAGAAGCTACGCCAACCACGGATACAACCATACCAACGACAACAACTACACCCGTCACTAAGAAAATTAGACCAGTAACCAAAGTACCGAACGTGGAGCAGGCGATAGCAGAGTCATCCTACGTGAAGGTCTCCAACATTCCCTTTGAGATTTGGAACAGCAAATCATCGGGAATACACCAGAAGGGACGGAAATGCTCGCGTTTCCCTGACGTCTTCGATATCAAGTTCAGCAACCTGCACTGGCAAACGCTGTACAGTACCAACGGAACCTTCTACTTCCTCAGTGCTTATTACGACAACAGACCACTCAACAAACAGGGCCCGTCCGTGCGTATTTTGGGAATGGTGAATCGAATAGAGCTCAAGACCAAGACGTTCTGTCAGCTATGGTTCAGTGTTTCTGAAGATCCGGTAGTCACCCCGATATTGGACTACAAGTACATCTGGCATCCTAGTTGGGGTAACTACCAGAACGGTATACTGCAACCTTACCTGCTGACTTGCCACGTTCCGGCCAGCCACAGTGGATTGGTACCGATATCTGTGTCCATCACAGAGAAGGAATGTGACGCCGCCACCAACAATTTGAGGGTCGTCAACGAGCGACCGGAACGCAGAGAGAAGTTCGCAGTTTGCGTCAAAGGACTCGACTTCCTCTACGAGGACCTCTCCGTGCGCCTGGTCGAGTGGATCGAACTGCTGGACCTGCTGGGAGTAAACAAAATCTACATGTACGAGTTGGAGATGCACCCGAACATGGCGAAAGTACTCCAGCATTACAAAGAGACTGGAAAAGTTGTCCTGACCCCCATCAGTTTGCCGGGAGACCAGCCCAACCTTCACGGGTTCAGGCACTTGTATTTGAAACAGAAGATCAACACCAAAAGGCAGAACGAGATCATACCGTACAACGACTGCTTGTACCGTAACCTGTACAGTCACGACTACATCGCGTTGATCGATATTGACGAAATGATCCTTCCGAAGAACTTCAGCTCGTGGTTGCCACTTGTGGACTCCTTGAAAGCGAAAGCATTGACCAGCCGAAACGTCACCGCCGATTCGGTCTATTTTCGCAACGTTTACTTCTGGCACAACGAGGGTCACTCGCACACACAAGACGACATACCGGACTACATGTACATGCTCCAGCATGTCCAGCGCAGCGCCAACTACACCGAACCAGGACACTACGTGAAATCTTTCATGGATGTCCAGAGGGTTATTACGCTCAACAACCATCATCCATTGAAATGCTTCAGCGAAAACTGTCAAACAGTCGAGGTGGACATCGCAGACGCTCACATGCAGCACTATCGGAGCGACTGCGTGGACGACCTCTGGAATAACTGCGATACGCAATTCAAACAGCAGCTTGTCAAGGACACTACAATCTGGCGATACAGAGATGAACTGACCCCCAGGGTGAGAAAAGTACTGGACACCCTGGGACTTAGCCCCTGATGAACCGAACACAAACACTGCAACCCCTGAGTATGCTGTCCAGTGTTCTGGAAGAAGCGCCTTTTTTTAACGAATGCAAATACTCATCCTGAACACTGTTACATTTATTTCCTTATGTTGCCCTTGGTTGTGTAAATGAAATATTCACTTTTTCAAAGACATTGTGATAAACTCAATGGCAAAACCACATAATACATAAAGTGTGCATGGATTTCGAGTTAGTTTCTGGAACCACGTCGACCAAACAGAAAATCGTAACCAAAAAAAAAAAACATCTTTTCAGGAACCTGAATCCAATTTACCGAAAAGCTGGACGCCACACCTAACAAAAGAATACCATTGCAAAAATCCATTAGCATAATTGGGACAGCTAGCATTCCTAGCATTCTGTGCAGTGTTGTGTAATTGTTAATTTGTAAATGTAATTTTGCAATTGCAAATACTTTTTGCAAGTAATTGTAATTAATTACATTTAAGAAAAGGGTAATTGTAATTGTAATTAATTACTTTTTCCTCTAAGTAATTCAGACTCAATTTAATTACTTTTTTATCCGCTATTATACAACGCTGTCTCAGCCAGTGTTGTGTGATTGTTAATTTGTAATTGTAGCTTTGTATTTGCAAATACTTTTTGCAAGTAATTGTAACTGTAATTAATTACATCTAACACTAAAGTACAACACAGAATTTCTGTGTTTACACGTAGAAAAGTAAAGGACAACACAGGATGTTGACCGTTAAGTCTACGAGAGCTGTTTACGGTTGCACTGTTCTTGCCATTGATGACAAATTATTAATTTACTCTATGAACCTAGTACGCCATAGTTCGTCCTAATAGAGGTTCAGGTTTTGAAGATTTCCAAAAATCTGGTAAAAGGTTAACCGAGTTCACCGACTTCCCAGGAAACGCTGCAGCCGTAGTTTTTTGTCTGCGTGTGCTTTTTTCTTGGTTAAGAAACGCGTGACCATATCTTGTACGGTTTCTAGACAGTTAGCAGTTCCTGGATTAGTTGATCAACTGGTTTTTATAGTTCAACGTCACCACGCACTGATTCAAGCCTCACCAAGAACTCAAAGCCCTTCACGGAATGGGCTGTCTCGAAACTGTCCACAAGACAGCGATTCCGAATACAAATCCCCCATTGTCAAGGAGACGACTACACAGTGTTAAACAGAAAAAGACTTACACCCGGAATAACTTATCCTATCAAGAAACTCGAATACTTACCTCTGCGGAGATAAGATTTCATTACTTTCTTTCATCATCTAATTGCTGTATGAGGCACCTGAATGAAAACAGAGTTAAAAATCACTTCACATTTCATGGTTTCTAATAGAAAAGTTATACCTAAACAGCTGGAGGTTTTCCCAAGACCACGTGGCTTTGTTTTTGTTCTAGTGCTGTCATCTAGTGAGCAATCGAGGCGGCATTTTCTTAAAAATCATTTATTTTGTGTCGCTGAATCGCATATTTGTTTCAATTCGTTTCGATTTTTCGTCGCAATAAAATTTTTAGCACTTCACAAGCACACAAGACAACCATACAATAAAATAGAACTGAAAATTTTTCACATTTTTCCCCGTTTTTTCCTCGTCTACTTTCAAAACGCTACGTCGAAGAAAACATTATAAAAAATAAGACAAATTCACCACGAAATCAAACAAATACTTTAAAAGAATAGTTTCATTCATTTGGCCAAAATTAAGTCCGAGAAAAAAAATTGCGCCAATCGGGATCTGACAAATATTCATCCGTTTGGACCAATCAGGACGCAATTTTTCTGTTACATTAAGAAAACCGAGACTTTTTTCTATTACTTAATTATTTAAAAATTCTACGAAATACGTCAGTTTTGGTAAAGCAAGAAACTTTGAAGTGTTGGGGGTATGTGAAGTTCGTGGAGTCTGTCCAGTCGACTCTTTCCCACGTTTTGCCTCACTACTTTGCGGCAAAGGTCCATTAGAGACAAAGGTTCAGCTAGAAAACAAAATAATAAGAATTTTTGTTAATAACTTGACAAATTAAATAGTTACGATCAAGTCCTCCGAAATATTTAATGGTGATTTCACAATGTCCCCAGACGGCACTGACGATGGGGTAAAGTTTTTTGCCTTTGAGGCCACGGAAAGCTACGCCAAGATACCTGCCATCCACCATGTACGACAGCGTTCCTTCGTCCATATCGAGAATAACTAAAAATCGCAAAAAAATCATACAAAATCTATATTTCACATTGTTTTCAGACTAATACCATAAAAAGAATCAGGAACGGTAAAACTTTCATTGGCTTTCAGCGGTGTGGGGTACGTGATTCCGGCTTGATTCTTGGAATCGTGGAAAAGTTTATTTCTGCCCAGATCCCAGCCCCACGACTGGTCATTGCTACCCACCAGACTCTGATAGCCGATGGAATGAAGAGGCGCCTCGAGGGTAGCTACCCCGACCACAGCGTGAGTGCCTCTCTGGCGCGCGGACCAGTGGATTTCCCAGACGTGGAGTCCGCGCGTGAATCCGACCCTTCCCCTGACGCAGTCGGTGCTCTGGGCCACGGGATGCCGGTGAAAGGTCAGGGGGTCTTCCTCCTTGACGAAGATGTTGAGGGAGCGGTCCTCGGGGTTCCAGGCGTGCTTGGCCTGCACGTCGCGCGGCGGAGGCGGCATGTCGAGCAGCGCCTCCAGCCGCGGCGGTTTGACGAAGTCCAGCATGTAGTCACCCCGTTGACCCTCTCCAGATTTCCCTGGACCTCCCCCGCCTCCACCAAGGGAACCGGCCGAGTCGCCGCTGCCTCCCCGTAGACTTTTGACTCCGCCAGAGACTTTTTGGCCCATTGTCATTCCACGAGAGATCTTGCCACCTTTTTCCGCTGCTTTTCTGCTGCCTAAAGAAAATCAAGTTTCTTGTTCAGAATTAACTGTTCCATTAATTTAGTTCTACACTTTGCCGCTAGATGGACACACTCTTTTCTCTCTCCATTTTCATCCTTAAATGAATCTAACCTTAATTAGTTGTTAATCAAAGGTTAATAAACGATATTATTGGATCGGCTTATTACGAAAGTTAGCTTAACACAACGTAGGAAACTCAAAAATCAGGAATATTTCTATCAATGTGAAGGCAGACAGTGAGGATTTAGATACCGGAGAGGGCCGTAACGATGGCCAGTCGTATGTTGTGCGGCTGTGAGGGTGTGCGATCCACGTAGACCACTTCCACTGACGACTTGAGCTGCTCAAGAAGCTGCTGAGCCCGCGAACGCGTCCATGGAGGGTCCTGCCTCGCGTTCTCCTGCCTCCTGCGCTGCCTGAAAATTTCCCACCACATAATTTAATATACGTAAAATATATTAAATATTAATAATAACTCACTTTCTGTGAATAACTTTGCTCTGCGGCGGTATTTCTCGTTTTGCTGAGCTCTTGGAGGCGATGCGGTTTTCTGCACAGCTCAAACAGGGTTTCCTACTGCAGCTAGCCTAGAAAGAAAAATAAAAAATATTATTATAATATAATATAATACTAATTACTAAATCAATAATCTGTCATGAAATATCATAATACTTAAATTAAGTCTGATACAACAAATACAGATATTATAAATAATCGTTAGAATTATATGTATTAATATATTAAAAATCGATCAGAAAAATTATTCCTTATCTTTATTATTAATTATCATTATTTCATATTATTACATTAATGTAGATTATTTTATATTGATATTACTCGACATGGTGTGGATCGATTCCAGCTGATCGATACAGGAGCCTGGGAGGCTAACAAGCGATTCCTCAACCTAATGAAAAATTACAAATCAAAATTAATTCAAATTTAATTAAAAATAATATAATACAATGTATAAATTACATACACACACTTAAAATCATATCTAAATACATAATTAGTGATAATTCATCATCGGTACGTACAATATACCGGGCAATGGAAATGTTACGTTTTTAATCGATTATTAACGAAATCGATAGGCGGGGGCGGAAGTCAGGGTGGGAAAGTGGGCGGAAGAAGAGGGTGGGGAAGGAGGAGTCAAAAGAAGCAGATGCGAGAAATAGGCCGGGAGTGGGAGGAAAGAGGGGGCGGAAGCGGGTGAAAAAATAAGGACGGGCGGATAAAGGGGGGTGGGTGGTGGAAAGGAGGGCGGAGTAGTGGGTGGTGGGTGGTGGTGCGGGATTGGAAAATAGCCGCGGGCTAGAGTCTGGGGAAGCCGAGTTTTCTGACCTCTAACTTGTTTCCTGTGCGGGGGGGAATAAAGCACGGCGACCCTTTTTGTCTGGGGCGTGTCTCCTCCCCCAACTCGAAAAACAGCAAAAAAATTATTATCGATTAAAGGCTATTCAATTAAAGAATCGATACTTAAATGCCCCTATAGATCATATAGCGATACGTGAAAAAGCCAGTTTAGGTATTGCTACTCCGTACCTGGTTTCCATTTACTGGTCCCACTTAGCAAAATCACTAATATTCACAGTTGTTTAAATATGATTTTTTTTTATTCAGTTAAGTTGTTTGAATGATAATTTAGCGTCAACTGACGTTAATTGACGACTTTAAGAGGAAATTCCAATCAAAATTGGAGCACTATGAACACGTCCTTCCTCTACGGCGTCTCGCCAGCGACTGAAAGAGGAAGGAACTTTCGAAGGGGAAAGTTCCGAATCCGGTTACCACTTTCCTTTTCAAGCGTTATCCGGTTACTTTCGCGGTTACTTTCGTGATTACTTTATTCGTTTTTCACGGTCACGGTAACCGATTACTTCCGTTTTTTTTTTCTTTCACACTTACTTTCAGAAATCTATTTATATCATAATTATCAGTTTAGTAAAGTATTATACAGTTTTTTCTGGAATATTCTGGACCGCCATATCAAGTCCCTCGATGGCTTTGCGCGATCAATACGCAGCCAGGGCTGAACGTCCCGGCTTGGGGATTTTTTCTCCCTCATAACATTATAATCAATATTTCATTAAAACTAATAATATCTTTCATAATAGTTAATAGTCTTAGCTAGTTAGATCAGCTCATAATGTTGTTAAGCCAAAATATTCGCCTATTCATGAGGAAGGCCTATATCGAGCAATTGTCCCGTGATTCCGAAGAATTAAGAATGACGTGACAACGCTATAGCATAGGACTTAACCAGACAAAATTTTGAGATGACGGGACAATGGATAACTATAGGACTAAGTGTAAATTCATAATACACATTATTCTCCATAAGAGACATTGTCACGTCATTCCTACGAACTAGGAATAACGGGACAATTAACGCTTAGTCCTATAGCAATCCATTGTCCCGTCGTTTCAAAATTCTGTCCTCATTAGTCCTACGCTGAGCTGTTGTCACGTCATTCCTGAAACTCCCTAATAACGGGACAACGCACTGAGATACGTTACTGCAACTTACTAATTAAAATTACATTTACATTTTCCCAACTTAATCGAACATTTTATTCCTTCTTCAGCCTTTTTTTCTAGAAAAAAAGAAATTTTCAATTTTATTTTTCAAAATATTTTTCCACTTTTATTGTCAAAGTGAATGGCCTGTGTTGCTTGGTCACATATGGCGGGCCAATGTCAACAATCACCGGAAGCACAGTTTATTTCCCACACAACTTAGAAGCACAAAATCCTGTATTAAATGAAATACTAAAGAAACATCTATTAATTACTATTATTTTTCAAACTAAATTTTCCACCCCAACAAACAAAATATTGAAAACAGTTCTAGAAACCGCCGCTAGATGGCGCTAGCGCGGGCCTCGAAAAGTCGGGCGTATTGATCTAATGGCGCTAATACAAACAATCGCACTGACGTAATACGTTAAGACAGATAATTTGTATGATAAAAAATAGTTCATTTACCAAAAAGAGTTACGTCGGTATGTCGACTGATGAAAATAGGGTCGTTCACATTCGGTAAAGGCCAACCAACGTTAGAAAATGTTTTTCAAGGTTAACCAGTTAACCCTCGGGGCAGAGCAAAAATTTTTCGGGAAGCCCTGCAAGCAGAAATTGCGGAAAAACCGTAAAATCCTACAAAAATATTGTCCGTAAGACTTTACAAATCAACTTAGACTTACAGGCAATATGAATAAAATTAAAATAAAAGTAAAAATTCAAATAGTTTGCAAGGGACTACCCCCTGAAGAGAGGCGTATAGCCACAATGGCCATAAACACACAGTCCGTTTTTGCTCAAAATAAAAACTTTACGTTAGCTTATATTACACTTAACGCATTCTAACACAACTGGGAAAGACTTACCTTATGATAAATACTGATAACAATTTATTCTGCGAGTTGTTTTTAATTTGAAAGCTTAATGACAAGGTTTCGATTCGACGACTGCCGTGCTTGCCGTGTTTCCTCGTCCGACGATCGCTGCGAGTAAATAATGTCGGCGCCACTAACGCCATCTAGCGGTGGAAAGGTGAACTATTTTCGTTTATGTACAGGAAACCCATTGTCCCGTCATTTAAGAATTCTATCTTGATTACTCCTATGCTGAACCGTTGTCCCGTCTTCCCTTTATTCTTAGGAATGACAGGACAATGCATTATATTCGAATTATTGGACACTATACTAAACCGCGCATTATTTTAAACGATCTGTCCACCTATTCGTCTTTTTGTTGAACAGAACAATACAGAGCATTCTTTAATTCAAATTTTTTTTATGTTTTTGAAATGTTTTTTGTTCGTTTTTTGTTCCGTTTCTCCAAGAATTTTTCGGTAAGATGAAACCTATTTCTATAGCAATTAGCTTTTGCAGCACGTTTTTGAATAGCCAAGTAAAAATGTCTTGGATTTCAACCGGTTTTTCACCCGGTGCCGTTTTCAATGGCCAACTGTACTGTGCTGTACATGAAAAGGTCGAAAAATAAAACGCGAAAATAAATATGATTATTATAAAAATAGTCATAATAACAATTATAGTAATAATACTAAACGTAATAACAGTAGTAGTAGTAGTAGTAGTAGTAGTAGTAGTAGTAGAAGTAGTAGTAGCGGAAGTAGGGGTAGGAGAAGAAGTAGCAGTAGGAGTAGAAGTAGTAGTAGGAGTAGAAGTAGTAGTAGGAGTAGGAGGAGTAGTAGTAATAGTTGTAGTAGTAGTAGTAGTAGTAGTAGTAGTAGTAGTAGTAGAAGTAGGAGGAGGAGGAGGAGGAGTAGCAATAGAAGTAGTAGTGGTAGAAGTAGTAATAGTAGAAGTAATACTTGTAGTAGGAGTAGTAGCAATTGAAGTAGTAGTAATAGTTTTAGTAGTAGTAGAAGAAGAAGTAGTAGTAGAAGTAGTAGGAGTAGCAGGAGTAGCAGGAGGAGGAGGAGGAGGATGAGCAATAGAAGTAGTAGTAGTAGGAGGAGTAGGAGGAATACCAGTAGTAGTAGTAGTAGTAGTAGTAGTAGTAGTAGTAGTAGTAGTAATTACTAATTATATTAACTGTGCTAGAGAGAGATAGGGCTATCCCGATCTTTTTAATGCGTGTCCATTTTGACCCCTATAGCGATTATAGTGATGTCCCATTTGACCCCTCAATAAATGATATCCCGTTTCGGATCTATATAGAAGATGCTACAGAGTGTCCCGTTTTACCAAAATGATGTATCCCGTTTTGATTCTGTGTGGGGTATCCCATTTTACCCTACGAAATTTATCATGGATTGCAATGTGGGGTGTCCCATTTTACCCTACGAGATTTATTATGGATTGTAATGTGGGGTGTCCCATTTGTACTTCATATGGGTATCCCATTTTTCCTTTTGAGGATTGTCGTATGTATATGTTATCCCATTATATCTATGAGCTCTATGCCATCCCAACCAATTAACTATCCCGTTTTTCCCTAAGACTATATCGTGAGTGTCCCGTATTAACCCTACAGGGTGGTCCAGTTGTCCCTTTGTCACCAGTTATTTAAAAAAGGATCATATTTTACTATCCCGAATACTAATCAATTACTTGGTATCCCGTTTTTCCTTATCGACTATTCCAGTTTACCCTATGGACTATCCCATTTTCTCCTATAAGCTTCCTCATTTCGCTTCTTCTCGCGTGTCCCACATTGACCCTATAAAGGGCTATCCCATTTTGCCCTATGGACTATCCCATTTTATTCTTATCAACACTTTCATATCTTCAATCAATATAACATCCGTTTCAACGCTTTCCAGCTAAAATCCAGCTATCCCATTTTACCTTACAAGTGAGCGTCCCATCTCGACCCTATATGGTGGTCCAACTGTCCCATTATCTTAAATATTCAGAAGTTTATATTTGAAAAAAAAATTATCATATCCCATCTCTACCATTACCAGCTATCCAGTTTTTCCTCAGCAAGAATCCCATTTTACCTTTTGGACTATCCCACTTTCCTCTTATCAACTAAACAAGTTCGACTACCATTTTAACAATTATAAGCTATCCCATTTTTCCCTATAAGCTTCTCATTTTGCTTCCTCTTGAGTGGCCCATACTGACAGTTAAGTGCTATCCCATTTTACCCTTATCAATGCTTCTACGTCTTCATACATAGAAGATCCATATCCATCTCTACCATATACCAGCTATCCCATTTTCCCCTCTATATCTGCTATCCCATTTTACCTTCTAAGGAAAGTGTCCCATCTGGACCCTGTATAGGGTGGTCCAACTGTCCCTTTGTCTAAATATTCATCTGTTAATCTAATAGGATCACATCCCATCACAACCAGAACCAAGGTACTATATCCCATTTTCCCCTAGTTAAGCTATCCCATTTTACCTTCTAAGGAAAGTGTCCCATCTGGACCCTGTATAGGGTGGTCCAACTGTCCCTTTGTCTAAATATTCATCTGTTAATCTAATAGGATCACATCCCATCACAACCAGAACCAAGGTACTATATCCCATTTTCCCCTAGTTAAGCTATCCCATTTTACCTTCTAAGGAAAGTGTCCCATCTGGACCCTGTATAGGGTGGTCCAACTGTCCCTTTATCTAAATATTCATCTGTTAATCGAATAGGATCACATCCCATCACAACCACAACCAAGGTATTATATCCCATTTTCCCCTATTTAGGCTATCCCATTTTACCTTCTAAGGGAAGTGTCCCATCTGGACCCTGTATGGGGTGGTCCAACTGTCCTTCTATCTAAATATTCATCTGTTAATCTAATAGGATCCCATCCCATCACAACCATAACCAAGGTATTATATCCCATTTTCCCCTATTCAAGCTATCCCATTTTACCTTCTAAGGGAAGTGTCCCATCTGGACCCTGTATAGGGTGGTCCAACTGTCCCTTTGTCTAAATATTCATCTGTTAATCTAATAGGATCACATCCCATCACAACCAGAACCAAGGTACTATATCCCATTTTCCCCTAGTTAAGCTATCCCATTTTACCTTCTAAGGAAAGTGTCCCATCTGGACCCTGTATAGGGTGGTCCAACTGTCCCTTTATCTAAATATTCATCTGTTAATCGAATAGGATCACATCCCATCACAACCACAACCAAGGTATTATATCCCATTTTCCCCTATTTAGGCTATCCCATTTTACCTTCTAAGGGAAGTGTCCCATCTGGACCCTGTATGGGGTGGTCCAACTGTCCTTCTATCTAAATATTCATCTGTTAATCTAATAGGATCCCATCCCATCACAACCATAACCAAGGTATTATATCCCATTTTCCCCTATTCAAGCTATCCCATTTTACCTTCTAAGGGAAGTGTCCCATCTGGACCCTGTATAGGGTGGTCCAACTGTCCCTTTGTCTAAATATTCATCTGTTAATCTAATAGGATCACATCCCATCACAACCAGAACCAAGGTACTATATCCCATTTTCCCCTAGTTAAGCTATCCCATTTTACCTTCTAAGGAAAGTGTCCCATCTGGACCCTGTATAGGGTGGTCCAACTGTCCCTTTATCTAAATATTCATCTGTTAATCGAATAGGATCACATCCCATCACAACCACAACCAAGGTATTATATCCCATTTTCCCCTATTTAGGCTATCCCATTTTACCTTCTAAGGGAAGTGTCCCATCTGGACCCTGTATGGGGTGGTCCAACTGTCCTTCTATCTAAATATTCATCTGTTAATCTAATAGGATCCCATCCCATCACAACCATAACCAAGGTATTATATCCCATTTTCCCCTATTCAAGCTATCCCATTTTACCTTCTAAGGGAAGTGTCCCATCTGGACCCTGTATAGGGTGGTCCAACTGTCCTTCTATCTAAATATTCATCTGTTAATCTAATAGGATCCCATCCCATCACAACCATAACCAAGGTATTATATCCCATTTTCCCCTATTCAAGCTATCCCATTTTACCCTCTAAGGAAAGTGTCCCATCTGGACCCTGTATGGGGTGGTCCAATTGAGGCCTGGCACCTCGTGATGTGGCAGTAGAAGAAAAGACAGCCGCTCTCTCTTGAAGTCTTGCAGAGCAAAATTGGGGTGTTCTATTTCAGTACTTTCGAGGGTCCTGAAAAATATTTCCCAGGCCTCTTTCCAAAAAGGGGTCTGCAACTCACAAAAATCCCCTTAACACCCCCCTACTACCTGTTATCACCTTGTTATCAGCCTGTTATCATCATGTTATCAACCGCTGGTCTGTAATTATAAAGTACTGAAATATTTTCAGGACTTTCGAGGGTCCTGAAAAATATTTCCCAGGCCTCTTTCCAAAAAGGGGTCCGCAACTCACAACAATACCCTTAACAGCCCCCTACTACCTGTTATCACCTTGTTATCAGCCTGTTATCATCATGTTATCAACTGCTGGTCTGTAATTATAGAGTACTGAATATTCGCTTTATCCTAAGTTGGTGTTATCAGTATGTTATCAACATGTTATCATCATGTTATCAACCTGTTATCAACCTGTTGTCACCTTGTTATCAGCCTGTTATCATCATGTTATCAACTGCTGGTCTGGAATTATAGAGTACTGAATATTCGCTTTATCCTAACTTGGTGTTATCAGTATGTTATCATCATGTTATCAACCTGTTATCACCTTGTTATCAGCCTGTTATCATCAAGTTATCAACCGCTGGTCTGTAATTATAGAGTACTGAATATTCGCTTTATCCTAACTTGTTGTTATCAGTATGTTATCAGTATGTTATCAACCTGTTATCAACCTGTTATCACTCCTTACCAACTAGTTACTCATTATCGCGCTTGGACCCTATTGGTTTGGTGGGCGGGTCGCGCGCGGCCAGGCTTCATTCATTACCGGTGTTTCCACATTTGGAGGGAAATTCCCCTCAAAAAGGGAAAATGAGGTTCTGGAAGGGGGAAAATAAGGAAAATTTGGAAACAAGGGGAAAATGTGGGGAAAAGGGAGGAAATTCAGAATTGTAATCTTATAATTTAACATCGAGGGAGGAAAAGGGGAGAAATAAGGGAAGAAATGGAAATAAGGGAAAAATGAAGGACAAGAGGGAAATTCAGAATTAAAGCTTTTTTATTTTGGGATAAAGGGGAAAAGGGGGGAAAAAAGGGAAGATGTGGAAACAAGGAAAAAAAATTAGGGAAAAGGGGAAATTTAAAATTAAAGTGTGTTATTTAAGCATTGAGGAGGAAAAAGGGAAAAATAAGGGAAAAATTGGAATTAAGAATTAAAGCTTTTAATTTCAGCACGGAAGGGAAAAAAGGGGAGAAACAAGGGAAGAAACGGCAAGAAGGGGCAAATAAGGGAAAAGTTGGAATTAAGAATTAAAGCTTTTTATTTCAGCCCGGAGGGGAAAAAGGGGAGAAATAAGGGAAGAAATGGAAGGAAGGGAAAATAAGGGAAAAGAGGAAACCTAGGATCACAGCTATACATTCTGCAGTAAAGGGGAAAAAAAGGGAAAATTGATATTTTCAAGCCAAGCGACAAAACGGGAAAACTGGGAAGTGGAAAAACTGGCAGCAGTACCTGCCGCGCCGCGCGGGCGACAACAACGCGTCGCGTCGCGCTCCCCTCGCACCGGCGACACAACTTCTCGGGACTAACCGTAACGTTAATTATTGCAATAAAAAAAAATTCGCAAAATTGCAAATATTTTAAATAAAATTTGCAATATTATTCGCAATAAAAATCAGTAAAGTAAATTATTAAAGAAGAACGAAAAATGAAAAATCTCAAAAAATTTTTCAACAGGTAAAAATTTCAGTGACAAAATTAATTATTTACAATATAAATTATTTATAATATTTATTATTATTATTATTATTATTATTATTACTATATTGTTATTATTATATATATATATTATTATACAGTATAAAATATTAATTATATTTATTATTATTATTATTATTATCATTATTATTACTATATTATTATTATTATACAAAAAAATATTTATTATATTAATTATTATTATTATTATACAATAAAAAATATTAATTATATTAATTATTACTATTATTATTATTGTTATTATTATTATTTATATTATTATTATTATACAATAAGAAAAACATTTATAATATTTACAGAATATTTTGGAAACTAAAAATTGACTAAAAATTTAATACGAATAAAATCAATAAATAATATAATTTAATTATAGATAATTCTAAGGGGGGGTCCGAAACTCAGAGGAGAAATGTACGAAGATTATTTGATAACATGTGATAACACGGAGATAACAGGTTGATAACATTGATAACACGACCTAGGTGTACGAAGATTATTTGATAACATGTGATAACACAGAGATAACAGGTTGATAACAGTGATAACACGACCTAGGTGTATGAAGATTATTTGATAACATGTGATAACACAGAGATAACAGGTTGATAACAGGTTGATAACAGTGATAATACGACCTAGGTGTACGAAGATTAATTGATAACATGTGATAACACGGAGATAACATGGAGATAACGGGTTGATAGCAGTGATAACAAGACCTAGGTGTACGAAGATTATTGCAAGTTTCGGACCCCCCCCCTTGGATAATTCGTGTAATTAAAAATAGTTCTCAAATTTCCTAGACAATATACAAGGGGGTCCGAAACTTTTAAACAATCTCCGTACACTTAGACCGTGTTATCACTGTTATCAACCTGCTATCTCCATGTTATCTCCGTGTTATCAAATAATCTTCGTACACTTTTCCTCGGAGTTTCGTACCCTCCACCCCTTGACAATTTAGATAAGTCACGTGATCTAGCGAGTTAATGAAATAGCTGATAACACGTTGATAACACGTTGATAACAGGTTGATAACACTTTTCCCGCTCTCTTGTTTTTCGCCCCGTTTAAATGGACAACAAATGGGAATTCCCAAGGGGTCCGAAACTCCGACGAAAAGTGTACGAAAATTATTTGATAACATATGATAACATGGAGATAACATAGAGATAACAGTATGATAACAGTGATAACATGACCTAGGTGTACGAAGATTATTTGATAACATATGATAACATGGAGATAACATAGAGATAACATGATGATAACAGTGATAACATGACCTAGGTGTACGAAGAGTATTTAAAAGTTTCGGACCCCTTGGGAATTCCTTAACAATCCCCGTTTTAGTAACAAACTAGCTGCCATGTTTGTTATCTCGCAGAGATTAAACTAAACAAGTATTTAAATTAAATTAAATTGAATTAAATTAAAATGAATTAAATTAAATTAACTTTAATACAAGGGGTCCGAAACTCCGAGGAAAAGTGTACGGAGATTATTTGATAACATCTGATAACACGGAGATAAAACGGAGATAACAGGTTGATAACACCGATAACATGACTTAGGTGTACGAAGATTATTGGAAGTTTCGAACCCCTTCCTTAATTAATTAATTAATTTAATGCCCGGTTTATGGGGAAAAAATTAAATGTTAAAAAATAATATTTAATTAATTTAGAACAATTTTAATTTAATAATTATCATTTAGTAATATAATACTAAATTAATAAATACTTAATTCGTTTAAAATATAATAAATTTACATTTAATAATATTATTAATGATTAATTAATAATAATATAATTACAACAATTCTGATTTAGTAATATTCATCCCTGATTAAAATTAATTACAATTTTAACTTAAAAATAATATTTCAGTAATTTAGAATAAATTTAACTTAATAATTATCATTTTATATTATAATACTCAGTAAATAAATACTTAATTTTTTTAAAATTTTATAAATTTACATTTAAATAATATTATTTCGTGAGGCTCAAAATATTAATGTCTAATTAATTCAAATAATTCTGATTTAATAATATTAATCCCTGATTACAATTAATTATGATTAATATTAAATTGTAATCAAATTATAATTATTACTTAAATATAATATTTTATTATTCTAGAATAATTTTAATTTAATAATTATCCTTTAGTAATATAATACTAAATTAATAAATACTTAATTTATTTAAAATATAATAAATTTACATTTAATAATATTATTTCATGAGGCTAAAAAATTAATATTTAATTAATTAAAATAATATTATTTAATAATATTGTATATTCATAATACTTGCGAAATGAATAACTTAATTAAATTTATAATATTTTAATTCTAATAATTAAAATTAACTAATTAATTATTAAAATATTAATTAAAATTAAATTTAATTAATTTTCAATATTTTATTCATTCACCACAAGGGGGGGGGTCCGAAACTTGCAATTATCTTCGTACACCTAGGCCGTGTTATCACCGTTATCAACCTGTTATCTCCATGTTGTCTCCGTGTTATCATATGTTATCAAATAATCTTCGGACACTTGTCCTCGGAGTTTCGGACCCCCTTGATTGACCAGTTTGGCGGTTTGTGGCTTTGGTTGATAACACACTGATAACACGATGATAACACAGTGATAACGGTTTATCATATAGCGGATAACTCACTTTCCTGACCCGGATTTTTATTTATATATATTATATATTTTATTGTTTATTAATATTTCTAGGTAAGTAGTTCAGAGTAGTTGTGGTCGACTTACCACAAATAGCTACAACTAAAAATAAATAGTTAAAAATTTACTATTAAAATAATTCAAATATCGCAATTTTATAATAATAGTAATGATTTTATATATATAAATAATTTAATAAATAATAAATAATAATAATATTAATGATAATAATATTAATGATAATAATAAATAATAAAATAATAAATTTTATATATAAAAAATAATTAATACATAAAAAAATAATTTTATTATTATTTGAAATTACTAATTAGCATGATTATTAATTAATATTATTTACTTAAATATTTTATTATTACTAACTATTAACTATTATTATTTAAATTTATTACGAAAATTACAATAAATTGATCAAATTTAAAAAATATATCCGTTCTCTATTTTTGATAATAGTATTATTTAAAAAAATATTTATAATAATTATTTTATAGATTTTCTACGAGTTTCGGAAGCAAAGAGAACCTCCAGCATGATTACGACTACCCCTGCGTTGACAGATACACACAAATCACTAATACCGAACGTAAGTTCTAATGCAAAAATTAACAGTGCCTTTTACGGTGCCTTTTTGGGGTGACTCTGAACTAGGTATAGTCTCTAAGGAAAGATACTGTAGTGGTGCCTTTTTACAGTGTTCTTCAAATAGTCGTTTAAGTTCTAATGCAAAAATTAACAGTGCCTTTTGCGGTGCCTTTTTGTGGTGACTCTGAACTAGGTATAGTCTCTAAGGAAAGATACTGTAGTGGTGCCTTTTTACAGTGTTCTTCAAATAGTCCTTTAAGTTCCTATGTAGGAATGACGGTGCCTTTTGTGGTACCTTTTTCCGGTGACTCTGTACTAGGTATAGTCTCTAAGGAAAGATACTGTAGTGGTGCCTTTTTACAGTGTTCTTTCAAATAGTCCTTTAAGTTCCTATGTAGGAATGACGGTGCCTTTTGCGGTGCCTTTTTGGGTTGATTCTGAACTAGGTATAGTCTCTAAGGAAAGATACTGTAGTGGTGCCTTTTTATAGTGTTTTATACGCGTACCCTCTATCTTCAAATATTCGTTTAAGTTCCTATGTAGGATTGACGGTGCCTTTTGCGGTGCCTTTTTGGGGTGACTCTAAACTGGGTATAGTCTCTAAGAAAGGAAATTGTAGTGGTCCCTTTTAACAGTGTTTTATATCCGTACCTTAAATCTTCAAAAACTCGTTCAAGTTCCTGTACGTAGAAACGACGGCGCCTTTTGTGGTGCCTTTTTGTGGTGACTTTGAACTAGATAAGTCTCTAAGAAAAGATACTGTAGTGGTGCCTTTTTACAGTGTTTTATACCCTTACCTTAAATCTTCAAATATTCGTTTAAGTTCCTATACGTAGAAACGACGGTGCCTTTTGTGGTACCTTTTCGGGAGAACTCTGAACTAGGTACACCCTAAGAAAAGATACTCTAGTGGTGCCTTTTTACAGTGTTTTATACCCGTACCTTAACGTATTTTATGTCTATCGTAGTAGGAACAGATCAGGTTGAGCGGGTCATCATCGACCTGGCCGAGTTCGACTGCGGACCTCACCGCGAGATGGCAGTAGACGTCCCGGACTCCTTCGTAGCCCGGAGGAAGACGCCGCCTCGGTACCCGCCGCCAGTCGAGCCTCACCCGGTTTTACCAGGGGCTGGCAAATACTCCGCAGCCTTGCAGAGGATCTCTTCAGGGGCTGACACGGTCTCAGCCCCTGATCTGCAAGCGCTGCAGGCTATTTTCGCGACGCCTAGATTTCAGTCAGCCTTGGAGTTGTACCAGAAACTAGAGAAAGCTTCCAGCCTAGTGAAAACCTCTGAGACTTACAAAAACACCAGAGGGCTGGTTGCTGAGGTACGTATATCAGTGCTTCCGGTTTCAGTTTCCCTTTTTTTCCCTTAAAGAGGGCACGGTTTTCCTTTTTTTCCCCCTCCTTCCATTGTAGATATCAAGTATGCTTTTCCCTTCCGTCTAGAATATCAAGGCTATGCTCGTATGTTATTTTTCCCTTATCTTTCCTTTTCGAGACCCAGTTTTCCCTTTTTAAGGGAATTTCCCTGCAAAGTGGAAGCACAGGTACGTACGGTCATTTTTAGTAAAATAAGGGTACAGCATGGGCGAAATTCTAAGTCGTTTTTCGCTATTTATAAAGTTACTATACAATTAATTTAGCTAATTATTGACAAAACAAACTATATTTTAAGTAAATATACATATAGGATCAAATAATATTCGTAAAAACTAAGAAAAAGTGGTGTGTAGTCTTCCCGTACTGTACCTTTTTTTGTTAACGAACATGACTGTACAGTTAGAAAATTACTTTTTTCAAACTTATTAATGAGTGAATATCAATTTAATTAGTAAATTTGTTATTGACAGTGTGTTAGAGACCTGCAAAGCTGTATTTCGTCGTTTCCCGAGGCTGTGGAGCTGGTCGAAGTGCTTTGCAAGTTCCGGACTGAAGGCCTACTGTATACTTGCGATAAAATAGCTTCCAGAATACTAGTGGAAGATTCTAGCAACACTTCCGACTGTCAGGAATATCTAGAAACAGTTCCTGATACTCAGAACAACCCGCAGAAAACACCTAAGACTGTGAGACTTGAAAAATCGAACGAGCCTTTGGTATGTTTTTTCAGGACTCTGAATTGGAAACTTACTTATTTGAATGTGAATTGATCAGGGAGCCACTGTGAAGACTGAGGGTACGTCTGTGGTGATTGCTAGAATCATTCGTGGAGGAATAGCCGAGAGATCTGGACTTCTACACGAAGGAGATCACATCTTGCAGATCAATGGAATCAGCATCACCGGGAAGACCGTTAACGAGGTCTGCGATCTGGTAGAACGGGTCACAGGAACTATCATGCTGCTTGTTCTACCAGCAGAACAAAATAAAAGGCTGGAAATATCTTCCCGCCATTCACATACTGTGGTAAGCAAACTTAAGTCGGATACTTAGTTATTTTAGCGGCCTTGTATACAAGCCCGCCTAGCTCAGTCGGTAGAGCACGGGACTCTTAATCCCGGTGTCGTGGGTTCGAGCCCCACGGTGGGCGACACCTTTTTTTTTTTCTCCCCTATTGCTGTTTCAGTTTTTGTGAAATATTTTAGAGACCGTTTTACCTTCCTGTCTCGCTTTTCATAACATATATTTTCAACATATTTAAGTTTCACCTCCGAGCTCTTTTCGACTACGACCCTGAGGAAGATATTTACATCCCGTGCAAAGAGCTCGGGATGAGTTTTTGGAAAGGAGATATCCTTCACGTTATCGGACAAGATGATCCCGACTGGTGGCAAGCGTTTCGCGAAGGCGAGGACGAGCAAACCTTGCCCGGGTTAATTCCTAGCAAAAATTTCCAGCTTGAGTAAGTTAACTACTCCTTAACGTAAATGAATACAGTTTAATGTTGTTGAATTAACCATAAGCCGAGAAAACTTTCGAAGAAGTCTAATCATCGAACACATGGAAGATCTGATGAACTCGAAAAGCAAACTCTTCTGCAGCGGGAAAGTGAATCGCAAGAAAAAACGTCTCGAAGAACTTACTGGTAAAATCTGTATTTATTAGTTTCTGCTTGAATAAATGAATGAATTTTTCAAATTTTTGAAATATAATCTAGAATATCCTACAGACGAAGTCCTGACTTATGAAGAAGTGGCTCTCTTCTACCCACAAACAAAATACAAACGACCGATTGTTTTGATCGGCCCGCCTAATGTTGGACGCAAAGAGATTCGAGAAAATCTTATGCGAGATTCCGAGCGATTCTGTGCTGCCGTTCCTCGTAACGTTTCTAGTTATTTTGATATTTAATTAAAATCACTAAAACATTCAAAAATTTAGATACCACTCGAGCTCCTCGGACGGAGAAATCGACGGACGAGACTATCACTTTGTTTCTCGCACTGAATTCGAGGCGAAAATTCTAGAGTCAAAATTTCTGGAGTTTGGGGAATACGACAGACACTTGTACGGCACAAGTTACGAATCAGTGAAATCTGTCGCAGCTTCGGGTATGTTCTGCGTTTTGAATCTTCGCCCCGAATCTCTGGTTCCATCGCGGGAATCAAAACTCTTCCCATTCGTCATTTTTGTCGTGCCGCCATTACCCGAACAGCAGCGATCGAGAAACACAAACTTTCAAAAAGTACATCTACTAATTTCTTTCAAGAGAAACCTGTAAAATTTCTTTTGATTTTTTTAGGAAGACGAGCTGAGATCTCTGAATGACAAAGCTCGAGAAATCGAGGAAAAGTACGGCCACCTGTTCGACATGATCATTGTCAACGACAATCGACAAACTTGTGAAAAAATCACGAAAGAAATCAATCGTCTCGAAACAGATCCGCAATGGGTACCCGCGTCGTGGACTGTCTCAAATGCTATTCATTTTTAATTGATTAATTAAAATTTAGTATACTTTATACACACTTTATTGCGGAATCTTTGAATAATAATACAAGAAAAAACCACTGCGATTTTAAATGGGCAGAGTTTGCGATACAGATTTCTTAACGGCAGATGTGAAAATTGAGGAAATGAAACGCAGTCCGCTCTGCCCGCCCGGTATGTAACTCACGAGCAGCCACGTTAGAGCTAAAACCTTCAATACGGAAAAATTAAATTAAATATTAAAATGATTTTGAGGTTTAATACTTGGACGAGGGCAAACGGGACGGTTATTATTGTGCTCTGCAGAACCATTGACGCGTAAAGTGTTGTTATTAGAGACCCGAGATAAGCGGAACTGAATCCAAGTCTCTCTCGCGAGAAAAAATGTGTCAAGTAAGTCGCAGGTCCGACAAGAAACGCAATACTGGTAGAAAATTTATTGATGAATCGTAATAACAAGCAACAATGAACGCTTCTTACCTGCAGACAGTAGCCAGACTTCCCATGGTGAACAAAAGCGCGAACTTCCTAGCGCGGAGAATGAGAAAGGGAATGTTCATCGCCGCTAATGAGAAACAGAGGATCCCGATCGTTAGACTCATGCCAAACCAAACAATTCTCTGTCTTGGACCCTGAACGTTCAAAAACGATAGCAAAAGACTTTGAAAACACAAAACGTGAAAAACTTACTAACGTAGGACAGCAGCCACACAGTTTATTAATAACAGTGTTCTGTTCTGGTTGACTTCCCGTCACTCGAGATTTTAGATGAGAAAACCAGCCATTGTTTTGATTTAAGGAGTTACTGTTATCGATATTGATCTCTGTAGGGTTGGATGAAGAATTGCTCCACAATTTCGGCAGTTCGAAAGAAGTTTTCAAAAGCGATTCCGAGCCAAGCTTGTTACTAGACTTCGAGCCGCTCTGCGATAAGTAACTTTGCAAGTCTTCGTTAAGTTTCATTTCAAATTTGATATCTAATATAACTAGACTGATATACAAATAGTTTTAGTGAATGCTTCGAAAGCTGCTTTTACAAGGTAAATAATGACACATAAATTAAAGTTGTTGACGTCTGCAATAATTTGTAAACATCTAGCGGAACGTAGCGAGCATAGCAGGTACTACAACAAAGCTTCCATTTTCAGCTTTCCAGTTTACCTTAAAGATGGCACAGTTTTCCCTTTTTCCCCTTTTTTCCCTTTCCTTGTATAAGGCACCCCATCTAGATTTAGATATTAATAGATGTTAATAGAGAAAGAATAATAGGTAGGGTAGGAGCCTCTATTTTTCCCTTTTTTTCCCCTCAGACAAAAATTTTTTGATTTTCCCCTATTTTCCCCTCTCATTTTCCCGTTTTCCCTCGTTCTTCCCTTCCATTTATACTTATTGAAAAACACAGTTATTGATTTGTAAGATTTATTTCATGATTAATTTGCAGTTCCAAAGGGAAATCTACTTATTGTTGGCAAAAAATGCGTCAAATAACATGTCGCTATAGAAAAAAGTCAAATTTAACGACGATTTTAAGATTTCTTCAGTTTCCCTGGTTTTCCCCTCTTCCCCTATTTTTTCCTTCCTAGTGCCATTTTTTCCTTAAAACAGGGAATTTCCCCTAAACGTGGAAGCACTGGCACTGAGGCTCTCCTATCTCCCCATCCTAAAAGCCGCGAGCAGAAAAGTAGCGCCAGATTTCTGCGGGTGGCAGTAATCGGAACTACGACTGCCAAAAGGTGATCCAAGTCCTGGTTCGTTTACCTTGTTTTTAGATACCCTGAAATGTTGATCGCCTAATTGATCTGAAGCGCAAGGTATCTAAATTATAAAGGTGCGCACAATCCCTGACGCAGAGCAAGAGTGCAAACCTTGATCACCTTTTGGCAGTCGTAGTTCCGATTACTGCCACCCGCAGAAATCTGGCGCTACTTTTCTGCTCGCGGCTTTTAGGATGCGAAAACTATTTTTTAGGAAAAGCGAAAACTGATTGCGTAGGTGGGGTCACAGTTTAGATACCCTAGACAGTTAGGACACTCCATAAGAAAGAAAATGGACCTTTCTGAGTCACGCCATCTCTTGCCTGAAGTTAGATATGAACAGATGGCTGTCTGGGTCTAAATTTTGGAAATTTATGTAAAATCATCCACTAAACCAAAAATGTTGATATTTATACCAGAGACGCATTATTATATAGATATTGTTTTGGAATAACATAAATTGCAATATTTCAACAGAGATTTTTAAAAAGTGAAATAAACTGTCACATGTATCATGCATGTTTCCTCCGGTCTCTGTGAACTTGAGCAAAGAAATTTCATACCATTCAGTAGAACGTCTTAATCTGAATCAACAGTGAAAATTTCAATCTTCTCATTCAAAAAATAATTATTAAATAATTAATGGAACCCCCATTTCAAACTAAAGTTGTCCTTAATGGTGGGTAATTTCGTTACACCATATTGATGGTTATTTTTCAATTGAGAAAATCCAAACTTCTACTGTAGATAGAACATCAAGTGCTCTATCTAAAGGTGTAAAGCTTATTTCCGTCACGTCACAGAGACCTGAGGAAACACGCGTGTTACCCATATGATTTAACTAGGAATTCTACAAAACTCTCTTTGTCGTTTTATTTTCTAATAAGTCTATACCATTCTAAACCGTAGTCTACATCCACCGTGTGAATTTGGTTGTATTCTGTGTATCCAATGATTTTTAATTAATTTTCAAATTTCTTGATCAAGTGCGCAAGCCTCAACCATGGGATTATGCTAACTTGAGCCGCATGACGGCGCCGTACTACACGAGGTCCGCTTTTCAAGCTTTTTCCTTATGGGACTGTCCTAACTGTCTAGGGTATCTAAACTGTGGGTGGGGTCGAGACTTACTGTCAAGCAGGTGGACTTGAATAAAGAAGTACGTGATAAAGGTATATTCGTTATATTTACTTATTCTCCATTATTTCACAAATTAATCATTTTAATTGCAGTACTTAAAAGTAGCTGTAATGAGCTCGTCAGGGACAAGTGACGAATGCATCGTTGAGTATAAAGGAATCAAGTATTCCAAAGCTCACTGCCTTTTGAAAGGAGAGCATGGTCAAATCATCTTTAAAGGCTCGTTCAAAGATCCCTTGGATGAAGACGCGAAGGAACGTGAAGTTGCCGTAATATATTACAAACAGCAAGATGTTGCAGATACTGCTGATACGAGTAAGGATGAATCAACCTACGTCGAAAAGAACTGCGACAAGGTCATTCTTCGGGAAAAAAAAGCCCATGAGGTACTCGACGAGTACGTTCACCCGAATGAGCACAGATATATTGCAAAGAGAGAAGACAAAGATTCAAAGACCGTGTAAGTATTATTTATTTCGAATCAAACATTAGTTAAGTATTATTAGTTAATGCAAACTTTTTTGCAGGTACATTGCAGCTGAGCCCTTTGTGTGCACTCTCACGCAGCTTGTTGATCCAAACTACTTAACAACGAAAAAGAATTCCAAAGTAGTGACTAAGGGAAACCAAAGAACGTTCACTAACAAACAAGGCAGGTTTACGGTGACACATTCCAGAATAGAGATTTCGTACACTTGGAAAGAAGACCAGTTTGCAGACGACAAACAAAACCAGTCTGAGGAGCTTTCGTTCACAATCTCAAAAAAGGAAATAATTCGGCAAATTGTCGAGGGACTGGCGTCCGCTCACGGTCGCGGAATAGTTCATCGCAACATTACTCCAGAAAGCATTCTTGTCGCTTACGATAAAAAAACGAAAAAAGTTTTGATCTAGCTGTCTGGGTTCTATCTCAGCAAAGTAAGACATGAACTGAAGGCAAGTAACTCAGGATCAAAAACGGTTGGGTGGAGCCCGCAGGAAATCCTGAAGAACCCCCGGCGAAATCCATCACTGCGTCGGTCGATATTTTCTCACTGGGCTGCGTCATGTACCACGTGCTCACTTCAGGGGGGCATCCGTTCGAGAAATCGGAACACAATATCCTTTGGGACCAGTACATTCTACAATTCCAACCACCAGAGTTTATGAAGTTCTCCAACGAGTGGTTCTTGATCAAGCGAATGATTTCGTACAATCCCGAAAAACGGCCGAGCATCGAAGAAGTCAGGAAGAGCCCTGCTTTGCTTGATAAAGATCATTACGTGATTTACCACAGCGAAAACAAGCCTGGAGTCTGCCTTATATTTAATCAGGAAAATTTTCCGGAGGTAAAATCTGCTACGTAGATTTGTGAAGTACCTTAAAACGTCAAAATTTGCTTTTTCAGAGTGAAAACCCAACAAGGGCGGGATCCAGTGTTGACGCAGAAAACCTGGCTGAGACGTTTTCTTTGTTCGGCTTCGAATATATCAAGCACGCGGACTTGGCCAAAGCAGAAATTGAGCAAGAAATCACCAAGTGGAGCAAAACCAAGGGGTACCAATGCATTGTGGTCTGCGTGCTATCTCACGGAGACGAGGAAGGCATTCTCGCAGCCGACTCCAAAATACTCCATTACCAAGAGCTCAGACAAATCTTCGCAGACTCATCCCATGACAAAGGTGGAAACTGTTTCAATGGACAGCCCAAAATCTTCATTTACCAGAGCTGCAGAGGAAATAAAAAACAACTGTCTGAAGTGGTAACTGTGCCATTGCCTCATGGAAACCCTCAAAAGGCAAGCGATATGGCAAACGCAACTGCCGACAGAGAGGACTCGAATCCAAACTGCAACGGAACCCGGAGTCGCGATCCCGCGCTTTCCGATTTTCTCGAAGTCTTCTCCACAATTGAGGGTTATGAAGCATATCTTACTGAAAAAGGTATACTTTCAGTGGCTTTGAAAGATTTGATATCTAATTTTATTTTGTTCAGGATCTGTGTTTATCCATACACTCTGCAAGCGGCTCAGGAAAACGGGCGATTCCGAAGACTTTGGCTCCGTTGTGCAGCTGAACAATGAGTTGCAATCATGGACGGGTAAAGCGCAAAATTATGTGGTTGTCGGAAATCAACTGTCCATAGAAAGCATTAAGTTCAAACAAGTTTCAATTAAGGAAGGTTATAGTCTTTCCAAGTGCCTGCGACTGGAAAAAGTCGACCCCACTGAACGACCTGCGATAAAGAATTTTGATAAAAGCAAAATGAACCAGTGAAATTGCGCTAAAAGACGCAATCCACAAAAAATAAACGAATTCTCAATTTCAGTCGAAAGTAGTCGCTGCATTTTAAAAAATTATGCTTTGAAACAACCTGCATTTAAGTTACAGTCATTTATATTCAGCTGATTTTTGTTTTGCTTCGTTTTGCTTGGACATTTAAATACACCCGCGTGCTTTCATTTGTTTATTGATAAAAATTTAGATAACTTTAAATGTAAAATTAAATTGCTTATTCTATTAAGTGGGTAGAAACTATGAAATTCCCGATTATAATGAATCAGTTAAAACTAATAAATTAAATGTATATTTATGATGAGGGATACATACTTTAGAAACACTGAAAATTAAATTTGAATTAAAATAACTGAAAACAACAAAAAATTACGGAGTCGAACAGAATGTATTAAAAATAATGTGCATTGATTTCTTATGAATATTTTAAACATGTGGCAACGTTGTTTTCTTGTAGCATACCAACTTCCACTTAACAGGGAAATTCCCTTAAAAAGGGAAAACTAGGTCTCAAAACGGAAAAGTAAGGGAAAAACAACATACAAGTCTTGCTTAGTAAAAAGGGGGAAAATGAAGACTTGATATCTACAAAGGAAGGGAAAAAGGGGGAAACCGTTACCCTCCTTCAGGGAAAAGAGAAAACTTAAATTAGGAGACTTTTAAATTAAGCCGTTTCTTTTATTTGCCGTATTTCGAAACGGTGCCGTTCCTATTATTTCGTACGGTTTTCAAAAATTAAAATAAAAAAAAAAAATCATGCAATCTACCCATTTTATTAAAGCGAACAACAACGCCATCTAGCGTTCGAAACGTGAACTAAGTTCATGAAAACGGCACGGTCCAAAGGCACCAGTGTTTCCACTTTTGCAGGGAAATTCCCTGAAGAAGGGAGGAAATGAGTCTGAAAAGGGAAGAAGGAGAGAAGAGTACATCTAGACCCTGTATATTCTAGCACGGAGAGGGAAAAAGAGCAAAGATAAGGGAAGAGGGGAAAAAGGGAAAATTGGAAACTGGAAACACTGAAAGGCAACATATTTTTACGTTGGGATATTGGCGAGTGGCAACACTGGGTTGTTAATACTGTGGATTAGATTCACCAACCGTTAGAATCTTAGTTTTTTGAAATTTTTCCCACATGACGTAACGGTGAAGAACAGCGTTGCCAGATGTTTTATTTTCATTTGCAAAATCGTTAATATTAAATTATTAATTAACAAAATAACAAATTAGAAATAAATAACGAGATAACAATCCGAGTTCGAAATTCGAAGTTAGACTAAGTAAATATACAAATTTAACAATAACAAAATGGAAATAGATAAAATTTTAGAAATAATGGGATAACTCAATGTATTTATAATGATTTATAATTTTATTCAAATTTTATTTATTTGTGTATTGTGACTGAAATCCTATGCAGGATCATAGTCTAACTCGGAGTTTTCAATTTGTTTACATTAAAGCAGGGTTGTCCGATATATCGATATCAATATCGAAACTTCAATATATCATCAAATATAAAATATCGATATTTCAAAGATATTGGTATTCTATTTTCAATATCAAGAATATCTTATCGAAAATATCGATATCGTCGGAGAGAATATCGAAATTTTGATATATTATTACTTTACAATTCTGCAAATAGTAAGTTTTTTCACCGGTAGGTGGCGTTAGAAACGAACAGAGCCGATAGATGTGCTCCTGGTTTAACCACCAAATTCCGCGGCAGAATAGCGAAAGAGCACTGTTAAAATGGTGACGGCCAGTGAGAATTAAGAACTTTTGCAAAGTAAAAGGATTACATCCAGAGTGTGGGATTTTTTTTGTGTAAAACTTGATGGTGACTTTGTTAAATGTTCATTATGTGAACAAACCGTGAAAGGAGTAAAAAAATACATCAAACATGATGAGCCACTTGGAGATAAGATTGCCCCCAAGCTTTTTCTTATTCTCGAATTTTGAAATTAATCTCACGTACGATTTTTCAACGTTTCAGACATTTTCGACTAGTGATATGGTTCGTCTCTCAAGAAACATAAAGAAGCATTTACTCTGTGTCGGTTGTCGGTCCTTGCTAAGAAGCAATGTCTCGTGAACGAGCTCACGGAGCCAGACGCAGAAACTTCCACGGGAAAGTAGACGTCCGACGTTAACAGAAGTGTGAGAAGCAGGCCTTGCTTTCATCATACACCAAATCTCGACTCCCCAGTTTGAAATTTCAGGAAATAAGACAGTTGTGTGGCCCTATATCAGTGCTTCCACTTTGCAGGGAAATTCCCTTAAAAAAGGAAAACTGGGTCTCGAAAAGGAAAAATAAGGAAAAAATAACATAGAAGTATTGCTTGATACCATAGATGGAGGGAAAAAGGATACTTGATATCTATAAGGGAAGGGGGAAAAAAGGGAAAAGGGAAAACTGAAAGTGGAAGCACTGCCCTATATGTACTGGTTGGGAATCGCCCACTGAGCTCGACGGAAACTGATCTTGGACTGAAGCTTATGCTAGGGCTTATATTTGAGGGAGCCGTCTCGAAGAAAAATTTCAGTGGAACTAAAGGTAAATGAGATGTCAAAATATCAATCTAGAAATAAATTCAATTAACAAGTACTTTCTCAACTTGCAGGCTATACGCAACAATTGCAGGAAAAAGTGAAAATGCTTGCTTTCACAATCGTCACACATCTCGCTGAAAACTAATATCTGGACATTTCTAAAAGCGAATGTGTTACGGATTACTTACTACTCGAAATTGACTTACAGGTGAACTCGCCTAAGCGGAGACAGCCGAAATAAGACGGACCAGTGCCTGCCAAATGTTGTTACGAAGCATTTTTGGAATCACCCCATCACTGCCATGTTTCCAGTTAAAAAGAAGATTTTTACTCGAGTAAAATGTAGGTTTTTTCATGCACCCAGTTTTGTTGCTCTGTTTGGATCCCTTATGAATGAATGAAACTTCCACTTAACAGGACTGGGACGTCTACGTCACCTAGTCGAGTGCTCTGAAGATAAAACGCAAGCAGAAACAGGTAATTACTTAATTTAAGTAATTTGTTTTATTGATTAGTGTGTATTTTAATAGCAGAAAGTGAGGAGCCTACTGGAGCCAAAGGATACTATTGCCCGGAATGCAAGGAGACGCTGGATATTGCTGGAATCGAATTACTGCGTCATAAGAAGAAGCATATGCAAGATAAACAATGTCTGGAATAATGTTATTTAAATGGAAATAACGAAATAAAAACAAAGGTGTAAACGACAGACTTTAGCCCTTGCTCTAGGTCCTATAACTAGAAACTCGGTGATGCAAAAACAGAACGGGGAACGGTCTAGAACAGGTTTCGTAATCTGTCGATAACGTGGACAGCGTTATCACTTAGCATTTTGCTATCAGGTAATGTAAATAACCGGATATTCTGATTGAAACCTACGATGACTTGCAGAAATTGTATTATTTTTCGAATGGTTCAGTTTCTCATAATGTTTTTATTAGAAGAAAGTGTAGTAGGTGTTTTCTACTAGAATACTTTTGTTCATGAGAATTACTATTTTATCCTAGTAATTTCTCTATTTTCGTATGGCCGTTTTCTGCTTTGTGTTGCCCGTTTCCTAGAAACGCAGAAACCAAACGAAGAAAATGACGATATTCCACATTAAACTTAAGTTATTTCCCCTGTATTTCATCGTATAAGTAAAATACAAAAGCAGGTTAATTCAATTATGTATTCAAATTCGGTAAATACGATTTATAATAAAAATATGGTTTCAAGAGAGGAAACGGTTAACTCCGCATTTCCGAACCGTTCAAGTTGATGCAATATCATGTCAACCTGATGCAACATCCTGGTCACATGACGATAGACTTCTCGATGATTGGAGGATGCTGTCTAGTCATGTGATCTCGAACCAATCAGAAGCTGCCTGGTTGAGGTTATAAAAAGGGCTTCCCGAGCAAAATTGTCTTATTTTTCACAGCGCCATTACACAGGAAAAACAAGTCTCTTCTTGCAGCCGCTTGGAAACATTTTATAACCGTAAGTACACACTTCGTTTAAAATTTAACTTGTTAAACTTATCTTCTACTACAATTTACTTAAAATTCTGACTTGTGAGTAAAAAGTAATTTAGAGGTAAAGATTTTTAGAGCTTTGTTGAGTTTTGAGGTCAGGGTGGGTTTGTTGGCAACCGGCAGCTATCTTGGATTTGTCAGTTACGGCTAGGCTTACAAATCCTTATTTATATCCTGTTCGTTGTATTTCTCCTTCATTTCGTAATACTTTTTATATTATAAGGTACGTTTTAAACGTTATAACAGGATTGGGATATGTTGGGTAATTTTTAAGCTTAATTTCCTTTGGTCTGGTGTGGGGCTGGGCTGTTTTTCTGTATGATATAACCTGAACGTTAAGTTTAATGTACAGTCATGTTAAAAAAAAAGGGCCCTTGTTATCAGTTTCGTTATGAAAAATTAAAAATCATCTTTAATTTTGATTTGCAAATTAACTCACCTACTTAACTCCATAATTAGACAGTATATGGTCCTAAAAACATTTGAAGTTTCAAGTTTACTATTTCATCTTGATGAAAATGTCTAATTTCAAGAATGTGTTTCCACAATGTTATTTTAACTTATATAATTTTTGTTCTGTATTTTATCTCTTGTCTTGTATAATTACTTTAATATGGTCGACATTTTAGCTTGTCACAGGACTAAATGACGAGAAACATGCATAAACGACGTGCGATATTTTAAAAAAGCACATATAAATATATTCCTAGATGACTGGAATACTAATGTCATTATTTAAGCCTCTGTCGTGTAAGAATGTTTCTATATTTTATTTTTTACATAAGTTGTTACTTACTATTAGTATTAATTTTAAAAATTAAAACTACAATAAGAGATTAGACAGATTTTAATTTACATTTCTTCCAATAAAAATGAATTTCTAGTTCTAAGATAACATTAGAAATAAAGAAAAAAAACTTGGTTGAATTTGCAAATCAAAATTAAAGATGATTTTTTAATTTTGTATAAGGAAACTGGTAACAAGGGGCAAAAGAATGATGCGCTGGATCACTCCTTTCAAACGGCCCAAAGCCGAGTCCGGCAACTATGCCATAACGCAAGCGAAATAAAAGCGGCGATAAGCCCTTCCTGTACTGTACCCTTTTTTTTTTTTTGAACATGACTGTACAACAAAGAAGGCTGGGCAACAGATCAGGAAATAAATATAACAGTTCAGCTTTCGTTCGACATAATCAATCAAGGTTATATACGTAATAGTTAAGGCTGACTTGTTATTTTGATAGAATTTACTTCATGTAATTAATTGTCTTGTGCCAGACTTATGATGACTTGCTAACCAACTTTTTTCATGTTCTCTTGTAGGCAATATGCAGATCTTCATGAAAACTTTGACAGGGAAATCCCTTGAGGTTGAACCCCCTGACACTATTGAAAATGTAAAGGCCAAGATCCAGGACATGGAAGGCATTCCCCCCGACCAGCAGCGTCTGATCTTCGCTGGCGAACGGCTCGAGGATGGCAGTACTCTCTCAGACTGCAACATCCAGAAGGAATCGACGCTCGACTTGGTCCTCCGCCTTCGTGGCGGGATGCAGACTTGTGGTAGTTGGACCAACTAATTCCCGTGTAAGGGTTCTTCCTAACTCCTTAGTTGTACAGCTAATTCCTTCTCCTCAACATGTATTTGTTTACTAGGTATCGCAAACGGCAAGGTATCCCCACACCCTCTGGAAGACTCTGCGAATGCTTGCCATTTTGGTCATTCTCTACAACTTCTTCCCTCTGGCCGACGCTTCAGACACCAGATGCGCCCAGTGCTTCGACTGGGTCGGAAAGTTCTGTCCCGCTATAATCACCCCCGGTACTTTTTTTTTAATTCATTTACATTCAAGATTTATAAAACTAATAGGGTCCCTATTGTCGCTACCTCTGTGTGCATGCATTTGCATACGTGATAGTCATTTTAACCATTTATTAACTTTTTTTCTTTCTGAACAGCGGTCTCGTGTGCTGGGGTAGAAGTCATTCCTCGCGGACTCGGCAATTTTTTTATGGCTACGGGAGGAGGAATGTGCGCTGTAGCAGCGGGGACCTGTGTTTTCGTGTGCCTGAGACCCTGATGACTTGAGACAAAAATACCATTCTTCTACACTGAATATCTATTACTGTGTAGAATAAGTCAATAAATAGCATTTCCGTAATCGGTCTTCAGTTTTATTCGCTTCGGGAAAGTACGAACTTCCGAAGGGACGAAGTATCGTGATATTAGTAGCACCAGGATAAATAATTAACGTAAACTGATCAACTGCTGGATTTGAATGAATGAATTAATAATAGAAAAAGTTTATGGTTACAATCTAAAATTTTCGCTACAGACAAATCTGAACGAATTATTAATAAAATGTAAAAGTCTTCCCCAGAGGATAATACTGTGAGAGGTGTAATAGTAAACTCACAAGATTCTGTTCGGGAATCTCACGAGGAGATACGATATACCACAGAGATATACAGAAGGGTTTAAGTGTACTAAGCCAGCAATGTACTACCATAGCCGAACTAACGCCCAGAAGAAATTTCAGGATAGTTTTAGGACCCTGAAAATATCCCGAAAAGGACATTTTCACATAGCCAATCAAGGCTCGGAATGCAGTAAAATTTGCCCACTTCCAGGGTGTTCAGGAGCCTGACAATTGAATGCCTGAATGATACATTTTCAGGGTACTTAACAGCGTCCTGAAAAAACGCTTTTTGTGATACTTAATGGTGTTCTGAATAATCAAGATTAACAATTCCGGACACAACTTTTCTACTTATCCGCAGTCGGACGTGGTTCAGGACATTCAGGATATGTTACGGATATCGTTCAGGATGTAGCCGAGATCCTTAATTTTCTGCTGGGCGACCACGTGGCCCTCATGCACTGGCGTGGTACAAGCCACATGCTAAGGCATCCGACCATTGTACCAAGGCACCCTGCATGGTCTTATGCAACTTGCACATCTTTATGTATCTTGAGGGGTAAGACTCTACAGAACCGGATCTGAGCCTTACTGGGCCTATGGCTTAAAACTGAAGTGGGTCTACCAGATACTTAAAAAAATTCATCATCATGTCAAGTCTAGTAGTTTAGCGGGCCTATTCCATGTCCAGGCCTGTGGCTCGTCGCCATACTGGCCCATAGGGAAGTCCGGCACTGAGACTCTACTCTGCGGGCCTCAGTTAACATCGAGCCTTGCTAGAACGATCAAGACTCAGTGCCGAGTACAATCTAGATCCATCCCCGGAGTTCACCCAGTGTCTACAGTGTTAAGTATGATGCACTTCCCAAGTAAAAAATTTACTATAGCTGTAAACTATAGTGTGGCACTCTAGTATTTTGCTACATAGTGCACTATAATTTTACTATAGTTTAACTATAGGACACAATAGTAAAACGATAATAGTAAAACTATAGTTTTACAATAGTGTGACACTATAGATTTCAACTATACCGTGGCACTATAGTGTAGTACTCCAGTATTTTGCAACATAGTACAGTCACGTTCATTAAATAAGGGTACAGCATGGGAAGGTTCAACATCACGTTTTCTTAGTTTTTGCAAGAGTATTATACTATTAATTGATGATATCCATTAATTTAGTTCAAATACGGTTAACATGATTTATCTTAACTAAATTTAATGCATAAATGGTTTTATAAACTGCAAAAAACGAGTTTAAACCTTCAAACGCTGTACCCTATTTTTATGAACATGACTGTACCTAGTTTTACTATAGTGCACTATAGTACATTTTTACTTGGGCCAGCATATGCCTTTTTGACGTTTCTTCTCAAGGTAGTGACGACCCAGTTTAATAGCAGTCCCAAATCACCACGTCACGGTATATTTGTAGTAATCATCAATAAATTACAGAGTATATTTTCAGTCTGGCAACCTCGTTTGGTACCTGGGCGGAATGGACCCTCGCCAAACTGGACCCTGAGAAAGGTATCACTGGGGACGTAAAAAGTAGGCTAGAGCCTGCCAATCGAGTAGGCCTATGGAAGATCCATTGTAGGGCTGAGGTGGGGATGGTAGGGCTCGGACTGAGGGCCTAATCAAGTTAGGTTAGGTAAGGTAAGGTATAGTAACTTTTGCTACAGCAGACAGAGAAGGGTCCATTTTGGGGAGGGTCCATTCCGCCCAGGATTTCCCTCGTTTTGTTGTGATACAGATAACAGGAATCGCAGCACAAGCCAACGAGCTACTTTATGTGTTAGGCAACTTTTACTGTATCATATCCCAAAAAGTTTGCCGGAAAAAGCATATTAATATATTGTATATTATATACATAATATATTATGTATTATTTATTATTTAATTAACTATCAAATAATTTATCATTAAATTTATTCAATTCATATTATGTATATTATATTATAATATATTATTACATATTAGGTTCACCGAAAGGCTGTTTTGACATTACTCCAGCGTTTGACGGATCGCATGAGGTTCACTAGTGAATCAATGGTGGCATTTTCATGCGGGTTTAATCTTGATTAACTTTGTATTAATTAGAATAAACTTTTCTTTCGCAGGTTGTCAAATTTTAATATTTATTTAACTTACTGAATATTTCATTTTGTGGTCTTTCCGAGTAGAGACTTGGATAGTTGAGCCCATTGCTCTAAAGACGGTTCCAGTGTTTCCACTTTACAGGGAAATTCCCCGAAAATGAGGGAAAATGGAGTCTGAAAAGGAAAAAATGCGGGAAGATGAAAAATCTAGAAGTATTGCCTGTGTTCTGCCACGAAGGGGGAAAAGGGAAAAATGCGGGAAGATGGACAATCTAGAAGTATTGCCTGTGTTCTGCACGAAGGGGAAAAGGGAAAAATAAGGGAAGATGGACAATCTAGAAGTATGGCCTGTGTTCTGGCACGAAGGGGAAAAGGGAAAAATGCGGGAAGATGGACAATCTAGAGGTATGGCCTGTGTTCTGGCACGAAGGGGAAAAGGGAAAAATGCGGGAAGATGGACAATCTAGAGGTATGGCCTGTGTTCTGGCACGAAGGGGAAAAGGGAAAAATGCGGGAAGATGGACAATCTAGAGGTATGGCCTGTGTTCTGGCACGAAGGGGAAAAGGGAAAAATGCGGGAAGATGGACAATCTAGAGGTATGGCCTGTGTTCTGGCACGAAGGGGAAAAGGGAAAAATGCGGGAAGATGGACAATCTAGAGGTATGGCCTGTGTTCTGGCACGAAGGGGAAAAGGGAAAAATGCGGGAAGATGGACAATCTAGAGGTATGGCCTGTGTTCTGGCACGAAGGGGAAAAGGGAAAAATAAGGGAAGATGGACAATCTAGAAGTATGGCCTGTGTTCTGGCACGAAGGGGAAAAGGGGAAAATGCGGGAAGATGGACAATCTAGGAGTATGGCCTGTGTTCTGCCACGAAGGGGGAAAAGGGAAAAATGCGGGAAGATGGACAATCTAGAAGTATTGCCTGTGTTCTGGCACGAAGGGGAAAAGGGAAAAATGCGGGAAGATGGACAATCTAGAAGTATTGCCTGTGTTCTGGCACGAAGGGGAAAAGGGGAAAATGCGGGAAGATGGACAATCTAGAAGTATGGCCTGTGTTCTGGCACGAAGGGGGAAAAGGGAAAAATAAGGGAAGAGGGGGAAAAAGGGGAATTTGTAAAATGGAAACGCTGAACGATTCAATATCGTTCTGTAATGAAGTTCCAATAGTTTTTCCTAGATGGCGTTAGCACAAGAATATGCCTAACCATAACAAGCAGATACAGTCAATGTGCCATGCCGAGAACGATACACCTCTTTGTCCGACGAATCTTATTTATCTAATTCGTTTGATAATTTTTATCTTTGCATCTGCGTCTCTCGCCTTGCATAACTTGATTGTGTTGGTATATTTCAATACAAAATTTTCTTGTACTCTTCCGTCGTAAAATTGACGTTTGAAAACGTGTGAGATTCAAGTATTTGGCTACAGGAGTAAGCAACTTTTCAGCAGACGTCAGCCAGTTCTCAAGCGTGTACACTGCAGAATTTTTAGAAAATTTCATTCAAGCTTAAGCTAGCTTGAATGCGTCTGAATCGCTGAAACTATGCTAGTATGAAATAATGATAAAGCCGATGTTTTGCTAGCTTTCAGACGTATGAACGGTGGTTAATTAAAACGGCTTTCAGCTAGAGGTATAACCACAGAATTTTAGGGAAATTCAGACATCTTTTAGCTGGAGGACAGACGTCTGAAACGCATGAATTCAGCTAGTCATCAGTAAATAATCACACGGCTTTCTGCTAGCTTTCATACAGAAGAATGCTGAATAACTAAAACAGGTTTCAGCTAGCGGTAGAGCGCCTGAATAGCCTGTTTTCATCGTTTGATTCATTTTGACGCTGATTTTATTCACGCGTATGAACCGTAAGAAAATGGGCCAATTTTATACTGTTCAGCTAGCAGAATTCAAGGTGTGATCATGTACCATCCATAGGGTCATTCTGACGCGTGATTAGTGCATTATTTTTCTAAATTTCAAGAGAATTCAATCGCTCTTCAGCTAGTGAAAAGGCGCCGGAATCGCCCGAATTCATCTAATTATCAAAAATAATCATCCGGCTTTCTGCTAGCATTCAAACGCATGAGCGCTAAAAAATAAACGGTTATCAGCTAGCCGTCAAGTGCCAGAATAGTCTGTTTTCATCGACTGATCCATTTTAAGGTGAAATATCCACGCGTATGAACCGTACGAAAGTGGGCCAACTTCATACGGTCCAGCTAGCAGAAACGAAATATGATTCTGGACCATTCAGAGGGTCATTCATACGTATGACTAACGTATCAAGGATCCCAGGCCTTGTTGATGCTATATGGCTCCCAGAGCGTCATAAATTTCAGCCTCTTCGTTTGGCTGAGTCCAGCGAATAGTGGATAAGCTTTGTTCTAGCCTTGCTTCAACTTGGTGAGTTTCTTTGTTATAAACTTTCATTTGCGCAATTCGTTCTAAAACCAATCTAAGGAAAAAATTTGGTCACGTCAATTTTTCACACGTATTAATTTTATAAGTTCTTACCAGGGCCGGATCTGAGCCTTTCTGGGCCTATAGCTTAAAGCTGAAGTGGGTCTACCAGATACTTTAAATAATTCATCAACATGTCAAGTCTAGCAGTTTATCGGGCCTATTCCATGTCCGGGCCTGTGGCTCGTCGCCATACTGGCCCATAGGGAAGTCCAGCACTGGTTCTTACTGGTCTTTTCAGTGGATTGAGCCAGCAGCACGGCAGTGATGTGCATGCTGTATTTTTCTCGGTTGTTTTGATAAGTGCAAACTCATGGGCTGCAACGTATGAGAACACGTTTCTCTGAGGCTAAAAGACGACAGACGTTGGGAATTTGATTTAAGTAATGGAATTGTTATTGCTAAATTATTACATATGATATATGATACAAGATTATTTTATTTTAATTATTCAATTAACTATTAACTAAGCCACGGTTTGAAGTGCTGCCTTGTTCAAGGACTGAAGCACTTCAGCTTACAAACTGACATTCAAGATGGCGGACACTTTTTTTTTATAAATCCGCCCCCAAATTTGTTGCAAAGAACCTATATAATTATATTACAATATTGATGAAAGTATCGATTCATTGCGATTTCGTGCAGTGCTTCCACTTTTTTCCCTTTTTGTTCCCCTCCGCTTGAGAATATCAATTTCACTTTTTTCCCCTCTGTGATACTGAGTAAAGCTACACTTGTACATTCAATTTTCTTTCCATTTTCCCTTTTCCCTCTTTCCCATTTCCCCTATTTGAGGGAATTTCCCTGTGGAAGCACTGATTCCCTGTTACGTATACTGTAAACTATAACCGGAAAATCATTCATTAGCCAATCCGGTTACGTTCAGGATGCGTAGTGGGCATTGCAACATCTAAATCAACCAATCACAGACATCTGAGCTTCGTAACAGCCAATTAGCGCTTTACAATCAAGATAAACCCCGCCTTCTTTCACAAAAGAACCAATCAGAGAGTTTGATTCGCTCCAATGGGTCTCCGCCTGAGCCAATCAGATTTATTGTAGTTAATCTTCATATTTATCCGTAAATATAGTAAAAAAAGCTAATTTTTTTACATTATTAACCTCTAAATAGCTAGAATAAATACAATTACTCAAACTATGAATGAATTAATACAATATCTGAATGTAGTTCATTTTTCAAACGCTAGATGGCGTTTGAAAATAATAAAGTTTTTTCGTTTACTACTTAAGCCACATTTATATTATTAAAAACACACTAAATATAAATAAAATAAAATAGTTCTATAAGTATATTTACATAATTATATATATCAAATGATTTACAACTAATTAGTATTCAGCCAGCGTCTGTGTTTAAGAACTTTGGTGTACAGAAAATATTTCCTTGTTGTTCCAGTAGTTCGAATCATAATTCATATTTTTCTACTATAGCGATAGTTGATAGTTTGAAATATACCAGTTAAAATATAATAAATCAACACAAGGAATCCCGTACGAAGAAGTACCTTAAAGATTCCGGGAAAATTCCGGTGTTTTATCCGTGTCAACTGCGGCTGATTTGCTCGTCAAGTGCCGGTTTCAGGAGGTTTTGCCGGTGTTTTCCAAGTGTTTTTTTTGTACAGTGACTTTTGGAACGATTTCCCCGTGTTTTTCCGGTGTTTTTTTCCTCGGAAAGATGAAGATATTCCGCCGATATTCCCCAGCATTTCCAGGATTTCTCCGGGCTTTTTCCCGGCTATTTTAAGTGTAAAAACCGGGGTATGTTGCAGGTGAAAATAGGTGATATATATTCTTGTTCACGTACACTTTCGCGGACAAGGCACTTTCACCGATTTTGAATCCGTGAAAGTTTTCTTCAAGGATTCCAATCCGTGAAAAACCAGGTGAGATAGCTTAAAAAAACAGGGAGTTTTGGTGATCCTTGAAAAATTGTTCAAGGTTTGAGAATACAGATCCGTGAAAGTATCGTAGGGTGCGTGCGATGTTAAGAAAATTTTTGTGTCCTAGCTGTAACAAATTAAGTGAATATTGTAATGTATATGGGAACCTCATAAGTTGGCCGATCTAATTAAATTACTAGAGAAGCTTCAATATGTAGTTTATTGATTTTAGTTTCACGTAAACTAGGCCAAAGGTCACCGAGGTCTTCTGCCGTCACCGTACGTTTTTGACTATTTTAAAATTCATAAAACAAGAGACATATGTAGTTTTTTTACATAAATTTGAGTAGGGAATGAAAAGAGAGAGCCAGTGGGAAAAAAATAGCTTTGAATTTATGCAAATTAGGAAACAATTGCCAAGGTTTCTGCAGTCGTTTTACCAAGTGATTCGAACTGACGTTTCAATTTATGGAGATTACTCACGGTTGTCGGAAAATTCAGGAAAATTTTTATATATCCTTGTATAAAGAATGGCTTATTAGTTTTGGTTGGGCTGGAAAAGCTTAATGGCTTTGATCCTTTGCCACTTTTTGCTAACTGCTCGCCGGAATGCCGGGGTGTAGAAGGTGTAGATAATTGGATTGAGTGCTGAATTGATTGGTAGAACGAACACTGCAATCCATGAATAGGCCTGCTTGAAAGAAACTTCAGTACAGATATTTGCAATCAAGTTTCTGAATCAAACCGTAATTGATAGTTCCAAGGAGACGAGGTTCGCAATAGAGATGAAAATAACCGGCAGCCAGCAGAGCATATCCGTGCCGACAATCAGTATGATTCTCCACAGAAGCAGCGTTTCGGTTCTGTCGCGGCTAACCCTGGCCTCCCTGGTCGACTGTTTTACTCTGCGTAGTATCGTGACGTAGCAGAAAGTAATGACAATCATCGACAAAGCATTGATTCCTTGAAAGTAAAAGCAAAACGCTGAAAGAATCTTTTCTGCTACAATACAAGTGTTGTTTATCCTGAACTTTACGAAAAGACTCTTGCTTCACGTTATCCAAACGAATAAAAAACGGAAAAATTCAGTATTCAGAACGAAATCGCTCTATCTAAGAATCGTTTGTTGAAAACGCTGTTACCCACGAAAACGAAGAAAGAGTACTCCCATCCGGGCTGCTGGCTTGTGACATGGGTCCTTTTATCCGCATCCGAATAGCTTGTCGTAAGAGGAAGAGCAAGACAGACACTGGAGCTCCCGTAAAAATCTCTAGTAACATAAGAAAAGTATTCAGTGATCAAAACCCGAGTAACGAGTGTTGTAGCGGTGTAGCATCCTGTATATTTAATGCTTCTTCAACGAAATGAAGGTGTTACTAGTTAAATACTACCGAAAGTAGTCGATAGGCATGAGAGGTATCCCGGCCAACACCACAGCCAGTCCAAAGGAGACGCCGACGAGGATTTTGATTCCCCTAGCGGACACTCGACTAACTCCAGGTGGACTTGTCAATTTCCAGAACCTCTCCAAACTAAGGACTACAAAAGAGTGGGCAGTTATCTGGAGAGAGTAACTTGGAAGGGAACTACTACTAACTTGTTAAGGTAAATACGGAGAGCTCGGAGGAAAAGACGCAGGAAAATCCTGCAAGTTTGCATATCCACGAGCTCCTCCAGTTTTCGTCCTGCATGACGTAGTATCCGCGAAATTGCCAATCGGCACATGCGATGATCAACAGAAACACTCCCATAAAGAAATCTCCTGAAGTTCAAGTGGCGCGTAATGAAGAGCATATTTCTGATTAGGAGCGAAACAAAACTGAAATACCCAGAGCCAGACAAGACGACAGGATCTTCTGGATCTGACGACTTTCCTGTAGAGAGTGACTTCCTGCAGGTTTTGTGCGAGACGCAATTCTCCAGAGGAGAACGCCCACGTTGAATGCCCCGGCAAATACGCCAAGAGTCCAAACTGTGTTACGGAGCACAGTGTTGTGCATTAGATCTTCGCACGTCGAAAAGGGATTCGACCAAACCGAGGTCGAACAGTTGACATGTTGTTTGTGTGCAATGCAGCACAGCCTCCAGTCGTCGGAATATCTACAAACTACAGAATGATATTCTTGGGATTCATGAGAGTTAGACGTAGGACTTACATCATTTTTAGTTTTGATGAAAACAGAAAAGCCCCTGGATCGATATTTACAATCTTGTTGCCTTGAAGTCTCCTGCCGAATTAAAACATGTCACGAACTATCAACCTACTGTATATACTGTAACATCGTCGTAAAAATAGTAGTAACAATAATCATCATCATTATTATAAATATCGATTACATAAATAACGTTGATGTTTCAATTCACGTAATTGAATTGACATTAACTACATTAATATTAGTGTGTTTGGAAGACTTACAAAGTAGCCAGGTTTTCTAATTCGAGGAATGATTCCGTCTCTATACGGGTAATCTTATTGTTTTCCAAGGCTCTGGAAGATGAAAATATGTAGCAACTGTTTGATGTTGAAAACGAAACGTGGGACTTACAATAATTTAAGGGATCGAAGTTCAACGAATGCTCTTGGCTCTATGGATGCAATCGCATTTTGATCTAGATCTCTGAATCATAACGAAAAAAAAGAAAATAGTTATTGATCGAAGTAAGCTTGGTCTTTTTCATAACTCACAGGACGGCCAAGGAGGTGAGACCAGTAAAGATTTCGGCTTCCAACGACGTAATTCTATTCCTCGACAAATATCTGGATTGAAATCGATAAAGGAACATTTGATTAATATTTGCCTAAATTTACGCGATTCGCGTGAACTATAGTAATTGTGGCAAGCTTACACAAACTCTACATACGAACAAACTGATACATGAACTAGAAGTGGGTTGTGTGAAGGTTAGCTTTGCTTATACTCCATAAGAATATTGACAAAGTTCAGTTTATGTTAAATGCCAAGGAACGCAGGAAAAATTTGAAGTCCACATTCACCTTCAGTTCTGTTTTAAGACTTCATGGTGGAAAGTTTCAGGAAACTTGTCCAAAAAGCTTTGATGGACTGTTACTAGAAAATCTATTGATGAAAGTGAAGTAACCAAATGCCTGGAGTAAAGGAGCGTCAGGTTGTGCGTTAGACAGAAGAGACCTGATGCTATTTCGGGATTTTCCTTTCAATTTAACAGAAAAATAAACCGTAAACAGTTATTGCCTCGGAAACAAATTATGAAATAACTATGGTATTCAACTTCTAATGTTTACTCTATGAAATATCACATTGGTTGAGTAATTTTAGATTTGTTGTTCCACGCGATATGTAACATCTGAAGCATCGAAACGAGTCAAGTTTTTATCTTCAGCAACTCGACTTTTGTCCGTATCAATATTAAGATCCAAATATAATTAATAATAATAAATAATAATGAATAAAAATAATGATATATATTATGTCTATAACATAAAATTATTTAATTATATTATACATATTATTATATGATTATTAATATTAATATATATAATTTTATTTAATTATATATTATATAATGAAATAAATATATTTAATTAATATAATATATTTTATTAATTTAATATTATATAATTAATTATTAATTTTTTAAATTATTTATTATTTTACATAATTATTTTTCTATATATTAATATTATATATTATAATTAAATTCAATTATATTATTATACTATTTATATTATTAATATAATATAAATATACGATAAATAAAATAATAATGAATATTATCAGGTACTTAAAAAGGTTGCTTCCTTATTTACATAAAGTGAAAGGAGTGCGAAAAATTCAGAAATTACAAATTGCGCAGTGACGTGAGATGTTTGAAGCTTCCTCTCTCGATGGAACTGATCCTGTTGTTCTGCAAATACCTGAAACACAAAGGAATCGGTGCTTATGACCACAGACTCTTTTATGATTTGACATTATCTCAGAAAAGAAAACTTACAATCGTTGAAGAGATTCAAGTCCCGAGAAGTCGTCTTCATGGATGGATGTGATTTTGTTGCGACTTAACGACCTTTTCGAGAGTAAAATTCAAATGAATACAGGTGAACATTTATACATTGCCAAGTGGTTTAGGTTACGAATCAATCATCTTGACATTAATTACTAATAATAATTAATAAGACATTAAATTAACTTAACATAACCCACCAGTACCTAACTTCAAAAAGAATGAAAATAAAGACATTACAATCTTTGCAGAGACTTAAGATGTTTGAAGCTTCCTCTCTCAATGGAACTGATCCTGTTGTTCTGCAAATACCTGAAACACAAAAGATTCGCTGCTTATCACCACAGACTCTTTTATGATTTGACATTATCTCAGAAAAGAAAACTTACAATTCAAGAAGAGATTCAAGAAGTCCCAAGAAGTCGTCTTCATGGATGGATGTGATATTGTTGCCATCTAAAACCCTTTTCGAGAATAAAATTCAAATGAATACAGGTGAACATTTATACATTGCCAAGTGGTTTAGGTTACGAATCAATCACCTTGACATTAATTACTAATAATAATTAATAAGACATTAAATTAACTCAACATAACCCACCATTACCTAACTCAAAAAGAATGAAAATAAAGACATTACAATTCACGCAGAGACTTAAGATGTTTGAAGCTTCCTCTCTCAATGGAACTGATCCTGTTGGTGTCCAAATTCCTGAAACACAAAGGAATCGCTGCTTACCACCACAGACTCTTTTATGATTTGACATTATCTCAGAAAAGAAAACTTACAATACTTGAAGAGATTCAAGTCCCAAGAAGTCGTCTTCATGGATGGATGTGATTTTGTTGCCATTTAAATACCTTTTCGAGAATAAAATTAGACTGAATACAAGTTTTCATAAAAACATGGCTAGTGGTAATTAATTTATGAATCAAAATCATAAAACGTTATCCGTGTCATATCTACTGGAACTGATATGTGAAATCGGGTAATGAAAAACACTACATTGGTTTCACACAATGTAATGATTTTTTAGTTCTTTCATTACGAGCAATGCAGTAAAGCATCTGTCACCACTTGGAATTTTTAAGGATTCCGTCCCAAGAGTCATTGAAACAGGCTTTATGAATTTTTATGTACACTCGGCACTGTTTAATGATTGGATGTACTTACAGTCGTGTTGGACGTAGGTCAGAAATATTAGGAATCACAGAAAATCCTTGACATCTTATCCCCCACCATTCACGCCAACAATTACCTCCTCCTAAAGTAAACCAGGTACACATTACAATTACCGAAAATCATTCTGGAACTAGATCACATGTGAAATATCAATAGAAAGATCTTTGTACACGAATAATTGAGTAAAGTACAAGTATAACCAATAAATGAAGTAAAGTTGGAGAATTTAATAGGAGACAGCCAATTTTCCAACTGTCAAGTAACATTCTCTTGGACTCTTCTTCGTTAGTATTCTTACCTGGAAATTTTCTATCGATGCGGCTGGCTGAGTTGTAATTGACTTAATCAAGAGAAACTAAATTAGTGGATTAAAATTAAATCAACAGTCCCGAAATACTTGAGATGGAAAAACAGACAGCAGTCATCCACAAGACTCTGAACCACAGGGACATTTTCAGTTGTCGATGCCAAGTGGAGCTGTTCAAACAGGTATCTAGTTGTTGCCTGCAACAGCAGTGCATTAGTGAGAATAAAACATTAAAAACGTGACAGCAGTAAAATTAGATTGTTTTGCAAGTATATCGAACAATTTCTGTTAAAGAAGATTCTAGAGAGTACTTACAAAAGGAGGTCCAAGAATCGTACTGTATCAAAGACTTGTAGATGCGCGATTATATCCTGGGCGTCTTGAACTTGCCTCGCACAGGCTGAAACCGCTTAAATTCGACCACAAGAACCTCCAGCACTCTTTACCAATTTTATATTTGGATAAAAAAATAGAGATTTGCGTACCTCATCCTGTGACAGCGAGAACTGTTCAGTACAGCATTGTGAAATCAATATCAAATTGGAAATACACAAGTTTTCCTTAAAAGCAACCACAAACCGATAGAATATTCCTCGCAATCAGTTTGGCAATTTCCCGTCTGGTTAAACGCAACACTTCCCTCGTTTTGTAAACCGATTAGAACTTATCGAGAATCTCGATGCCTCAGTATAGCATATCTTCTTCAGCAGAGATATGGACGGAGTAGCAAGCGTTGTTCTAATCACATCGCTCAACGTGGAACCAGTGATCCTGCCAGCCCGCTTCTCATACCACAGTCTTGACGAACTCCGCTTCCTTGTTTCCATTTCTAAATTTTTTTACGGATTCTTCGTCCGTATAAAATGAAGCAAAGAAGTCGTTGCATATTTGCTGGAGCTCTGGTAGGGACAGCACCAGTCGTTCGGGCTTGAAGAGACGTCCAAGCGATACGGGAAGCGGTATCGAGATAGCTTTTGGGACATATCGCGATGCGTACCCAGGAACTAAACAGTGTTGCCACTTTTCAATCTTCCATTTTTTCCCTCTTCCCTTATCTATCCCCTTTTTGCCCCTCCGTGCAAGAATGTAAGGGTCCATCTTTCCTCTTTACTCTCTTCTCTTCGTCTTCCCTTTTTAGACTCCATTTCCCCCTTTTTCAGGGAACTTCCCTGCTAAAGTGGAAACACTGGAACTAAAGCAAGGATCCCAGGCCTTGTTGATGCTATATGGCTCCCAGTGCGTCATAAATTTCAGGCTCTTCGTCTGGCTGAGTCCAGCGAATAGTGGATAAGCTTTCTCTAGCCTTGCTTGAACTTGCTGAGTTTCTTTGGTATAAACTTTCATTTGTGCAATTCGTTTGAAAACAACCTAAGGAAAAAATTTGGTCACGTCAATTTTTCACACGTATTAATTTTATAAGTTCTTACTAGGGCCGGATCTGAGCCTTTCTGGGCCTATGGGTTAAAGCTGAAGTGGGTCTACCAGATACTTTAAGTAATTCATCAACATGTCAAGTCTAGCAGTTTATCGGGCCTATTCCATGTCCGGGCCTGTGACTCGTCGCCATACTGGCCCATAGGGAAGTCCAGCACTGGTTCTTACTGGTCTTTACAGTGGACTGAGCCAGCAGCACGGCAGTGATGTGCATGCTGTATTTTTCTCGGTTGTTTTGATAAGTGCAAACGCAAGGGCTGCAACATGAGAACACGTTTCTCTGAGGCTAAAAGACGACAGACGTTAGGAATTTGATTCAAGTAATATAATTTGTATTGCTAAATAATTAAATATGATATATAATGCAAGATTATTTTATTATAATTATTCAATTGATTATTAATTAAGCCACGGTTTTAAGTGCTGCCTTGTTCAAGGACTGGGAATGCTCCACCTTTTCAAAGAAACTTGTTTCTTGTTTAGTTATTCTGTTTGAATCAATTTCTTCATGCCTTCTTACCCGTCCTTTGACCAAACACGTATTGTTCTCCGGATTTGAACGCTCCAAGAGACCCAAGGAACCCAATGAAAAATTTAGAAATTTCCAGTATACTGAACAACGTCTGGACAAGTTCTGAAACCATGCCGTTTCAGCATGCTGAAGGTGCTGAAACTGGCCGCTTTTCAGTACGTACCAGCATGCTGCATTGTTTTCGGCGAATAGTTTAAGTAGGACTGAGGATGCTGAACAACGTCTGAAATTGTTGAGCATCCTCAATCACCTTTAAGATTCCGGGAAAATTCCGGTGTTTTATCCGTGTCAACTGGGGATAATTTGCCGGTCAAGTGCCGGTTTCAGGAGGTTTTGCCGGTGTTTTTTTACAGTGACTTTGGAACGATTCTCCTGTGTTTTTCCGGTGTTTTTTTTCCCCCGGAAATATGAAGATATTCCGCCGATATTCCGCAACATTTCCAGGATTTTTCCGGGCTTTTTCCCGGCTATTTTAAGTGTAAAAACCAGGGTACATTGCAGGTGAAAATAGGTGATATATATTCTTGTTCACGTATAGTTTCGCGTCTTTTTAATGATAAGTTTGAAATTTAACTAATAAAATAAGTATAACATAATAAATAATATAATAATATATTAAATATTGATTAATATTGAATATAATAATTTAACTAATAAATTTTAAAAAATCGTGTTTGCTGTCCCGCTAAGGGATACTTCTGGTGGATCATTGTTAAATCTTCTACGTGCAGACAGTTTCCACATTTCACGTTTTCTTCATCAACTTTGTCGGAGTGAGAATCCAGTTTAGTGACACTTGTTTAGTACTGACAACATTTATAATAAACTTTCGTTAACTTACTAATCTGATACTTACTTTCTTGGAAGCACTCGTTCCCAGTATTAGCTTTCAGAGACCGAAATGCCGAACCAAGTACTCGTATTTTAACTACTGTGCTACTACTAACTACTACTGTACTACTACTACTAACTACTACTGTGCTACTACTAACTACTACTATACTACTACTACTAACTACTACTGTACTAACTACGTTGCCGAGTACTACTGTGCTAGTATTTATGCATATTAAATTTCTTCATTAAGATAAACTCTTAAACTTAAATAAAAATTTACACTTTTCAATATATATAGGGTATGTAATATAAGATAAATAAAATTTAATATATTTATCATAATATATATTTTCTAATAATATTATCGCAGAATATTCTTATAATGTTAACTTAACAAGTAATTATGAATATGTAATAAATTCTTAATTTCAAATAAATAAATTACTTTCATTCATTCCAACATTTGAAAGACAACTTGAAGGTCAGCAGGACCCTTAAGTGATAAATTTCAGGAGGGCAAACACTTGAAGCTGTATTACAGAATTTCCGGGATATTTCCGGAAATTTCCAGTTATATTTCCCGGGGAACTGTATTCCGGTTTTCCTCGGAATTTTCCGGTGTCATCTTGGGGTTGTGTCTGGATTTTTTCGGTTTTTTCCCCGGTAGAAGTCCTAGGATTTTCCCCGGATTTTTTTTTTCGGAATATTTCGGTGTTTTTCCGGTGTTTTACCCCGGTCACCTTACCGGGACTTTACCCTTAACTCACCGGATGTTTCCGGTATCTTATCGGTGTTACTCCGGTACTTTTTGGGGAAAATTGTTACCGGAATCTTTCCGGTGTTTTTCCGGTATGAACTGTGGGCATTTTTTCTTACGGGCACAGTAGAGGGCACAAAGATGTTTTAAAATATCATACAGAGCACTAATACTCGGTAAACAAAATCAGGAAGTCAAAAAAAAAAAAAAACTGAATGAGCTCCTGAAGATGTCCTGAGTGTGTCCTGAACAACGTCCTGAACCTGTCCGCAGCTTATCCTGAACATACATCCTGATGCTGAATATGTTCTGAAAACATCCTGAGTGTGTCCTTAACATAGTCCTGAATATGGCTCCCATCATATCCTGAATATACCCTGAACTTATCCTGAAAATATCCGTAACATGTTCTCAACATGGCCTGAAGATACTCTAAAGATGTTCTGACAATATCCTAAGTTTTTCCTGAACAATGTACTGAACACATCCTGAGCGTGCCCTGAACATGTTCCGGAAATATCCCAAATATGTCCTGAGTATAGCCTTAACATGTCCGGAATATGTCCTGAACATCATTAAATGGCATACCTAAAAACAGTATTCCACTTCTAATTTTACAGCCTTCATAAGCAATCGAAAGAACAGTATGGAAAGTTGACTGTAGCAAAGTTGTGATCTTGAATCATATAATTTGTCTACTGCTCCGTATCTCCATTAAAATTCAATTGAAGACAGCCCAAGAAGAAGTAACGCTAACACGCAGAAGCAAATAATATTTAAACATTAATTTTATGATAAGATGTATGTAAAATTAATTACACAGTGTTAATGGGTGTTGAGTGAAAATTAAAGTATAGTTCTTCATATTTCACTGACTCAAAATAGTTCAGAATTTCACCGCTAGATGGCGTATGCCTAATATCTTAGCAGACGACGGACGAACCACGTGTGTTATGTATAAAATTTAAACTTGTGTCCACTCAAAGTTTAAATTGACGTACAAAATGGCTAAAAAGGGAGGAAGAAAGAAAAGCGGAGTAAGTATCAGCAAAATCAAGCGCAGCAATCACTTAAAACAGAAAAAGAACAGAAAAGCGGCACTGCAGTCGGCGGTAAAAAAAGTCAAACACTTGAAGCCAAGTCCACAGTCTCTGACCGAAACTGTCAAAGGTAAAAATAAAGCACCTCCCCAGCAGAAACCTAAAAAAAGGAAAGAAACAACCACCGCAAGAAGAAATCAAGCCCACAACAGAAGAAAAACGAAGAAACCGAAGAAGATTTCGATATCGAGGATGTGGCCGACATGCTGGAAGACGACGACAACTTGAACGTCCTGCGAAACGTTGCCCAGCAGAAAGATTTCAGTATCTGACAAGGTGCGTATTAGGCAAGGCCTCCTACAAACCGCTACACTAGTACCATAATCCAAAAACAGAAGATTGAAAACTCTGCGACAATAAATATAACATTTCATACAGGAATGCTCGAAAACCTGTGTTCATTAACTGAATTCTACTGTATAGAACCATACATGGCATCTGTTTTGCTCTACGTAATTTCTATTTGCTTGCTGGATTCAGTAAATCTTAATCATTAATAGACTCTATGCCAAACGATAGTAGCGCCGAGGAGTTGCAGCGGTCACAGTTGGAAAACTGGCGTCGTCTGCTGTTTTAGGACAAGTGAAACAGCGCTGAGATCGGAAGGCTTGTCCTAAAACAGCAGACGACGCCAGTTTTCCAACTGTGACCGTTGCAACTCCTTGGCGCTACTATCGTTTGGCATAGAGTCTATTATAAAAGCATGAGTGAACCAATTATTCCGTGATTTGTGAAGTACCTCAGCTGGTGTCGAGTTCAATTAGTTATCAAAAGATGGCGTTAGTAGACAATTGCCTAGGTGCCTGGTTACAATGCTAAGATAGGGACGTGACAGGCTTTATGTCTAGAAGGCTATGGAAATAGTTACTGTATTTACATACAAAATTATTTTGAAAAAATTTCTAGATTTTAGGACAAACAAAATTGTTTTACAGAAATGTTGAAGAAATTTCGTCCCAAAGTTCAAGTTACCGGCGAACTGAGTTAATTAGTCCACGTGATGTTGGTGTTCTCCATTAACCTGCGAATAAGTGAAGACTAAGGTTATGAACTAGTTTTGAACAAGGGGTCCGAAACCCCGGAGAAAAGTGTACGAAGATTATTTGATAACACGGAGATAACAGGTTGATAACACGACCCAGGTGTACGAAGATTATTAGAAGTTTCGGACCCTTTGGTGTTGAATGAAAGAATAATAATGAATTACAGAGAGAGTAATAGTATTAGTATAAGTTACTTCTTCACTACTACTACTACTACTATTGCTACGGACACTGCTACTGCTGCTGCTACTACAACTACTACAACTACTAGTATTACTACTACTGCTACTGCTGCTGCTACTACTACTACTACTTCTACTACTACTGCTACTTCTACTACTACTGCTACTACTGCTACAACTGCTACTACTACTACTACTGCTAGTATTCCTTCTACGGCTATTTATACTACTACTAATACTACTATTATTATTGCTACAAACACTACTACTACTACTTCTACAACTATTATTAAAATCACTACTACTGTTACTATTACAACAACTGCCATTACTACTGCTGCTTATTACTTCTACTACAATTAAACACTCTACTAATACTGTACAATGACTAGCTAGTATTACTACTGCTACCAACACTGCTGCGGCTATTTAGACTACTAATACTAGCACTGGTACTATGACTACTTCTACTACTACCATTAGACTACTTTTGATACTATTGGTATAGTGTTAGTATATTACTACTTCAACTACTATTAATACTATAGCTGTTTAGACTACTACTAGCACTACTACTATTATTGCTATTACTCCTACGGCTATTTACAGTACTACTACTACTACTATTACTACTACTTTTAATACTACTACTACTAATACTATAGCTATTTGGACTATTACTACTAATACTATAGCTCTTTAGACTACTACTACCAATACTATATAGCTATTTAGACTACTACAACTACTAATGCTACTATAGCTAGTTAGACTACTACTACCACTACTACTACTACCAAACTTACAATGTATGGAGTTTTGGGAACTGGTCGAAACTTCCGTTTTGTATCCTAATGGCAATATTATCACTAATCGTCCTGCAATAAAATAAACCACTTTATTATTATTATCATTATTAATATTGTTATTACTAATAATATAATATTAATATTAATTATCATTATTATTATTACAGCATTTCCAAAGATGGCAGTCCCTCGAAAGTTGCTATTCCTATTGTCGTGATGTTGTTGTAGTCCAGAGTTCTGAAAAATATTCCAAGAAAGTAGTATTTTCAATTATAATTGTATACAATTAGAAAAGGAATTCAACATATAGTAAAACTAATGAACTAAAAGAAAACTAGATCTGTGGGAAATAGTCCACGAGACTATTCCCCAACGATAGCCGTACGAATGGGGAACGGCTACTCTTGACTATCTCAGTTCAGGGTTCCCACTGAAAAATCTTAATCAAATTCCCTAACTTTTCCCTGATTTCCCTGACAATTTTTTCAATTTTTCCTCGATTTTTTTAAACGCATTATACTTTCTAGAAGTTACTCATTAGAGGCTTGAGCATGGCAACTCAAATTCCCTGATATTTCCCTCCATTCCCTGACTGTCCCCTGATTTCCCTGTTTTCCAGGTCGGTGGGAACCCTGCCGATGTAGGTCCCAGGCAAAGGTATAGAGTAGCAAGGCTAAAAAGACTAGGCCGAGGGACAAAGGACCGATTCCCTGATATTCCCCCTGTATTCCCTGATTTTTCCCTGATTTCCAGGTCGGTGTGCGGATAAATGCTTCCACTTTGCAGGGAATTTCCCTCAAATAAGGAAAACGGGGAAGACAGAAAAGGGGAGATGGAGGATAAAGTGAATTTACCAATGCAGCTTTACTCTGTAGCACGGACGGGAAAAAGGGGAAATTGATATTTTCAAGCGGAGGGGGGAAAAGGGGAAAAAGGGGGAAAAAGTGGAAAAAAGTGGAAGCGCTGATGCGGATGGCAGGAATGGAGTCTTATCAGTTATATATTACACATTATTAATGAAATTTATTATAAATATTAAAAATTACAATATAAACAAAGCATTAATTAATATTAAATTCAATTCAATTAGAATTCATTATTAATTAATTATTATAATTACAAAGTTTTCAGGTTCTGCAGTCCTTTGAAGCTTTCGTCCTGGATCCGGGTAATGGAGTTGTCGTTCAGTCTCCTGAAATATTCAGTTACAACAGTTAATTAATTACTATTAATAAATTAAATCTAATTAAGTTATTTAAATAGAATAAAATATATATTGGTGATTGTGAAAGGGACGTACAGCGTTTCCAGCGAGCTGAGTTGGTTGAATGTCCCGTTCTGTACAGTTTCCAGTTTGTTGAAGTCCAGAGTTCTGATAGTCGAAGAAATTTTGTTACTAGTAATGGTCAGTGTTTTCCCTTTTCATATTCCCCTTTTCCCCTCTTCCCTTGTTTTTTCCCTTTTTCCCGTCCGTTCTATATTTATAGTACGTAAGGGGTATATTTCTAGATTTCTCCTTTTCCCTCGTTTTTCTCTTTTTCCCGTCCGTTTTATAATATAAGGGTATATTTCTAGATTTCCCCTTTTCCCGTCCGTTCTATAATGTAAGGGTATATTTCTAGATTTCCCCTTTTCCCCTATTCCCTTGTTGTTCTCTTTTTAGACCCCATTTTTCCCTTTTCCAGGGATTTTCCCTCCAAAGTGGCAATACTGCTAATGATGATAATGACGATAATGATGAATAATAATAATAATAGTAACTGATAGTAATACTTTGGTAATGGTAATACTAGTACTAATGATTTCTACTAGTGCTGATTCTACTTTTACTTCTGCTACTACTACTACTACTACTACTACCATTGCTACTGATATTACTTCTACTTGTGCTTCTACTGCTACTACTACTGTTACTACTACTAGTACTGATCCTGCTACTGCTACTACTACTACTATTATTATTATTACTATTATTTATACTACCGCTACTACTGCTTATACTACTACTAGTACTAGTACAACTGATACTACTTCTTCTGTTTATACTACTATTACTACTACTGTTATTACTAGTACTGAGTACTGACACTACTGCTATTATTGCTACTACTTCTACTACTGCTTCTACTAGTACCGATCCCACTACTGATACTCTTTCTACTTCTGCTACTATTACTACTACTGTTATTATTAGTACTGATCCCACTACTACTTTTGCTGCTACTACCACTACTATTGCTATTACTAGTACTGATCCTACTACTGATACTCTTTCTACTTCTGCTACTACTATTATTACTACTGTTATTACTAGTACTGATCCTACTACTACTGCTGCTGCTGCTACTACTACTACTGTTGCTACTACAACCGCTACTACTTCTACTTCTACTACTACTTTTAATAAATTACATAGAACTCACAAAGTGTATAGCGATGCTAGTTTATCGAGGCTTCCCTTGTCGACTCGGGAAATGTTGTTTTCGTGAAGCTGCCTGCGTACACACATGAAAAATAATAATATTAATAATAATAATATTAATAATTAATTAAATATATTAGAATAATTATATTATTTAATTATATTTATATTTACAGCGATTTTAAGTTTTCCAGTCCGTCGAAAGTCCCGTTCTCCACTGAAGTCAGTTGGTTGTCATACAGGAATCTATTACGGATTATTATTATTATTATTATTACTATAACTGCTACTACTACTACTACTACTACTACTAGTTCTACTGATACTACTCATACTAATACTACTTTTACTGCTACTACCTCGTCTACTACTAATTGTGTTATTACTCCTGTTGCTACTACTATGGTTACTACTCTTACTACTACTACTTTTACTGCTACTATTAATTCTACTACTACTATTGTTACTACTGCTGCTACTACTACTATTACTACTGCTACACTTATTAATGCTACCACTACTACTTTTACTGCTACTACTACTTCTACTACTACTATTGTTACTACTGCTATTGCTAGTACTGCTATTACTAATACTATCGCTACTACTCTTACTAATACTACTTATTACTACTACTACTACCATTGCTACTACCACTATTATTATTACTACTAGTACTACTACTACCACTACTACTACTACTACTACTACTGCTACTATTATTATTATTATTATTACAGTTGTGTAAGATTCTGTAGCCCTTGGAAGCTTCCCTTTTCGATGAAGGCAACTTTGTTTCGACGTAAATCCCTACAAACAAAAGAAAATATTAATAATTTTAAATATTTAATAAATTAAATATGTTAATTAATCTTCATAGTTGATAACACTGATAACAGATGATAACACAGTTGATAACACTGATAATAGTTGATCCCAGGCTGATAACACTCTGATAACAGACGATAACAAGGTTGATAACAAAATCGATAAACTTGATAACATAGTTGATAACATAGTTCTGATAACACTGATAACCGTTGATAACACTTTGATAACATAGTTAATAACACTGATAATTGTGGATTACATGCTGATAACACTCTGATAACAGACGATAACAAGGTTGATAACAAAATCGATAAACTTGATAACATAGTTGATAACATAGTTCTGATAACACTGATAACCGTTGATAACACTTTGATAACATAGTTAATAACACTGATAATTGTGGATTACATGCTGATAACACTCTGATAACAGACGATAACAAGGTTGATAACAAAACCGATAAACTTGATAACATAGTTGATAACAGTTGACAACACTGATAACAGATGATAAAATGGTTGATAACACAATCGATAAACCTGAGAACAGATGACAACAGTTGACAACACGCTGATAACATGCTGACAACACTTTGATAACAGATGATAACAGTTGATAACACTCTGATAACACTGATAATAGTTGATAACAAAGTTGATAACAAATTGATAAACCTGAGAACAGCTGATAACAGTTGATAACACTTTGAAAAAAACTGATAACACCCTGATAACAGCTGATAACAGTTGATAGCACTTTCATAACATTCAAACAACACTCTGATGACAGATGATAACAGTTGGTGACATTGATAATACTTTCATAACATGCTGACTACACTCTGATAACACCCTGATAACAGCTGATAACAGTTGATAACGCTTTCATAACATGCAAACAACACTCTGATAACAGATGATAACAGTTGATAACATTGATAATACTTTCATAACATGCTTATAACACTCTGATAACACCCTGATAACAGCTGATAACAGTTGATAACACTTTCATAACATCCTGATAACACCCTGATAACAGCTGATAGAAGTTGATAACACTCTGATAACACTTTGATAACACTTTGATAATACTTACAGCCAAGACAGCGATTTCACTGTGAAGATCCCCGAGTCTATTGCAGTTATCTGGTTATCGCCCAAATACCTAAATCAAATACATAAAATTTTACCATTTAATCAAATAAATATATAATAATAATAATAATAATAATAATAATAATGATAATAATAATAATAAAATTAATTCAAAACTTACAGCCATTCCAGATTTTCCAGTCCCTTGAAGACTCCACTACCCAGTTTGGTTATCTTATTACTGGAGAGGTGCCTAAAATTCAATTAAAATATATTATAATTAATAAAATATATTATAATTTATTATATATTTATATATATATATATAAAATAACTCACAAAACTTTTAAATATTTTAAATAATTAAAAGCTCCAATCTCCAGATCCTCGATATGGTTACTGTCCAGATTCCTACAAATAAAATATTATTAATAATATTTATTATAATTATATTAATTAATTATTATAATAAGTTTTATAATAATGTACTTACAGGGATCTGAGGGATTTCAGTGCCCTGAAAAGGTTTTTCTGGATTTTCCTGATTTTATTTTCGTATAAAAGTCTGTAAAAATTAAAAAAAATATATTATTAATAATGAATTTAATTTATTTTTATTATATTTATTTTTTACATATTATATATTTATTTATTTTTAATTTATTATAATATTTAATAGTAGAATTAATAAATTTATTGATGAATAAATTTTAATTTCATTTAATTCTTTATTATATCTATAATAATTAATTTTTAATGAATAAATTATAATTCAAAGTTTGTCTGAATTTTCCTGATTTGATTTTCGTATAAAAGTCTGTGAAAAATTGGAAAAAATATAATTAATAATTAATTTATTATAATATTTAATAGTAAAATTATTAAATTTATTCATTAATAAATTTTAATTTAATTGTATTTCTATTATTTTAAAAAAATTATTTTTCATTCATAAATTACAATTAAAATTAATTAATTACATTAAAAATTATTGAAAATAAATTAATTGTGAAGAGAGTAAAAGGCGGAATATAGAGCTACAGCTGGTTTTATAGCACGGAGGGGAAAAAGGGGAAACTGAAAGCGGAAACCAGTGTTTCCACTTTGCAGGGAACTTCCCTGAAAATGGGGAAAATGGGGTGTGAAGAGGGAAAGAAAAGAAGAGGTGAAAAGGCGAATTTATAACTACAGTTTGTTTTATAGCACGGAGGGGAAAAGGGAAAAATAAGCGAAGAGGGAAAAAAAGGGGAAACCGAAAGTGGAAACCAGTGTTTCCACTTTGCAGGGAATTCCCCTGAAAAAGTTAAAAATGGGCCGTGCAGACGGAAAAATAAAAGAAGAGGGGAAAAGGCGGAATCTAGAACTACAGCTTATTTTATAGCACGGAGGGGAAAAAGGGAGAAATAAGGGAAGAGGGGGAAAAGAGGAGACTGAAAGTGGAAACCAGTGTTTCTACTTTTCAGGGAGCTTCCTTGAAAAAGGGGAAAATGGGGTCTGAAGAGGGGAAAAGTTGGAATCTAGAACTACAGCTTATTTTATAGCACGGAGGGGAAAAAGGGAGAGATAAGGGAAGAGGGGAAAAAGGGGAAACTGAAAGTCGAAACCAGTGTTTCTACTTTTCAGGGAGCTTCCTTGAAAAAGGGGAAAATGGGGTCTGAAGAGGGGAAAAGTTGGAATCTAGAACTACAGCTTATTTTATAGCACGGAGGGGAAAAAGGGAGAAATAAGGGAAGAGGGGAAAAAGGGGGAACTGAAAGTGGAAACACTGAATAATACTTACAAGTGTTTTAGAGATTTTAAACCGTCGAAAGCTCCGTTTTCGATTGTAGAAATTTCGTTGTTATTCAAAAATCTGTAAAAGAAAAATAATATTTAATTAAATTTAATTCAGTTGTAATTGTTATCACGTGTTATCGAAGGGGTTGGAAACCCTGCAGGAAAATTGTGCGAAGATTATTTGATAACAAGTGATAACATGGAGATAACTGGTTGATAACAACAAATATATGGACTATATACAATTATAGTAAAAAATAAAACAGTCTTAAAAAATTTAATATAATATAATAAATGCACTTTATAAATATATTAATAATTATAAATCATACATTTATATAAATATATAAAATACAACTGAAATACTAAACAAACCTTCTACAATGTATGGACTATGTACAATTATAGTGAAAAATAAAACATAGTCTAAAAAATACAATATTATTATTATTATTATTAATTCAGCAAGAGCATTCAGGCTTTCGCCCATGGCCCTACTTTTGTGCAGTGAGTTCAAAAAGAAGTGTATGCTACGGTGTTACATCCCGCAGATTTGGAATGGTCGATAATCAGTTAAAAACAGTTATTTTGCACTGACGATTGTTTAAAAATGATAGCTACGTAGGATAACAGGCTGGGGTTGGTAAAACAATTTGTTATAGTAAAAGCAATGTGCTCGCGTTTGAGGCGTCGGATTAGAAAAGCGCGTTCTCGATTTAAAAGGTGACAGGTGAATAAAATGTGCCCAACCGTGTGGTAGGCCATCCCACATTGACATAGTTTGTCCTGACTGGGCCTGAATTTCGCCAATTGAGTTTTACACATGTACTTATTTGAGCGTAAGCGAATTAAAATAGAGGTGACGAACTTCGGTGCGTTAAAATGGATCAGGCTTGATCTGGGACTGGGTAAAACACCTAGCGAGTGCAAATATTGCGCTTTGTGGGATGACCTCCATTGTGCTAGCCACACTGTTAAAAAGGTCGCCTAGTTTCTAGCGGATTTTGCGGCTAGTTTTGAAATGCCGTATAGTAGGTCAACCCGCCTAGAAACTAGATGACCTATTCGCCTAGCTTTCACGACAAACTCGCCTAGTTTTCACGACCACCCCTCGCTCCCATATTGCCGGCGGGCATCAAGCGAACCCTCGTCTCGCCTCCTCCCCGTCCCGCTTTTCCTCCCTCCACCTCCCCCTTCCCACCCCCACTATACCTACTCCCTCCCACTTAATAATCCATTATTATTTCATATTTCTTAAATTTAACATTTTGTAATTTGAACATTTAGAATTGTGCAGATTCTTTTGTGTATTCAGTTTAAAACAAATACCGAACAAAAAATGAACTTAGATACCAAAATATTCCCCGGGGAAGTAGGGTGATAACCGACACATGATTACTGGAAACATTAAAATAACAGATAAATCTGAAGACAAAACAAAAGTTTACGAAACATAACAGACACAAACAATGGTGTAAAAGAGTGCAATGAAAAACTGGCTTGCAACCGACGGAAACATTAAAAATAGCAAAACGAAAGCTAACAGTGACCGGACTAACAGTTACTGATATCAGAAATGGGTTATAAAATGGTTCTAAATCAGAGTATGTGTCATGACGACCAGCAGGGCTTTCAAACGTGATAGGGCTCCGTTTCCCACCAGGTAGGCCAAATTGAAGGCGTAATACTTGGCTCTTCATGATCTTGGTCTCGACCGGATCTGTTCCTAGTTTTGCTCGAGAGAATCGACGAAAGGAATTTATATTCATGACGAAGAGTGAATTTCCGTGGAACGTGCTGCAATCTTCGTGTTCATATTCAAGGAAACTATTTAAAAAAAGATATCATAAGTAAGTAGCAAATTACGAAGAGAAATGGTGTATACCAAGAATTCCTTGTAAAATTTAGCTTTGTCCATCCCTCACTGGAACGTTTCGCATTTGCATTTCGGAAACTAAGGTGACCCGGAAGCAGCCGGAGTATCGTCTTGGTTTGGATATCTAATAACGCGTACACTTTATTACAAAGTGAAATTAAAACAAAGACTTCACTACTACCACCATTGGAAATTACACTATTTGCGGCTGGGATAACGCTCTTTTCAGGTTCATAACGATGGCACCTACTGAAGACAGCATATGACCTGTATTATTATTGAGGAGCTTTAAATATGAAAAAAAAACACTTCATGTAGATTTCTGTACCTGATAAACATTCATACTCAAACTGGGATTGACAGCCAACTGTCTGTCATCCTCCAGTAGCAGACCAGACTGTTGGGATAAAAGACCACTTAGAAAGTATACATGAAAACACGATGAGAAATGATAGAACTTGCATTACAGCTTGTGGACTTGGCTCGCTTTTAAGAATTCTGTAGCTTGCACGGCAAGTATTTGTATCAGGATGTCTGCTTGTTGATCTACAAGAGTTTCAAAATTAATTTTTATTAATCTAAAAGTTGTACCAAGATTAAAGTTTTATTTCATTACCTCTTTAAGTCTTCTACAGGTGCAGACAATTCAACTGCATTGTCGAGTGCCATCCCGATATGGTGATTTTTTTTTGTTTTCGAACGAGTTTCAAACAACAGCGAACGAACGAGGTTTCGAGAATATTCATATTCTTCTATATTAGCAATGTAAAACAACAAACATTTTCAGCGCACAGGCTAGTTTTCTGCGAGATTTAGTGACACTGCTAATAAATTTGGGGAAAAAAAGAAATCAATGTTACTACGTGAACATATTACATTTCAAATACTTACCGTATTACGCTTTAGGCCTTGGCTTCACTTCGAATCAGGTCGAGGATAAACTGTATCCCGATATTGTTTGTATCGAAAACTGAATTCTATCTTGCATTCACGTTATTATTAATTATTTTAATTATTATTTTTTTTATTTTATCATTATTTTTATTTTATTTTTGTAAAAACAAGACAATATTTTTTTATTATTTGCATTATATTTTTGCAACATCTTCCTTTTCCCCCTCCAAAGCTTCCCTGTTGACCAGCCACGGGAGAAGACGAGGGTGGTTGAGCTCAGCACTCCCCTCAGCAGGCTAGAATATAGCCGAAAAAGGGGAGGGAATGAAGGCAGTACCCACCCTCGCCCAGTTTTGCTCGTCTAGTTTCAGCCGCCTAGAATTCTACAGCTCGATGCTTCGTGCTCGTGAAAACTAGGCGAGTTTTTTCTAGAAACGGGGCGACCTTTTTAACAGTGCATTGATTAAAAATGAATTGTTTCACTTTCTGCCTGGCAAAGCTCTTAGGGGTGCCCCTGTCAAGTAAGAGGCTATTCGCATTATGGGGCTGCGCTGCCTGCTTTGCCAGTTTGTCGGCTTCTTCATTCCCCTGAATCCCCATATGCCCTGGACACCAGACAAGGCATACTTGTGTTAAAGCCGATACCTCTGCTAAAAGACGTTTTGCTAAAAGCGTGTATGGGTCCAGGTCTTTGAAGTTTGCACTGAATAACGCCTGGATGGCCGACTTAGAGTCCGTAAAAATGGTCACCTCTTTAATGTTCATCCCTAAGACTAGTTCAAGTGCTAAAATCATCGCCTCGATTTCTGTAAAAAACCTGGGGAAAGGGAATTTAAAACGACCTTGGCGTACGTACGTGCCACCCTCTAAAACACCGTGCATCGCAAATCCCGAATTTTTCGTATCACATGAGCCGTCGGTAAAAATATAGTTTGACGACTGTTGTAAAAAGTTGCCCACTGTTTGCATTGCACTGTTTTTGTCTTCCTCGATTTTTGCACTGATGTTAGGTGGGGGCCAAGTGCTCAGTACCTCAAGATTAACGGTGGAGGGAGTGACTTCTACAATCGCTGGGTTATCTAGTTCAGTTAAAAAACCACGCATTTTATCGAAGGAGGTGGTGTACCTCTTCGGGAATGAGTTGGACAGTGGTCTCTCTAAAAACTTCCGCAAAGGAGACTTACTATCCAAGACGCTCACCATTTTTAAAAGCAAGGTTTGTTTAAGTTTCAAGTCAAAAGGCATTAAGCCTGTTTCCACCTCCACTGCTTCATTCGATATTGTTTGTGGGGCCCCAGTGATTAAAATAAGAGATTGACGATATATCTGTCTGGCTATGGCCAGGCAAGACTTGGAAGCAGTGGCCCAGACTGTGGCGCAGTAAAAAAGCTTCTGAAGGACTAACCCTTGGACTATCGGTCCCAGCGTGCAGGCCCGCAAACCTCGGTGTTTGGTTGCAATCCTGCGTAGGCAGGTGAGGCTTTTGATGCACTTGCGAGTTTGCTCCAAGTGAGGTCTCCACGAAAGCGTTTTGTCTAGGACGATACCCAGGTATTTCACCGTATTCGATGGTCTGATTGTTGTCGTACCCCAGATGAGGTGTACTTGTTGCGGGCGTCTCTTCCTGCTAAAATGAATCAGCTCCGTTTTTTCCCTTGCGAAGTCGAGGTGATGATTTACCGCCCACCTCTCTAACGTCTTCAGTGCTTGCCGTAGGAGTCGACAGTTGACCTTCGCAGATCTTCCACTCACGTATAATAAAAGATCATCCGCATACGCTTGGGATTGCACTCGTTTAAGTTTTATTGCCGTTAAAGCCTTATTGATGTAAATTAAGAATAAAAGCGGTGATAATGGGGAGCCTTGCGGTACTCCTTTCCTGAGATCGAATTCTGCACTGTTACATTCGTCAAGTCGTAAAATTGCACTTCTACCTTTAAGAAAGCAGCTTATGACCGAAATCAAGGATTGCTGCACTTTTGTGGATTTGAGAATTTGCACTAACTTACCATGGTGGACATTGTCAAACGTAAAAAATACAATATAATATAATAAATACAATTTAGAAATATATTAATAATTATAAATATTACATTTATACAAATATATAAAATACAACTGAAATACTAAACAAACCTTCTACAATATATGGACTATATACAAAATATAGTGAACATAGTCTAAAAAATACAATATAATATAATAAATAGAATTTAAAAATATATAAATGATAGATTTATAAAAATATAAAATACAACTGAAATACTAAACAAACCCTCTACAGCATATAGACTATATACAAATATAGTACAAACTGTATACGAGCAAGCTAAAGGAGTGTATTTCAAGTTTATAGCCATTTACTCGTTCATTTTATTGTAATTAATTTTTGTTCTTTTTCTTTTCTTTTCTTCTATTCTCCTCTTCACCTTTCTTCACATCGTTGCTGTTAACCGTATTGCTATTGCATTTCCTTATGTAAAAATGTTGTACTAAGATTGTAACTAGCCATGGACTTAGCCCTGCTTAGTAGCACAAAATAAAAATAACAATAAACTGTATACGATTAGTATAGATATAACTTATTTAATACTGAATTAATTTGACAATACGTATAATAGTATCACTTATAAGTTTTATATAGAACTATAGTACAAACTGTTTATAATAACTATACATAATTAACTTATTTAATACTGAATTAATTTGACAACACTATTACTATACTATACTACTATACTACTATATTACTGTACTATACAATAATCGTATAATTTATAAGTTTTAGGTAGAACTATAGTAAAAACTGTTTATAATAACTATACATAATCAACTTATTTAATACTGAATTAATTTGACAATAGGTATAATAGTATAATTTATAATTTTCAGGTAGAACTATAGTAAGAACTGTTTATAATAACTATACATAGCAACTTATTTAAAACTGAATTAATTTGGCAATACGTCTAATCGTATCATTTATAATTTTCAGGTAGAACTATAGTAGGAACTGTTTATAATAACTATACATAATAACTTATTTAATACTAAATTAATTTGACAATACTATTACTATACTATACTACTATACTACTATATTACTATACTATACAATAATCGTATAATTTATAAGTTTTAGGTAGAACGATAGTGAGAACTGTTTATAATAACTATACATAATTAACTTATTTAATACTGAGTTAATTTGCATAATACGTACAATCGTATCATTTATAACTTTTAGGTAGAATCATAGTGAGAACTGTTTATATTAACTATACATAATCAACTTATTTAATACTGAATTAATTTGACAATACGTATAATCGTATCATTTACAAGTTTTAGGTAGAACTATAGTAGGAACTGTTTATAATAACTATACATTAATAACTTATTTAATATTCGTTCAATGTAGTGGTAAACCTGCGTAGTATCGGGTCCAGCCAGGACTCGTAGTTTCTTCAGTCGTTCCATGTAATACGCGGGCCCCAGAGAATCAGGGCCAGAGGCGGTAGCAGCATTGGATTCGGGCGAAATGTTATTGTTTACCGTTTGCAGAGACATTTCTTCGCGCAGACGTTCCTGTTCAATGGCTTTCAGGCCACGTTCGATGTATTCCTTGAAAAATTCAGAGTACCGACCAAGGGAAGGGCTTGGTATCAGCTTCGGTGTAACGCTGCTTGAACTCGTACAACTGAGCAAGTCCCTGAAGTCAATCAAATAATTAATAATAATAATAATAATAATAATATGATTCGCTTAGATGTTTGTCTAAGAGGCTAATAAGTACTGTTTCATCGTTCAATTTCCCCTTTTTCCCCCCACTTACTTTATTTTTACCTTTTTCTCTCTGCGGTGGAATATATGCGGCTGTGCTTTAAATTTCCCTTTTTCCTTTATTTTCCCCTTTTTCTCCTCAGTGCTAGAATACAAAGTTATAATCTAGATTTTTCTTTTTCCCTTATTTTCCCTTTGTCCCACCGGTGCTAGAATATCAGGCTGTACTCTAGATTTTCCTTTTTTCCCTTATTTTCCCTCATCTTTCCCCTCCGTGCTAGAATATAAGGCAGTGCCCTAGATTTTCCATTTTCCCTTTCCTCTTATTTTTCCCTCTCTCCCCTCCGTGCTAAAATATAACACTGTATTCTAGACTTCCCCTTTCCCTTATTTTTTTCCCTCATCAAATCCATTTTCCCCTTTTTCCAGGGAATTTCCCCCGGGGGAACTTCCCTGCGAAGTGGGAACACTGGCTAATAAGGTTATCAAAAACTGGATATAGGGCTATAGAGACATAGAGATAACACTAAACAGAAACTATAATAAATTGTACCTCTTTGAAGTGTTCCTTATCGCCGATTTTGCGGAAAATGGCCGCCAGAGTGTCCTGGGTAGATTTCGACAGGCGCCTGACTTTACCTGCTGCGTCTTTCTTCTCAGCTTCAAGTGGCTCGAGCACGGGCTTCGAGTCCTTCTCTTTCGATACTCCACTCTACGATACCGACATTATACTTAGTGAAGTTTATTGATATTACTTATTTCATTAGATATTACATATATACATATATATATTTATATGTATTATTTGTATTTATTTATGCGTATATGTAGGGCTTCGAGTCCTTCTCTTTCGATACTCCACTCTACGATACCGACATTTATTTAGTGAAGTTTATTGATACTATTGATTTTACTAGATATTAGATATATACATATATATTTATACCAAATATTAATAAATAATTATCCACTGTTTATTTGCAGAATATATTATTATTTGAAGTTTATTAAAAAATATTAACTATTAAATACTATTTATAAATACGGAAAAAATATTAAATTATATTTATTTGTTATTGATGTGGTACTAAATATGTTTATTATTTTTTTTAATATGTGTATTAGACTGAAGTCTATAGCAGACCATAGTCAAACTCTCAAGTAGAAGTAAGAACTTTGTTAAAGACGACTTCGATTCTTGGAGAACATTTTTAGTACACTCTTACCTGACCAAAACATAAAGAGAGATTTAAAAAAAACAGCAACAGAATACAATTGATATTGGAAAAGTAAAACCGAAAATGAACCCAACACCAAGAAGATAATGTAAAATATAAAATATAAAAAGAACCTATCCTACTCCAAATATATATGAATTAAAACCCCACCACCAAACCTAGTTAGGATATAATCCGTAGTATTCGAGGAAACATAAAATAAAAGGACACACTTCTATTCATAACTATCTCGTGCGCCAGAATCATTTTGTCCTGAAGCAGAATGCTGCTAAGCTTTTAAGGCAGGAAGGCTCTTTCAGGAATTCCCGTGATACAGTCGTTCGGTTTGCTGCTCCGGCTAGTTGATATCTTTCTGCCGTATAGCGTGGACATTCCGTTAAAAAATGTTCTACGGTCTCAACCACTCCTGGGCAAACGTCACAGTTTGGCGAGTCTCGCAGCTTGAATCGAAACAAATATTCATTTAACGGCACGTGTCCCAGTCTCAACTGTGAGACTATCGCCGACTCACAGCGAAGGAGATTCTTGGTCCGGGTCTGGAGTAACTTGACTTCTGGTTGTAAATAATACAGTTTCCTCCCCTTGACTGACTCGTCCCATCTCTTTTGCCACAATGAAAGAGCCCGGTTTAGTATTTCCCGTCTGATGTTTGAAACAGGTACAAGGAGGTCTGTAACGACCATTTCGACATCTTGAGCCGCTTGTCGAGCTGCCCTGTCCACTATCTCGTTTCCGTGAATTCCGGAGTGACCCGGAACCCACTTAAGCTGCAAAGAATGTTGCGTGTTTCTGTATGCTTCCATAATGTCGAAAAGGACCCGACTGTGGTCCAACCTTGTACCGGACTGCAGAGCCCGTATTACCGATTGACTGTCGGTGAAGATGATAATCGAACACGGTAGCTGGTAATTTGTTGACACGTACCGTATTGCCGCCTCAATAGCAATTGCCTCGGCTTGGAATACAGTCGATATGTCCGGAAGCTTGATTTTGTGGATAACTTTAGCGTCGTAATCGAGAAAAGCAGCACCAACCTTTCCGTCAATCTTGGAGCCGTCGGTATAGATTTCAACGTCCGAAGTTACGGTAATATTAATTTTGTATTGATATTTATTGTATTATATTAAATCTGGAACTTATTTAGATGTGATTTACGAACTATATTATTTATTCAATTTTAAAATATTATTGATACATCTTTATTTTAGTAAGAATTATAATATATTATATAATAAGTACTAAACTAATTAATTTTATTTTTTATTTTACAGTGTCGCTGCTTGAGAGCTACTCCTATTGGCGCGAAAAGACGTCATGGAGGAAGCAGATTTCGTTGATCACGTAATCAAAGTCATCCAATCACAAGTCGAAGATGGTGTGATGGAATTCGTTAATAATAATAATATTGTTATTATTATTATTGATAACAGTAATGATAGTCACAACACCAAATTAACATAGATATAAAGTGGGCCAATTTCACTGCATTCTTGAGTCGTGATTGGTATCCTGAAAAAGTCCTTTTCAGGATATTTCCAAGGTCCTCCACGGACCGTTAATCTTAGATTGATGTTTGTAGCCTTCTCAATGTCTTTATGTGCTTCCTTCACTTCTGAAATTTTTGTCCAAACATTGTTTGTTCTGTTCCAGAGTTATAATACTAGAATAGTCTCTTTTACTTCCACAAATGTTACTATATAACTTTCATGTACCTCGGTAGCTTTAGTGTTTACTTTCCTGTAGGTTATAGTATGTGGTGGCAGGTCTTATTTCACGGGAATTGATTAGTTTTAAAATTAATTTGTTAGAAATTTTAAAATTGATCAATATCAACTATGTAAATGTCCAAAGTTAGGCAGTGTGGCAACAGGCCATAGGCCTGAGCCGAGAACAATAAACAGATAAACAGATAGTAATGATAAAAATTAAGAATAGCAATATTCATAATAATAATAATAATAATAATGTAAGTATTTAAGTATATCATTTTTAATCTATATTTGAAATTTATAACAGAGGAAAGTTCATCTAGGACTTCGGTCGAGAACGCTGTCCGCTTCATGGGTCTGGGACTCCGAGGAAAAGTGTACGAAGATTATTTGATGACATATGATAACAGGCGGATAACAGTGATAACATGGCCTAGGTGTACGAGGATTATTGGAAGTTTCGGACCCCTTGGTCCGCTTCTTCCACTGATATCGGGGTTCTGGAGACTTGCTCGCGCTCGGGCGTCCGCTTCCTTTACTGGAAGGCCGATCCCATGGAACAAAACGCAATTTACGATTTGATTGCTCAACCTAGAAAATTCCGTTTATTTTAATACGTTTTCCAAGTATTTTGTCTACGGCCCATGAGAAGGATAAACATCACTTTTTCTGAATTCTTGCTAGAATATTACGATATCACTTAGTAATATACGTTGATTTAATTGAAATAAAGTTAATTTAATCTATATTAACTAAATTTTTTGGACAAATAAGTCTTTTAAAGTGCAAAAAACGACCTCCAGCGTTCATAGTTCTGAGTTGGTAAAGCCCACGGCGCTGGATTGTGAACTTTCTCAGGCCCTGTCCATCGCTTCCAGAGAGTCTCAAGTGAAGATTCATTTACAAGAGTCCCCATATGGAAACTACAGAGGCCAACGGGTGATGGGGAAATCGACGAGGAAGAGTTGGAACACATGAGACAGGTTTGCGAACAGCAAAGCCCGACAGAAAAATCTCATAGAGTATGTAGAATTTGGAACATAGACTCAGTGAGATCTCACAACTTTTTAGAGTTTCTCACTGAGTCTCTGTTCCAAATTCTACATACTCTATGAGATTTTTCTGTCGGGAGGAGGCTGAAGATGATCCAGCAACTGAAGGATATCGAATCCAGCGAGGGATACTGATAACTTTACTGTACGTTTCATACTTCCTAGAGTTAATTAGATTTAAGTTAAGCTATATCTGTCTGTTACAGTCCGCCGCAGATCTCACCAATCTCCTTAAACCGCTGATTATCATACTGTTACTGCTACTGTCATCGCACTGTTACATCATGAAAATATATAATATATGATATGAAATAAATAATATAATCTATGTTAATATCATACCGTTACATCATGCTTCATACTGTTAGATGATTTCATGGATAAAATAGGCGATCTGACAGGAGAAATAGTCTGAGGGGAACCCGGACCCAAACCTTATGGCTCGGGCTCTGTGCAACTTCGTAGCTTTCAGTTCGAGATGCCAAACATTAAAATGAATAACACTTAATTAATTTAACATTGAAATACTTAATGAAAATGATAATTACTGTTTATTATGATAGAGAGCTACCGCTTCACAAAGGAGACATCATCTACAGACGTCGTCGTCGATAAAAACTGGGACGAGGGCGAACACAATGCAATGAAGGGTATCTTCCGCACCAACTACATTGAGGTAGCATCAATGGCGTCTAAAATTAAATCATTGATTATTTAAATGACTTTCTCTTTGAAGACCATAATCTAATGACGGTACACAGGTAATAGGCAAGAACCGCGATGAAGGACAGGCTCGGGTCAAGTACAACTTTGCTAGACACAGTCCTATGGAACTCTCATTCATCAGAGGTAGTTAACTTAGCTACGATTTGAAATATTCACGCATATTAGTTAATTAAGAAATATGTACTGTAATATTTTTTAACAGGAGAGTTGGTAACTTTAAGTCGTCAAGCTTCTTGGTGCAGTCGTGTTCTTCCGTCTTTGCTGAAATGATCAATGTAATGTAAATGCTCCACTCTATCCTCTTTGATGCCGCTGTGTATCATGTCTCCTATTCGTCATGCAAGTCTTGATCAAAGGGTCCGAAACTCGAGGAAAGGTGTACGAAGATTATTTGATAACATATGATAACACGGAGATAACATGGAGATAACAGTTTGATAACAGTGATAACATGACCTAGGTGTACGAAGATTATTGGAAGTTTCGGTCCCCTTAGTCTTGATTGTTATTCTGTTTTCTCATTAATGACCACATACTGATTTTACTTGTAATCTCACTTTATAGGAGACTTGTTCTCTCTGCTATAGAAGAGACTTGTTCTCTGCTGTAGAAAAGATTTGTTCTCTGTGCTGCAGAAGAGACTTGTAAACTCTGTTGTAGAAAAGACATACAATCTGCTGTAGAAGAGACTTGTAAACTATTTTGTGGAAGAGACTTGTAATCTGTGTTATAGAAGAGACTAGCAGACTTTGTCGTAGAAAAGACTTGTTCTCTCTGCTGTAGAGGATACTCGCCCACGTAAAAATATGGTGCCTTTCGACCGTGCCGTTTTGATGACCTTGGACCGGCCTATGTAGTCTGGTTGGCGACCGCTAGATGGCGTAGCTTGCTAATCTCAATATTTCTTTCCACCATATTTTGCCAATGTTGCAATTTTATTTTTGCAACTTATTTTTTGAAATTAGTATTAAAAATTACCAGAACTACTTTCAACGTTTTTTTGCTAGGTCCGCCGACGTCTTTTGTAATACGGTGGGTTAGGTTAGGTTTGGTCAGGTTTGGTTAGACTTACGATTAATGAGGAAATGTTATCTTTATTCATAACAAGTCAAAGAAAATTGGGACAGAAAAAAATGACATGAATCAAAAAAACTTAAAATAAACTGAAATATCAGGGTACCCAAGTTTTGGAACTGGATACACAGATTACAAAGAACTCGAGCAAAAATATTGATAAGAAATACAAGTACACCGTATACTAACGCTAGATTTTGCCATTAAAAAAATTATGTTTTGTAAACGTGCATGTATGTTTTAGTATATCACAGTACTTAATACGCTAGTGTTAGTTATCACTTTAAAAAATCCAGTTAATTAAAAATCCAAAAAATCAAAGAGGAATAAAAAAATTAATGTTTGGGATTTTTCTGCTCGTACACCTTTTCGTTGACTTGCCAAGCCCTCGCACGGGATCAAGGGGTCTGAAACTTCCAATAATCTTCGTACACCTATGCCGTGTTCTCACTGTTATCAACCTGTTATCTCCATGTTATCTCCGTGTTATCAAATGTTATCTGATAATCTTCGTACACCTTTCCTCGGAGTTTCGGCTCCCTTGCACGGGACTTGGTGCAGTGAAGTTGTATTCGACTCTAGCGTTTCCTTCGTCGCGGTTCTTGTGTAATGCCTGCGTACCTTCATTAGATATAATCTTCTAAGAGAAAGCCTTTCTAGTAATTAATGATTTTAATATTTTATTTTAATTGGTGCTACCTCAACATAGTTAGTAGGGAAGATGCCCACCATCAGTGTTTCCACTTTTACAGGGAAATTCCCTGAAAAAGGGGGGAAAGGGGGTCTGAAAAGAGAACAAGCGATGAAGAGGGTAAAGGGGAAATCTAGATCCTGTATATTCTAGCACGGAGGGAGGGGGGAAAGATAAGGGAAGAGGGGAAAAAGGGAAAATCGAAAAGTGGAAACACCGCCCACCATATCCATGTTTTCGCATTCAGATGATCTCCTTTGTGAAACGGTAGCTCTCTGCCATAATAAATAGAAATTATCATTTTAGTTTAAGTATTTCAATGTTAAATTAATAAAGTGTTGTTAATTTTTATGTTTGGCACCTCGAATGAAAGCCACGAAGTTGTACTGAGCCCGAGCCATAGTTTGGGGTTCAGGGTTCCTCCCAACCTTTTTCTGCTGTTGGATTATCTTTCCATGAAATCATCATAGTTGGTTTAACGGGATCGGTGATTTCTGGGGCGGCCTGTAACAGATAGATATTACTTGAATTAAAACCTAATTAACTCTATATTAAGTACAAAACCGGTGTTTCCACTTTTGGATTTTCCCTTTTTCCCCTCTCCCCTCATCTTTCCCCTCCTCCCCCTCCCTCCGTGCTAGAATATACAGGATCTAGATTTCCCCTTTACCCTCTTCACTCCTTGTTCCCTTTTCAGACCCCCTTCCCCCCCCCTTTTTCAGGGAATTTCCCTGCAAAAGTGGAAACACTGTACAAAACGTACAGTAAGTTATCCGTATGCCTCCTGGATCCGGTATCCTCCAGCTCCTGTATAATCTTCCACCTGCTTTCCTGTTCGCAAACCTGTCTCATGTTTTCCGCCTGAACGTATTTCAAGTGTTCCTGGTCGATTTCCCGATCACCCCTTGGACTCTGGCAGTTTCCTAATAGGGACTCTTGTAATAAAATCGTCATGCAACGATCATATCTAGTTGCGAGCCCCATTTTACGTAGCGAACCCTTATCATAGCTAAACCCTTAGTCCACTTCGCTTTCTTAACTTCTTCTTAGATGATCTTATTATCTTTCCTCCTTATCGTAGGAAAGCCTCTCTTTTAGAATGTTCCAGCTCGTAGTCCCTTCAACATGTACATACCCTTGTAGCAGTAGTTTAGTTGGATTCATATTACCCGTTGACTGTGACAGTCCCCCAGGAGAAAATTAAGGATAGTTTCAAGACCCTGAAAGTATCCTGAAAAGGACATTTTCAGGACGCCAATCAGGATCCTGAGTGCAGTGAAACTGGCCCACTTCCAGGGTGCTCAGGATCCTGACATTGGAATGCCTGAATAATACATGTTCAGGGTACTTAACAGCGTCCTGAAAAAACGCTTTTCAGGATACTTAATGGTTGCCCTCAATAATCAAGATTCACAATTCTCAACACAACTTGTTTTCTCATCCACGATTGGACGTGGTTCAGGTTATTCAGGATCTGTTACGGATATCGTTCAGGATGTAGCCGACATCCTTAATTTTCCGCTGGGCCTCTGATTATAGTTCTGCAGTTTGCTACAAGCGGCGCCACTATTCATTGTCTGGAGCCTCGCACATGTTACTAACTATAGTTCTAGTCGCTTGTAGGGCTTATTCCAAATGCGCAACGCACTATAGCGGACGCTTATATTAAATCAGTTTATTAACATTTTAAACTTTTTTGGTATCAAAGTGTTTCTCAGATTTTTTGGCGATTTTTAGACATATTTTCAAGTAAATTAATTGAAAAAATTATTTCAACGAACGTCCGCAGTAGAGGGGGTGGTCTACAGAGGCCCTTTTTGGAATAAGGTCTATATCAACATGTTCATCTGCAATCGGAAAATTTGTCTTCAAATTGAAGATTTTTTGGGGGGATCTCTGAAGATTAGTTAGGGGATTTCTGAAGACGTTCCGAATTTTCCGAAAACTGAGAGCGATATCCAGGAAAAATGAAGGGTCACGTGAACGTGGTGAATGTTTAAGTAATATTTAAGTAATTAAGTAATTAATTAAGTAAAAAAGTATTTGAGGAATACACACCAAGATTTTAACCGACCTCAACTTGCGATATCTTTGGAACGTATCCACGTCGCCGAGGATCTCCTCCACCGAGGCCTCCACTACCCAAGTTAGGGCTGTGCGGATTCGAGTAGGTACTTACTCGGTAACCGAGTACCAGCCCAAGATCCGTTACTCAAGTACTTCGACATCGAGTACTCGTGGAACCGAGTACTTTTGAATTTTTGTGAACACTTTACGAAAAAGCGTTAAACTAGACGCAAAAACGTGGAATGAGTATCATGACTGATGTTCGTGAATCCCGCCTGGAGGAGGTACTCCGGCACTTGGGCGGATTTCCCGCACCCCGTATCTCCGGCTATACTCACGACTTGATTATTCTTTACGCGATTGACGATTTCTTCTCGATACTGGGCGATCGGCAGCTGCACTCGGCTTTCCCTCAGTTTGCGGATTTTCGCAAATTTTTCCGTCTGCTGGAAATCTAAGTAGAGCTGTATGATACTCCAGAACTCCAGGAGACGTTCCTTCGTTAGAAGTTCTCGTTTGTAAGCCTTTTCTTCGTCCCCTTCACAATCGAGCGGAGGCAGTCTGCTCATTAAGGTTTCCCAACTGGGTAGTCTTATCTTGAAATTAATCGAAAACGAACGATGAAAGTTTGAAGGGACGTCCAGCTCGTTGACGTTAGTATTAGGGGGTGTCCATGCGGCAGCCCCTTGCTTGACCTGCATCATTCGGTATTTAGGAAAAAATTCCAGAAATCTTCGTACAGCTGCGTCCCCTTCTTGACGACGTCAAGCTCGTACCTGAATTCGGCAAACGAGACGACTCTACTTGGCTCGGGAAATTCTTTTTCTGGTTTCGTTGTTGATTATGACTCTTGTTGTTTTCTGGATCTATCTTCATGGTAAGAGGATCTAGACTCTAGTGATTTTAATCTTATTTCCTTCTTGCGTTTCATTTGAGGAGACTCTCGACTTCCGAGAGCGGGATCTCTTCGAGTGTCTGGGATGGCGTTCCCTGGACCGCGATCTTTGCCTGGACTTTGGCATTTCAGACAATTAAAGCTTTCAACCAACTTAAATACCCTTTTCTCTAAATTCTATCATTAATTTTGAATTAAGTTTGATATCATTTTGGTTGACAGTGTGCGAAGCGTCTAAAGGACCCGTTTCCAGCGTGAAATGTGAAGTGCCCTCCGGCAATAGCGCCATCTAATGGCAGAGTCCAGAACTAAATTCAACGAAGTCTGTCTGCTCGTGAGCGTGAAATCTGAACTGCTGTCTGCTTGAAGTGCCCTCCGGCTATAGCGCCATCTAGTGGCACAATTCAGAACTAAATTCGAAGGACAATCCTTGTGAACACCTATTTTGTTATGACGTTTAATACAGTTGTATTTCATTTCGTAAAATTGTACAAATTCATTTTTCTAAGTAACTTATGGCTAAGTATACAACTAAATGAAAAGAAGAAATATTAAAATAAATATTTAAATGTATGAACATTTTATATAAATATTATCATTATTTTAATATTTGTTGAAGTTTTAAAAACAGTGATTAAATTAATTTAGTTAGTATAAACTATTACAGTGAACATTAAATACAATAACATCATATAATTTTATTACTATCTATATATGTAATTAATATTAGTAATATTTGCTGTATATTACAAAGAAATATTTTGTAAATGTATAACCAAAGACTGGGAACCGTGCGAAACGAAGATTTCGGCAGTTTCCACCATTAAAATATCCGTTGGAGTCTCTCATGGATCCTGGATCATCTTGAAAAGTTTCAGAGTATGTTATGGTTGCACAACGGAATTGAATTGCTTAGTGCCATAATCATTTTAGTAAATTTAACATATTTTGTTCTGGTTCGGCATTTTTAAATGTAAGTCTTGTATTGGTACATTTCGCTTTTGGGAAAAGTACAAATCGATTTTTTACAATTTACATTTTACAACAAATTTACTTTGTAAGCAGTACGCACTGTAGTAGTACCAAAGAACTATATTAACAACAGTGCGTGATAACAATACTTTCGTTTGGTTTTCACATGTTCCGAAACCGCAACATTTACGCCGGGGCCGGGACTGGTAGTCGCCGCGGTAGGGGCCGTGGGGGCCCCAGTAGGGGAAGGGGAAGGGGGAACGAGGAGGGAACTCCTCCCCACAATTTGGATGGTATGTACTAATTGTCGTAGTTAAGTCAAGAAACCGCGATATATGCCAGTAATTTTTTATTGTATCTTACAATGACAAGTGCGGTAGCAGCGATCATCGGCAGTGCTACCAGTGCCACCGGTGCTCGGGCTGGGAGCACAAGAGATTCGAGTGCCCGGAGAATACAGCAAACCTAGCGGCCTCCGGTGACGCAGGCCTCCAGGCGGTGCTCCAGCAGCTGATGGAGTTTACGCACCGGCACTGCGCCCAGGCCCCAGTCGCTGCTCCAGCCTTGATGGCCCCATCCGCCATGGCCCAGCAGAGGGGCCCCAGCAGAGGAGGTCCCAGCAGAGGGGGCCCCAGCCCAGCGTTGATTTTATCTCTTACTGGAGGAAATACAAAAAAATTGTTTTCTCAAACTCTTTTTGTATTATTTTTGATCAGTTCGTGAAGAGACAATGTAAAAGGTGAAGCGAAAAACTAGTTTCCCTTCATTTGACTTCGCTAGCTGGCTTGAGTTTTACATATAGCAAACGTAAGCAAAGTAAGTAGCGTAGTAAGTAGTAAAGTGAGTTGCAAACTTTTCAAGCAGGTTGTTACCAAAAAAAAGTTAAAGATGTGTGGTAGCGGTAGCCGCTTATACACTTAAACAATGATGACATAGATTTAAATTAAACTAGAAGAAGAATCAAATCTAAGTTAAACTAGAAAATGAATTAAGTTTAAATTAAACTAGAAGAAGAATCAAATCTAAGTTAAACTAGAAATAGAATTAAATTTCAATTAAACTAGAATAAGAATCAAATCTAAGTTAAACTAGAAAATGAATTAAATTTCAATTAAACTAGAAGAAGAATGAAATCCAAGTTAAACTAGACATAGAATTAAATTTAAATTAAACTAGAAATAGAATTAAATTTAAATTAAACTAGAAGAATAATTGAATCTAAGTTAAACTAGACATAGAATTAAATTTCAATTAAACTAGAAATAGAATTACATTTCAATTAAACTAGAAGAAGAGTTAAATTTCAATTAAACTAGAATAAGAATCAAAACTAAGTTAAACTAGAAATAGAATTAAACTTACATTAAACTAGAATAAGAATCAAATCTAAGTTCAACTAGAAGAAGAATTAAATCTAAATTAAACAAGAATAAGAATCAAACCTAAATTAAACTAGAAATAGAATTAAACTTACATTAAACTAGAATAAGAATCAAACCTAAATTAAACTAGAAGAAGAATTAAATCTAAATTAAACAAGAATAAGAATCAAACCTAAATTAAACTAGAAATAGAATTAAATTTCGAAAATAGGAGAGGAAATTTGACTCACGTGTAGCTGCTGAGCGAGTTGCTAAGCGAATGCCGAACTCTTTTCAGTTTAGAATCACAATTAATTACAATTTAAGTTAAGTTCAAAATCGATGTTTAAGTTTAAGTAAGTAATGTTTAAGTAAAAATTAATGTTTAAGTAACAATTAATGTTTAAGTAAAAAGTAATGTTTAAGTGCATTACAATTGAAGTTAAGGATCGCTTAAACGTTAAGTTTAGGCATTTACAAGGGGTCCGAAACTCCGTGGTCAAGTGTACGAAGATTATTTGATAACAAGTGATAACATGCGATAACACGTAGATAACAGGGAGATGATAGGCTGATAACAGTGATAACACGACCTACGTGTACGAAGATTATTTGTTAACAAGTGATAACATGCAATAACACGTAGATAACAGGGAGATGATAGGCTGATAACAGCGATAACACGACCTAGGTGTACGAAGATTATTGCAAGTTTCCGACCCCTTGGGCATTTACAATGAAGCGAACCTGCGGCTAACGGTTTGCAAAAATTCAAATTTTGTGTTTGTTTTTTTTTAAATCGATATTTAGTCGATTATATCATGAAATAATGTAATCGATTATATTTTAATTGAATTAAATTAATTTTATTCTAACCGGTAATTATTCTCCATTGAATTAATTGACTCATTGATTGTAATTACTAATGAATGAATAATTTGCCAAGGGGTCCGAAACTCCGAGGAAAAGTGTACGAAGATTATTTTGATAACACATGATAACATGGAGACAACATGGACATATATAATTTGCCAAGGGGTCCGAAAGTCCGAGGAAAAGTGTACGAAGATTATTTGATAACACATGATAACATGGAGACAACATGGACATATATAATTTGCCAAGGGGTCCGAAACTCCGAGGAAAAGCGTACGAAGATTATTTGATAACACAAGATAACATGGAGACTACATGGACATAACAGGTTGACAGTAGTGATAACATGACTCAGGTGTACGAAGATTATTAGAAGTTTCGGACCCCATTGTAATTTGCTAATATAGTAATTACTAATTAATATATAATTTGCTAATATAGTTTTATTTCAGTTAACATTCAGTGCTAAATAATATATTCTATATTATAAATATATATAATATAAATATATATTATATATATTTATAATATAATATATTATACATTTACTTTAAATAAATATTACAGTATAATATATATAACAGAATATAATATTATACAATTTAATATAATGTAATATATAGTATAATAATCTAATTATAATAATTAATTAATAATAATAATTATTAATAACTATAAAAAATATAACTATATAAACTATATAACTATAACTATATAAAATAAATAAAAATAATAACTAATAACTATATAAAAAATAATAACTATAATAATAATTAACATGATATATTATATATATAATACACACATATATATAATACTATAATATGTACAATATAATATAACATAATATAATAAAATATAGTATACAAATATAAATATATATAAAATCATGTGCTGCTAAAGTAACTAACAACGTTGTGTAAAGTCATAGTCGATGAAAAATATTTACAACATAAATCTAGTCACTTTAACACATTTAATTTACATTTAATTGTAACATTTAGCTTCGAGAAAAACACTATTAGTCAATTCAAGTCATAATTTTTGTTTAAAATCACTAAAATAGCGAATCTACTTGTACTGGTATTAGCATAGACTCTATGCCAAACGATAGTAGCGCCAAGGAGTTGGAGCGGTGATATAATTACAATATTATCAATATTGTAATTATATCACCTATATATTTAATCGTCACACTTCGTATATTTGACACTTTCAGAAGTTATTTAATGTTTGGTCAGCCATCTTTCAGTGTTTTTAATTGCTGAATTTATCGCGGGACTCTGGAAAGCCTTTTGCTGGAAAGCTTTGGGGCAGTTGGTGATGAACGACACTTTTAAGACATAATTTTTGTTGAATCTAAATAAAAACAATTAAAACAATAAATAATAACATAAATAGTAATAATTAATGAGTAATAAATAATAAATAGATCGAAATAATTGGCAAATAATCTTCAATTTGGGACTCTAGAAAAGTGAGTGGTTTGGAGGAGTGGGTGATAAACAATACATTTAAGACATAATTTTTGTTGAATCTAAATAAAAACAATAAAAACAATAAATAATAAGATAAATATTAATAAGTCATGAGTACTAAATAATAAATAGATCGAAATAATTGGAAAATAATCTTCAATTTGGGACTCTGAAAAAGTGAGTGGTTTGGAGGAGTGGGCGATAAACAATACATTTAAGACATAATTTTTGTTTAATCTAGATAAAAACAATAAATAATAACATAAATAGTAATAAGTATTACTTATTTCGTAAATAGACCGAAATAATTGGCAAATAATCTTCAATTTGGAACTCTAGTCGTTAAGATCAGTTTAAATATTTTTCAGTACTAGGTGCACTTCAAAACTTTGGCATTGGCTTGTTGATGACTGGGATCTTGAACAGTGCTTCCACTTTGCAGGGAAATTCCCTTAAAAAGGGAAAACTGGGTCTCGAAAAGGAAAAATAACATAGAGGTTTATGCTTGATACTATAGATGGAGGAAAAAGGATACTTGATATCTATAAAGGAAGGGGAAAAAAGGGAAAACCCTGTCCTCTTTAAGGGAAAACGGAAAACTGAAAGTGGAAGCACTGATCTTGAATAATATTCAGTTTTCTACCTTTTTTTTTACTGAATAAAAGCAGTTACAATGTTTCAAAGCAATTACTGGATATGTTGGATTACTTTTCAACCTAACAATGTAGCTAAAATAGTTATTTATAAGTAATATTTTCTCAGTTCACCTGTAACAATGGCTAATAATTTTTATCCTAATGTGAATTACTTAATATATTTTATAGTAAATTTTTAAAAATTTAATTGTCAATTTTATTTCTTAAATCAAATCAAATTAAAGTAAATACTTCAAAATTAAATTATTTTTGTAATATTTCAAGTACGTTTCATCTTTTCGGCCCACTTGTTCGCGAGACGCCATCCCGTCAACAACTGGTCCTTGGTACGTGAGAAAAAATTTCAAAATTATTTGTAAACATTAATTATGATATAATTTGTAAACTAATAACATATTTATTAATAATACATAATAATAATAATATTATTAACAATCAGTACTGGGTAATTGGCAAATAATGGTTACCAATTACAGTTACAATTACCCGATGTTTACATCAGTTACAATGTTCCTTCCGGACAGCACAAAAACTCTTAAAATTTCATATCATAGCATATGGAGTAATTTACCTAAATATACATAATATAAATTTATAAATATAAACAAATAGTATTTGGGTTTTTCAGATCATGTCGTACTCGATCGGGGAAATAGGGAACTATTCATTGGGCCTCGCGGATTGGGCGCCACTAGCGCCATCTAGCGGTGACTAACGGAACAATTTACGGAACTATGTACTTATTATACACGTGAACTGTTAAGTTAATTAATTAATTATTATAAAATTATTATAATAATAACATTATTATAATATGTTATTATTATATTATTCTTGATATAATAATAGCCACTATAATATGTAGTATATACATCTATATTATTATATAGTAAATCTATAATAATATAGTATTATTATTATAATTAATTATAGTTCTAAGATAATAGAAAGTAATTCACGTTCTTCCTGCTGAGAGAAGTAAACAAGAAAATGTTCGTTTTTGCAAACTCTTTTTGTATTATTTTTTGTCAGTTGGTGAAGAGACAATCTCAAAGGTGAATCTAAAAACTAATACCTTCATTTGACTAACTACCGCTAGCTGGCTTGGGTTTTACTAATAGCAAACGTAAGTAAAGTTAGTAGCGTAGTAAGTAGTAAAGTGAGTTGGAAACTTTTCAAGCAGGTTGCGGTCCGGCTGTGGCGGATGCTGGTCCGGCGGATGCTGTTGCTGGTCCGGCGAATGCTGTTGCTGGTCCGGCGGATGCTGTTGCTGGTCCGGCGGATGCTGGTCTCTCATCATCATTTCTTCCCCTCATATCATTCCTTCAGTGTGAAGTTTATCTGTTTTGAAACAGTGGTCAAAACAACTTCAGCGTTGCCAATTGTTTGAATAAAGCGCGCTTTACCTTCATTAAAATTAACAGAATTTATTGTATAGCTAAGGTATAAGATTTCAATTACTGATTTTTTATCATTTCTAAATGAATTTATGTATTTTTCTACAGCCTGCCCGAATTATTTATTGATTCTTAAAACACGAAAATATGAAATATGATGGATGCACGACACTCCAAGTAAAAATTTACTTAGACTGTAAACTACAGTGTGGCACTCTAGTATTTTGCAACATAGTGCACTATAGTTTTACTCTAGCGCAATACTAGAGTTTTCAACTATGGTGTGACACTGTAGACTGGTAGTCTAGTATTTTGCAACTTGGTCCTTAGTTTTACTATAGTGCACTTTAGCAAATTTTTGCTCTGGACATGAACTTGACATATAAGGGGGGAATGTCTGTAGTTGGATGCCCGCACCATAGTCCTTTTACCAAGTATTTCGTGTTCTTTTTCAGCCATTAATACTTGAAACTATAGGGATCCAGACAGAGCAACAAAACTGGGTGCATGAAAAACCTACATTTTACTCGGATAAAAGTCTTCTGTTTAACTGGCAACATGGCAGTGATGGGTAATTCCAAGTATTCCTTCGTATTACATTTGGCAGGCATTGGTCCGTCTTACTGCAGCCGTCTCCGCTTAGGCTGAGAGCACCTGTAAGTCAATTTCGAGTCATTAGTAATGTATAATGCATTCGCTTTTATAAATAGCTAAGTTGACGTTCAGAACATATTATATCCTACTTTATACCGCTTTTGATTCCTTACGCAAAATGCATAAAACTACAATAAATGTCCATTTTTAGATTCTATAGTTTCTTTGATAAACTTCCCGCGTGATACAACCGTAAAATCGAGCACTTTGCTGATTTCGGGTAAGTATTACACGGTCGTTCACTCGATAAGCTACTGCGCAAATTAACAATACAGTTTTATTTACGTGTTCGGCTCAGAGGGAAGGTTTTCGGCAGGAATTCTGCGGAGTAACTCGATCAATTCTGTGTGAGATTTCTCGACGGCATAATCAAGTGGAGTGCGTCCAGAGTCATCTCTGCAGTTGATTTCAGCGCCACGTTCGATGAGTAATTTTGCAACTTCTGGGTGACCTGATAATAAGGCACGATGAAGAGGAGTCGATCCATTTTTGTCTTTGCAGTTGATTTCAGCGCCACGTTCGATGAGTAATTTTGCAACTTCTGGGTGATCTTCTGATGCGGCGAAATGAAGAGGAGTCCTTCCATTTTCGTCTTTGCAGTTGATTTCAGCGCCACGTTCGATGAGTAATTTTGCAACTTCTGGGTGATCTGATGATGCGGCATGATGAAGAGGAGTCCATCCGTCATTCTCTTTCTCGTTTGGATTAGCTCCGGCTTTTAGCAGATCTTCCACTATTGGTGTGTGCCCTGACCCCGCAGCCTTATGTAAAGCAGTACGCTTATAAGAGTCGTCCGGGTCTTTTTCATCCAGACTCAGCCCTAGCTGAATCCAGGTGCGAACGAAACTTATGTCTCCCTCGCTGGCAGCTTTGAAAAACTTCTTCTTCTTTTCCGTTTCCGTTAGATGAGAAATACCTAAATCGAGCCACATTAAAAGACCACGTTCATCACGTAATATAACAATAGTGTCTTAATATTCACTATACATATGTACTATCTTTTTAATTGGACAATGCTTGAGTACGTAATTGAAAGGTCTGATAAATGAAGACGTCTTACCTAAAAGCGTCCGAAAGGTTTCCTTAAAAAAAAAATAAGAAAAAGAGTTAGTGAATCCTACAAAATTCCGATTAAAAAACGTCTTACAGATTTCATTTTCAACGATATGTTAGGAAAAAGTATCAGTAAGATTAAGTTTACTTGAAAGTTAGATTCATTGAGGTGTTAAGGTTCTTCACCTCGGAAGAAAAGTTTGATGGATCCAGGACTGCTGTCAAGTAGGTAAGCTTCATTTTATCCAAAGGTAAACAGCAAGAGAGGGAAATCGAGACATCCAGTAGTCATGAAATGCCTCTCTAGTCCCGCCATACTCTGACCTGACTTTATCGGAAAGCTGGCTCCATTCGGAATCCTAAAAGAGACACAGTTGTTTGTACTTTTCCATGTACATATTGTTTTAAAAGTACCGTGTTCCTGATGATCCTAATCAGGTCGCAGAGTGATTTGGGATTATATGACTGGGATTTTATATCGAGCAAAACTTCAGGAGACAGCGATTTCTTGGTCCAATCAGCACAGGCAGTAGGCAGCAATTTCATCGCCAGCCAGTCCAGGAAATAGGATTAGGTTCAGATGGAGTCTTCGTGCAGGTGGCGGGCGACGAACAAATAATCCCATGTGCACCCTCGTCAATTTTCACTTTGAGGTCCATAAGGAACTTATCGCTCCTATCCTCGAATGCGCCACTTACTGCTTTGATGAAGTCCAGCGTCTTTAGTTTGTCCCAGAACAGAGGGTGACGAAGAACCTCGGCGATTGTAGGCCTATCTTTCGGTTCACGTGCGGTTGTCCAAATGACCAGGGATTCAGCGGTTGGCACGTCTTTTATTTTGTAAAGGTTTACCAAGTCTCCATTTTTGATGTTAGTCAAGTTTTCCAGGTGTTTACCACAGAGATGCTCACCCTTGCTGAAAACAAAGAACACGACCAACCCAAAGGAATACATGTCGGTACGCTTAGAGAAGCGTGGTCGCTGTTTTCCGTCTCGTTCTTTACTGTCACCTCCAGATGAAAACAACTCTGGGGCCTTGTATGCTTCTGTCCCTTGATTCGTCCATGTTTGGCTTGTCTGGTCCTGAGGTAGTTCTTTAGATATACCAAAATCGCATATCTTGGCTATCCACTCGCTACCTCGCATGGTGACAAGTATATTGCTCGGCTTCAGATCTCGGTGAATAATGTTTCGGTCGTGGATATGCGCAAGCCCTTTTGCTGCTCCATATAGAATCTTTTCCAGATCCTTGCTTTGCTAAATTAGGAACAAAACGGCCTTAGTAGACTTTCATTTCAAAACTAAAGAGCAAAATTGACAGAAACGATGAGAGGAGGAGAAAATTTACAAAGTATGCTATGAAAGATATGCTTATCTTTCCGTCACAAAATTTCGTTTACAATCAAGACTGACACACTCCCACGTAAAAATATGGTGCGTTTAGACCGTGCCGTTTTGATGATTTGAAATGGTGCGCAAAGTTTAGGTTTTGAGCGCTAGATGGTGTTGCTTGTTCACCTTAATCGAATGGGGAGATAGCATGATTTTTTTATTTTTGAAAACCGTACGAAATAAAAGAACGGCACCACAAGAGATATAAGAAAGGGCACCGTACGAAATACGGCAAATAAAAGAAACGGCTAGAAATATAACGATACGTTACAGAGAAAATTCTACGTCCTACTGGCCATCTACCGGTCAAGAAAAGAACTATTTCGTGCAATACAGCAAGCGTTCGGAAGATAAAAGAATTTTTTACGTCTATTATGTCAGAAATTCATAATTTTTTAAAAACTACGATTGTTCTGATGCTTTAATTTCGCCCACCAAGCCCAAATAGCTGCAAAAGCAAAGAAATAAAAACGGCACCATTACAGTGCCCTTTTACAGTGTTCGGCACGGTGCGAGCCACTACCGCTCGGGCCGATTTTTACGCGGGTAAAACAGCTGGAAAGGACGTACAAACCTTTTCCTTGATATATCTCTCGAGGTCAGTATCGCACAGCTCCATGACAATGTAGCTAGAAAGGGAAGCATTAACTGAGACATGAGAAATATAAAAGTATAGCATAGTAATACCAGAAGTGTTCATCCTTGTCGCTGCAAAAATATCTGACAACGTTTTCGTGATTGTCAACGTTAGGTAGGGTACTTAGTTCAGTCAGAACTAAATTTTCTGAAGTCAGCAGAACTCTCTTCACCGCCACTTGCCTGCTTCCTTCGTATGTCCCTCTGTAAACATGGGCATGTCGAGTTACCGCAATCGGTGAATTCGAATCGTAAGCAAATTTCCTCTGCGTAGCAGCCGTCATATAAAAAAAATCCGCAGTTCCAAACTAAGCCGAACATGGATCAAGTAACCAGTTTATAACACAGGTTTAAACGATGAGAGAAGGAATATCTTACCATATATGGCAAGCCTTTAGAGCCACCAGTTGAGTTAGTGCCAAACCAGAATAAAGGGTGCAAATTCTGGAGCAATTCTATGACCTTTGCGTGGCCGTTCTGCGACGCTAGCTGTAGAGCATTGCAGTTATTCTTTGTTTTAGCATGGCGGTCTGCACCACGGTCCAAAAGCAATTTGACGACGTTTGTGTGGCCGTTCTGCGATGCAAAGTGCAGAGGAGTCCAATTGACCTCTTCTTGGCAGTTAATGTCTGCACAACGTTCTAAAAGCAATTTGACGACCTCTCCGTGGCCGTTCTTCGATGCAAGGTGCAGAGCACTGTAGTTGTTCTTTGTTATAGCATCGCGGTCTGCGCCACGGTCCAAAAGCAATTTGACGACCTCTGCGTGGCCGTTCTGCGATGCAAGATGAAGAGGAGTCCCATTGTCCTTTTCTTGGCAGTTAATGTCTGCACCACGGTCCAAAAGCAATTTGACGACCTCTGCGTGGCCGTCCTGCGATGAGATATGCAAAGGAGTCCGATTGTCCTTTCCCTTGTAGATATTGTCTGCACCACGGTCCAAAAGCAATTTGACAACCTCTGCGTGGCCGTTCTGCGATGCAAGGTGCAAAGCATTGATGTTAATCTTTGTTTTAGCATCGCGGTCTGCACGATGGCTCAGAAGCAATTTGACGACCTCTGCGTGGCCGTTCTGCGATGCGATATGCAGTGGAGTCCCATCGTCCTTTGTTTTGCAGTTAACGTCTGCACCACGGTCCAAAAGCAATTTGACGACCTCTGCGTGGCCCTTGTTCGATGCGATATACAGAGGAGTCCAATATTCAGAAGTTGTACAGTTTATATTGACGCCTTTTTTTATTCGCGCTGCTGTATTGGTATAGTCGCCATCCTTTACACCAGAGAGAAAGTCTTCTTCAAATCTGCTGCGCCGAACTGAAGATGACCAGTAATACTCGTGCGTATTCAGGACTGCAGTCAAGTAGGTAAGCTCCAGTTTATCCCAGAGGTAAACAGCAAGAGAGGGAAATCGAGACATCCAGTAGTCATGAAATGCCTCTCTAGTCCCGCCATACTCTGACCAGACTTTATCGGAAAGTTGGCTCCAGTTGGTATCCTAAAAGAGACGCAATTGTTTTTACTTTTCCATTTACATGTTGTTTTACAAGTACCTTTTTTCTGATGATCCTAATCAGGTCACAGAATGATTTTTTAGAATGATTTCTCCGGGATTTTATGTCTTCCAACACTTGAAGAGACAGAGATTTCGTCCAAACGTCAGAAGACAGCGATTCCCCCGTCCAATCAGCACAGGCAGTAGGATTAGGTTCAGATAGAGCCTTCGTGCAGGTGGCGGGCGACGAACAAATAATGTCATGCGCATCCTCGTCAATTATCTCTTTAAGGTCCTTAAGGGGCTCATAGGACCTATCCTCGAATGCCGCACTTACTGCTTTGATGAAGTCCAGCGTCTTTAGTTTTTTCCAGAACAAAGGGTGACGAAGAACCTCGGCGATTTCAGGCCTATCTCTCGGATCAGGTGCGGTTGTCCAAAGGACCAGGGATTCAGCGGTTGGCACGTCTCTTAATTTGTGGAGATTTACCAACTTTCCTATTTTGATGTTCGTCAAGTTTTCCGGGTAATCACCACAGAGATGCTCCCCCTTACTGAAAACAAAGAACACGACCAACCCAAAGGAATACATGTCGGTACGCCGAGAGAAGCGTGATCTCTTTTTTCCGTCTCGTTCGTTACTGTCACCTCCAGATGAAAACAACTCTGGGGCCTTGTATGCTTCTGTCCCTTGATTCGTCCATGTGTGGCTTGACTGGCCCAGAGGTAGTTCTTTAGACATACCGAAATCGCATATCTTGGCTATCCACTCGCTACCTTTCTTGGTGACAAGTATGTTGCTTGGCTTCAAATTTCCGTGAATAATGTTTCGGTCGTGGATATGCGCAAGCCCTTTTGCTGCTCCATATAGAATCTTTTGCAGATCTTTGCTTTGCTAAATTAGGAACAAAACGGCCTTAGTAGACTCTCAGTTCAAAACTAAAACAGCAAAATTCACAGAACTGATGAGAGAAGGACAAAATTGACAAAGTATGCTATGAAAGATCTGCTTATGTTTCCGTCAGATGATTTCCTTTACAATCAAGACTGACAAACTACCCACGTAAAAGTATGGTGCCTTTGGACCGTGCCGTTTTGATGATCTTGAAATGGTCCACAAAGTCTAGGTTTCGAGCGCTAAATGGTGTGCTTGTTCACCCTAATAAAATGGGGAGATCGCTTAATTATTTTTTTGAAAACCCTACGAAATATAAGAAAGGTTACCGTACGAGATATAAGGAACGGCACCGTACGAAATGCGGCAAATAAAAGAAACGGCTAGAAATATAAGGAATCCGTTACAAAGAACATTCTACATTCCTAGTGTCATCTACCGGTCAAAAAAGGACTATTTTGTGTAATACAGCATGCGTTCATAAAACAAAGGAATGAATTCTGAATTTTTCACGTCTTTTATGTCAGAAATTCATCATTTTTTAAAAACTAATTGTTCTGATACTTCAAATTCGCCCACCAAGACCGAATACCTGCAAAAGCAAAGAACGGCACCATTACCTTGTCCTCGTACAGTGTTTGGCACGGTCTAAGGCACCATCACTCGGGTCGAGTTTTACGTGGGTAAAACAGCTGGGAAGGATGTACAAACCTCATTGTCATCCTTGATATGTCTCTCAAGATCAGTATCGCACAGCTCCATGACAATGTAGCTAGAAAGGGAAGCATTAACTGAGACATGAGAAATGCAAAAGTACAGCATAGTAATACCAGAAGTGTTCATCCTTGTCGCTGTAAAAAAAATTCGACGACGTTTTTGTGACTGTCAACGTTAAGTAAGGTACTTAGTTCATCCAGAACTAACTTTTCTGAAGACAGCAGAACTCTCTTTACCGCCACGGGCCTCTTCCCTTCGTATGTCCCTCTGTAAACCTGGGCATGTGGAGTTTCCGCAATTCGCGAATTCGAATCGTAAGTAAATTTCCCCGGCGTAACAGCCGTCATTTTACAAAAATCCGCTGTGCCAAACTACACTTAATACGGGTCACGTAGCCAGTTTATAATACAGGTTTAAATGATACGAGAAAGATTTTCTTATCACATATGGCAAGCCGTTGGAGCGATAAGTTTTTTATTACGGCGCGTGGAAACTCGCTCCAAGTTGTCGGTTGTACTTCAGTGGCCTTGAACAACGCCATCTAGATCGTACTAAATCCTTCAATAATGTCCATATTGCATTACAAAACACCAATGAAATGGATCTGTTTTCGATAGTATAATTTCTCTAATGCTTTCACGTCACATTGCCCAGGAATCCATATATAAAAAAACGCTTTTCCATGGCGTCTATAGCGTGCGCCGTGAGCCAAATTTTTTCACTGCCCGCACGACGAAACTCGCTTCGAGTTTCGTGCACAGTTTCAGTACTATCCAGTTTTGACACTCTCTATCTCTTCCACTGTAAAGTTTTGAACGCGGTTGTCCATCAGCACCCTGTTAAAATAGGGCTCAGAACTTTTTGCTGATGGGCCTCTGAAATTAAGAGCAAAATCTTTCGAAATTCATAATAAATCATATTAATACCGGATATTCGCGAAATCTGGCACATGAACATCAGAAAGCACGTGGAAATAAGGAAGTATGTTTTACACCACGTTGTATTATGTTTCGTCCTAACTCTAAAGGAGATACACATAACATATATGCATGTCCCATATTTAATACAGTCATTCTAAAATCTCTGACGGATCTGATGACTTAGTCTAATGTATCATTGTACAACAATTGAAGTACTATCGATCTTTATAATATTCAGATTTTCCACTCTTAATTCGGTATAATTTATAAGGTTCGAAAGTTTGGCTGTGAAGGATAGCACACCTAACATGGAAGACCTTTTCAGCGCAGTCATTTTCCATTGCAGACTTATATTAAAGACGTATGCTTTGTGTCAGCAACGAGATCCTAATTATTATTCGATTTTTAGTAGTTCATTATATACGAAGCGTAGTATTATTATGGGAAAGGGCAAGCACTAACCGTTAATAATGAATGATGTATCATCATTCGAAAATTATACCCACTTGTGGTATTCAGATATGCAATATATTTCTACAGCATTTCCTAAATAAATATTACTGTTTATTAGTATATATGAATGTTGTATTTTTGTAGCAGGACCATAGATGAACCCCCAGCGACGGAAAATGTCAACACAGCGTTGTCCAACAGGTAAAAGAAAAATATTGAAACGCTGCTTGAGATTCGTTAACAATATGTTTTGATTAATGCAGTGACAGATGGACTCTGGTTTACTGGACGCGGCCTAAAGAGTACCCATGCTGAAGGCCCGCTTTATCCTTGACAAAGAAATGCTGCAGGACCCTACGAAGATCGAGCATGTTCAGTACGGTGACCACAGGTCGAAGCAGCCCCCAGATGGATCGCAAATCTGCCAAGCCAGGGTGCTACTAACGAGCCAGGTGAGTTGATTCTAACTCTTGTTGTACTAGCATACAAATTCTAACATTCTCTCACTACGCGCAGGTTGCTGAAAACTTGGGGAAAAAACGCCGAAGAGATTTGCCACTCGTACAAGATTGAGCTAAAAGGAGATGTCCAGAATGTAAGAACTGCCGCTCTTTCAAGCTTTCAAATGTTACTGTTGAACTACTTACGAACTACTATATTATTGGGTTCACGATTCAGTACATGTCGTTATAGGGGAACTGAGATCCCGGCTTGCGGGGAGGATCCTTTGCCGTCGATTTCTCAACTACCAACCACATCTCACAGGCATACGGATTTTGAATCACTCCGAAAGGTCGTTTCTGATGCAATGTTAGCCTTCATAGGGCCTAAGTTTGACGAATACTCCAAACGGTTGTCCAAATTTGAGTAACAAATGGACAACATGGCTCCCGGTATTAGCACATCCCATTTCCTGCATTAAAATAATGTTTTCTAAAATTACATCCTCCTCGAGATCTTGCTCTTGTGAAGAGAAGCTCTGAAGCAGCAGATGCGTCATGGGACCATGGCAGCAAGGATTTGAAGAGAATAAAGGTATTTGTTTTACATAATTAGTCCAGGCCGATATTTTGTTAATGGTAATTATAACGCAGGAAAAACTTCAGGCCATTCTCAAGAAGGAGTCAATTTATCGGCCCTCGAGTTGTCAGCAGGAAGCAGTCCAGGAAAGTTAATCACGAGAGTCCTCAGGTCTGTGTTTTCAACGTCTGTTCTCGCGACCTCAAGCGTCAAAGGAACTTGTAGTGGCGGGCCCCCACTACCGAAAGACAAGATGGCGATAATTCGCGGTACACTATTATGAATATAATTGCATACAACCGATACTTTTTAATTCCTAAACCTTCTTTTCTGCAGAATATTTCCATTTCAAAGCGGGGTTGACCGACGTCCAGTTCAACAGTAGAGTTGCGGGTAGGCTGAAAGGTTTCTGCACAAAGGTGAATATTTTTGTGTACTTAGGTACTTACCGTAATACCTTTCTCGCTTCTGTTAAAAAATTTAACGGTAGAATTCCAAATACAAAATACCAACGAGCAGGGAAACGCGAAAGCTGCTGAGCTGCAAGAGGAACCCTGCTCCAGCTCCGCTCCAGCCTTGATCAAAAACTAATTTTTAAATCAACTTCGACTGGCTCTTCAAGAAAAGTGAATTAACATGTACTAATTTAACTGTACACTAATTCAGAACCCAGTTCAAACGTTGTAAAAATCTGGATTTCAACTAGTTTTATAACCAACAAAAAACTAGGAAAAAAACCAGGTTGGTAACCGGGCCAAAAGGTTCCAATTGTACCCCGTTTTAAGCTAGTTTTGAACCAGGTTGAAATCGCTGGTTAAACTAGTTAAATGTAGATATAAACCGGATAAAATCTAGGAATATACCGGGTAACACCTAGTTACCAGCCGGTTTAGAACTAGAAAATATCTAGATTTCATCGAACTAAAAACTAGAAAAAAACTAGGTTGGCAACCCGGCCAAAAGGTTCCAATTGTACTCAGTTTTAAGCTAGTTTTGAACCAAGTTGAAATCGCTGGTTAACTTGTTTTTTGACGACTTTCTAACTGGTTTTTAACTAGCCTGAAACCCGGTTTTCATGTGGATACATTTTCGTACGGGGGAAGCAAGTACCATTACCAACAAAATGTTCAAAGATTTGCTCAAGAATTGTAGCGAGAACGAGAAAAGCTCGAGTTTAGATTGATTTATTTATTTATTTATTTATTTATTTATTTATTTATTTATTTATTTATTTATTTATTTATTTATTTATTTATTTATTTATTTATTTATTTATTTATTTATTTATTTATTTATTTATTTATTTATTTATTTATTTATTTATTTATTTATTTATTTCACTGAGGGCAGTCAGGCTCGCGCCCATGGCCCCTCTAGGTGCAGTGCCGTCTATGTAGTGTGTGTAGTCTATGTCGGCTCGAGTGTAGATGTAACGAATATAAAGTTGACAAAAGACCTTGCACACTTTGATGAGGTCGAAAGAAGTGTTGCGTGTTATGTTGCAGGCTACGTTTTGCGACGCACTCTCCTGTGAGCATCATTGCGAACCATGTAAAAGTGCATTAACAGGGTCGACCACAGAATTAGAATTCAACGACCAATTGTACAGTCATGTTCATTAAAAAAGGGTACAGCACGGGAAAGTCTACGCTACTTTTGCTCTGTTTTTTTTACGAGATTTTTTTGGATATTATTTGATGATGTATGTATATTTAGTCAAAATATAGTTTGTTTTGTCAATAATTATGTACATTAATTGTAGAATAACTTAATAAATAGCGAAAAACGATTTCGAACTTCACCTGTGCTGTACCCTTTCTTATTGAACATGATTGTACAGCTTTTTCAAGGCATACGAAAATCAAGAGAAGCAGTTGGTCAATTTGTCTGTGGGGATATAAGTCACATGATGTTCGAAACTTTGTATCCTAAATGCCCGTATTGAAACAAATAGACAAAAGGAAATTTTATGAGAAAATGTAAAGAGTACCATGAGTAATAAAACTGAATGTCAAACGATATTCAAATTCAAAAATATGAAAGAAAATAAAATTCATAAAAATTAAATGATTTTAAAATAGAGAAAAGAAAAATTTGTGAGAAAAATATAAAAAGAGAATAACAAATAATAAAACTGAATTAAATAAAAATTCAAATGCAAAATTCAACAGAGGATTTGAAAAATTCCATAAAACCGGATTCCATTACAAATTCCTGTATAGATTACGAGAAAAATCCAAGGGGTCTGAAAGTCCAAGGACAAGTGTACGAAGATGATCTGATAACATGTGATAACACGGAGATAACACAGAGTTAAAGGGTTGATAACAGTGATAATATGACGTAAGTGTACGAAGATTATCTGATAACATGTGATAACACGGAGATAACACAGAGTTAAAGGGTTGATAACAGTGATAATATGACGTAAGTGTACGAAGATTATCTGATAACATGTGATAACACGGAGATAACACAGAGTTAAAGGGTTGATAACGGTGATAACATGACGTATTGTACCAAGATTATCTGATAACAAGTGATAACACGGAGATAACGCAGAGTTACCAGGTTGATAACAGTGATAATATGACATAAGTGTACGAAGATTATCTGATAACATATGATACCACGGAGATAACACAGAGTTAACGGGTTGATAACAGTGATAATATGACATAAGTGTACGAAGATTATCTGATAACATATGATACCACGGAGATAACACAGAGTTAACGGGTTGATAACAGTGATAACATGACGTAGGTGTACGAAGATTATTGCATGTTTCGGACCCCTTGGAAAAATCTAATTGTAAATGTATTATTAACTATGTATTGAATGTTTGATAGGTACAAACTACTGGAACTACTTAGCAGTTCCATTATCTGGAATGGCTGGATTTCGGATGTCCGGAATATCCTTCTGGTTTCCTGAATTCTGTGCTGGACGTCAGAGCGAAGATTAATAGTCTTGCGAACAGAAAACATGTACTGGTTCACTGCAGGTTTGTTCTACTACTACTACTACTGCTACTACTACTACTACTATTTGATGTTACTTAAGGCTACTAATTGCTACTGGTACTGACACTATTACTACTGCTATTACTACTACTACTACTGCTATTTAATGCTACTTAATGCTACTTAAGGCTACTTAAGGCTACTTAATGCTACTGGTACTGGCACCGGTACTACTACTACTGCTATATACTGCTGAAACAACTACAACTACTACAATCAATACTACTAATAGTACTACAGCTACTGTTACTACTACTGCTGCTACTGCTGCTGCTACTACTATCACTACTCACTACTACTCCTACTACTAACGGTTATTTACTACTTGGTGCTGGAGTGGGTCGTACTGGAACATTCATATCCGTCGATATGCAAACTCAGCAAGCCTGCGTGTCTCCAGTGATTGATATCTTCGGAACGGTTCTCAAACTGCGGTCATTTAGACCCATGATGATTCAGAACGACGCATGCCATTTACTTTAACTCTGTTATACATTGTTATTATTATTATTATTACCATGTCATTGTGTGTTATGTGGTATTTCTTTTCCTGCATCAGGTTCGACCCATTGTCCCATCATTCTGAAAATCTTCCGTGGTGGGGAATAGGGCAAGCCTACAGAAAGACGGGACAACGTGAATTCATTATTATTATTCTGTTGCAGAGTTTGTTCGGTGTGACCCATTGTCCCGTCATTCTGAAAATCTTCCGTGGTGGGGAATATGGCAAGCACTTAGAATGACGGGACAATGTGAGTTCATTATTTTGGTATCTGGTACCTGGTAACACACTTCGATAAAGCTGCAAAAAAGGAAGACCCGCTCTGAGAGAAGGTCTAGTTTGCGTTCTTTTTTAAGCCCAGATTGAATTTCAACAAATTTAGTAATACAGATTCTGCTGAATGTTCATCTCATCGGAAAACTGCCGTTCTTAAGTAGCTCCTTTTAATTTAAGGTGCGAAAACTATTCAGAAACCCGGGTGTTCAGAATAATTGTCCTTATTAATTTAGTTCACAAGTTTGCCGCTAGATGGCGGAAGTGCTCTTTTCTCTCAGTTTTCCAACGTTATCTCCAATTTGGATATCCTCCCAGACCACTATGATCCACAACCTTGTGCAAGGATATGGTGCCTTAGCTACCGTATTCTATGCTGAGGATTGCTTAAAAGTCTCCATATGCTGTACTGAGGGGGTTGCTGGATATCCTCCATAGTGGTCACGTAGGATATGGTACAGTCATGTTTTAAAAAGGGTACAAGCATGGGAAGGGCTTACCGCCGATTTTATTTCGCTTGAGCCATTGCATAGTTGCCGGGCTCCGCTTTCAGCCGTTTGAAAGGATGTAATCCAGCGCATCATTCTTTTGTCCCTGGTCAGTGGGGCAACAGAATGAGGGCAATGGGGGGATGGCCATCCCTCCAAAAGTTTTGAGGGAGGATGTTTAAAATTGCTCTAATAAAGGTTTTTTCCCCCGAATTTTTTTCCAGAAGCATTTTCTTCCCAGTATTTGGATAGTATCTTCTACTTTCACGAAAAACTGAACGACAGAGGCATAGCTAATACGGCTATATTCCCAGTCCTACCACCTTGGATTATACGAACACTGCTTTCTTCTGGCCCTCTATATACCACTACTGTGCCAAAGTAGAAAAAACAGTACAGTCATGTTCATTAAAAAAAGGGTACAGCACTGAAAGGTTCTACGCCACTTTTCCTTTGTTTTTACGAGGACCTTGGAGTATTATTTGATGAAGCATGTATATTTAGTCAAAAATATAGTTTGTTTTATCACTAATTATATACATTAATTGTGGAATAACCTAATAAATAGCGAAAAACGACTTTGAACTTCATCCATGCTGTACCCTTTTTTATTGAACATGACTGTACAGTAGTTTGCTAAGTGACCAGTGTACTAAAACGTTATCCAGGCGAAAGAATGTTCGGTAGTTCAGCTGGATTCTGAAGTAGTGTACAAGACAACATAATCGCTTAATGTGGGAGGCCATTAAGTGACTTGGTTCATTTTTTTTAAATCAAGGGAAAACCTTCTGATGGGAGTTCTAGTCATACGAGACTTCGACCTAACTTTGGTGAAAAACTAGCTGTGTATGTAGAGAACAGAGGACCAGCCTTAACGAGGCGCTTTAGATTAAAACCACTTTGAGATTTGCTAGAGAATAATATTGTATTTGTTGGTGCTTCGGTGAGACACCTTCAGCGATTGACTGACTGAACAGAACTTTTCTCTATCTCTCTCTAATGACAAATGACGACCTAGTGCGCTTATGTAGTGGAGGCCAAAGGGTAATTAAGCTGATGATTAAAAATGACTATGAGAAAATTTATTCTGTGACTAAAGTTTTCGACGGAAACTGTTGAATAAATAATCTAAGAAAACTGAAACGTTGATTTCGCTGGAACAAGCTGACTAATAATTTAAAGAACAGGTTGTTCACGAACACCGGGTACCTGTTTATCGAACCAGAATGGCGCTTCCCGTCCATACTTATGTTTCGTTGAAACAGTTTACCCATATTTGTTTGACTGGTAGTGAAGTCCCAGAATTTTACCCTCATCATTGCTGTACCCTTTAAAACTAGGCTTTGTCCTGGATATACGTTGTATGTGTTTGCTTTATAAGTGGAAAAGGATGAGCAATTTGCATGGCTTGACATAAAATTTACCCAGAATTTTCAAAAATTTCATAGGACGTTGTCGGCTTCAGGCCCTCAGACCCCCCGAACCCTCCTCGTGCTTTTGGATTTTCGTTCTTAGGATTACCGTCCAGATCCTAAGCTACTACCACATTGGTTTTCTCTGTTTTTTTAGCGTCTCGGCTTTCTTCTAATATTATCACGTAAAGGTTCTCTTGCGACCTTTGTGTTTTACGATATGCGTTACAGTCAAATCCCTTATCTTAACAAGAAATAAACTATTTCATTTGGAACTTTTAACCTGTACTGGAATAAACCAATATAAAAACTGTTATGAGCCAAATATAAAAGTAAATCACACGTAGCTTGAAATATATGTACGAACTTGATGACAGCGATGTTTTTGCGTTTTCATGTAGTACTTCAGATTCCTATTTCACCGTGCGTAACAAACTTCTTGCCCAAAAACGATAGCCATACATCAAACAAACATTCGTAAGGAAAGTCTTTCTCTCTGCCAAGAAATACATTTCTTTCCCAAGCACTTCCCAATACCTTCCAAATACTTCCCAATACTTTCCAAACCTTCCCAGATCTTCCCAAGCACTTCCCAATACCTTCCAAGTACTTCCCAATACTTCCCAGCACTTCCCAAACCTTCCCAGACCTTCCCAAGCACTTCCCAATACCTCCCAAGTACTTCCCAATACTTCCCAGCACTTCCCAAACCTTCCCAAGCACTTCCCAATACCTCCCAAATACTTCCCAATACTTCCCAGCACTTCCCAAACCTTCCCAGACCTTCCCAAGCCCTTCCCAATACCTCCCAAATACTTCCCAATACTTCCCAGCACTTCCCAAACCTTCCCAGACCTTCCCAAGCACTTCCCAATACCTCCTAAATACTTCCCTATACTTCCCAGCACTTCCCAAACCTTCCCAGACCTTCCCAAGCACTTCCCAATACCTTCCAAATACTTCCCAGACCTTCCCAAGCACTTCTCAATACCTTCCAAATACTTCCCAATACTTCCCAGCACTTCCCAATACTTTCCAAATGCTTCCCAGCACTTCTCAGTACTTCCCAGACCTTCCCAAGCACTTCCCATACCTTCCAAATACTTCCCAGCACTTCCCAGACCTTCCAAATACTTCCCAAACACTTCCCATATGCACTGCAAAGAAATGTATTTCTTTGCAGTACGGTTTCCTTGAGTGAGTACTCTACGGATCTTTGAATTTTCCTGTGTTATACAACAGCTCTAGCTTCTACTCAAGGGGTCCGAAACTTCTAATAATCTTAGTACACCCAGGCCATGTGATCTGCCTGTTAACTCCATGTTATCTCCGTGTTATCTTATGTTATCAAATAATCTTCGTACACTTTTCCTCGGAGTTTCAGACCTCTTGCTTCTACTCCCTTAGGTCTAACATGCTACTCTGCCACCCAGCCGTGGCAAGATGAACGTGTTGGGCCACTACCTCTTGTTATCAGTTTCGTTATAGAAAACTAAAAACCATCTTTATTATTGATTTGCAAATTAACTTCACTCACTTAACTCCATAATTAGACGGGGATATGCTCTTAAAAACATTTGAAGTTTCAAGTTAACTGTTGCATCGTAATGAAAATGTTTGGCTTCATGAAAGTGTTTCACAATGTTATTGTAACTTGTAAATTTTTGTGTTCTGTATTTTATCTCATATCTTATATTAGGGTTGTCAGTGAATTTCTTAAAAATGCGAATTTCTGAACGAAATTTATTTTTACAAGTTAAGTATGTTTTCAGTATGTCCTGTGAATTTTTTCGGAATTTTCCTGTCGATAGTTTGGGTACAGGAACTCTCAAGGGGTCCGAAACTTGCAAGAACCTTCGTATGTTATCATTGTTATCAAACTGTTATCTCCATGCTATCTCCGTGTTATCATATGTTATCAAATAATCTTCGTAACTTTTCCTCGGAGTTTCGGACCCCTTGAAAACTCTTCAAAACCATTTTGATAACTTTGTGTACTGCAGAGAAAACATACGAAGGACGAAATCGATGAACAATAATAATTATATTTATTTTACTACTACTAAACTATCAATTGTGAATATAAATAAGTAATCACTAATTACGAATAGTCTAACAGTAGAAGAAAAACAACTTAACAACTGAAATCCATTAATTTCTTCATAAAACAGTCCAATCTTTGCAAACGTCGCACTGGGCTAACGGGGCTATCCGCCGGACTGTAATCCGAAGAGCAATGGCGGAATCAGCTGTTGCCAGCGCGCGAAATTCAATAATTGCTGCAAGAATTTAGTTTTTCAAAATGCACAGGATTTTGGCAAAACGGATAGATTTGAGACACATACCAAAAAATAGCTAATTTTTTGCTCTATCCGAAAACCTGCGGGCCAACTAGGATTTTTTGACTCCTTCAGGGTGAAAACTTCGATTGAATAGACGAGAATTTAGAAAAATGAAAATTTTTTCGAATTATTGCAATTTTTACCCTACAGGAGTCAAAAAATCCTAGTTTACACTAGGATTCTCTATCCGATCCAGTGATAGATAACGCGACTAAATAGCATTTGCTAGAGAGCTATACTAAGACAGATCTTGCAGAAGAGTTACGAACACATCCCATGGAGTACTGAAAATGTCAGCACTATGGAACTAGTGCACTGAAGTGTTACCAATGTTCAGTTAGATGAACTAGAGTCACATTCATACTACTATAGTACAATCTGTACGGGTATGTATGTAGAGAAAACTAGTGTAACGTAATAAACGTAATAGATAGATTCGGATAGAGATATCCTAGTGTTATTCGGATAGATGGAATTCGGATACAGCAAAAAAATAGCTATTTTTTGGTATGTGTCTCAAATCCATCATGTTCAGTTAGATGAACCAGAGGCGCATTCATACTACTATAGTACAATCTGTACGGGTATGTATATAGAGAAAACTAGTGTAACGTAATAAACGTAATAGATAGATTCGGATAGAGATATCCTAGTGTTATTCGGATAGATAGAATTCGGATGCAGCAAAAAAATTAGCTATTTTTTGGTATGTGTCTCAAATCCATCCGTTTTACCAAAATCCTGTGAATTGCTTTCAAAGTTTCGCCATAAGAATGTAATGGGAAAACTTCGGTAAAAGTTTGGGAGCCATTTTAAAATACTTGTCCTCCTTCAAAAGCACTAAGAATTTAACCAGCCATACTCAGATCTCTTTACTGCAAAATGAACAAATTTGCATATTTTTATCTTCATTACTTCTCGAGAAAACCCTTGCGGACACGACATCTGTCGGCTTACAATGGAAAGAGATAATTTTGTCAGTCAAAATTCTGCTACATGGTACTGACATCCGTACTATTATTATTATTATTTTTATTATGTATTACTTTATTAATAAATTGTGAATTGTAATCTACTATTATTATTATTTTTATTATTTTTTATTATAGATTACTTTATTAATAAGTTGTTAATTGTAATCTACTATTATTATTATTTTTATTATATATTACTTTATTAATAAATTATTAATTATAATTTATTTTTATTTTTATTATTATTATTATTATTTTTTATTACTTTATTAATAAATTTAGATTTAGTTTAAATTTATTATGCTGTATTACATGTTAAAATGCTACAAAGCGATGATTAGTATTAATAAAAATGTATGCCGTTAATAGTAGTGCTGTTATAGCAAATCTGTCGAATAGGTGGACAGCATTCTGTTCACCCCTATCTCCTTCGTTCAGTGTCCACACTTTCAACAGATTGAAAATATTTTCCTAAATTTGTGTCACATATTTCATCCTTTTTTTACTATTATTAACTATCTTAACAATAAATCTGTCGAATAGGTGGACAACATTCTGTTCACCCCTATCCCTTCATTCAGTGTCCACACTTTCAACAGATTGAAAATATTATCCTATGTTTTTATCTAATATTTCATCCCTTTTTTACTATTATTAACTATCTTTACAACAAATCTGTCGAATAAGTGGACAGCACTATATTATCCCCTATCCCCTTCATTCAGTGTCCACACTCAGTTTGAACAGACTTATTATTAGTACCACTAATACATATTCAAGAACGTCACATTGTCACCAATGTTACCACTGTGTAGGGAAATTCCCTGGAAAAGGGGAAAATGGGATCTGAAAAGGGGAAAATAAGAGATGAGAGAAAAGGGAAAATCCAGAACTTCAGCTTCATATTCTGGCACGGAGGGAAAAAAGGGGAAATCCAGATATACAGCTTCATATTCTGGCATGGAGGGAAAAAAGGGGAGATCTAGAAATATAGCATCATATTCTGGCACGGAGGGAAAAAAAGGGAAGACCGGACAAAGGAAGATCCAGAAATACAGCTTCATATTTTGGGACGGAGGGGAAAAAGGGTAAAATGAGAGATGATAGGGAAACAGGGAAGATCTAGAAATACAGCTTCATATTCTGGCACGGAGGGGGAAAAGGGGAAAATGAGAGAAGATAGGGAAACAGGGAAGATTAAGAAATATAGCATCATAATCTGGCACGGAGGGAAAAAAGGGAAGACGGGACAAAGGAAGATCTAGAAATACAGTTTCATATTCTGGCACGGAGGGGAAAAAGGGGGAAATGAGAGAAGATAGGGAAACAGGGAAGATCTAGAAATACAGCGTCATATTCTGGCACGGAGGGGAAGAGGGAAAAATTCAAATCAAGATATACAGCTACATATTCTGGCACAGAGAGAAAAAGGGGGAAAATAAGGGAAGAGAGGGGAAAAGGGGAAACTGAACGTCACGTGCATTATTATTATTATTTTCAAAATTCCATATTTTTTCGCAATAATTTCGTCATTTTTCATTTTTTCTCTCAAATTTCAATTTCCGCCATTTTTTTTGAAAAACTGAGAAAAAATTTGTCAATATTCAAATTAAGATAATTATTTTAAATAAAATTTAAATTAAAATTTTAGAATTAATAATTAACTAAAAATTAAATTAATTTTAATTAATTAATTAATTAAAATAATTAATTTTAATTAATTTTATCAAATATTATTAATTATTATTAATTTCAATTTCCGTCATTTATTTAAAAACTGAGAAAAAATTTGTCAGTATTCAAATTAAGATAATTATTCTAAATAAAAATTAAATTTAAATTTTACAATTAATAATGAATTAAGAATTAAATTAATTTAAAGTAGAATTAAATAATCATTTCAAGAATCTTGCATATAATCAAGGGGTCAGAAACTCCGAGGTCAAGTGTACAAAGATTATTTGATAACATGTGATAACATGCGATAACACGTCGATAACAGGGAGATAATAGGCTGATAACAGTGATAACACGACCTAGGTGTACGAAGATTATTGGAAGTATCGGACCCCTTGCATATAATAATTTATTCTAATAAAATTATTATTAATTATTATTAATTTTTATTAATAATTATAATAATTATAATACTAATAATTATTTAGACAAATCTTGAATTAAAATACTTTCAAATATTATTATTATTATTAATTTCAATTTTCGCCATTTTTTTAAAAACTGAGAAAATATTTGTCAATATTCAAATTAAGATAATTATTCTAAATAAAATATTTAAAGTATAATTTATTAATATATATTAAATTATTAATAATTATTATATAATAATAATTTATTCTAATAAAATCAACAATTAACTTAAAATAGCGAATTATTTTTAATAATCTTGAATTAAAAATATTATAAAATAATTTGTCAATATTCAAATTAAGATAATTATTCTAAATAAAATATTTAAATTATAATTTATATAATATATATTAAATTATTAATAATTATTATATAATAATAATTTATTATAATAAAATCAACAATTAATTTAGAATAGCGAATTATTTTTAATAATCTTGAATTAAAATATTATCAAATGATTTGTCAAATTCAAATTCAAATTCAAATTCAGATAATTATTTTAAATTAAAATTTAAATTTGAACTTTACAATTAATAATGAATTAGAAATTTAATTAATTTTAATTAATTAATTAATTAAAATAATTAATTTGTAAAATCTTTAAATTATAATTTATATAATATATATTAAATTATTAATGATTACTATAAAAAAATAATTTATTCTAATAAAATCAACCCAAGGGGTCCGAAACTCCGAGGAGAAGTGTACGAAGATTATTTGATAGCATGTGATAACACGGAGATAACAGGTTGATAACAGTGATAACAAGGCCCAGGGTGTACGAAGATTATTGGAAGTTTCGGACCCCTTGAATCAACCATTAACTTAAAATAGCGAATTATTTTTAAAAATCTTGAATTAAAATATTATAAAATAATTTGTCAATATTTAAATTAAGATAATTATTTTTCAATAAAATCATTTAATAATTATTTCAAGTATAGTGTATATAATAATTCTTTAGGCGGCCCAGTCTGCAAGGGGTCGAAAACTCCGAGGAAAAGTGTACGAAGATTATTTGATAACATATGATAACACGAAGATAACATGGAGATAGCAGGTTGATAACAGTGATAACACGACCTAGGTGTACGAAGATCATTTGATAACATATGATAACACGGAGATAACATGGAGATAGCAGGTTGATAACAGTGATAACACGACCTAGGTGTACGAAGATTATAGGAAGTTTCAGACCCCTTGCCAGTCTCCCAACAAGGACAGCATCCTTTTAAACAGGGGAACTACAAGAAGCTTTGCTAGGCAAAACATTAATCTAAATTATTAATAAAAATTCATTATATTATTATATTATTATTATATTATTATTATATTATTATTAATTATTATTCTATTATTAAACATTAATCTTAATCAGTGAAAAAACACCGGGGAAGCCTAATCCAAGGCTCACTTTTTACCAAGGGCTCCGAAACTCCGAGGTCAAGCGTACGAAGATTATTTGATAACATGTGATAACATACGATAACACGTAGATAACAGGGAGACAATAGGCTGATAACAGTGATAACACGACTTGGGTGTACGAAGATTATTGGAAGTTTCGGACCCCTTGGCCTAACATTACATTATCCTTCTGTGATACACACTATGTTCATAGGCCAGGACTTATTCCAGTATAATTAATTCACCATTCAGGGATAGATCACACTGCCTAGACATGGCTACTCCGAAGTTATACCAGTATAGTAGACTCCAAGGGGTCCGAAACTTCCAATAATCTTCGTACACCTAGGTCGTGTTATCACTGTTATCAGCCTGTTGTCTCCCTGTTATCTACGTGTTATCGCATGTTATCAAGTAATTTTCGTACACATAGGTCGTGTTATCACTGTTAACAGCCTATTGTCTCCCTGTTATCTACGTGTTATCGCATGTTATCAAATAATCTTCGTAGGCTTCATCTCAAAGTTTCGGACCCCTTGGTTAAGTGTTACAACTTGCTGATTGCTTTAGTTTCCCCGTTTAGAGTATGTGGGCCAATTTCAGTGCATTCAGGATCCTGATTGGCGTCCTGAAAATGTCCTTTTCAGGATATTTTCAGGATCCTGAAACTATCCTTAATTGTCTTCTGGGTATATACCCTAGTTAACCTTTCAAATCATGTCATCCACCCATCCACTTGACCTTTTCATTTTCAGGGTATTTTCAGGGTCCTGTAAGTATCCTTAATTGTCTTCTAGGTAAATACCCTAGTTAACCTTTCATATCATGTCATCCACCCATCCACTTGACCTTTTTTACTGAAATGTCATCGCAGATAAACTGGTTAACATACACTTTTCCTGGTCCTTTTCAGGATATTTTCAGGACGCCAATCAGGATCCTGAATACAGTGAAATTGGCCCACTTCCAGGGAGTTCAGGATCCTGACATTGGAATGCCTAAGTAATACATGTTCAGGATCCTTAACAGCGTCCTGAAAAAACGATTTTCAGGATACTTCATGGTGCCCTCGATAATCAAGATTCACAAGTCTCAACACAATTTTTTTACTCATTAACGATCGGACGTGGTTCAGGATATTCAGGATCTATTACGGATATCGCTCAGGATGTAGCCGACATCCTTAATTTTCCTCTGAGTATACATTAACCGAAAACTGCTCAGCTAATATTTATATAATTTCATTAATAATATGTTAATTATAAACGTCGTATGCTGATTCGTAGTTTATTTGAAACATCTGAATCATAATAATATTATATTAAAATTGCTATAAATTAAGTGTTTTGTTTGCCGCTAGATGGCACTGCTTATTGCGAAGTTTACTCGACCTTAAGTTCTTGAATAAAAGTCAATCTTGGTTTTGCACTACAAGTTAAAAGTCCTGTTTAAGTATATTTACTACAAATATTATATAATATTATTATAAATATCGTTTGGATATTTCAAATAGTTTTACGTATATAGTTACAGAATAATAGGAAAAATAATTAAATTTACTATTACCAAATTAAATATTTCAGTATTATTTTATTGTTGTATTCATGACAAGGACATGTAGATTAAGGGGTCCGAAACTCCGAGAAAAGGCGTACGAAGATTATTTGATAACATATGATAACACGGAGATAACATGGAGATATCGGGTTGATAACAGTGACAACATGACCAAGGTGTACAAAGATTACTGGAAATTTCAGACCCCTTGAACTTACGGGGAAAAGTGTGCGAAAATTATTTGATAACATATGATAACACGGAGATAACATAGAGATAACGAGTTGATAACAATGATAACATGGCCTAGGTGTATGAAGATACGTGGAAGTTTCGGACCCCTTAAGGTAAATGCACAACAATGTAATACAAACATTTACAATACACTACTGAACTGCTGCTAGGTTTCCCAACTGTTGGAAAATAGACTTCAGCTATACCAAAAATGAAACAAACCACTGAATATTTATATTTCACCAAAACCTATAGAAACTTTCATCAAGAGGTTCTTTGTTTGATTGTAGAATTCAGTTAAGGGAGATATCGCTGCTGCAGTAGCATGCCATTGAAGATCGTGCAGTTGTAATAATTGCCAGATATCGTTCCTTGCTCAAGATAGGCGTACACAGTTTCTCCAGCATCAAGATCAACTGTGGCAGAAGTGGCCATAGTAGTATAAAAACTTGATGAGTCTGAATATGTGGTGTACAGGATCGCCGATCCTCTCTTCAAGCGCACTAATGCATTATTACTACTACTGTCCTTCAAACCAAAGAACTGGAAGTGGTAGATTCCTGCAACGGGTGCCGTGAAGATTCCGGAAATATTAACAGCCCCACCCACATTAACGTGAACTCCGTTGAACGGTATTACTGAATTACCAGTGCTATAACTTGAAGTGCGATACAGGCTGAAATATACCGGAGCTGATTTCACATCGACAGTCTCTATAACCTTCTGGAAACCTTCATTGAATGCGAAAAGATCAAAACAGAAAAAATATAATGAAACTTAGCAAAACTGGGTCCGGGGATATGGCATTGTGAAGCTACCTTTCTCGTTTGGCAGTTTGTTGAAATCGCAGAAAACAGACTTGAGTTTCCCTTGGTCTTTGATGGAGAATATCGCAGACAAAACGTGGCCGCTTTTCCACAAGTCTTCACAGGATGAAGCTTCTTTTGTCAGTAAAGGTCTTCCCAGAACATTCCAGTCTTCCCAGTCGATGCACTCCACTTGATGCTGCATAATTTCGTCCGAAATTGAGTTTCGTGACTGGAAGTGCCGCCATATCAGTGATGTACCCTTAAGTTTAGAAACAAAGCAAACTTATTACGCAGTGTGACTCGAAGAAGAATTGAAGTGGAGAGAACCTTGGTCGGTTAGTTGTTCCGGAGCTCCGGAATCGCAGTTACATTTGGTTGAAGGATCAACGCAGTTGTTTTCAATGCCGCACTGGCAAATGTGTGAATTGTTACTGGCGCTCAGCGAACCGGACCAGTAGTACTGGGCCGATCCGTTCCTGTCGTTCCACCAAGCGTAAGCTTTGCAGTTGAAATGCAGCGGGGCAGTCAAGCAGTCGTACTTGGTGGATCAAGTGCGGGACGTTGTCAATTTTGTATCATACAGAGGTTATTGGATGAACTTACTCGAATGTGCTGTCTGCAAGAGGTGGAGAGATCGATCAGAGCTTCTATCTGTCTTGTAGTGGCCTTGTATTTGATGGACCGGGAATAGCAGCCGGACTGGAACATTTAGAAACCTTGATGGCATCTTCGCTGTCGTGAAAAACTTCTGTGCTTCCTATTCATACATAAAACCATCTCGCTATTTATTCCGGAACAAAACCTGAAGTTGAAACAGGAATAAAAAGTGTTTGAGAAACCTGTGGTCATGTTGCAGAAGACTTGAATGGGATCGTCCCCTGTTCCATGGCCGTCAGGATCGATGTAAAAGGTTCCTGACTGAGTGAAAGGATTGGCTGCCTTGATGTCTTCACATGTTCGAGGATCTTTGTGATAAAATTCTTAAATACTGTTCAGGTTTTCATACGGAATGAAGAACTTTACTTCGAGTGAAACTTTGCGATGAAAGCAGTTTGATTTCTTTACGAACAGTTTCCAGCGAATCTTGGACTTGGTTCTCTTCTATCCGCTTTTCTTCCTGTTGGGCTGTAAGGTTAAGAACTCTCTGCTCCAGAAAATGAATTTTTTGGTTCTGCTCTTCGATTTTGGCCGTCAAGGATCTCTCCAGTTCCTTCATGCGAGAATTCTGCAGATTCACATTAAATCTTAGAACTGAAATAAGTCCGAGTAGAAAATTTCTTCTGCACTTACCAGGAATCCGTAGATAAGGTCCGAACACTCTTGCCCTGCTCAGCTGAACTGAAAGGCGCATTATGTATAATAAGGAACTGAATTAGAACCAAACAGCGAAGTAACATCTTCTCCTCTCTCTTCTCGTTGAAGGACAACTGCAACCAACGAATTGATGTTCCCAGTGAGAAAGCTGCTCTGAAGTGATGAATCAATGATTTACTGTACTGTTCTTTTTCGGTCTTAGCTTTTTCGGATGGCCGACTGACGCTTATCAAGATAACCCTGTTCATTTCAAGTTGATCTTGCGTGAAGGTCAACAGTATCGTATCAAGTATTCGCTTGGATTGGTTTACATAGCAAACAAGTGCATGAAAAAAGGTGGATATATATATATGGTTAACTCTTACTTATTACTACTATTACTATTATTATTACTATTATTACTACTATTTTTACTATTACTATTATTATTATTATAACTAAATATTAGCAAACAATTACTTGTTCATTATTATTATAGCTATTCTACTACAAATCTTATGCTTGTGTTCATTTCTCCGCACATAGCAGTATCGTGGTAAACCACGTAGTTTATGGAAAAATCACTCCATTTCAAAGATAAACTTCCAAGTTCATAAACGCAGTACAGTACTTTAGAGTAACGTATACTTGCATATAGAGGCTTCACCTGTTAGGTTATGTGTAACCTGCCATCTCAATTTACAATAAACGCCTGACACTCTCCATTTGAGGAATTTCTGCGACTTATACTTTGTTCACACTGGTTTACCTCCGAAGATAACTTTCAGGGGTAACCTATCCTTTCAGTACAAATATTATCCCGGATCCAGGACCTCACCCCGGCAAAAGATGGGATAAATCCTTACGTGTGAACAAGGCGTTAAGTAAACTACCCAACAAGAAACGTATTCTCTATTGTTTCTATCGCTCTAAACGAGGTTCCTATAGTCCCATCCTTAAAGTATACTTAAAATATACAGATATATACGTATATGCTACTTAGTGTGGTTTCCCGGATAACGAATATCCGAAAACTATCCGGATTATCCGGATATTCGAATATCCTGGAAACTCACTAATGCTACTGGACCAGCAACATTTGTCTTGATAGATTAATTTGAATCCGTTTTTGGAACAGTTGTTTTGAAGACTGTCTCAGTTATCGGCACTCGAACTCTCAAACTGCGTACGTGTGACCTTCTGTTCTTAACGAAACCAGGAAAAGTTTACATCAGACTATCTACTTCTGGTTCAATTTCACAAGAAAGGTCATATTGATGGAGTTCTAGCAGTCTAAACAGTAAAGACTTGGGAAATCAGCCATTTTCCATCAACTTCTATTCGTACACCAGCGCCACTAAGAATTCAGACCGTTGTGAAGACAACAGAAAGCAAATGGCCGATCTCAGGGCTGTGGAACTTAACACAGAGATCAAAAATTGAAACACTTATTTATATGAAAGAACTGGAGAAGTTTCTAATAGCTAAACTAAAATGGAATCCATTTTTTCGGTGGAGAAAGTCTACGGACTTACAGCAGAACTTCCAAAGGAAGGAACCAGAACAGAAGACAGGACAGAAGTTTCTAATAGCCAAACTAAAATGGAATCCATTTTTTCGGTGGAGAAAGTCTACGGACTTGCAGCAGAACTTCCAAAGGAAGGAACCAGAACAGAAGACAGAACAGAAGTTTCTAATAGTCAAACTACAATAAAATCCATTTTTTTCCAGTGAAGAAAGTCTACGGACTTACAGCAGAACTTCCAAAGGAAAGAACCAGAACATACGAAATCCAAGTTTTCCTGAACAGTTCACAGTAATCAAACCAAACTGTTGACTTCTCGAAACTTCGGTTTAAGTATTTTCACACTTCCATCTTTACCAGAATCCCATTAGAGCTGGATCTGATTCGTACACTGTCGCGGACAAGGTACTTTCACGGATTCTAAATCCGTGAAAGTTTTCTTCAAGGATTCCAATCCGTGAAAAAAAAAACCCGTGTGATAGCTTAAAAAACACGGCGTTTTGCTGATCCTTGAAAAAAAAATTTTCAAGGTTTGAGAATACAGAACGGTGAAAGGGCTTTTTTCTCTACGGTACTTTCACGGATCTGTAATCTCAAACCTTGAAAAAAATTTTCAAGGATCAGCAAAACCCCGTGTTTTTAATCCGTGAAAAAACCCCGTGTGATAGCTTAAAAAGCACGGGGTTTTGCTGATCCTTGAAAAAAAATTTTTCAAGGTTTGAGAGTACAGATTGGTGAAAGGGCTTTTTTTCTCTACGGTACTTTCACGGATCTGTAATCTCAAACCTTGAAAATTTTTTTCAAGGATCAGCAAAACCCCGTGTTTTTAAGCTATCTCACGGGGTTTTTTTCACGGATTGGAATCCTTGACGAAAACTTTCACGGATTCCAAATCCGTGAAAGTGCCTTGTCCGCAAGAGTGTAGTGGTTTCTCAGGCACAGGCAGTTTCGCTACTGCGTCCTGGAATCGTCTACAAGCGGTGTTCCCACTTTTGCAGGGAAATTCCCTTAAAAAAGGGGGGAAATGAGGTCTGAAAAGGGAAGAAGAAGAAGAGTGGGCAGAGGAGAAATCTAGACCCTGTATATTCCTGCACGGAGGGGAAAAAAGGGGAGAGATAAGGGAAGAGGGGGAAAATGGAAAACTGAAAAGTGGGAACACCGTCTACAAGCTACACTAGCGCCATCTTGGGACGATGAAAAGAACTATTTCTAATTTCCAGTAAATTTGTATTCTTTAATTGTATTATTTATTCTATTCGTTTGTTCATGATTCAGAACTATTGTATGACATGTTATCTTACTATTATTAGCAAGGGGTCCGAAACTTCCGATAATCTTCGTATACCTATGTCATGTTATCACAGTTATCAACCTATTATCCCCATGTTATCTCCGTGTTATCATAAATTATCAAATAATCTTCGTAGACTTTGCAACGGAGTTTCGGACCCCTTAATTATTACTTCCTTCAGTAATGCTGTATCATGTATCATGGGGTCCGAAACTTGCAGTAATCTTCGTACACCTGGATCGTGTTATCACTGTTATCAGGCTGTTATCTCCATGTTATATCCGTGTTATCTTATGTTATCTGATAATCTTCGTACACCTTTCCTTAGAGTTTCGGACCCCTTGGACTGTATCTGGATTTTGTATATCAATTACAGGGGGTCTAAAACTCCGAGGAAAAGTGTACGAAGATTATCTGATAACATATGATTACACGGAGATAACATGGAAATAACAGGTGGATAACAGTGATAACAGTGATAACATGACCTAAGTGTACGAAGATTATTGCAAGTTTCGGACCCCTTGGTACAGGGGGTCTGAGACTCCGGGAACAAGTGTACGAAGATCATGTGATAACATGCGATAACACGTAGATAACATGGAAATAACAGGTGGATAACAGTGATAACACGACGTAGGTGTACGGAGATTATTTGAAGTTTCGGACCCCCTTGCATCAACCTAAAGATTTTAATACAATAAACTAAAAAATTAGCCGAAAAAAAGTTCGCATATATATATATATATTAAATAATAATGAATAAATAAATATATAACATAACATAATAATATATATAATAAATGCATAAATAAATATAATATATATAAATAATAAAAATATATATAATAAAATATTTATGTCTATAAAAAATAAAACATAAGGAATTAAATGTATTTATATAATATTATATTATTTAGTTTATTCTATCAATTTTAAGTACATTTTTATTTAAGATTATTAATTACTGTATTTATAATTATTATTCATTATTAATATTAATACTAATATTAATATTTTTTTAATTAGTCAAAGGGGTCCGAAACTTGCAATAATCTTCGTACACCTGGGTCACGTTATCACCGTTATCAACCTGTTATCTATCTGTTATCTCCGTGTTATCGTATGTTATCAAATAATCTTCGTATACTATTCCTCGGAGTTTCGGACCCCTTGAATTAGTCAGCCTACTCGATTAAACACACATATATTACGCACATATCAAGGGGTCCGAAACTCCGAGGAAAAGTATACGAAGATTATTTGATAACATACGATAACACGGAGATAACAGATAGATAACAGTGATAACATGAACCTAGGTGTACGAAGATTATTGCAAGTTTCGGACTCTTTGGTACGAGCCAAGGGGTCCGAAACTCCGAGGAAAAGTGTACGAAAATTATTAGATAACATATGATAACACCGATATTACATGGAGATAATGGGTTGATATCACTGATAACATGACCCAGGTGTAGGAAGATTATTGCAAGTTTCGGACCCCCTGGCATATATTATATTTATATATATTCAATTAAAATTACAATTCATAGCAAATTAATCCTCATTAATAAAAAAATCACAGGAAAAAGGAAAAAATCCTTGTTATCTACCTGTTATCTCCGTGTTATCTACATGTTATCATATGTTATCAAATAACCTTCGTGCACTTTCCTTCAGAGTTTCGGACCCCTTAGCTCGTACCAAGGAGTTCGAAACTTGCAATAATCTTCGTACACCTAAGGTCATGTTATCACTGTTATCTCCGTGTTATCTCCGTGTTATCTACATGTTATCGTATGTTATCAAATAATCTTCGTATACTTTTCCTCGGATGGGGTCCGAAACTTGCAATAATCTTGTACACCTAGGTCATGTTATCACTGTTATCTCCGTGTTATCTCCGTGTTATCTCCGTGTTATCAAATAATCTTCGTACACTTTTCCTCGGAGGGGTCCGAAACTTGCAATAATCTTCCTACACCTAGGTCATGTTATCACTGTTATCTATCTGTTATATCCGTGTTATCTACATGTTATTGTATGTTATCAAATAATCTTCGTACCCTTTTCCTCGGAGGGGTCCGAAACTTTGCAATAATCTTCGTACACCTAAGGTCGTGTTATCACTGTTATCTACATGTTATCTCCTCGTTGATGACGTTAAGGTACATGAGTTCAGATAGGATACAATACTCATATAAAGGATAATACTATATATATATTATATAATATATATCCTATATAATATAATATAATATTATATAATATAATAATAAATTTTGATGCGAGTTTGTATGTGTTGTGGCAATAGGCTTGAATAGGAAATAAATAAATAATTTAAACAATATAATAATAATAATAATAATATATATCCTATATAATATATATAGGATTATAGAATACTTGTATATAGGATTAATAGACCTTATTCCAAAAAGGCTGTGTTTCCACTCTGCAGGGAAATTCCCTGGTAAAGGGGACAATGGGAAAATAAGGAAAGGGGGAAAAGGGAAAATCTAGATGTGTAGGTTTCTACTACAGCACGAAGGGGGAAAAAGGGAAAAATAAAGGAAGATAGAAAGAAAGGGAAATTGAAAGTGGAAACAATGCAAAAAAGGCCTCTGTAGACCAACCCCCTCTACTACGGACACTCGTATAAATTAGCATTTTCAATTCAGGGACCTGAAAATACGTCTAAAAATCTGCAAAAAATCCGAGAAACACTTTGATACCAAAAAAAGTTAAAAATTTTAATAAATTGAATTAATATAAGTGTCCGCTATAATGAGGTGCGCGTTTGGAAATCAGTGTTTCCCACTTTTCAATTTTCCATTCTTCCCCTCTTCCCCTTTTCTTTCCCCTTTTCCCCCCACCGTGGAAGAACATACAGGGTCTAGATTTCCTCTTTACTCTCTTCTTCGTACTCATCATCCACATATTGTATTTGTCCACATAAACGATTATCTTCCTATTACTCATTATCATGTTATTAATATTATCCTTAATGTTAAGTACATTTACTTAAATAATTCAGTGTATTAAAAGGTACTGGATCTATACTGTACGTTCTTACACAAGGGGTCAGAAACTGCGACGAAAAATGTACGAAGATTATTGGATAACATATGATAACACGGAGATAACATGGGGATAACAGACTGATAACAGTGATAACAGGGCCTAGGTGTACGAAGATTATTGGATAACATATGATAACACGTAGATAACATGGGGATAACAAACTGATAACAGTGATAACACGACCTAGGTGTACGAAGATTATTGGATAACATATGATAACACGGAGATGACATGGGGATAACAGACTGATAACAGTGATAACAGGGCCTAGGTGTACGAAGATTATTGGATAACAGGCGATAACACGTAGATAACATGGGGATAACAGACTGATAACAGTGATAACACGACCTAGGTGTACCAAGATTATTGGATAACATATGATAACACGTAGATAACATGGGGATAACAGACTGATAACAGTGATAACACGACCTAGGTGTACGAAGATTATTGGATAACATATGATAACACGTAGATAACATGGGGATAACAAACTGATAACAGTGATAACAGGGCCTAGGTGTACGAAGATTATTGGATAACATGATAACAAGGAGATAACATGGGGATAACAAACTGATAACAGAGATAACACGACCTAGGTGTACGAAGATTATTGGATAACATATGATAACACGGAGATGACATGGGGATAACAGACTGATAACAGTGATAACAGGGCCTAGGTGTACGAAGATTATTGGATAACAGGCGATAACACGTAGATAACATGGGGATAACAGACTGATAACAGTGATAACACGACCTAGGTGTACCAAGATTATTGGATAACATATGATAACACGTAGATAACATGGGGATAACAGACTGATAACAGTGATAACACGACCTAGGTGTACGAAGATTATTGGATAACATATGATAACACGTAGATAACATGGGGATAACAGACTGATAACAGTGATAACAGGGCCTAGGTGTACGAAGATTATTGGATAACATATGATAACACGTAGATAACATGGGGATAACAAACTGATAACAGTGATAACACGACCTAGGTGTACGAAGATTATTGGATAACATATGATAACACGGAGATGACATGGGGATAACAGACTGATAACAGTGATAACAGGGCCTAGGTGTACGAAGATTATTGGATAACAGGCGATAACACGTAGATAACATGGGGATAACAGACTGATAACAGTGATAACACGACCTAGGTGTACCAAGATTATTGGATAACATATGATAACACGTAGATAACATGGGGATAACAAACTGATAACAGTGATAACACGACCTAGGTGTACGAAGATTATTGGATAACATATGATAACACGTAGATAACATGGGGATAACAGACTGATAACAGTGATAACACGACCTAGGTGTACGAAGATTATTGGATAACATATGATAACACGTAGATAACATGGGGATAAAAAACTGATAACAGTGATAACACGACCTAGGTGTACGAAGATTATTAGAAGTTTCGAACCCCTTGGTTCTACAATCCAAAACTGGAACTTCCAGTATTGCAAATTAACAGTATCTTTCATTCATATACCCAATCATCCATCTTGGAGATTCGCAAGGTATTTGTCCACCTAAGCGAGTATTCTCCAAGGGGTCCGCAACTCCCGAAAAAGGTGTACGAAGATTATAATCTTTAGGGATTATCAAAGATTATCAAAGATTATAGAAGATTGTTCAAGATTATTCAAGATTGTCAAAGATTATCAAAAATTATTCAAGGTTATCAAAGATTATTGAAGATTATTCAAGATTATCAAAGATTATTCAAGGTTATCAAAGATTATTCAAGGTTATCAAAGATTATTGAAGATTATCAAAGATTATTCAAGGTTATCAAAGATTATTGAAGATTATTCAAGATTATCAAAGATTATTCAAGGTTATCAAAGATTATTGAAGATTATTCAAGATTATCAAAGATTATTCAAGGTTATCAAAGATTATTCAAGGTTATCAAATATTATTGAAGATTATTGAAGATTATCAAAGTGTTTGTGATTTTAAAATTCCCTGCGTTGTGTTTTACTTGCTTTAGAAATAAAAAGACGATATCGGCCAATTTACTACATTTTATTGAACTTAAAATTCCAATGACATTGCTCAATGACTTCCGATTAACGACTAATTACGGTAAAATCAGGTAAGGGTGAAAATTAGGAGGAAAGAGGAATGCCATCTAGCGGTAGATTAAATAACTATATTCAAGAGAACAATTATTCTGAACACAAAGATTATTGAAGATTATCAAAGATTATTCAAGATTATTCAAGATTATTCAAGAATATTCAAGAATATCAAAGATTATCAAAGATTATCAAAAAATTATTATATTAATAATAAATAATATAATAATAGGGATAATAATATATATAGACTCTGGAACAGAGACTCAGTAAGATCTCAGTGAGTTCTCACAACTTTTTAGAGTTTCTCACTGAGATCTCACTGAGTCTCTGTTCCAAAGTCTTACAGACTCTATGAGAATTTTCATTCGGGTACAGTGCTGCCACTTTCCAGGGAAATTCCCTCAAATAAGGGAAAATGGGGAAGAGGGAAAAGGGGAATGGAGGATAAAAGTGAATCTACAAATGTAGCTTTACTCTGTAGCACGGAGGGGAAAAAGGGGAAACTGATATTTTCAAGCAGGGGAGGGGAAAAGGGGAAAAAGGGGAAATGGAGGATAAAGTGAATTTACCAATGTAGCTTTACTCTGTAACACGGAGGGGAAAAAGGGGAAACTGATATTTTCAAGCAGGGGAGGGGAAAAGGGGGAAAAAGGGGAAGCACTGGTCGGGTACTTCAGTAAAAAGTTAATCCGTTTGTAAGTAGTCGTACTTAAACACTTAGTCTATGTCCTCCCATTCAGTGCTTCCATTTTTCCCCTTCCCCCCCCCTTTTTCCCCTTTTTCCCCTCCGCTTGAAAATATGAATTTCCCTTTTTCCCCCCTCCGTGCTACAGAGTAAAGCTACATTTGTAGATTCCCTTTTATCATCCATTTCCCCTTTTCCCTCTTTCCCATTTTCCCTTATTTGAGGGAATTTCCCTGCAAAGTGGAAGCACTGCTCTTGAGATTAGGGCACTTGACTTCAGACAAGATAGGGACATTTTATTCTGGAATAAAAACTTTAAATTCTACGAAACTAATTATTATTATATATTAATATATTATTATATATTAATATATTATTATATATTATATTATTATTATATATTAATCATCACAAATTAATATAATAAACTAATTAATCATTATTTTCATGTTCCCAATGTCACTTAGAATTTCTATGCACTTTTCTGAAATCTTCAAGGGGTCCGAAACTTCCAGTAATCTTCGTACACCTAGATCGTGTTATCACTGTTATCAGCCTATTATCAACGTGTTATCACATGTTTCTGAAATCTTCAAGGGGTCCGAAACTTCCAGTAATCTTCGTACACCTAGATCGTGTTATCACTGTTATCAGCCTATTATCAACGTGTTATCACATGTTTCTGAAACCTTCAAGGGGTGCGAAACTTCCAATAATCTTCCTACACCTAGGTCGTGTTATCACTGTTATCAGCCTATTATCAACGTGTTATCACATGTTTCTGAAACCTTCAAGGGGTCCGAGACCTCCAGTAATCTTCCTACACCTAGGTCGTGTTATCACTGTTATCAGCCTATTATCAACGTGTTATCGCACTTTTGTGAAACCTTCAAGGGGTGCGAAACTTCCAATAATCTTCGTACACCTAGATCGTGTTATCACTGTTATCAGCCTATTATCTACGTGTTATCGCACTTTTCTGAAATCTTCAAGGGGTCCGAAACTTCCAATAATCTTCGTACACCTAGATCGTGTTATCACTGTTATCAGCCTATTATCTACGTGTTATCGCATGTTTATGAAATATTCAAGGGGTCCGAAACTTCCAGTAATTTTCCTACACCTAGGTCATGTTATCACTGCTATCAGCCTGCTATCTCCCTGTTATCTCCCTGTTATCTACGTGTTATCAAATAATCTTCGTACACTCTTCCTCGGAGTTTCGAACCCCTTGTTCTTTTTTCTCTTTTTATTTGAATTCGGAAAATTTCAAACAGCAAAAATTTTCATACAATCGAACGATTTCTTTGAAGTGTATGCAAATCTTATGTGGCCCTAGGCCTACGGCCTAAGCCGAGAAGAAATAAATAAATAAATAAAATAGTATTTATTTATATTATAATATAAATAAATTAGTATACTAATTAGAATCGACTCATACCTGATAGAAAAATGACGGGCTAGCTATACGTCTGAATGGCCCTCTGAATGGTGCATGACTGTCAGGGATTCAGCTAGACGATAGTGTGAAATTGGACAATTTTCACACGGTTCATACGCTTCAAGCTAGCCATACGTCTGAATGGTGCATGACTATCAGGGATTCAGCTAGACGATAGTGTGAAATTGGCCAATTTTCACACGGTTCGTACGCTTGAAGCTAGCCATACGTCTGAATGGCCCTCTGAATGGTGCATGACTATCAGGGATTCAGCTAGACGATACTGTGAAATTGGCCAGTTTTCACACGGTTCATACGCTTGAAGCTAGCCATACGTCTGAATGGCCCTCTGAATGGTGCATGACTATCAGGGATTCAGCTAGACAATAGTGTGAAATTGGCCCACTTTCACACGGTTCGTATACGCTTGAATTTTGAAAGAACTAAGTCATGCAGTAATCAGTCCGTTATTCAGAGGGTTCAATTTTTAGCAACTATATAGAGAGTTCAACTACTATTCAGCTTGTGATTCAGAGGGAAGCTAGTGTTCAGCTACCTAGTCATTCGGTACTCAACCGCATGGCTTTTCTATCGGGTATGCTGACATCTCCGGTGTACTGGAATAGGTTCTGGATTCCCTAATAAAAGGGGAAATTGTCTCTCGAAAAGGGAAAATTAAGGGAAGAGGGCAAATGGGAGATGAATGAAAGCTTATGAAAAGAGGGGAAAAAAGGGAATCCGAGCTCTCTTTGAGGGAAAAGGAAAAATTCAAAGTGGAAACACTGATGCTGAGTGAAAACAAAAGATGGCGGTCAGCCATTACCACTTATCTTTAACTGTAATTCAGTAAATACCAGTAAAATATAATTCACAAAAAAATATCGTTATGAAAATATCTTTCCCAGAAATAGTTCACGGTTTTGCCGTCGACTCTAGTGGCGGATTTGGGGAGAAGAACAGTGCTTCCACTTTTAGGGGAAATTCCCTGTTTTCAGGGAAAAAAGGCACTAGGAAGCAATGTTTCCACTTTTCAATTATCCTTTTTCCCCTCTCCCCTTTTCCTTTCCCTTTTCCCCCTCCGTGCAAGAATATACAGGGTCTAGATTTCCCCTTTGCTCTCGTCTCTTCCTCTTCCCTTTTCAGACCCCACTTCTCCCCTTTTTCAGGGAGTTTCCCTGCAGAAGTAGAAACACTGATCCAGCCCAGTGTTTCCACTTTTCACTTATCCATTCTTGCCCTCTTCCCTTTTCCTTCCCCTTTTCCCCCTCCGTGCAAGAATATACAGGGTCTAGATTTCCCCTTTACTCTCCTCTCTTGTTCTTCCCTTTTCAGACCCCACTTCTCCCCTTTTTCAGGGAGTTTCCCTGCAGAAGTAGAATATCAGTTATATCAGTTATATAGTTATATAGTTATATCAGTCTATTATCTCCCTGTTATCTAAGTGTTGTCGCATGTTATCGTATGTTATCACATAATCTTCGTACACTTGTTCTCTGAGTTTCGGACCCCCCTGCATTTAGATCTATTCTCCATTTCGTGATTTTCCCTTTTATTGCTCGACTTCTTTAAAACTATTTCATATTCCACTGTCTGTGTTGTTTTCTATATTGGTTAACAATTATTCTGTTGAATAAATTACCGAATAAGAATATATAGTCAGCTTCTTCGTTATTTGCCACTAGTTGTTCAGTCGAGTTAAAAATTTACCTTCATAGATGACATGGGAAACACATTAGTTTTGATTAGACTTGGTTGTTCAGTTTGAATTTCGCTCCTATTTTTTTTGTCCCGCGCAGCGTTGCCAGATGCTGATATATGGGACGAAAAGGTACGCGCTACTTCAAGTGGACGAAACTCGGGATTTATTTTCTCAAAAAAATACAAGAAATACATAGATTTGAAGGAAATTCATTCTTTTGTGTGGTTCTTGTTTTAATTTTCCTTATCTCGAATTAGATTTTTCGCAAAAATTAAAAACGTCCATCCAGATACGGATTTTAGCTGGGCCTCGTACGTTTCAAAAATTATTTTCTTCTTTATTTCAAAACAAAAAAGTTCATACTTTATATCAATCGATTTGTCTTGAAGAGTAGAACATTTTCCTGTAATAGAAAGTTGTGGTCACAGATCACTTAAGAGAGTTAAGAGCGAAAAACCCTCAAATTTGAGGCGAAAAGTGACCTCTCGTTATGATTTTTTTTCGTTGCGAAAACTTAAGTTTACTTATTAAAACTTTATGGTTCCAAATAGCAGGAAGACAGAGCTACTTGGAAATATTTTTTTCACTGGCATAGTGTGTTACATACCCGAGATAATTGACCACAAACTTACGCGTAAATCGGCAGACATTTTGCGCACCATAAGGTTGGCGGAGCCGGGAACTGAGAATCGCCTACTTTGAACGCTTCTACTTTCCCCTTTATTTTTCCCTTTCAAGACTCACTTTCCCATATTTAAGGGAATTTCCCTGCAAAAATGGAAGCACTGCACTAACAAATTTTTACATTTTGTCAATGCATAAGTGTGAATACATAGTACCGATTTGTTTATTAAAATACAAGAAAATATGAGTTAGTAATTCAGTCCAAGTAAGACAGCTACGAGGAGATATATTACTAAAAAGATTTTTCGTTTCCGAACAAATAAATCCGTTGAAATTATTGTTCGACGTCGGGCAGGGCAAGCCCGCCTAGCTCAGTCGGTAGAGCACGGGACTCTTAATCCCGGTGTCGTGGGTTCGAGCCCCACGGTGGGCGTTCCTTTTTCAACACGTTCCTCTTTGGGCGGATCTTTTAATAAATGGAAGAAGCACTAATCCTTGGTCTATTCCATTATTTGAGTCTCACAGGACAAGCCCGCCTAGCTCAGTCGGTAGAGCACGGGACTCTTAATCCCGGTGTCGTGGGTTCGAGCCCCACGGTGGGCGACACCTTTTTTTTCCTCAAAAATTCTCCGTTCCTAACTAACTTCCCTATCTGTTTTGTTCACTAATAGCCTAACTTCCCGGATTTTTGCTTTAATAAATATTTACATCTATTACTTGCATACAAAAGCTACTACACAGAGATATTCGTTTAAGGATCTAGCCGTTATTAATCGTATTCTAACCCAAATACAAAAATAGCACACTGTGTAAGTATACTAATTCGGGACATATACTTAATACTTTCAGAACGCTTGTAGTATGCTTTGATAAAATAGTCAGTATACTTAAAGTATACTATACTTTTTTTTTACCTAAAAGCAAAGATGTTAAAATGCTTTCAACACAATTATACATTAAACATAACACTTCTTCTTTGTATTCGAATCGGACAAAAATTTAACATATCATATCAGTTAATTTTCCAAAATGCTGGTCCAAGACTCATATTCTTCTTATTGCATTTCTGTCTAGAAAACCAACAGCAAAAAAATTAGTTAATTAAAATTAAGTTCAAAACTAATTTTATTATTTACCTTCAGCACGTCAAACATGTCAGGACACTTGGTGCCGTGGAAAACGAAAACCTGGAGAGCGCAAGTCAGCGGCAGAAATTCTTCGTTCGAGAAAACGAAGACATTGTGACGATACTTTTCCTTCAGCTGCTTTTTCATCTCATCGACTGTGCTCCAGCGCAAACTCGCAGCTGCAACGTCAGCAGCGGTCACATATTTACTCGTTCCCAGTTTTACTATTCGCAGTTTCGTGCCATTCGTAAGTCCTACACGTTCAAACATCATTAAAAATAACAATTACTAATACAACCAGTGTTTCCACTTTGCAGAGAAATTCCCTGGAAAAGGGGAAACTTGGGTCTGAAAAGGGAAGCACAGCCTTGCATTCTAGTATGAAGGAGGAAAAGGGGAAAATAAGGGAAGAGGGAAAGGAAAAGGGAAAATCTGGGAACGACAGCCTTGTACTCAGTGGAAAAGGGAAAAGGGAAAAAAGGGAAAAATAAGGGAAGAGGGAAAAAGGAAAATCCTAAAGTACAGAGTTGTATTCTACTACGGAGGAGAAAGGGGGAAAATAAGAGAAGCGGGAAAAGGGGAAACTGAAAGTGGAAGCATTAAATACAACTATTTGTTGTAGATATACCTATTTCCTTCACGTTATTTTTCTCTTCATTACTGTGAGCCTTTCTCGCAGACAGAAGCTCGGCAATACTCACTCCATCCCTAAACATCTCCACGACATAAATTTCTTCATTTTCTTCTTTCTCGACACGAACGATACAGGCAGTGACGTTCCCTTCTTGCAGGAGGGCCTTGAATGCTTCAATCGAGTCGGGGGTTTCAACGCTGTGCAGTCGAGACTTTTTCGCCTGGGCGGGAGGGCTCGAAAAGCCCGGGGTCAAATGTCGCAGTCTCGAGAGCTCGACTTTCTCGTGAAGGCCGTGATCGACGAACCGCACTTGGTACTGCGAGTCGGCCAGGGCGGAAACGATCGCGGCTCGCTGCCAGAAGCCGCTGAAGTTTTTGGCGGCAAATGTCTTGCCGACAAAAGCCTCGTTGCTGAAGACGCGGCGAGTGCTGGCTGTGGGGTTCTCATAAAAACTCCTGAAGAATAAATGGTGATATTAATAATAATAAAGAATAAACCATACTGATAAAAAATTAATAATATTAAACATAATAATAATAACAAAAATATACTACTAGTACTACCGCTACTACCATTACTACTGCTAATACTGCTACCACTACTACTACTGTTACTAGTACTACCACTACTAAGTTACTAGTACTACCACTACTGCTGCTGCGACTACTATACCACTGCAACTGCTCCTAATACTCCTCCTTCCAGTACTACTACTGCTGATACTGCTACTACTACCAAGTTACTAGTACTACCACTACTACTGCCGGTATTACGGCTACTCCTCCTTCTACTACTGTTGTTAATGGACTACTCCTTCTCGCACTACTACTGCTGCTGCTGCCACTTCTAATAGTGCAACCGCTACTATTCTTTCTATACTAGTATCACTACTCTTCCTCCTCCTCCTTCTTCTACTACTACTATCAATACTACTCATACTACTACTTGTACTACTGTTACTCCTACTACTTCTATTACAACTACTACTCGTTCTTGTCCTACTCTTACTGTTCCTCCTACCACTACTACCACTAATAGCCCTAGCCCTTAAACTATTGATACTACTAATGATATTATACGTCATTTCGTATTCGAGCTCTTCGATTTGGTCCACAGCAGACGTCCTTTTCCACCAGAACAGTCCGGATGAAAAACAGCACCCAGAGTGACAGGAAAAGTCTCGTTCAGACTCAGTTCGCCAAGCGGGGACTCAGGAAACTTGTCCTCTGAGCTGAGAGTGATTGCTTGACCTGAAACAAAATAAAGTAAAATAAAATAAAACAAAACAAATAAAAATTAAGTGAATTCAAATCAACTAATTAAAAAAATAAAACCAATTAACTTTCATTGAAAGTAATTAACAGCAGTAATAATTTTACACTAATTAATTCAAATTTATCATCATTAAATTACGCTGTCTCAGTGGCAGTATCTGCAAAGTGTTTCCCGGCATCCGAACTAGGCGAACGACGTCCTCGTCTAGAGCTTCAAGAAGACTCAATAACGAGGAAAAGCCCATCAAAGCAAAATCTAGCGATTCACCATTAGCCGACCTTATAAAACATTATAAAATATCATAAAATTGATTATATATAACAATAAAATAATTTAAATATTTAATCTAAAATTCAATTACCTGTACGTACTGATGAAATCAGCAAGCAGGATCCCGCTCTTGTTAATGTTAACCGTATTCTGAATTTTCAGTTTTATTTCGTCGGGAATTCCCTGCGTCCCTATGCTTCCCTTAACCAAATATTTAGTTGTCCCGAAACTGCTCGTTTTCTCTCGAATCTCGAATTTTTTCGTCCCTCGGAGAAAATCCTCCAGAGAACGAGGAGGAATTTTCTCAAAATATTTTCTCTGGAAAAGCGTCTCGATGCGGTCGACAGCCACACCGCCCGGAAAATCGTCCAGCAGCTTTTCAAGCTTCGTTTCGAACCCTTGATGTTTTTCGCTTGTACGAAAAATGTCGTTTGCGGGAAAACCTGCGGGAGTGCCCAAAACTTTCTCGTTTTTCGTTTGCTGAGGCGTCTGGTTGGCGGAAAGGCGTTTGGGTTCAACCTGAAACAAATAAAATCTTCTTGAAAAGTTTTGAAACGTTTGGAAAGCGTAAAATTACGGGCGAGCACTTTTGAAGAAGTTTTTTCACGTGCTGAAATGTCTTGTCCGCTTTCTTGTTCTGCTGCTGAACGAACTTAAAAACGTGGGCAGCTTTTTCAGTAGGAATTGCTGTTGAAAAATAACAAGAGTTAGAATTAATTTAAGTATGAAAACTGATTATTAACCTGTTAGTAAAATTTCTCCGTTTGCCAGTTCCCGAACTTGAACTGTGTCGTCTAGGGAGTACATGAGATTGATTGGCCGATCGTATCCAAGGTCCCTTTGAACAAATAGTAGTGTTATTTGTTATATTTACTTAACAATTAATATTTTTTTACCTGACAGGGAGTACGCGACCTTCAAGTTCTCGATACGTGGTAAGAAATTTTTTTAAAGTGAGGCCATTCGGGAAAGGAGCCAATACTGCGGAGACCGAACGTTTTACCTGGTCGCGAAGACTCAGTTCCTCCATTCTGTTATAATTTTCTAAAATGACTTTGTATGTTTTTCCTAATGTGCAGAAGAAAGAAGTAACGGAGGAGTTTTAAATAACTGTTTGTGTTTCCTTCTATACAGGTTTGTTTATGTTTCTGGAGACACCTAGTGGTAAGAAAAAAGTCTAAAAAAAAGTCTTCTGAAGAAAAATAGATGTCGCCCACCGTGGGGCTCGAACCCACGACACCGGGATTAAGAGTCCCGTGCTCTACCGACTGAGCTAGGCGGGCTTGTGCACAAATGTTCAAAGCATCGTAGAAATTCTGAGGGTGCCACAAATATATGTCTCAATATAGCGGACATCGTTTTTAAATCATTACGAAAGAATTTTACAAACTTCTTTATACGAAAATGTTTCTTGAATTTTTTTGGGATTTTTAAGAACATTTTCAAGCGAGGTTTTGGTACAAAAATGTTTGATACGCATGTCCGTAGTGGAGGAGCTGGGCTTCAGTAGCCTTTTTTTGGATAAGCCTTATGGGACCGCCCAAACATGTAAACGGTATAAAAAGGAACGCCCACCGTGGGGCTCGAACCCACGACACCGGGATTAAGAGTCCCGTGCTCTACCGACTGAGCTAGGCGGGCTTAGCAAAACTTCGTAATAGTTAAGTAATCTAGAAGAGTGAAAAACAGCTATAATACTGATCCAACTTTATGCTTTCCTTTACCTTTATTCCATTTTAACTAAAAAGGGAGCATAAAAATCTTAAACAAGTACTACGACCTACATCATTCTAGGCTTCTGCCCACGTACACAACTCACCTGTGAGAAAGGTACAGTCCTGATCATAAAAAAAGGGTACAACATGGGAATGTCCCAACGTTACTTTTCCTCAATTTTTGTAAGAGTATTATACCATTAATTGATAAAATGCAGTTAACTTAATCTCCCTTTACTGAATTTAATGCATTAATGATTTTGTAAACTGCAAAAAACGACTGTCAACCTTCCATTGCTGTACCCACCTCAGTGGACAACTAGTCCACCAAGATGGGTATCCATACTTCGTAGTGGCCTATACTTTGTATGAACTACTCCTACCCACTTTAGTCTAGCGTATCGTTCATTCTCAAGCAAGTCTCTACTTTGTATATTCCGCAACACCTCAGTTCTATGCCTCTTATTTCTTGTATCACTAAACTTAATCTGGAAAACCTAGCTTTAAATAAAAGCGAACGTAACGTTCACAAATTAAATGAAAACATTTACTGGACTTTCGCATCCACAAAAAGTTAAGAATAAATCCTATGGCCCAATGGTACTTGGTACTAAAACTTCTGACAGGATTATTCCACTAGGGCAAGTTTCATAAACATAGAATAAATATATTCAGCTGTTTTTGTTTCCGTAAATGTGATTTTTCATCGAGTCTGAGATTTAATACTTTGTTTTAAGTGTAATAAGTAAGAAGTCCGAAAGCTGGGAAGAAGTAGAAACTTTTGAATTTCGTTCATGCGGTTAGTCAATGCAAACCTTTGTACTATATGATTAACAATTCAAATGAAGACCTCATCTCATTCATGCAGTTAGGCAATGTATACTTTTTTATTTTATAATTCAGTAAAGAGAATATAAATTTCTTGAATGCCTTGTTGTTCGAAGCCCGCCTAACTCAGTCGGTAGATGAATACATAGTAATGATTTGTTTGTTAAAATACAAGGAAATATGAGTTAGTAATTGATCCCGAGTAAAATAGCAAGGAGATAATATATTACTAAAATGATCTATCGTTTCATAAGAAGTAAATCCGTTGAAATTACTGAACGAGTTCGCGGCAAAGCAAGCCCGCCTAGCTCAGTCGGTAGAGCACGGGACTCTTAATCCCGGTGTCGTGGGTTCGAGCCCCACGGTGGGCGTTCCTTTTTATACCGTTTACATGTTTGGGCGGTCCTATAAGGCTTATCCACTGAAGCCCAGCTCCTCTACTACGGACATACGTATCAAATATTTTTGTACCAGAATCTCGCTTGAAAATGTTCCTAAAAATCCCAAAAAAATTCAAGAAACATTTTGGTATAAAGAAGTTTGTAAAATTCTTTCGTAATGATTTAAAAACGATGTCCGCTATATTGAGACATATATTTGTGGCACTCTCAGAAGTTATACGATGCTTTGAGCCGACGTGAACAAGCCCGCCTAGCTCAGTCGGTAGAGCACGGGACTCTTAATCCCGGTGTCGTGGGTTCGAGCCCCACGGTGGGCGACACCTTTTTTTCAACTCATGCTTCACATTCTACTCTTGTACAGTCACGTTCCAGGTAAAGAATACATCATAGTAGAGTTAGTCCGTTCTTTTGGCATATATATACATAAACATATATGCGATCTTCTGAAATTACAGATTGGATTGATTATATCCTAACTAAAATTAACGTGTATGATCAAGTAACATTGCAATATCTTGCACAAACTAAGATAAAGTGACGTTTAGCCTCCCGTACTGAAACTTATTCTTCTTCTGATTCGTTTATTACGTGAAACATAAAAATCAACACTTCAAAAATGAATTACTTCTTGTTCGGACTCCCGAAAACACATTAAGGAAAACAAGTTCACATTTTTCTGTGACAATTAAGCGGGGAAAAAAATCAAATGTTTAGGCATGGAGGATCTTTTTCAACACTGCAGACCCTTTGCATAGTTTCAGCAAATACTGCAGAACCCGAAAATCTTTTTCCAGCTGATTGTAAGTGTACGAAGCGGAGAATACATCCGAACCTTGTGGACCGCCCTCGAACCCAGCGGTTCGTTTGCTCGCGCAGAAAAACTGATACAACCTCCTCAAGTGAAAACAATCGAGATACGAATCAAGCAAACTGACCAGACAGATTTTCGCTTTGCTATTAAGTTTTTCGTAGGCTTCCAACATCTCGTTCGCAGTCTGGTACTTGGAAAACTCCAAATAAACTTCCAGAATATCTTTCAGTGTCAAATTTTTCAGCATTTTGTCTTCGTGGTAGTTCAGCAGCGCTCTGGAAAGCTCCAAAACCAAGAAACGGTTCTGCAAAGTGCTTAAAAGTAAACGTAAATCTTGTTCGGCTTTCAGTGAAATGAAAATTTCCGACATTTTTCTAACAAATTCCCGAAACTTAGGCCCTGGGACTCTGATTTTGTCAGTAAGTGGACGTTCAGACCTCCACGAAACTTCTACCATAAGTTCAATTAGCCTTGTGGACATAGTAAATAGTTTGACATTGCCATTAACCAACGCATTTTTGTGGAGAGTGACTAGTTCTCTGCAAGTTTGGTTGAACTGTCCAACAATCTCGCTTTGGAATGGCCAGAAAATTTTAGCGACTAGCAGACGGTGTTTCGTCTGTCGGGGATTCCAGGACTGGAAATCTTTTTCCAGCAAAGTGACGTAGAAATCGAGAAGAGCCTCGTCCGTTTCTAGTTCGGGAGAGTCTGCGTCAAGGTCCAGGATTTCATCAGAAAAATTATTCTTCTGCTCCAGGTTTTCAAGCAGGTTGCGAAGCATCTCCCAGCGACTCAGAGGATCAGGATCCTACAAACAAATATTATTAATTCTATTATTTCTACTAATATTTTAGGTTTTGATGTTGATGAATAGAAAATATAAGCTATTTACTGCAAATTTCCGCGGGAGAATGTCCCAGTAATATCCTCGCATGTTCCGTTTCCAAGGCGACTGCATTTCAAGATTCGAATGAACGAGTTCGAGGGCCTTCATAAGATCGGCAGAAGATTTGATTTCCTACAAATAGTAAAAATAATAAAATTCAATTCTTTTAGTAGTAATCAACTGACTTCATTGCATTATTACACTATTATTTCCATTGAATTCAATTCATTAAATTAATTTAATGCTATTATTAATTATACTTGCGTAACATGTACATAAATTTTTATAGTTTTTTTTAATCAACTTATTTAAAATAAGTTAAATAAATCTTGAAATACCGGAATGATTTCTTTCAACAGCTTGTGCATTATCTCGGCATGGAGGTACGACTTCTTATTACAAATCGAAGACAGCAGCAATAGCGCGAACATTTTTCTCTCATTCGCCACTTCCTTCGTGAACAGCAGGTCGTAAGTCTGGCTGTGATAGCAGCTCGGCTTGTCGTCTAGAATTTCAATGTCAGCCCCATCCGCGCATTCAGCGGGAGAGTTCAGCTTCGAGTAGTAACTGCCGACAACATATTCCGCAGCTTTTTGCAGCTCGTTTTTCTTCAGCACTGCTCTCCCGCTCTCCGGCTCTATAATCTACAGTCATTAAAAAACAAAATATTACTTTTGAACTGTTAAAAAGTAAAAAACGTGAAATTTTACCTTGCAATCGTCGTCATCAGTTTGACTGCTGGACGTACTTTTGCTCGTTTTCTGCGAAATGTTTTCTCGGGAACGAACTGCATTGCTGATGTTGCTCAGCGGGGAAGAATTTGATCGGGAAATGAAACTGTCCATTTTTAGCTGTTTACGTTGAGGAGACGAGGACTCCAAAACATCCGCTATTTTTTTGCGTTTTTTGCTCTGCTGCAAAAGCGGCTCCATTTTCGGCAAAAATCTAGAAAAGCAAACTGAATCACATTCCAATTAATGTTTTTCGCATTTCAGTGAACTTGAAACTTTTTTGGCGCCAGTTTCAAAAATGGCGGGAAAACATTTTATGTTACATGAACAGTTTTTTTAAATTTTTAATTAGTGCCATTATCTGTAAACATACTTACGTCGTGTGTAAAGAAAGGGAGATACGAGTTAAACAAAAATAGGACAAAGAATCAAAAGTTTTAAATTAAATTTGTGAAAGACTGCAAGAAAGTTGAGTGAAGCGTTTCCGCCATTGTTGATGTCTTGCGCTTTCAAAATCGTGTTCTGCGACAAATGCGAGGTTGCCATATTTTAAAATTAATATAATTAAAATTATATAAAATTATTTTATTATACATTGGTTTATTGAAGTTTCATTAAATCTAAGGATGAATTTTTATATTTAATATAATATATTATTTAATAAATATTTTAGCATTGTTTTATACAGAACATTTTCAAAGATGAGGAATGCCCCGATAAATAAAAAATTGATAAATTATGAAAAGCTCTAAATGAATAAAATATTATTATATTTTGTAAATATTTACTGATTAAAATAATTGAAATTTAATATACATTTAAAATAAAAATAATAATTATTTTACTCGGACGTTCTAAACCAAATAGAATTGTTTACATTTGAATATTCTACATACCTGCTTGTTGACTGTAGCTCACGGAATAACTTTATATTTCAACTTGAATATAGCTTTGTAGATGAGCTGTGCACTTTGCTCTGTATACTTCGTATTACAGTGTAATTGCATCGAGTCCTATCTCCCCGTATTAAAGCCGCCGGCGCGAAACTAGCGCCAGATTTCTGCGTACGAGTGGTGACGGTACTAAGGCTGCATTGACAAAACCAAGGTTGGGTGGCTGAGGCTTTGAGAACTCGTAGTACTGACAGCACCCGTCCGCAGAAATTTGGCGCTAGTTTCGCGCTCGCGGCTTCAATACGGGGAGATAGGACGCGATGCGTTACTGTTCCTATACCGTGCTAAGTACTTAACGAAAGATAACTGAAAAATTGTCAAAAACTTAAAGCCCAAGGCGATCTGTATTCAAATCAATTGGAAATTCTGTTATGCAAATTTTGGAATTTTCAAGTCATGTAAAGCAGTTTATTTATATTTAACGTTAACAACAAAACGTGGAAGATTTATATTAATTAAAGTATATAAAATCCTAACAGTAAATATTATTTTTTTACACTGTAAATTCGTAATAAATACATAAATAAATTTTGAACTGGGTTATGCTAAACTCATAAAAAAAGCAATCTTGCTATTGTATTACGAAAGCTTTTCTAGGAAACACCAGTATAATCAGTGCTTCCACTTTGCAGGGAAATTCCCTGAAAAAGGGAAAACTGGGTCTCGAAAGGGAAAGATAAGGGAAAAGAAACAGAGAAGTCATGGCTTGATATGCTAGACGAAAGGGAGAAAGGATAATTGATTACAGCGTTTCCACTTTTGCAGGAAAATTCCCTGAAAAAGAGGGAAATGGGGTTTGAAAAGGGAAGAAGAAGAGAGGAAAGTAAAGAGGAAATCTAGACCCTGTAATAATCTTGCACGGAGGGGGGAAAAGGGGAAGGATAAGGGAGAGGAAAAAAAGGGAAAACTGAAAAGTGGAAAACGCTGGTTGATTATCTACAAGCGAAGGGGAAAAAATGGAAAACTAAAAACTAAAAGTGGAAACACAGTATAATACGTCAGTTTCGGTAAAATTTAATGATACAATAGTAAGTAGAAACTCAGTAACAAAATTCATTTATATATATTTGTGTATATATAAAGCAGTGTTGCCAGTTTCCAATCCTCCCTTTTTCCCCCTCTTCCCTTATCTTTCCCCCTTTTCCCCCTCCGTGTAAGAATGTACAGGGTCTAGATTTCCTCTTTACTCTCTTCTCTTCGTCTTCCCCTTTCAGACCCCATTTCCCCCTTTCCCCCTTTTTCAGGGAATTTCCCTGCAAAAGTGGAAACACTGATATAAAGACAAAACAGAGTGGTGTAGAGGAATGCGGGCAATTTTTCGAAGAAATGGCTGAAACGTGGCAACTCTCTCCGTTTCCCAAGAAATGCAAATTCTCAAGGGATTCGTAGAACAAGAAAAGCAACGTCAGTTCGACGTAGTCCAACAGGGAAATTCCCTTAAAAAAGGGAAAGCCAGGGAAAAATGCACGGAAGTATAACATGTAGGGGGGAAAAAGGAAACCGCACTCTTTCACGGGGAAAAACGAAAAGCTGAAATCCACTTTGAAAAGATGTGGAAAAGGGAAAATTAAGGGGAAAAAGCGCAGAAGTATAACATGCAGAGGAAAAGCATACTTGAAATCTAGAAGGGAATCGGAACAAAGGGAAAATCAAGCCCTCTTGAAGAGAAAGACGCGCAACTGAAGGTTAAAGTCTGTTGCATCCAGTGTTTCCACTTTGCAGGAAAACTCCCTGAAAAAAGGGGAAAATGGAGTCTAGAAAGGGGAAAAATAAGAGAAGAGGGAAAAAGGAAAATCCAAACGTACGGCCTGTATTCTAGTACGGAGGGGAAAAAGGGAGAAATAAGGGAATAGGGGAAGAATGGGAAACTCAAAGTATAAACACTGGTTGCAACGTTTCTCTTAGCTCATTCGGCCAGAGGTTGTTGGACCGTGCACACCGGTCCCAAAAGTCGTCGTCGGTTTTTGTTTTCTTGAGGTCTGTTGATGTTGAGGTTGTTGATTGCAAGGTTGTCGTATTGTTGAGGTTGTCATGTTGTTGTTGTCCACTGAGGTTGTTAATTTTTGGTCTGCCGGTGTGCTACTTGTCTATTGAGGGTGTCAAAAAAGGTTTGCTCCGTGCATAGTGCGAGGCTCACCAACTCTGTATACCACACCACTATCACATTTTTATCAATACCCAACAATTATTGCTGATTGGAAAAAATAGTTTTTTTCCATAGCTGTCTGGTTGTCTATAAAGCCGCCATGCCAGGCTCGTTCGACTCTGGTTTCGCCTTGGTCAAGATTTTTCTGTCCGGGGCAACTGAAAGTTGCTGCCTCAGCAGATCAAGTGGGGCAGCTGGGTTTTTAACACTGCGTGCCCTAGTGTGCTCTAGTCAAGGTCTATGTCGGGTCAACAGACATCACAGTATGGTTGACGGTCATGTGTCAACCATGTGTACAAAATAAAGTTACCAACAACTTGAAATATTAATAGTAATTGTATCGGAAGGTGGGCTTCAACGACACGTCTCACAAGACTGCTGGCCGATTTGAACTACGTAATTATAAAAAGTTGGCATGATTTGTTACAATTAGTTGAACTTACGAATAGCTGCCCTCTGCGGGCCCAACTAGCAGCACCGTGGAGTCTTCTGGGGTCTGCTGTGTCCGCTTGTTTTAATACAACATGAATTCCATTAATAATTACAATAATAACAAAAGTGATCATGGTTACTAGCGAACTCAATAGCAGTAGTAATAATAGTAAAAAATGACATTAAATGATGGCAATAACAGTAGTCAAATACTAACCCCATCTTCCGTCTTCTTTGCTCATTGATTTTTGCTATTTTTTTGCAGTCTCTTACATTCATTGTTATGACAACATCGTCCAGCAAACAGGCGACGACAAAAAGTACGTCCCGTTTTGGTGAATAAGTGTTTGCTTTACATGAGTATTGTAATTTGTCGTACGATTATAGTGTGAAGTCTTTGTGAAAATATATTTGTTATTTTGAGTATTATTGTGTTAAATGTTGAATGAATTGTGGAAATGAAACATTAGTGAAAGGAGTATTGCTCAGTAGCGACTAGGCGAAATTCGTTAAATGTAATTGTTATCATAGCGTCAGTGTATTTTTTAAATGTGTTTCTGATGTTATGGAAATAGGATTCTTAAAACTGTGTATTTTGATAAATTGTTATGTTGAAAAAGAAACACAGAAACAGGGAGTTAGAAATGTTTCAGTTTTCGTGATTCTGTTCTTGTTCTTCCATGGACAGGACTTCGGAGAGCCAGTCAAATATAAAGTTGTACGGTTCTCCCTGCGAAATAAAGGGAAAAAATGGTTAATTTGTGTGCGTCATACCAAAGAATGCTTACTTGTGGCAGCAAGTTGTCCTGCATCAGGAGGAACCGGGCGGCTTCTTTCGGCTTCACAGCCCGGTTCAGCGTTGAGCCCTAAATTACGTTTTTGATGAATAAAGTGAGTGCTTTAAATCAAAACGTAGGTGTTCAAGTTACCTCGCCTCTGAAACCCAGAAGCCGTCTAAGGAACCCCTTCACTGCGTTGCGTTGGGCTTCCTGAAACAAAAGTAGTTTATTGTAAGATATTTTTGGTAAAAGTGAATAATATGTACGTTAGTGGGTCATGTGAAGGTTGCTTCGAGCAACGATACGGCTGCAAATTTCGCCAGAACTACAAAACAAATGTAGTATTCTTTTATTTCATTACATGGAGAAAAAGCATTCCTATACCAAAAAAAAAAACAATCTAAACTGTACGAAAAAAAGGTCCACAGATTACAAAAAATTAAACTTCTGCAAGATGCAGACTCTACTGAATTCCCTGATCATGAAACAAGCGATTAACTGCGCTCCAAATCAAGTTGATCTCGATCCCATCAAAAATGTCCTTCACTGTTACCATACCCAGCGATCCCCTTTCGTCCTTGAAGACAACGCCGGTATTGGTAATCCAGTGTGGAGTCCCGAACGCCTGTTCCTGGACATTATGCAGCGACTCCAGGACGTTAATTACCTTGTCGCCTTTCACGAATATGAAAATGATGTTTGATCTTGTATCCACGCCGTCGTCGTCGCTCCCGGCGTCGGCGTCATCCTCAGACCAAAACTGGTCGTCGTAAAACCGAACAGGTACGGAGACTGGAAAAACAGGGCAAAAGTCAAACCCTGTTTCTACATCGGCAATGATATGATCTGATTCGTTCGCCTTCCGAGCATCATTGTTGACAAATTGAAACCACGACTCCATAGGAAGACCCCCCTGGCCTGTAGCGCGCCCCGGGAACTGACAAATCGACGCCTCCATTCCTCTCTCTGTTTTCTTTTCAAGACCCGCCACAAATCCTCGGCCGTGGTGCGATAGATTCCTTTGGTACACATCATCTGGTGAATGTAGTATTCCCTCACGGAATGCGGTGGTCCGAGTGTTCCTTGCTGGTTTCTTCCAATCGTCGTCGGACGGGCTACCGGGGTGCTTGGGCGCGTCGCATGCTGCTCTGTTGTTTGCCGTTGTCGCTTGCTGTTGCTGTTGTCGGCCGTTCTCGGACGGATTGGGCTCCGGGGCCGCCGGCTCGTTGGTGGTCCCTTTTCTCCTGGCTTGCCCGGTGTTCGCAACCGGGAGAGGGGCCGACACCGTCGCCCCGATTCGTCTCCGAGAGAAACGCGGCAAATCGTCCTCCTGGTACCCTATTCTCCCGGCGAGTTCTGGGGACCCCTCCGGCGAGTCCTCGGCCGCAGGCACCAACACCCCAACCCCTCTAGTAGTTCGCAGAGGATGTCCTCCACCGCCGCGGTAAGATCGAGCGGGAGTCGCCGGGCACCGTTTCGCAAGTGCATTGTTCGGATGGTCGTTCGTGCTGGCCGGCCGGAGCGGATACGTCTTGCAAATCAATTGAACCGACAAAGGCAGTCTTCATTATTTATACTTAGCCAAAATAAATTACCCTTCGCAACGAATAGACAACGTCCATGCAAAATACGTGGCAATCCGAAGTATATTTCTCGCAAGCGATCCTTGTTCCTCTTAGGAAGTCTGTCATTATTTGCGACTATGCCGGTTTTCCTACTCAAGTTAAAAAGTGTCGTGTGACTTTGTCCAGGAGAAACTCGTTCAGTTTCGGAAGCATAGATGTCGGTGGGTGTCGAATATGCATTGACCGAATGACCCCTGTAACGAGCCTCAATGCGTTCTACAATGTGTACTTTCCGTTCTCTGTGACGATCTCTGTAACGCTGGCAGATTTCTTGTGCTCGTGACGAGTATCGCGAACGATCCCTGTTCCTCTTAAGAAGTCTGCCATTACTTGCGAGTGTGACAATTCCCCTACTCATGTTTAAAAATGCCGGGTGACTTTGCCCAAGAGAAACTTGTTCATTTTCGGACGCACAAATGACAGTATCACTTGCTCGTGGATTCGTTCCGCAATGTACAAATACTTCAGGTCCTACAAACGAATCAGTGGGCGTCGGATGTGAATTGGCGAAGTAGTGTTTTTTAGCCAGTGTACTGTGATTGATCGGTTGTACATACGTTGAATCACTAATTGTGGAAGGTACACATTCAAGCATTTCCACTGATGATTACGCAAAGTGCTGGATATACAAAGAAGGGACAAATGAAACCAAGTTCTCGACACTGGTAAAATGTAGAAGAACCGAATGGCCATCAAGACATGGAACCCTTTGTCATTCAGCGAATGAGATTCAAATAAGTAATATCCGTAATCCAATTTGATTTTTGAGATGGCAACAGTGTAGGTACATGCTACCAGCAAGCAACCGTCGAAACGGCAACAAAATATAATAGAATCTTTTATTTTTTTCGTTGAATCCAAGAAACAGCGATCATTGAGGGTCCCAAAACAAGGACAATCGCTCGATTCTATAGTGCTTCTACCCTGAACTTTAGAGAATGGCAAGTAGAACTCTAAGGGAACTTGAGAAGGAGCAATATATGATGCTCCACTTAGTTTATGTTTGTTCTCGTTATAAAGATAATCACCATCCATCAAAATGGTATCCAAGCATTCCGTTCCCCAAGTCGGAATAGCTTGAATTTAACTAGCAATAACTGCACAATACGCATTCAAAGTACACTGAGACCCACGACTGCTAGAAACGAATTTAGTAGACCCTTGATGAAAAGACCCTTTAGCTTTCAACATTGCAGAGGTATTAAGAGGAAAAACGCCTGAGTGAATGTGAATGTAACACGAGAAAGACAGTCGAAAACGTGAATTACTTGTGCTGGTGTATCTAACTGCAGACTGTAATCCAAACTGGGACTTGAGCAGGATTGTTCTGTACAGTGGTTATGATAACCTAATTAGAAGAGAGAATTGCACCCGAAAAAGGAAAAAAATTGTAAAATGCTTCCTTGGATACTGCATTGTTGGTTTATATACGAAGATTTACGTTATGAAAGGGTGCTTGGAAATACGCTAGAAGTTGCAACGTAAATTGATCCGAATTATTAGGAAGTCATGATGAACCCATCATAAAATAGTGAAATGCAAAATGGTATCCATGTACCTGTTAACCTGGAGGAAATACTGATTAATCTGTGAAACGTAAGTCGACGTAGGTGTGGCGTCGGATGTCTGGGAACGTGAAGAAAAATTTCGTTGTAAAAGAAATGGAAAAGAAATTGATGAGGTGAATGTAATAGCATTACTACTAACTGGAAGAGGAGAGACGAAATCCACGATGAAGTGAGAAGAAATACGAAATAACTGTTTAATTAATGCGATATGAAATGAATAAATGTACAACAGTCGGAAGAAAGACAATTGTGCTGGAGGCCCGAGCGAAATGAATACTGCCTGATGATGACTAAAACGACTTACTGTATATATGCAATTAACGGGTTGTTCATGACAAGATTCGGATGAAAGCAAGCAAATGCAGAGGAAAGAAAAACAATGAAACAGTGGGAGCGGGTGGACAAGTGGGAGTCGTGGAAACCACCTATTCCTACTATTCCTGTACACATTGCTAGTTGCTAGCGGCAACCAGTACAAGAATATAGCTAGCGGCCGGCGAAAGAAAAATGTTGCTAGCGGATAGGTGGACGAAGAACCAAACGACGATTTCATGGTTTGATCTGTATACGGGGGTTCCACGGTAGTGGAAGCCCGATATAAGAATAATTGCATATAATAATGGTACCACAATAAAACAATGTTAAGGTCATCTGCTACGAGAACTTGCGTCATCAATTGACGTAGTTAGCTCCGCCCTAGAGATGCCGGCCAAGGTCTTGGCCGTCTTCAGCTGAGGTGCAGGTCATAAGGTACCCATGCTCCATCCATTTCTCTTATTAATCTTTGAGCTGAACCAACAGTCACACCGAGGATCTGAAATAGACCAACTTTCCAGTTAAGCCACTGATTTTGAATGGGCTCGTTTCTACAACTTCCCTCAAAGAATTACTTTCTGAATCGCAAACGTGTCTGATAAAAACGTATTTCAATGCCTTCGTGCTTTATACTTGCAAAATTCCCAAGTTTATCCACTATCTTCTCCCATTCCTCATCCCTTCGCACAATTTCGAGATGTTCCTGGCCTGGACATTTAGGGTTTCAACTACGCCAAAATCTACGACTATGTCTTGCAAACGCCCTAGTGGCTGGAGCCGTCAAACTGAAAACTGTTTTCGAGATCAAAAGATTTGCAACGAAGTCAGCCGATCTATCCGTCGAACCAGACCTTCACCTGCAATTGTCGTTTCCCTGTTAATTCTCGTCCGATGCAATCTTCCACTGAGAATAACGTGCGGCTTCAAAACGAGTCAACAAAGTATCTATAGCGTCTGCCTTGCTCGTCCATCTGGTAGTCTGGACCCTCTTTAAACGAATTCAAACAACGTCTGAATGAAGGGAGTTCACGAAAATTTTGTGTCTTCGATGGCCTTGACATATAAGTACACATTTCTTCGAGGATGCCAAAGAGGTCTTTCAGTTCAGTTGTAGCCTGCATGCCATGTTCCACAACCAGAGCGAAGTAAATATCCGTTTCATATCCCGTACAAAATATTAGACTGATTTAGAGTCTCGCGAGTGATGTGAAATTACGTTGCTATATTATAGACGCTGAAGAGAAGAGCCCTATAATGACCAGTGGCGCGGACCACGGAAGTTGATTCCAACCCATCAAAATGGGCCGCGTTTTTTGTTCCCTTTGGCTGGCGAGAAAGTCGAGCAGCGAATAAAAGTCGTCACAGTAACATAGGGCGTTCCCCCTAAAATCGTGAACGACGCGAACTGCAACGTGATTCCCCCCTCCTTTTGGACACCCCTGCGGTTGACGGTCTCTGCCTTCTCTGGCCGGAGTCTGAACTGCAACTCCGTTCAACGGAGAAACACTTGTCACCCAGGGACGTATTCTCCTGTTGAACAGGTCCTACAAAACAGAGAAATTGGACCCCGCCAAAGCGGTTATCAGATATTTTCGTTGCCAGGGCTTTAACCATATCGCAAAGGCCTGCTAAAATTAACAGCGCTGCGGACGTTGGTCCGAAGCGCATGAGACCAAAAGCTGCATGAAAGCATCTACGGAGCATAAATGTGTCAATTGCTCAAAGAATCCCTCGGCCTCTGGAAAATCATGTATGAAGTTCCAACAAGCGGTTAAGCGAGCAACTGTCCGTTATGGTTATTAACAAAGTCGTTTCAAGGTTCCCTACTGAAAGCTCTTCAGGAGAGTAACCGCTAGGATGTTTCTGTCAACCATTAAAACCTGTTTGCCGGGAGTAAAAGAGTATACTACTTATGTTCCAACCCACCTTTGCTGTAACCCTGGATTTATACCGAGTGCATAGTCGCACAGTGGTTTTCTTTTCTTCGTTGAAACAGTTAAGAATGATGACGATGATGTATTTATTATTATTATTTCCCTGTGAATGACTGATGATTTCTATTCCTTTTTTCTGAGTTAAACAGATAACCATTAAAGTTACTCGTTTTCTGACTCATTTAGGATACACGCTCTTTCTTTCAAACCATTTTTGGATTCAAACGTTTGTAAGACTCTCCGTGAAACCATTAGCAAAGTAAAACTTGGACAGAAAGATCGATACGAAGAAGTAATTAGTTCTATTACAAAGAATTCCCACCACGTGTATGTCTAAAGATCGTGTTTATACGCAACTTTTAATTGTAATTTTTTTCCCGCAAATGTCTCAAGTGAAGTCCTTTTCCCTAATATCAACAATATGAGCATGATCAGTTTCATGAGATGTTTACGGGTAGATCTACTGGGACCAACAGAATGTTTCTGAAACATGACGTCTTCCTGGCGACCTCGAGTCATCACTCCCACCTTTCTGTATCCTACTAACAATAAGAACCTTAGCTGCATATACAGATAGATCAAGAATCAGAAGTAACAAGGATAATTGCGCCGTATGGGCGCGTGTCGTACATGTACATGTCGGATGTGAAGCGTGTGAAAGGGGGGGGGGGGTACTTCGTTAAACCCAGCAAAGTTTACTATACACTTCCGTTTAGGTATTAATATTAGACAGGGTTCTCGTACATCATTGTCAATCTAACCGGTTCTCGAAATCTAATGCAGTAATCGGTTACCAGTTAGTAGAGTAACCGAATCCGCACAACTCTATGGCCGCGTGTATGTCTGGTGTTTATAAGAGTGTCCGTATTAGCATTTCAAGCGCGCATGCGAAGTAAGAAACTGATCTTCCTATTAACAGGATACTCGAGACTCAATTGTTCAAAGCCGTTTCTATGCCTAGCCACGTAGGATTGAACTTAAAATCAATCCTTTAGGGTTCTGAGCATTGCCCTGTCGCCTAAGTACACAAATTGTACGTCCGTCTTTGACGCTTCTGCCCTAACTTTCTAGAATATATTGCTCGAAGGCACAGTTGACACTAAAGCTACGAGTTCAAACTCTGTTCCAAAAAGTACTCCAAAAGAACACAACGCGTTCCCGAATTGGAAGAATACACAAAGAGGAAAAAATATAACAAATATTTTTTCCGAAAGCAAGTAATAGAAGAACGAGGAAAAATAATTTGAGTTAGTCTACAGTGTCCTTCGCGCATCGCGCAATATGCTAGCGTTTCTGCATATTTAGTATCTTCACATATGTATATACTTAAAATGTACCGAGAACCGCTTAAAAGAACAACTACGTTTGTTTCTCCTGTCCGTAATACAGAGGTTAGTCCCTAGTCTATTTGGCCGAAGAAGAAACAGAGACGTGCGTGTATGTATCTTCAATGTGTCTGCATGTGTGTATATTCGCAAGTAGACGCGCATGCGCACTCGAAAACAACTGTATTCAATACGGCTGTCCGTTATACAGAGGTTAGTTTCTAAAGCATATGGCTCAAGGCGTCATTCGGACCTCTGAGCTTGTGGAGCTCCGCTGAGTGTGCAAGTGTATGTTCTGTATAACCGCGCGCTTGCGCGCGATTGTACACACCGCACACTTTCTCACTTGGAGCGTGGTATACATACAAACGCCGCACTAAGATTAGCGGCTACGATGAATTTCACAACTTTTGTGCTTTTTCCCGGCGGGCACCAAACTCGGGCGATCGCCTTTCTATAGTCGTACATATACATGTCCGACAAAAACGTGATGAGTTTCAGCTATGTGTTCAGTTTACCTATGGCAACATTAACTGAAGAACCAGACTTGGCGTTTGACCGAATTAAATTTATTCGCCGTCTTTCTCATTGTCAAAGCTACTGGATGAATCTTCTAATGATGACGATTCCGACATTCCGCTGATGATTCTGGCGATGACGATGAAGAAAGAGAAAGATCCGTTCGTCGTATTGGAAAGTTGAGGGAGTCATCCTCCAGTTCTGATGCCGACAAGCAGTCATCTTGTTTTGCTCCCGGAACATCTCCCCCCCCCCCCCGCATTCGTCACATCGGATTATCCTCACGGACTCGTCCTCTATCTCCATCTGAGCACCACACAACCGGTACTGTAAGCTAGCGCTTACATCGACGCCCAGAATTTCCATCTCTTCGACATTCGAGGCAGGTAAAGCCGCCTTCACCTCAACTTCCCTTCTCTCAAGACTTGTCCAGCCGGAGAAACGCACCTCCTTCTGCCCACCAACGTCGATGACACTCACCCTGGCCATCTCGTACACCTCACCTAGAAAACAGAACAGATATCGTATACTGCACAACCGAAACGAATTCAAAAAAATATAACACTTACCTTTTTTTGAAACAATGTGAATCATTCCAGAGATTGACAGTAATGGAGCCCGTTGCATCTGCGACTTCCAATTTAATCAAATCTACGCGCTGGCCTCCTTTCACAATTTTGCTCTCAGGCCCCCTCACAGACAAAATCTTCACAACTATCGTGGCTTCTTCCCCGGCTATAAGTTCACTCACCTTCTTCACTACTCCAGGAGCGCTTGCAGCGTGCAGCGCAGTATAAGCAAAATTACACGTCGCCTCTTCCACTGAATTCCGCCGATTATACAAGATATCGTGAGACAACTTCACATTCACCAACCTCACGCAGGTTTTCTGTTGAGCATATTGGTCAAACTCACCCCGCAAACTTGGTACATAGCACACAACAGTTTCATAAGACTTTAAATCAGTCTGCGATAGAAACCTGAACATCTCCGATTTGGCTCTGGACTCTGGTCCAGGAACCAAAACTTCGCTAACACGGTGAACGTAACCAAATTTCCCCCCGTAACCTTCCGAATACACCCGACTCCTCTTCAACGAAGACGTTCTACGACAACTTGCCAAAGTCAAACTACAACACCGACAACCAAAGACATGCCATTTATACCACAAAACACCGACCCCAATTAACCCAATAAGGACCCTATCTACTCCAGGGAAAATTCAGTCAAGGCCACTAAACCACCCAACACCGCGAAGACATCATAAACCCCACGTCCTTTACCCAGACCAAAGGCAACTCTTCCAACCCAACTCCAAAACCACACAAACAGTCCATAATTAAAACTTCACAGAAAAAGTCCCACTCTACAAGCATTACTCCTCAACTTCCGAGAAATACCAAACTCCATCCCCCCGGCATCAAGTACAGGCAACTCTTCCAACCTAATTCCGAAAGACACACGAATAAGCTACAATTACCTCTTCACAAAACTACTTTCACTCCACACGCAATATTCCTCAACTTCACCCTACTCTGTCAAACTAAAAACGACATTATGACCACACAACTCCAACAGTATCCCACACGTCTACCCATACCTTATTCCCCCCCCCCATTCCCATCACCCCCAGCAAACCCACCCTTTGCACTTAGCGCACCGAACACGCACGATCGCCCTGCGCCGCCCGCGGCGCAAGTATCTTGTTATATCTTGGCCAGCTTGACCTTAGAAAAAGCAGAGATCAAGGATAGGCGAATCGTGTTTACGTGGGGTCAACAACATGCAACCTGTAATACCAGCCCAAGAAAAACTGGTCGCTATACAGTTTTCACTTGATTTTGGCTCGTCTGCTGTTAAGACGATCTCTTTTTTGTATTTCGTCAGATACATAAGACGTAAACAAGTATGAGTTCAGAGTTTTGGTCCTGTTCGCAGAGTCTGACACACGGGTCACAGGGCTTTAAAAGTGGTCACACTTGATTTCTGGCTTGAATCAATACCATTTTGTGAGGGAATGGACTCTTCTGTTCATTTTATGACCTATAGTCAGTTATAAGGAAACGTAGAAGTAGTTTTAGAAATTTCATTAGGAATTGATTAATATAGATTTAAACTGCTTTCGCTGAGTTCCATGCAGTTTCAGGTCCCTCAGTGTTCAGTTAGAATGACCCGTGCCTTGTAGTAAAGCATGCTTTTAGATTTATCCGTGGAGTCTCTTGTATTTCTGCATTTCAGTAAAACGCCGTAACACTTTTATAAAGTATCATATATTTGCAAAATATCTCGTTAAGTAAGACCAATTCGCAGGTCGCACAGGGAGAGGTCACACTTAAGGCGAGATACAAAAAAAACTGGTCGCAGGTCGCAGCCAACTTGGTCGCACTTTAGCCAAGCCAGAAAGGAAAGTGGGTCGTGGGTCGCAGGGTCGCGGTCGCACTTGAGCAGCTCCCCCTGAAAAGTGCGCTCGGGAAACTCACTAGTTGGAACACTTTCTTAAACGAATTACAACGGGTATAGCTTCGACGAGAATGTGTTGTTACGTCTGTCTTCTGCTTTGGAAAACGAATAGACGATTGGCGACTAAATCTTTATGAAAAAAAGTTAAATGCATTAACCATCAAGAATAATAAACACTCAATGTGAAACGCGCAATTGTATTGTAAGAGTCAGCAACACGAGTCAAAATGTATGGGAAGTTAAAATTATTATCTTTTTCCTTACTGACAGTTTTGTGGAAATGCAGTTAAAGTCAGTCAGACTTTTATACCGTAGAATGAGTTTCTGTAATATGTGGTTTGCAGCATATTGTTCCAGGGAAACTTCTCTCCGCAAGTTGACATGCAAAAGTTTTCTCACCATTCTGAACCGTACGGAGATGCAAAAACAAATAACTTTTACTCGTACATCTCTTCAGGCAGATGTCGCAACCAAATTTTCTCTTCCCCTGTTGAATACTCTTGACATGAGCAGTAAATCGGCATTGCGTGCAAATTTCTCTTTGCAGGAGTCGCACTTGTATTCGTGTTGTCCACCGTGGACTACCTTGGAATGTTTAGTTAGAAAACTTTTGGTTGCATATTTCTTGCCGCAGACATCGTACTGAAACATTTTCTGTCCTTCGAGGACCCTCTTGGTGTGAGGAACTAGTTCGTGTTTTTCTACGTATTTACTCTCGCACTTGTCGCAGCTAAACTTTCTCTCTCTATCATAGACTGCAAAGAGGGGACTCACTAGACTGCTTCTTTACACAAATTTCCTCTTGAAGACGTCGCAGCTAAAGTTCCTTTGTCCCTCATGGACCGTCGTGAGGTGCTGAGTTAAGGCGTCTTTTCGCTTGAAATGCTTTCTGTAAACGTCACGACGAAACTTCGGTCCATCATGAATTGACCTGAGACGCACATCCAGGTCTGAGTTGTGCATGAATTTCGTCTCGCAAGCAAGCGTGCAAGTTCTTCTTCCAGCATGAACAGCGTGATATGTGAAACAACGGGGACTTCATGCGCAAAATACTTACCGTAGATTTCACACGTAAAGTTTCTCTTTTCCCTTCACGAACCGCCCTGGAATGCTCAGTAAAAGATCCTATTTGCGTAAATTTCGTTCCAAAAATGTCACCAGCAAACTTTTGACCGTCATGAACTGACCTCAAATAGACGTTTAAAAAAAAAGAAAAAAAATCTAAGATCCCGCATTCGCCCAGAAGCGATTTGGGTGGTTGACCAGCTCCGACCTCGCGTGTCTTAAGAAAAGGATAGGGCAGGGCCTCTCTATTCTATGCATACTCAAAGGTTTTATGTAATTATTTAATATTAATATGTGTTTAATTATCCATTATTATGTATTGAAATACTGAATGTGTTTAACTTGTTAAGCATATTGTGTTGTAATAATCAATATTGCCAAGTAAGTACTGTCTTGGTTTTCTCGTGATAACATCTAAACAGCGTCTTTGCGTATTCAGCTATCTAAGCCGGTAAGTCGCTATACAAGTCCCGTACTTCCAGTTTTCCCTTTTAACTTATGGGTCTATAGCACTCGAAGGGTCGAAGAAACAACAAGTCCAAGTTTTCACCTAGGTTTGTAGATTGGGGCTAAACAACGTTTAGGTATTTACCGGAAACATCCTGTATACCATAAATATAAAGTGACGCCCTCCGTACAATCTCTCATCAAGGTCCACTTGGACTTCCAGCAATCAACAAAATGTATCGCATCAACAACGTCCATGTCCAAACATATGGGAATTTGGTACACGGATTCGTCGTTCTACAGGCACTTTAGTGTGGTATCCAGTACACATGATCGAGGTGCCTTTCTGCTACAGCTCGGTGTTTGTATACGCCGGTGGGCCTCTTCCGAAGACGACGCCGGAGTGGACATACGTAATTATTCGTACTACTTCTTCGTTAAGCAAAAGAACGAAAAACTGTACGGAGCAGCATTGACCGTCTAGCCCAGCGTTCCTGCGAGGACCAGGAGAATCCTGCCCACAGAGACGGGAGATGTGTTCGAGAAACCAGACGGCTTCTTTGTCCTTTGCCTCATTCGACGGGAAAGGGATATTCTCCGGATAATGCCATAATGCGATTTATTCGATGTTACAGGACCATACGTAAATGAAAACATTCATGGAAACAGGCATGTGTCATATCTGAATAACACTACATAGACTCTCAAACATGGGCAAAGAGAACCATAGACCTCAAACTTACAAGTAGTGCTTGAGGACTAACAGCGCTGTACCACGCCGAATTGCGTACAGATGCAGAATGTTATTACTGTTCATCGTTACTCAAATACCGCATTACCATTAACCATCGGGAAACGATTTCCCTGCATCTGAAATGCTGTGTTCTTACGTGTACCGCGAGAAGGATTCTCACTGCTACATTTTTTTCGATTGGGAAGGAAAGGGGGTCATAATTCGTTAGAATTCTTTCCTCGAACTTGCGTAGCATTTCCCTTAATATTGATTCCACTCTTACTCCTACGGGTGAGCCATTCTACTAGCAGTACTTCAGCAGTTCTGAAGAGCGAAACTGGCAGTGATGGTAAAGATCACAGTCTCTGCTTTAACTGTCTTGCCGCAGCAACATATCAGCTGAAAGACTGTCCGTCTAAGCATTCTTGCCGTGTTTGTCAACGTAGACTTCACACAGCCCTGCATTTGCCAAAACCTAGTCCCTCTACGAGTTCTGCTGACACCCCTGCCTCGCCTAGTACCTTAGTAACTCTCTTTAACGAGCCAACTCAACCTGCAACTTGCACCAATTCCACTCCAAGTTACACCATCCTTCTGAAGACAGCGGTAGTACAAGTAAGAAGCCCTACTAATACCGTTGTGAGTGCTAACGTACTCCTTGACGAAGGTGCACAGCGATCCTTCATCTCTTCAACTCATACGCGAAAGTTGAAACTGGGGCCCACTGAGCAATTCGTGACAAATCTAGCCAGCTTCGGTGACAGGACAGCATCTCGACGCACCTTTGGCGTTTACGAAGTACAACTCCGAGACATCCGGGGCAACTACATTCCTCTTCAAGTGCTGGAAAACAACCAGATATGCCCACCTCTGCGCCTCAGTACCAAGGCAGACCCTAAGTCCCTTTCCCATCTCAAGAATCTTCAGCTGGAAAATCCGACTCCCCACAAGGAACCCTTCGTCGTGGATATATTGATTGGTACCGACCAATACTGGAGCTTTGTAGGAGACATCATCGTCAGGGGTCCTGGACCCACAGCAGTTAGTTCATCGTTTGGATATCTTCTGTCCGGACCCTTGAAGGATAAGCCGTCTACTGAGCTTCCAATCATCAAGCTAGGCTCGCCTTCCTGGTTATGTGGTTGAACTTCTAGTCCATGCCACGTAGGGAGTGCTGTTGGGCTCAAACTTTGAGAAGAAGTTGGACATGTCATTGAGGACACCCGTAAGTTTGGAGATGTTTGTTCCGAATATGCCAAACGCATAAACGTAGGGATCGAAATTTTCTTCTTGCTGCCATGTAGCAGGGGTGAGGCTAATCCTTCCGAATGATGCGAAGAGTGGGACGATATCGATAACGAACTACGATTGGCACTGACGCTGAAATGGAACCGACGCATCTGCGCTTCAGAGCAGCCAGTTGTCTCAGCACAACTGCAAGTTTTCTCGGACGCCAGCCCTCAAGCTTACGCCGGAGTGATATACATAGTCAGCAACTCTGAATCCAGTCTCTTCATGACCAGGGCACGAGTGGCCCCAAAGAAACGGAACCTTACCATCCCGCAGCTGGAGCTCTGCGCCGTCGTTATTACTTGCGGCATGGCAGCATTCGTCAAGTCAGAACTTGAGTCTAAGGAACTTAAGCTACAGTTCTTTAGTTGGGCAGATTCTCATACTGCGACGTGCAATTTCGGGTTTCCTCGAATAATTGGGCGTCACTCCCAACGTGGTGAAGTTTAAGTAAGTGTATTGGGATAAAAGCAGACAATTACAAACACAAACTTTACCCAGGCACGAAAGTCTCAGCTTCGCACAGTACTGACTTGACCCCGGCAGATTAGTCCAATCGAGACTAAGCTGGAGAACGGTTCAAGACGTTCTATCCTCTCAGCGTGAAAAGGTCGGGCTTTTATACTGGCCGGTGACCTAGTTAAGGTCTCTGCACGTGCAGCGTGACTCACGAGTCGTAACCTGAGCTACCTTGGCGTACAGTCGTGTTCAAAAAAAAGGGTATAGTACAGGAAGGGCTAATCGCCGCTTTTATTTCGCCTGTGCCACGGTATAGCCGCCGGGCTCCGCTTTCGGCCGTTCGAAAGAGGCAATGAAGCGCATCATTCTTGCGCTTTTGCACCCTAGTTATCAGTTTCGTTAAAACAAAAAATCTTCTTCCACTTTATATTCAACTGAACTTAATACGCTTTTTTCTTTGTCTCCATAACGTTACGGTGATGAACTCTTTGGAGTTTACAGTTTCGTTTTTAAATAATTACAACATTTAGTTTTAAAATGTAGTCTAATTCTGTTACTTTAATTTGTGCTGTGGTTTTTACTTAATTTATTTAATCATACCAAATATGAAATATATATATAATTAAAATCGTAACTTTTCATGCATTTTCAATTGACGGGAACCAAGCAGTCATAATAATGGAGCTAAGTAGGCACAGTAAAATAAGAAAAAAGGACAAAAAAATTATTCGTAACAATTCTGAATAATTAATTTGTTGTATTAAATTTCAACTCGCATATCCATATGCTAGGCATGTTTTGATAATTTGAAAATTTGTAAAAAAAATCTGCAGGCTCAATTAAGCGATTTGATTCGCATATACTGATGACGTCATCCAATCAGCCCAATCAGATCCGACAAATCAATCGATTATCCAATTAAAATACTTCAGAAGCCTAAAAGTTAAGCTAGATTTTAGTTTATTGGATGACGCAATCAATTAATGACATAAACATTCCAGATCATTTCAGGAATAAAGAAACAGTATTGAACATTAAGTTATTTTGCGTAACACTGTCACGTTACGTAAAATAAGTTAAGCACATTATCTCAGTATTAGTTAAATCGTTAATATGGCCCCACAGTGCACTAATACAGAAAAAGGTAGGATCATGGGGTTATACGAAGCTGGCAAAAGTATACGACAGATTGCTACTCTCATGGGAAAAAATCGCAAAACAATTCAGAGGTAAGTGACGTACCTAAAGTTGAGTTAAACACGAATTCATATTTCAATTAGGTGGATTAGTCGGTTTCGAGAGACGGAGGGAGTGGAGCGATTACGGGACCCAGGATCCGGAAGACCTCTAACAGCGACCGAGGAGGAAGAGGAATCCATTTTACTAAAGGTCCAGGAGGACAACTTTACAACGCGTGGGCAAATCAAAACTGATTTGGATTTATCTTTTTCAAAGACTACAGTTGGAAGGTTTGAAAATTCAGTAATCTCTTAGGGGAGGAATCTTATAGATATGTTAATCTTTCCTAGGATTCTCAATAAGCATGGGCTCGGCGTGCATTTGGCTGCCAAAAAAAAACAGAAAACTGACGATGAAGAAAAAAGACGGAGAGAAACATTTGCCGCTCTTTACTTAAACGAGCCCATCGAGTTCTGGAGAAGAGTAGTGTTCTCCGACGAGAAAACTTTCGCCTCCAACCACATCGGCCAGGTGTGGGTCGTGAGAGAGGAAAACTCTCGGTTCGACCCCCTTAATGTCAAAGGTGTTCGTGATAGCGGGCATGTGGGGATATCCGTCTGGGCAGCCATCACATTCGATCGAACTTTAACTATCCAGCTAATCTATGGTATGTTACGGAATTTTTCGACATATTTTTCATATTTTCATAATTTTCACTCGTCTCATCACACAGGACGCCTCGATAGGTATAAATATATTGAAATACTGAGGAGCGCCATGCTTCCCGCCGCCCGCCAGCGTTATCCGGAGGGTTTCATTTTCCAGCAGGACAATGCTCCGCAGCACACTGCCGGAATGTAACAAGTGGTTTACAAGATATTTACTATTGGTGCAATAATTTTTTTTTATTGCTATTGGTTTAGGGTTCGGGACTGGTTCCGAGAGAAAAATATTGAGGTGTTGCCATGGCCTGGACAGTCCCCTGATTTAAACCCGATTGAAAATTTATGGGCCGAAATGGAAAGACTCATCACGGAAGCGAATTTAGACGTAAGAACTGATATAGAATTAATGGCGGCAATTCAGGCGGCGTGGGGACATTTAGAAAGCAACAAGGATTATTTTAAAAACTTGTATAATAGCATGCACAGAAGACTGGCGGCAGTTATAGAGTTGGAGGGCCATCCCACGAAATACTAAATTGTTTGTAAATTAAAGTTATTTATTAACATTTAGAACTGTGATTTGTCCGCTATTATTACTGTTATAGAAACTCAGTATTGATCTGTAAAATTTTTCCAACAAATGTCTTTCATTTTGTTCAGTTACTTTTTTTGGAAAAGAATACTGTTAGGTTTGTTTCAGAGGAACCATGTCTTTCATTCTTGAATAAATTTATAAATAAATATTGAACTATTGAAGATTGGTCATTTTGAACACTTGAATATAATATTATGTGAAGATCACATGCAATAAACTAAAATTAACATAATTAAAAATTTTGTTGAACGATGTTAACAAGATAAGGGGTAGAAAAGCTGGGTTACGTTTGTAAGTCAGAATAAAAAAAGATTTTTTTGTTTTAACGAAACTGACAACTAGGGTGCAAAAGCGCAAGAATGATGCGCTTCATTGCCTCTTTCGAACGGCCGAAAGCGGAGCCCGGCGGCTATACCGTAGCGCAGGCGAAATAAAAGCGGCGATTAGCCCTTCCCGTACTGTACCCTTTTTTTTTTAACACGACTGTACGTGACGCAAGCCACATGCACGTTTATACGGCTGTTGCATAGCTAGACTTGCCCTTACATGCACTTGCACTTGGTAAAACATGGGTTTAAATTAAAGCAAATTTACGTGAGGTTAAATTATTAACCTCACAATATTACCATTGATTAGATCAGAAACCCGAAGCCCAAAAACACGTTTGTCTTCAATCGTGTCCGAGAAATTACGACACTTCTCAGAGATCTCGACATGCCGCTGAACCATTGCCAGAGTGGACTTAATCCCGCAGATCTGTGCACACGCGGAGTCACCTGTACAATCCTCAAAGGATCTACATGGAACACGGGACCAAGATGGCTTGCTGATCTGTCCCTCTGGCCACCTCACACTTTCCACGAGACCATGGTAACTGTCACCTCTACAGATGAGGTAGAAACCCTATCTTCCGACATAAACCTTGAAACTCGATCTAGCTCTTGGGAGCGACTAGTACGAGTGACGCCTTGGATCCTAAGATTCAAACACAATACCACAGTAGACCCAGAACAAAGGATCCAAGGCCCCTTAGCAAGGAAAGAAGAGGCGGGGGCAGAACTTTCACTATGCCGTCGATCGCAGTCTAGGTTTTTTAAGCGTGAGATCGAGTACCTGCAGAGCTGCAGACCTTCCTATCATCAATAATCATCAAGAATCTCGACATTAGAGAATCCAGTGAGATTAAAGAAGAAATCGAACTGCGGTACAACTCCCTGGGTCTGTCTGTCAGGGATGTGAGATACATCTTCACAAAGAAGAATACCTCGGGCGACATCATGGGAGGTCATGTCAAGGTTGCACTCGATAACTGGAGAATGACCCTCACGGACAGTGCTTTGTGCTTGGCCTGGGGCTTCCTCGCTGTTTCCGGATGTACCCGATCCAAAACGTTCCGGTTATTTCCTGGGGTTCGAATTCCCGTGCTGTGGGCTTGAGCTACCGCTTGCGAGGGAAATACCATCGTCTCTCCTTTTTCTCAGTTGGGGTGGCTAAGGAAATCAATGTGCTTGGGGTATTCACGTACCGGGGGTTTCAACCAATTTTCGTTGTTGGCGGCCCAGTTGACCGCCTGTTGTAGTTGCTCCGTAGTGGGTTTCAAAGTCTCGAGTAAGCGATTGACTTCTGCATTCCGGAATTCCGCTCGCCTTCCCAAGAAGCGATACAGGGCAAGAGTCCCCTGCTCGGCACATCTGTTGTAGATTTCATTGAATTCGTCCCTGAATTCTTCATCCAATTCGCCTGTTTCTGAGTTGGCAATCACGGGGGGCTTGGGGATCAACAAGATATCCACCGTTCTGGATAATAGCAGCCGCTTAATACAAATGATACTGCACACTCCGCATCTTGGTGATACCATGCGTCAATCCTTTAGTATTATCATTTGCTACTACCTCTGCCGGTGGTCGCTCGGACATCCACCCCGTGAGTAGTTGCGCCTGGGTCTCCAGGTGGTTCCGAACTATGGCAGAAGCTGCTTCCGAGATCTTCGGTGTGCGGTTTAATAGCGGTGGAAGTTCGTCGTGCCGGATGGCAGAGGTCGGTGCTGAAGTGTTTGCTGGGGGGCTGATTACCAGTACCTCGTTGTCGTCCTCGTCCTCCAGACTCGACGTATCCTGGGTGTTAGTGGATTGAGGGTTCGTCGTCGTATTACTTGTGTTGATAGTGAGAGAAAGTCTCCTGGTGTTCCGCCGCTTCTCTAGGAGTCTGGCGGAGTTGTCTTCGTTAAGAATCAGGAAGTTCCCGATTTCCTCAAGGTCCTGTGCGCGTAGCGAGGTCTGTTTGATGCCAGGATGTCTCTCGTTACGAGTGGAAGTCCAAATCCGGATGCCTTCGGACGAGTTCTTGTTATACGCCCGGTAGCGGAATTTCTCCCCATGTCTTCCAACGATTTCCACACCCACTTTTGATGTATCATATTCTTTGAGTCGAATCAAGTACTGGTATCCATCCTGCTGTCTGGTGCCGATCACGTCCCTACGAATAAAGTTGAACACGGCGGCCCGACTTCCGACAGGGAACAGGACATGGCGGCAATAGTTCGTGGAACAGACGTCTGATTTCCGGAACGGCTGGACGGGTTCTTCTTCAGACCAGGGGTGAGAGTTTTACGTCCCTCAGTGCTACATTCTAAGATATCCACTTCTTTCTTTAGAGCTTTGCGGAAGTCTTCTAAGGTCCATTCCGTAACTCGGCTTTCACGCGACATATTGCGCTTGGTTTCAGTCGACAATTTGTCAAGGAGAATGCAGACAAGGAGGTCATCGTATGTATCGGGAGTTTTACCGAGCGCTTCCAGACTACGAATGGAAGACTCGATGACATCGTGGAACCTTTTCAGTTCCGTCAGGTTACTTCCACAAGGGTTTAGGTTGTAGATTGCTCGCATGTGAGCTGCAATGATGCGCTGGAATCTGGGGTTGTCCATGTACTGTACTGCGGGGTTGGTGTGTCGATTTCAGTTAGATTTAGGGATTGTTTCTTCTGTTCAAGAGTGCTCTTCGCTTTATTTCGCGCTTCCTCAATTTCGAACGTGAGGAGGTTCTTCCTCCGCTTGGTAAGTATCACCCTTTAGGTGACGAGTCCACCCGATCTCGAGTCGAGCACCCTATCGAGATCTTTTAGCGTCAGCGGAGTCTCGTCTGAAGTTCCCAACAGAAGGACTGGCTTGCTCTTTGGTCTAGCTGCAGGAGTCGAAACGGCGTCCGCGTAAGTCCTCGGGGTTGGAGGTACTTGCGACAAGTTAATAAATCGTTCTGCAAGCAAGTCTGACAAATTTTTGTTTTCCTCCCGAAGACGAGAGTTTTCTTCCTCGAACTTCCTTAGTATCGAGCGCACAGTTTCCGGCAACGAGAGAGACTCACTTTCCTGTGTGACTGGGTCCTCCAATGGGACCAACGCCGACGCGACCATATTAGATTCGGAAATACTATCCTGGGAGGAGGCAAGGGTACTAGCCCTCTGCGAGCTTTTACCGCCCCTCTTGCATGATTCACAATACTTATAGGGTCCTGAATTTGGGCGGAACAGTTTTCCATAAGTCACACAGGGCTTCTCCTGAAAATCTTTTGGCCCCATGCTGAACTACTCGCCAGAACCGTAGCAACTCCAACCCTCGCCGCGATCGCAGTGAATCCAACCATCGCAACCGCAGCACTCCCGATCGCCGCGACCGCAGCCGCTCTAACAGCCCCCAGCGACGCTCTCGAAGAGACCAGACCCTAAAGCAGGCTTCAAGAGGTAGGCACGAGTAATTGGAAAATTGTTCTCCGACGCCACGACCGTCTTTGGACCCTGGCTATCTCTCTGGACTACGATTTTGACAAACTAGTTTTAAACGACGCCGGATACAACTTCACGAAGTCACGGAAGAAACTCCTCTGCAAAGGACTGACCTTTGCCCCGACTCCGGCCTTCCCATCAAAGCAGCGACAGCAACAAGCCACTGCCACTGACCGGTTCAAACGACTTTTGAACCTGAAGATCCACCTCGGAGAAGATCGTCTGAGCTGCAAAAAAGGTCTTCTCTCCGGATCTACAAGTCATCTTGGAACCCTCCGGACCACCTGCAGCACTCTCCAAGCTGGCGGTCCTTCGTGCAGGCGCTTCAGACAACCTCGCAAACGCCATGCAGACGATCCAACTGATCTTCAGCTACCCGAACTATGTGGAAGCAGCTCATCGAAGACGCGAATATCTAAATCACGTAGGCCGATAAAGGAGGCAAAATTGTCGTCTGGTCACGTTCCGACTACGAGAAGGAGGCAAACCGACGATTGGCGTTTCGGAATACGTACGTCGAGATCTCCGACACCGAAGCCAGCTCCCTCATCGCAGTCCTAAACAGCCTCCAAGCCTTGCTGTGCTCCGAGCTCTTTGAATCGGGTTGTGTGACGCGCACCGAGAAAATTCAGATGTCGCCCGCTAAGGAGAACTCCCCCTTCATTTACTTTCTACCGAAGATCCAAAAGCCGAAGAATCCCAACACCGGTACTTTTGAGGGACGTCCCATCGTCGCTAACTTTGATTCACCGCTGAAGGCTCTGGACCTTTACCTGGCCACGCTTACCAGCCCGCTTCTTAGCCGTCTACCGGGGTCCTTAAAGGACTCGTTTCACTTCCTCGACGAGCTGCACGCATTCCAGTTCCTGACCGGCCATAAGCTGAAAATGGCAGCAGTTGACGTCGAGGCGCTCTACCTGAGTATCCCGTGGCAGCAGGGCATCGACGCTTGCTGCGACTTTTCCCGGACAAACCTCTATTGGCTGCGAAACCACCACGGAGCCAACAACCTCTTACCTCCGCCGCCACTCCAGCTCTTCAGAAAGCTGTTGACAACGGTCGTGGAAAACAACATCTTCCACTTCCAGCACAAACGATTCTTCAGGCAGACCAAGGGAACAGCGATGGGCAATTCAGTCTCCGTATTTTTCGCCAACGCGTTTATGTACTATATCACGAAAGATTTAGTACATAAACCACCGCCCTTCATCAAGCTGTTTCTCCGCTACATCGATGACATCTACATGGTGTATGAAGGCAACGAAGACTCTCTACGATCCTGCTTCGACAACATGGACCCGCTGCGCTTTACATTCAATTTCTCCGCGGACACCATGCAGTTCCAAGATGTTCTGATCAGGATGCTCGACAAGTTTTCGACAGAAATCAACCGCAAACCAACAGACGCGCTCCAGTACCTGCACTGGGCATCAAGCCATTCTCTCAACTGTAGTCGCAGTCTCCCTTTTTCGCAATGTGTCCGAGCAGTCAGAATCTGCAGCGATGACTCATCCAGATCCAGGCACATCGAGCAGATCATCGAACGGTTCCCTACCCGCAATTTTCCAGAAACAATCCTGCAGGAAGTAGCAGCAAGAGCCCTGAGCCGAACAGCTGTCAACCGTGTCCCCGAACCAGAATTAACTCTGCACTTCGTTATCCAGTACCATCCCAACTTGAAAAATCTGCGGACACTGCTGAACGAACTCCAGCAAGACCTGGCAGCTGAATTCCCGGACAAATTTAGCTCTGCTTTCTCCAGGATCGCATACGAAAAGGCAGCTTCAATGAGGGACAGCACGGGACGACCTTTCAAGCGCGGCAATTCACCGGCGGCAGCAATGCGACCTACCGGACCAGCAGCTCAACCTACTGACGCAGCGTTCTAGCCAGGCTGTGTTTGCTTAAGGGTTGCCCCTTACACTTGGCTTACCTAGACCAGGGAAACTTCCAGCGCAGTCCCAGCCCTACCAGCCTGCATCACAGCCCTTTCTTCAGCGTCCTAGCCCTACTTCTACGGCGAGATCCTTCTATTCGAACCTAACCTGACCTAGACCAACCTAACCTGGACCGACCCGACTTAGACCAACGTGACCTGAACCTGACAACCGAGTTGACCTACTTTCACGACTTTCCAAAAGTCGTAAAACGAAGTTTTTCCCAATGTTTGAGCGAGGAAATTTGATTATCATCACCATTTACCTCGATAAAGTCCCTACGAAGGAAACGTAATTCACTGTTTGAATGTTGCTTTGATTGACTGAAGTATTAACCTTCAAGAAAATCCCGAAACGAGAGCCGAAACTGGGGAAAGCAAACGGAGCGCTGAAAAGCACGACTGATCGCCACCACAGCTCGAGAAAGAGTTCTATTGGTATATTAATAAGTAATTTTTATATGGCTCTCTCAACACAGCTAAACTTGAAGTCTTTAATAATCTGATTTCAGCTATATCGCCATGCAACCTTGTTCCTGCAACTTAAGAGTACGTAGGGAAGAAGGGAAACTACCGCCCCAGTTTACCCAACACGCCCGTCGAGAAAATCCTCCGAGAACTGGCTAAAGGACTTGCTCACATTCACAAGAATGACATCATCCACTGAGACACGAAACCCAGTAACATCCTACTCTTCGTCAAGGAAAACAAGTTGGTTGCTAAAATCAGTGATTTCGGCATTTCCCGCATCATACCGGATCATCATACTGTCTCGGCCAACGTTAGTGCAGAACAGACTTGTACAAAGCCCCCGAACTCCTATCCATCTGACATGGATAACTGGTCATGTAGGGCATGAGGGAAATTAACTTGCAGATACTTATGTCAAGGAAGCTAGTACCACTGAAACAGTGAGACACACCAACACCCCTATGTCATACATGGTAAGCCGGGTAAATATATATTTAATGCAGCTATGGGAAGATGAATGGCAGAGATGTGGGACGGGGAACGGCACCAAACTTTTCTTTCCGACAATTAGTGCAACCAAGGTGCTCCTTAAGAGGAACTTGGACCATGAAGTAGTTCAAATTTTAACTGGCCACAACGTTTAAAACTCTTATCTGAACCGACTTCACCTACGAAACACTGCTCTATGTACCTGCCAAGAAGGGTCACAAACTGTCGAGCATTTTATTTTTCATTGTCCACGTTTTAGTCGGCTGGAGTTTAAAATTCGCTGTAGGGACTTGAATATGGCATGGCCCCTTGACCTACCGCTTATTCCCCAGCAAAAAACCCTCTGGAAAAGCTTTACATCCTTTATTAAGTCCACCAATCGCCTAAAATTTAGCAAAATAACACAGAAGTAAAATTATCTGACAGGCGTCTAAGCTAGAGTACCGTCGACAGAAAGGGCATGATATAAGTGAGAAAAATGGCAACACTCGATATTTTTTCGAGTATGCCAGCAAAAGAAGAAAACCGAACTGCTAACTCCGGCCTTTTCATGGCGAAGTGACGTTTATGCTTTCAGGCTTGTCGTCTTCCACATGCTCACTTAAGGGAAACACTCGTTTAACAACAATTTTTGCCAAATAATCAGGGACTACCCTGTAAACCTCCAAGAGCTCAATGGACAACCGGCTGCTCTATCGCTGGTCAAATGGCTAACTGCTTTCAACCAAGAAGAGAGACGCATGATGTCTGAAGTGGTTCACCACCCTTTCTTTTGAGACGACGAGAAGAAGCTAAACTTTATCAGAGTTGTCCACCTAATAACCAAGGACAAACAGAATGTCTTTCTCAAGGAAGTGATTGAAGAAGGTTCGCACCACGTCATCTGCTCTTCACCTGATAACTGGGAAAACCAGCGAGCTCCTTCTGACAGGGAATTTTTTTACCATAAGAACTGGTGGGGAATCTCCCCACCAGTCTTGAAAGGTTCCTCATCAGAGAAGGAAACTTTCCCCACCAAAATTTGGAACCCTCGAATGCAAGGAAACATAGCTGAATCAAACTGCAACTGAGAAATGGGATGTGCTTCTGGAATGACAAAACCTAGTCACTCCAAGAGCGCCTTAACGGAAGAACGTGGCCTCCACTCCTAAGTCGGGTCTTCAACGCAATCCCAAAAACAAGCCTGACTGCCGGATTTCGTGAGTGCGGGTTGTGCCCGGTGAATCCGGAAAAAGTTAAAGACAAGCTGCCAGGACATGACTCGAGGGAGGAAGTACGAGAAACCTTCAGCGAAACCGTGAGGGAGGAACTGAAGGGGAACCTCCGGGGACCCTGCCAAAGCCTCCAAACGGGGCCGAAAGAAGGGGAAACGGTTAACTCCATGGAACGGGGAAATATTACTCCCGCATATATCAGTGTCGACCTATGCCATTTCTGACATCAGTCTCGGATAATGCGGAAACCGAAGACTTACCCGAAGTAAGTTGGTGGCAGTGGGATTATTGTGCCCGACGGTCCCACGAAGCGTGTGTTCAATCAGGACGAGTTTGTCTGTTGCAGCTGCTTGTCCACATGGTGGCGTAATCGTCAGTTTTTATTGCCCTTTTCTATTCTTTTAGCTGTCTTTTTGGTCTAGTCTCACATACCTGCTTACCTTATTGACTTTTGCATAACATTTCTTTTGATGTGCCTCAGTCTCGGTGCTACTCGGGTGCTTTTTTCGTTTGACCCAATGAAATTTATGCCAAGATAAAAAGAAGTACATTCAGGTTAGGGGTACAAATCTGATAGACAAGCGTATTGTCTTCCAATCCCTTTCTACACGTGATCTACTCTTCATTTGGTTTAAACCTTGTAGTGCGATATACTCCACAGGGTAATGTGTCAATACGATTACGTCTTAGAAACATATACCGCAGAAGGATTATTATTTATTTTGTCCCTACAGTTTAAGTTTCGTAATTGTCAGATCTGAATGTCAAGTTGTTGGTGTATACCGGTGAGATATTCTCTTTCAACGAATGATAAAATATTTTCAAGTTAAAGGTGTCGGGGATCCTGGATCTGTTCACACCCTCCGAGAGGCGCTTTTTGCTGTTGTTTTCTAGTCTTACTGCAATACCCCACATGGGCACACCCATAGCATAAGCCTATGAGCGGATCACGTCTACGGTCGGATCGAATATATGGATTATAACGGCGAAGAAATGTTTTCATCTTTAGAGCATGTCATTTTGGTATCAATTTATTTATAATTTTTTAAAATAACAGTGCAACGTTGTAAACAGTACGTGCACCATTGAGACACGTAGACGCGCAAGCTCTTTCAAAGCGAAGCAGGAGAGCAGCTTTCTCAAAACCAGAGCACAAAGCACGCAGTTTCCCCCCGTTTTCTAACACGTTAAGGGTATGACGAGAAAAAGTTCCATCTGATTTAGTTTTCCTTGTGAATGATGTGAATGATGAGTGATGATGGGAGTGAGTTAGGTGTTAGCTGCAACGAGGATTATTCGCAACAACCGATAACGACGAAGCGGCGAAAGACCTGCATGACAGTGAGGATGACGCAGGGAAACAGGGAGACTAGACTTTTACAAGAGTCGAAAGATTCTCTAAAGAATGATAAAGAACGCTTTCATAGAGGAAGCTCATGTAGGAAACCGATCAGATTTTTTCTTCTTAATCTGGAATCACGTTGGCAGAGATACCGAGGAAGAGGATAGGCGAAACCTTCAACTCTTATACCGAGCGTAAGCTTAATCAGAAACTCAAAACAAAATAAGAGAAGTGTTCGCGTCTAATAGACGGCCAGAAACTTCAGTGGACGGTGTTCCACTTGTGGATAATTCGGAATCCGCTAAACAATCAGCAGTCTCTACATCCATCTCTACCGCAGGACAGAGGGACTGGACGACGAAGAAGCTGCAATAGATGCGTCAGAAAATGACTTGACCCTTCCACCACACATAGGGTGTGCTTCCCATTCTCTGGACCTCCTCGCAACTACCGACTTCGAGAAAGCCCTAGACCAAAGCAAAATGTTTAAACTTGATGTTTATTAAGGCAAAGGGAAAGGCAACAGCACTGTGGAATGATCAGAACAGGAGTACAAAAGCACCTGACACTGTTCGCGACATTCTGGATGATACAACTATGAATATCTTCCGAGAAGTTCTTCACAATATTTTTTTCCAAATAATCAACAGGTCGCTATCTACCTCGCCCCGTTCCAACACGATGGAATTTATTCTTCGATTCTATGAAGGTGATGTCAACAAAAAAGGCGGCCAAGTTAAATTCTGTCAACGCTGTCGGGATCCTACAACTCAATCAGAATGATAGAAGCTGCTTACAGAAATACTTGGGCGGCTTCATGGAGCCAGTCGCCATAGCTCTGGATTTGCTGAAGCCGCAGGTGAACTACCATCTTGGGTGTGTGGTCCCCCTTCTAACGTCACTTAAGAGAAAGCTTATCCAAGTTACTTTGAAACACGCGGGCCCAGTGCGGCCAGACCTCCTAAAACGCATTAATCACAGGTGATTCTACTAGTTCTAGTTTGCAGCGCCTGAATGTTAAAAACAACTTTTTTGTGTGAACCTAGATTTGGTGGGCTATTTCAGAGGAACGATTACCTGGCAGCCGCAGTTCATCCGAAATACAAGTTATACTGGCTTGACCATCAAGCACCGTCCGCAACCACTATCAAAAAGAAGGAACTGGAGCGAGAGTTACAGCTTTAAGAGAGGAAAAGTCTGCTGATGATGCAGCTTCCAGCGAATCTGCCGATTTTTTAGAGTATAAGTCAACAGAGGAAACAAACAGCAAACTGATCTTTTCCTAAATAGCCCTCCAGGGGAATCACGATCATCAAATAATTTTGCTTGCATTAAAAGTCTTCGTAAAATTAACACAGCCATTCCATCGAGTGCTCCGGTGGAGCCTATACTACTTCGCGTAATAGGCTCTCTGATAGCCTGTTGGAGCAGATTGCAATACTTAAAATTTCGAAAAAAAAAACTTTACATCTAAAATTTCGTTTTAACCTTGTCCCATTTATGATTGGGAATGAACACGCCAGAGACAAACTAATTTGGTTCTTTATTTTGCATCAAAAATGAATTTCTTTTTATTGGTGATAACTTTTCGATTCAAATCGCTATTTGAATCTAATTTTTTTAAATCTTCAAACGATTTTGATTTTACGATCTGGAAATCAAAATCACTTGTTTTGGGAGAAAATTAATTTAATTTAAGTCGCTATTTAAATTACCTCGAATATGAGGATTTTTTATTTGATTTAAATCGCCAAAACCAAGTGATTTACCGGACACAGCAGGTTACCCATATTGATGTCAAAAATCTTCCGGACCTTGTGTCCAATTCTGGGAAATGGATTCGACGGGAATCAAACTGGATGTTAAAACCCCTATCGGTGAGGAAGAGCAAAGAGTACGACAGATACTTCGTGCGATTACTCGCCATACTGGAAGCCGTTATGAGTTTGAACTATTCTGGAAAGTAGCCAACGCCTGACTGAGAGACGAAAACAAGCAGAACGGCCTTCGTCGTGTTATTTCGACTGGAAGGCGCCATTGCAGAGAACGAGCGTATTCCGAACGGTCACCATAGTCATCGGAGAGTATGTGAACTAGAAGCATGCGAGAAAATTATAAGTAAAAGTAATTTCGGCAATCACCCAAGGATTTTGTATTTGCCTCATCATGACGTGGTGCATCCTTACAAATCTGACAAATTTAGAGTGGTCTTAGACGCATCAGCAATATGCAACGGCGCATGTCTCAATGATCACTTGTTGAAAGGTTGATTTACTGGCTAATTTGTTCGCTAGTTTGATTTGTTTCAGGTAAGGAGCCATTCCCGTATCCGTCGATATCGAACGCATGTTTCACCAAGTTCGTGTAATAAACGGGGATCAATCAGCTTTGGGCTTCTTATGGAGACAACCATAGTCGGATGCTCCTGAGGAAAAAAACTGGTCGCAGAAATTACTGATATGTCAAATAACTGGATTGTAAAAAATATGACACTGAGAAACAGCAAAAACGGTCAGCTTGCAGGAGCTTGCGGGTTGAGGGCAGACGGCAAGGATTGAGATGGTAGTTATTAACTGAATTCCACAGCTCCCATGGCTGTTCAAGAACATAGAAACCCTGTATCAGGGTCTAAGTGATCAATATCCTTTGGTTGCGAGTCCTCCGTAAAGAAAGGCAAGACGTGGTAGACTTTTTGATTTACACAACTATGAATGTCTACAAGGACAGTCTTTACGTAACACTTGCTGCATACAACTGACCCGCCCGATCACTAATTGGCATGCTCAACCAGTTTCGCGGGAAACGAATGAACATTCCAGCCGCCGACTCCGCAGATGCACAATCACAATTTACCAACTACAGTGAAATATTGAAAACTATTTCGTGGCAAGAAATTAAGCGGTCATACGATCAACGGATGCATAATCTTCCCAGTGCAAATAGATGGGAGCGCAGACCTCTTAGTGTGGGACAACAAGTGTATGAGTTGCAGGTACGTTCTCGAGATTGGTGGGCTACGTACCGTTTTTCTTAATGTCTTACAGCCGGAAAAGGGAGGGGGTTATAGGGTTGCTTAAAGCCCTCGTTAAGAGTGTTGCAGCTCTGAATGAGCTAAACTTTCTGTCCTTATTAACCGTCAGTTATATTAACTAAGTTGTTTCGGTCACCAATGGACAAGAGAACAGTTAACGTCGTTCGGCTAAATCCCTCTAAACGAGTGTTCAAAAATGCAAGCTTTATTCTAAGTCTTGGGTCTTCCACACTTAATTCACTTAAAGTGCATTACTCTCCCACAGATACGTGAGCGGTGGGTACTTGCCTAGTAACTATGAGTTAATCAGAATGAGTCTTTCAGAGGGTTTTGACGAAACAGTTGTCCCCCTGCCCCCACAGAGTAGGCGATTTGCATGCTCCTGGGGAAGGATCGAAAACAAGGTGCGAGATGTCCCGTTGTACGTTGCAGACTGGGTGGAACAATTATCAAACTGTTGGCTTTCTGTTGTAAGTCAGGGAACGTTCCGCCCAGTACTGCTCGGGAAAAAAATGCGGGAATCCGACCAAACTAAGATTTTCCAAATATCATGTTGAATGAGGGAGAGAAAATAGAGCTAGGATGTTGCAGTTTTGAATTCGATGTCGTGGGCAAGGAATTGAAAGTTGTCAAGGTATAGTGGTGGTATACAAGATTCAGGCTGGTCGGGAAATGTCGACTTCAAAAATCCCGGGTAGATTTCATTCCTAACAAAAACTCAACTTCAAATCCTCCCACAATACGCTTAAAAACTCATCTTTAGCACCACATATTTGGGTGTTGTAATTTCTGTATTCCTGTCAATTCTATTCACTACCACACTCACATAAAGTACGTGAACAATTCCAACGTTAGGTATTCTCCCCGTTAAATACTTGTTTCAAGCACCTAAGAAACCTGACGTAACCTACACCGAACGACCGTTTTCGTCCCCCCTCACCTACGTCGTTCAGCATTCAACCACCCCAAGCATCTCACTATACGTAGGTCATGCGTCGCGCAAACGCAATCAGTTTGTTAAAATTTCTTTAGTCTCATTTACACATTCTTCAGGTGCAGTCAAGATCCCACCCGCACGAATGATCTCGACACCTCTAGGCTCTGGAATCCTCTGACGAGAGTCATAGTTTTTTCTTCGCCTGCGTTAATGGATTATAAGCAAAGTTTAGCACGATGCTTCAAACCGATAAGCCAGTTCTTTTTACCAACTTCCAGGTTCAGGTAAACAGGCTGCTGAGGATCCTTATTGCATATTTCGTACTGGCACACATGTCAAAAAACACCCATTCGGATAGCAAAGAAGTAGCAAGTGAATCGAATTACCACCCTCTTCAGCAAGTTTACCAAGGACTTGTAGCTGATGTCAGGTCTCGGGAACCCACGTACGATTCGAAGGGACACTTTGCAAGGTCGACGCTGACCATTTCATTCCCCAGCCAGGAATTTTACAAGGAGGCTGTACTTCTGGCCCAGAAGATGAGACGTTTCTGCTGAAGGATCTCATTTAAAACTACCTCGAGATTCGAGACTGCCTGCACCCATAAGCCCTAAAGCCTCCCACCTCAGGACTCTTCCTGAATAACTTCAGCATTTTGGACTGAGAACCCTCTAAAGTAGATGCCGTGTGCAAGACTTTTCAGCTCAAATATCTGAAGACGGTAAGAAGCCGCAGTGATAGTCCAACGTTACCTGAAATGGGACCTGCAGACCTGGTCACCGCAGGTACCTGCAGTTCTCGAGAAGGGCGGCGTTTCCAGAGCCAGTATTCACAGCAGCCCAGAGAACTGCCCCACCAGACCGGTGTTAACAATATCAGACCAGAATACCCACAAAGCAGTGTAATAAGCAGGCGGAATAGTGTGGAATACCACAAGGACAGGCCGGTGCATACCAGCAGCATATTAGATCGACGCAGGAGCAGTCTTGCAGACAAGGATGTTTTTTCGATCTCAAGTCTGGCGCACTGCCCAAGCGGAGCAGGGCAGGGCAGGCTCAAGTGGCATACCACAAAGGCAGGTTCGAAGCGCAGCTTAAGTTTCGGACCATTTTGCCAACATTCCCAGAACCAAATCACCCTTGCCATCTCTTCCAGAGCTCTTATAAAACCCAAAGACTTATGTCGTCTCTTTCAAAAGTCCATCCGAACCAGAGCACATCTGCCATCTCTTCCACAACTCCAGCGCACTTCTCAATTTCTCCTGCAGTTTCGCACAACCCAATGCTCTTGCCGTTTCTTTGAATTAAGTAACCTACAACAGTAGAATTAGTGCTGAAATTTTTTCTTAGCTCGTCAGTCCTTTCTCGAAAGAGCAAGTCGTATGCCGCCTTTATAAAACACGGTCAAGGCACAGTCTAGGACTTTAACATCAGCGCTACTGATTTCCAGTTTAACCCAACGAGTTCAGGTTTGAATGCATCTGTGAGTAACAAATCCTACCGTTTACTGAAGTTCGTTGTTTTCTTTTTTTAAACATTACTTTCCTGCAGAAGGCACTCGAGAAACACTCTTAAGAAGTTGACTAGAAGTTGTCTAGTTCATCTGTCCTTTTTCAGTGTTTTCGCGAGAGAAACAGGTGGCTCGAGAACAGATTTGTCCTGCTGTTGTTTGCTTGAGCGACTGGCAGCATTTGCAACCATGATCTGTTAACTGCTCTACTGTGGAAGCAATACTATTATTTAGTGATTTTAGAGAAGGAGTTGACATAAAATTCAGTTTATCTTAACAGCTATGTTGAGATTTTTCTTTGCTCGCATAACAAAAAGGGAGAAAAACAATCAGTCTTTTTAAGTGCCATTATCCTGAAAACAAATCATTCATACTTAAGAAATATTAACTCAGTTCAACAGACCGAAATAACACCGCTGATAGGTTAAAACTGATAAACTGAAAGTTTTAAAAAAGGAAGAAAACGGTTACCAGTGATTCGGCGGTAGTGCTTCCACTTCCAGTTTTCCATTTTTCCTTCAAGGCAATGATTTTTCCCTTCTTTTCGTTCCTTTGCGGATATTGATTTTTCTTTTCCCCTCCATTACTACTGTTCTTCTTTATTATTTTTTCCCTTATTTTTCCTTTTCGAGGCCGAGTTTTCCCTTTTAAAGGGAATTTCCCTGCAAAGTGAAAGCGCTTTTTTGCTGCAGCTGCAACCATGACGAAAACAGCGTTGCCATGTTTAAATTAGTCGTGAAATTAAACTATTACTAATTGTTAAACTAAAATTAATCATTATATAATAGTTAATAGTATTTATAATATTATGTACGGCTCGTTCAATTTTGCTTCAAATAATTTAAAGTTTAAATGTACTACATTCACTAAATATTAAACTTTCACTATTTCATTATCTATGTAAAAACGGGAAAACCCACCCGCTCCAGCAGTTACATTAAAAGGCCTATACACCTGTCAAACTATGAACAAAATTGATGAACCTTTGAAATTAATTTGATTTTTTTTTTTTTAGTTTTCCTGAAATCCGTGCTAGTTATCTGCTCACCATCTAGCGGGCGATTTGGGAACTTGTTGCTGGCTAAAAGACACGATAGGATTTTTTGGAGGGGATGAGTTGCCAGTTGAGAGAAACGGAGCAAATATAGATCTTTTTTCTTTCGCCGTTATTTTCTCTCTTTATTTGACGGGATCTTTTAATTTAGAATATTCCCAATAAAATAGAATGTTTCACGAATAAAACGCTTTATTCTTAAAATATGTCTAATAAATCTATCTGTTTTAAACCTACAATTGTTTATTTAATTAATGAGATTGAAATTGATTTCTAATCATTTACTAATTTATAATACACAACAGATTTTTAAAAATTTGTATTGTATTTCATTCACAAAACCGCAGAGGAGGTCCCCGGAGCGAACATCCTTACTCCTCGGTCGAACATTTTGAAATGATAATATCGTTCTTGTAGCGGGAAGAGGTTCCATTTGACCGCAACACTTCCAGAGAGGTCCTTCGAGAATCCCGTGCTCAGTCCCCGAACGATAATGTTCAAGTCAGTCCAGTGCGATAATAAATTTTTCAGCTGGTTTAACTCTGGGTCTTTAGTGTTTGACTGCAACGATACAACGATAGCCCTGTTCATTCCCACGGCTAGCGAGTGGCAGTACTGGAAAAACGTAACGATTTCCCCCAAAGACAGTCCAAGATACAGCAAAACGTTTAACTGGTCAATGAAAAGCGTAAAATTATCATTGCTGGGTATCGTTTGGACCAGACGCTCTATCTCGTCGCACAATGCTTTCAAACGATTTTTCTTCTCCTCAAAAACAAAATCAAATAAAGACGATTGTTTTGCCGTTGCATTTTTCAGTTGCGTTTGTCCGTCAATTGTGAAGAGTCTTCGTTTTTCGATAAGAGTTGTAGAGTTCCAGCCTAAACGGGTGCCTATTGCGTGGAAATGAGCTATCGTATGCTGCAACGATAGCAAAATTATCGTTCGCCCTTCTCTAACACTGTGGGCCAGAAATGTGTGGACAAAAGGATTCGTGTCACAGGATTCTTCTTGCGTTATTAAAACAGATTTCCCGCTGAGGGGAATCTTGTCGAGCAGAAACGATTTGTTGACCTCGTCCGTCATCTGAAAATTAGATACTTTTTGAAGAATGTAATACAATATTGTTAAATTATTGTTAGCAAATCATTATAATAATGAAACCATTACTCTATTTGGAAACAAAATACCTTTCCTGATTTGTTTACTTTCTTGCTTTAACTTTCAGTTTTCCCTACAGAGGGCCCGGTTTTCCCTTTTTCCCCCTTCCCTTTCAAAATATTAAGTATTCTTTTCCCTTCCACCTCGTATATTGAGCTATGCTTCTCCGTTACTTTTCCTTTCTTTGAGACCCAGTTTTCCCTTTTTTAAGGGAATTTCCCTGCAAATTGGAAGCACCGTTTCTCTGCAGCAATCCAACGTTGCCATATATTTACATTCAATGTAATATATGTACAGTCATAGAACAGTTTAAATAATATAATATAATATATTATATTAAAAAGGAAATAAAACAACAACGCGCAGAGCCGTGTATTCGTATGTATTCGTATATTCATATTAATTAATAGAAGCAGGTGAACAATTATCTGTTTCACAAACACGATATATAATATTTATAATATATATAGAACAAGAATTTCACGTAAAAACTCAAATTTTAATACACAATAATATTTTAAATATAATATTTACGATACCAATATTATAACAATATTAAAAATCAAATCAATGAACACAGCACAGAAATTATTTGTACTTTGAATAATTTCAATCAAAATTTTGTAATATTATAATTAAAATTAAGATACATTATTTTAGTTGGTATTTTACAGTTTTTAATTTCTGGCAGTGAAAATTTAAAAAAATGAACGGCAGCGTTTTGAGCAGCAGGAAACTTATCCGAGTTGCCAGAATTATTTACAAATTAAAAATTACATATTAATAAAAAAAAGTTGAGAAATTATTTTATAAATATTCATTAGTTGAGAAAATCTGATGCGTTGGCACGTGCTGAACAGCTTATGGGCAGGCAGAAAAGTCCCGGGGAAAATCCCGGGAAAATTTCAGGGAAAATTCCTTCAAAGGCCCTCAGATTCGATTTTCACTGGTAAATTCACCGGGTCCTCATTCCACTATAAATTTAAAAATTCAATTAAACAACCAACATATATAATAAATCTAAAAATGATTTGGATTTATTAAAGCCTTAACGCTATTGGCTGTCAGCTTTAAGTAAGGACCTTGGCTATTGGCTGGTTAATTTTCGACGGAGGCATCTGATTGGCTGGTTCGTTCAGGTCCGCCAGACGCAAGCAGAGCTTACGGAAACTCCGCAAGATGTCCTTTCCGTAGAGTGGATCACATCCACCCTGCTGCAGTAACTCTTCTACCCGCTGCAGTTCGAACCGCAGCTCGGTTCGAAGGTTCACTGTTGAACCGTCTCCAGGTCCAGGCTCCGTCCAATCCGGTTCGAACGTTTTGGAAGGCCCCTCTGCGATTGGTAGCGATTTGTCCATAAAGGGCGGGGCCAGACTGACGTTCGGCTGGTACGATTGGTCCGGGCCGGGCCAATAGGGAGGAGCCAGGGGGTGGGCGGGCCAATGGGGATAGAGATAGGCGTAAAAGTGGGCGGGGTGAAGCGGATGCTGCTCTTCCATTGGCTGGAACTGGAGTTCGCCTGATTTGTCATCTTCTTCCTTGCATTTCTTCATCATCGTCGTTTCGCCATCTTGTCGCATGACTTCTTCGACCTGAAATTAGTAAAATTTATAAATTTAATATAATAATGCTATTAATAATAATAATACTGATAAACAAAATTACACATTATGAGTCACAAACAATATTAAGAAATAAGAAGTTAAGATACGAATTAAAAAATATTACAATTATAATAATATAGTTGAAATTGATAATTTTTACTGTAATGATAAAATGCTATTGGAAAGTGGGGAAACCGCCAGCGACCTGAATGAAAGGAGGGCGACGTCGCGACGCGGCGACGACCTTGTCGCCGCGATTTCTTATCGCCGCGTCCCTTCCTTTTTATCTCTTGTTATCAGTGCTTCCACTTTCAATTTCCCCCTTTTTACCCTCTTCCCTTATCCCCCCTCTATGTTAGAATACACGCTGTACTTCTAGATTTCTCCTTTTCCCTCTTCTCTTCTTTCCCTTTTCAGACTCCATTTACCCTTTTTCAGGGAATTTCCTTGCACATTCAACGTTCCGAAACTAACAGCCTGATGATAACACGTTGATAACAAGAGCTGCTCAAGTTGATCAATAAAAATCGCAGAAGAAACTGGTTTGCGTCAGTTTTTGGTTATAAATAGATTCAATCTGATCCCACGAGCTCGTGTTATCAGCATGTTATCAACTATTATCGTCAGACTGAAAGTTGCAATAGAGGCGACTCCCCAAAGTTTCGATGTTTACCCCACTTTCGCTACTGCAAACTGCGTAGTTAGCTAGAATAATAATAATAATAATAATAATAATTATAATAATAATAATAATTATAATAATAATAATAATAATAATAATAATAATAATAATAATAATAATAATAATAATAATAATAATAATAATAATACATATATTAACATAATATAATATAATTCAGTTTATATTACACTGAACCGGTTCAGCGTTTCGCCTAGGAAAGAAAACGGCTTAAGCCGCTCATCTCTGTTGATAACAGTTAGTTGTAAGCACTGAACTAACAGACGGTTTACGGTTTGGAACAATTTGAACCGGTTGAGCGGTTCGGCTCGAAAACAAAAATGGTTTAAACCACCCATTTCAGTTAATAAGAGCGAAATATAACCACAGAACAAACCACACACAAGTGTAAGACAAATTATTTAATTTCGGTTTTTATGAATTGTAGCGGTGTTGTTGAGGTTGTTGGCTACAACAGTTTAAACCGCGGTTCACAAACCGCAGAATCACAAAACCGGTTTGGCTACCTTATAATTTTTTTAATGAATTTTCAGTAGAGGGCAACGACACGCACCAGCGCAAAAACACAAAATAATAATAATAATAATACCAATTATACCAATAATACTACCACAACAACAACTACTACTACTAATAAAAATTAATAAATTTAACTGAAATAATACTCCTATAACCTGTTGTTTCCTCTTGGGGGTGACATGAATCTGATGCTGGCGCTCGACCGTGGCGAACTTGGACTTGAACGCCTCGAGATGGCGGACGAGGCTGTCGTAGCGCAGCTGCCGCCTGGCGAGGAGCAGGTAGTCGCGCCAGGCGGCCGAGTCGAAGCCCCAGTGGCAGCTGCGGTTCTCCAGGCCACGGTGGGCGTGGGTGACGAAGTACTGCGGCGAGAGGAGCATCCCGCAGTCGACGCACTCGATGCACGGCGAGATGGGCGTCTCGTACAGCTCCGGCTTGCAGATGCCCTCGCACTTGCCGAAGCAGCCGTGGAAGACTCTGAACCAGCCCGGCTGCTGCTCCTCTGCTTTCGTAACGCTAGAAAAAAACAAAGCAAATTAAAAGCACTTTTCAGGGTAAATTTCCCTGAAAAAGGGGATTTAGAAGTGTAGATTTATGGTTCAGCAGGGAGAAAGGGGAAAAAGGAAAATAGAGGAAGAGGGAAAATGGAGGAAGAGTGAAATATTTTAGTGCAGAGGGGGGGGGGAGGACAAGGGAAGAGAGAAAAGGGAAATTTACGAATAAGGCTTTATATTCCAGTGCGGAGGAGGATAAAGGGAAAATTAAAGAAGAGGGAAAAGAGAAATCAATGTAGATTTATGGTTTAGCAGGGAGAGAGGGGAAAAAGGGGAAAATAGGAGCACTGTTCGTAAGGTTCACATAGTAGTGGGTAAAGAGTAAATATATATAACTATCTAAGCATACCTATACGGCAGTATAGTCGTAATTTTAGCATGCCATTAATAATGTTTAACCATTATGCAAATTAAAATTATTATGTCATATTAAAAATTAAAAAAAAAAATATTAATATAAAAAAATGAAATAATCTTAATAATTCATATTACAGTATATTCTGGTACAGTGGTAAATCGTAGCGTAATTTTACCTGGCGTGCGGTAGTCGGGCTGGCGGTCTGCGCAACAGGGCGCTGCACAGTCTCTCCGCGTCAGTCTTAGTGATGAGCCCGCACGACGCGGCGGCAGGCGGAAGCGTCCCCGTCGACTTCAATATCTCCAGCTACTCGCCCACATACAAAAATTAATTAATGTTTTAATTGTAGCTACTATAACTTTTTACCTGAGCTGGACTGGAGAGCGAACAGTAGATATGCAGCTCGTCGCAGACGGCGTTGATTTCCGCGATGTGGAACTGGCGTAACGCGCTGTTGAGGACCTGCGGCAGACACAGACGCTTCTCGCCGCCGACAATGAAGCAAGCGATCGAGTGACCCTCGAGAATCGTCTCGCTGTAAGCAGTCCATGAGCGATCAGGGGCGGTGAGAATAGGTGGGCAAACAGCAGTCTAGAAAAAAAAAATCACTCAAAAAATCTAAATTTTATTCTTATTAATTGTTGTTAAATATTACTATTGATTAATTTATATTTTTATTAGTATTATTTAGAAATAAAATGTTTGAAGGAAAAAACCTGTTTGTGCCTTTTCAGCTTCAAGGTCTGGAACTGGTCGTTGAATAGCGGACGCGGTTTCGGATCCGCGGGTTGGGATTCCTTCTGCGGGTTGGCGCCAGATTCTTTGAGATTCGCGGCAAGAATCCCGTTAGGTCCTGATAAACTACTCGAAGCAGACGACTGATACGAACGCAATACTTTTTTCAAATGCGGGCTGGGGTAATGTGCAGTCTCCATTTTTTAAGGCCAACAGAAAAGTGGGCAATGGAGGAAACGTGATGAAAGCTAAAAGAAAGGCAGAAAATGTTTTTTTTTCTTTTATGGTGAAAAATGGTGCGAAAGAAGAGACCGGCCCATTTACACGCACACTGTTTCACAGTGCTTTTTTCTTTTTGAAGAAAAGGAAACCGAAAACAAAATGGCAGTGTTGAGTTTTTTTTCCTAAGTTTCTAAAATTGAACACCAGAAATCTCTTGGCTTTGCCACTCGAAAAGGTAAACAGCGGGAGAAACTTGTATCAAAACAACGCTGATTTTAAATTTAAAAACGTTGTTTTTTTGCCTTCGAAATGGCTTGGAATATATTTTGAAAGATTCTGAGGTGTTTTCTTAATGAGAAATTTTAGGCTACACTGAGTGATGCAGCTTTAAGAACACAATTCTCCCATCTCCTTAACGCACACTCACTCGGAGACGTCTACTCGCTACGGTGTCACGCGCACGTCTGCGGGTTGAGCGGTTCTTGCAGACTGGCACGAGGCGGATCCGAATCCGCATTCTCCATGTAACCGATTACTGATTACTTCAGGGTACGATTACTTTATTCCAAAATTAGTAATACCCATAACACTTGAACATAATATCAGAATATGGTTATTAAAATGAATATTTATGAGATATTATTAATATTATCTGTATGTTATTACGTGTTATCAGTTTGACCTTCTGGTGTTCCGGGCTGTTTAGAATACAATGGGTGTTGTAAATCTATCAGAGCGTGGATGAACAGAAGAAAGAAAAGGGGGAGGGGGGGACTGACTTTGTCAGCCTTGCCAAAAATGGTCCTCCCTTGAGCCTCGTGCCAAGGCCACTTGTCAGTTAAAAACAGTCCCTGCCAAAAAGAGTCCCATAGCCCTTTTTAACCCGAGTCCTCGAGAAATGATAACAACCGTCTTTCTGGAACACAGCCAGAATTTTCCGGCTGTTTTTTCTTTCTTCTTAATAAACCTTGTTTTTTGTTGACGATTCGTTACTTGTCTCCATTTTCATGAATTATTCTTAATTTGGTGACTTACATAGTACAGTTGAAGAGTCCAAGATGGCCATCACGCAAACTGCGAAGTAAGACAACTCAACAAAAAACAAGAAAAGATTAAATAAATATGGCTAAAAAACAAGTTTGCTATTTGTTTGTTTTTTTGAATTTCGCTAACTCGTATCTGTTGTTCGCCATTACAGGATCATTTGTATAGATCTCGAGCAAAACAAATGGCGACAAGTTCTTTTTCCAATTACAGTGTTGCCGCTTTTTGGCACGCAAATCTGGTTTTATTGATATTAATTAAATTAATTAAAATAAACAACATATTACGATTAGAAATGTAATAATTGAATGTATAATTTACTAAAAGATGTAAATAAACTAATATTCAGGCCAACTAAACTCAAATTACTATATTGAATCTGATTGGTTATTGAAATGATCACGTGACATCATCTTGACCAATTAGATACGGTGACTGAAATTGCTTTAATAATTAGTAAACTTGACGCGTTTTTTTAATCAATTTTCTGTCTTCGCTCTCATTGGTTACTGAACTACACCACGTGACATCGTCCTGGCCAATCAGATACGGAGATTGAAATTAGTTGAATAATCGGTAAACCTGGCGCGCTTTTTGAATTAGTTTTCTGTCTTCGCTCTCATTGGTTATTGAACTACATCACGTGACATCGTCCTGGCCAATCAGATACGCAGATTGAAATTAGTTGAATAATTAGTAAGCTTGACGCGTTTTTTCCCGAAAACTTTTACTGCCAATTAAGATAAGGGACGCCGGTTATAAAACTTCATAATGGGTAGCTTCCGACAGAATTCTTTCAATAATTTCGGAACTAATTTTATTACGTTGTCGAACTTGCATAGAATATTAAGTTTAATCAAACTACCATAATCCCGCCATTTTTAAGGCATTTTGCAGTTTATACTTGAAATTTATACCTTATTAGTATTATCTATCCACCTAACTCGTTAACCTTGTTCTCAATATTATCTGTTAGTTATCACTGTTATCATCATGTTATCATCTGATAACAACCCCTTTAAACACGTGGGACCTCATTAACAAGCCGCCGTCTGCTGGTTTTCATAGCAAACGCGTTTACACGTGACTTCCGCTTCATTGGAGGAAAGAAACGTAAACAAACAAAAACTTGATTTGATACGAACTTTACATAAATCAACAATGAAAACTAAACTATTAGGCAATTGTAATTAACTATAATCCTCCCCATTTGTCTCCATTTGTATTAATCTTTTTACTTTTTCACTTCTTCGAAAAAAAGGCAAATGCGGCAGTCTGGGACCGAAAAAAAAATTTAAAAAGTCGAAATAAATGAAAAACTGTAACGAAAATGTGAAGGAAAAACACAAAAAGAACAAAAATTTAATTGAGATTATTTAGGGAAAAAAAAAAAGAAAAACTAATGGGTTGAATACGAACGAAGTACTGGACGTTGGTTGGTTGGTTTTTCTTAGTTAAGAAACTATTTTCACGACAAAGGCACCCTAAACAAGACAAGCTGCAGCTTTATATTCCGGTTCATCATTTTTATTCCGGAATACATTTTTTCTTTATACGCAGTCTTCGAGAGACATCAGTAAAGGGTTGACGTACTCGAATCCTTCGAATTCGGACTGATCGATGCGGTCAATTACGCTCCTACATCACAAAATTTGATTAATTTTGAATTAAGTTATTTTGAAATGATGGTAATTACGTGTCATCAGGGGTAAGCTGGACGGGTTCGTCGGTAAATTCGGGCGGGAAGTGGGCTAGATCCCTTTCCGAATCAAGTCGGGGTACGTAAGGCGGAGCTACCTGCTTCCTCTCCAACTAATTATAAATAAATATATTATAATGAATTTTCAGTTTCACTTCCAGTTTTGCGTTTTCCCTTAAAGAGGGCACGGTTTTCCCCTTTTTCCCTCTCCCCTTATTCTCCCTTTCCCCGATCCCTAATCTTCCCCTTTTTCAGGGAAAATTTGCTTATAATTTTATCATATTATTATTATATTATAATTCCCTGCAAAATTTGGTTATAATAAAATCATTAATTATAATTATTAATCATTCATAATTAATTATTAAATATATTTTTTTTTTACCAAGTCCCAGTCAACGGATTTGAAGAAGGGGTGCTGGATAATGTCCACAAATCCCGTTTCCCTTCTGCAGCCCAGTCGATCCGCAGGGTTTTTATTCAGAAATCCCTTAAGCACGGAGGCTGCCTTCACGGATAGCGAACGGGGGATACGAATCGTTTTTTCCAGAATAACCTGGAAGAGGAAATCCTCCGTGTTCTGGTCCGGGTTTTCCGAGGCCCCCACGATATCAAACGGCGAACGACCGGCCAGCATTTCGTAGAGCAGCACGCCCAGCGCCCACCAGTCAACACTTAGCATTGAAATACAGATAAAATAGATATGTAGATATATAAATTATATCATAAAAAATATGTAAAAGAAATATATAATACAACATACAAAATATAAAAAAAATACATGATGATAATTAGATATATGAAAATAGATATAAAAAATCGAATTAATTAGTTAGTTTTTGATTGGTTTATTTGATGAATTATAGTACCTGAAGCTGTAGTCTTCTCCGCGCAATATTTCGGGGGCGATGTAGTTGGGCGTACCGCAGAAGGTGGACGTGGTATCGCCGGGTCGGATGCCCTCTTTGCACATGCCGTAGTCGGTGAGTTTGATGTGACCTTCGTGGTCGAGCAGGACGTTGTCCAGTTTCAGATCGCGATAGATGATGCCCTTCTCGTGCAGAAAGTTTAGGGCCAAAGAGATCTCGGCCGAGTAAAATCTAAGTGCATTCCATCAAATCAAATCGATTAACATGGTAATATATTAATAATAACAATATGCTAATCGTAGTAGGAATTTCCCCTCCATTTTCTCTCTTCTTTGATTTTTCCCTTTTTTCCCCCTAGCATGCTAAACTGTACAGATATACTTCTATCCTTTTCCCCTCTACTTTCCCTTTTTAGGAATTTTCTCCTCCTCTTCCACTTTTTTAACGGAAATTCCCCTCCATTTTCGCTTTTCAAGAGAATCACCCAAGTTTCCCTCTTCCCGATTTTTCCCTATTTCCCCTTGCGTGCTAAACCACAACACTACACTTCTAGATTTCCTTTTCCCCTCTTTTTTCGCTATTAACGAGGATCCCCTTATTTTCCCTTTTTAGGAGATTTCTCCCTTCAATTCCCAATTTTAAGGGAATTTCCCTGCAAAGAGGAAGCATAATTTATACCTGGAACAAATTTTGCTCTTGCGAACATGGTGTAATAACTATACCTGGAATGTTCCTCAGGTAAACGACGCTGTCTCTGCATGTGGTACATCAAGTCGCCTCCTCGCACGAACTCGATAACAAAGAACAGTCGGGACGGAGTCTGGAAGCACGAGTGCAGACCTACGAGGAACGGGTGATTCGACGCCGTCTCGAAAACGTGTTTCTCCGTCTGCACCCAGTCGATATCCTGGAAAATTCAAATATTTTAAATTTAATTTATATTACTCACCTGTATTGAATTGAAGTCAAGTAATGGGAAAAATAGAAAACAGCGAAAAATATAAATAATCAACATATCAAATAAATAAAAAGGTAAATTACTGGATAAAAATTAAAATGATAAACCAAAAATTATACGAATGCCAAAAAAAAACAAATTAATACAAGATATAATAAAAGGTAAATATAAAAATGTTCAATATAATGGTATAAAAATTATTAAATACACGTAATAAATTAATTTGTATTAAATTTTAATCAATTAAATGTTTGATACCTCATCATCAGTGACGAGTTCTTTCTTGATGACCTTCATAGCGTAGACACGTCTAGTGCGCCTCAGCTCCACCATTAGGACTTTGGCGTAAGAGCCTCGACCAATCACGCGGATCAGTTCGAAATCGGCCAGCGAATAGGGACGCTGTACGCTACCGCCTTCCACGCCCTCTTCTGCGATAACAAAAAATGATTCAAAAAATCATTTTATAAATCAACCTAACTGCGAATAAGTTTTTATCTGCGAACCAGTGCTTCCACTTGGCAGAGAAATTCCCTTAAAAAGCGAAAACGGGTCTCAAAAGGGGAAAGGGAAAATGAAGAGTAAAATGGAAATTTCCAAGTATGAACACTCAACAAGCAGATTTAAACAGTATACGGCTGAAGTAGGTTTTGCGGATAAAAGGGAAGGAAAATAGACATTGCAAAAGGGAAAACAGAGCCCTCTCGAAGGGAAAACCAAAACCCAAAGTGCAAGCACTGCTACGAACCGTTTTTGCCGTCCACTGGAACGCTCTCTCCGTACGTCTCCACTGTCTTCGTGGCGTTCGGCGCGGCGGGGGGAGCCTCGGTACCGTCGCCGTTCTGACGGGCCAGGGTGGCGGGTAGCGCGGCAGAAGCCGAGGCAGCAGCCGTTGGAGTTGTCGCGGAGTTGACCGTGGAGTTGTGCGACGTCTCGAGCTTGGCCACCTGTTCGGCGCTGCAGGTGATCTTGATCAGCTTGTGGCACTTCTTGTGGATCAGCAACTTGCACTGGATGCACTTGAAGCCCTGACGGCCCAGACCCCAGATCCTGTCGTGACAGTAGGCGCAAGACGCCCTCTACCATTCGATAAAAAACAACAATTAATTCATATTGATAGGATAGACCAAGCAAATAATACTTTAACAGTTTATTAATAAATACCACTTATTGTTACTAGAGAGCTATTAGACACCTTAACTTAACAAATACACAAATTAATAATCATTTACTTAGACAATAATGATTACATTTTAACTAAATTCAATTAATTAGTTGTAGGAAATGTGAAGTAATGAGCGTTTCATGCAATGGCTGGCCCTGCACTGTGGTCTGGACGATTCAGAAAGGGGCGTAGCGGTGATAACTATTTTTTACAAAATTTTTTTGTCAAGTGTCGTAAGTAGAAACACATATGTGCACTTTAATAAATGATTCTACCATATCCCAGTGCTGTCATTAACAAAAACACAATAGAGTATTACTTTCTTATACTGATTTCATTATATTTTCAGCAGTGTTTCCACTTTTGCAGGGAAGTTCTCTGGAAAAGGGGTGAGATGGGGTCTGAAAAGAAAAGAAGAAGAGAGTAGAGAGGAAATCTAGACCCTGTATACTCTTAGACGGAGAGGGAAAAGGGGAAATCTAAGGGAAGAGGGGAAAAATGAAAAACTGAGAAGTGGAAACACTGATTTTCAGATTTAAGAATATTATTTAACGTGTATCACTACTTAAAACTATAAATTTAATGTTATTATTTGCGTTATAGACTTTAATATACTTACAGGTTATTAGAATTATACAAAAAAATAGGAATTTATAATTCTATTATTACTGATTTAAATACAATTCAAGACTAAACCACGATATTTAGCATAGTTACCTGTTATCATATATTGATTGCATTTATGATTATAGATAATTTATTTACTAATTTAACTGTATACCATTATTACAGATTTTATATTTCCATAGACTTAAATGTAATTCACAATTATTTTCCAGTTTACCCAGTTGAACCTATTTATATCATTAATTTATTATACTCGCAGAGTGAACCACGATGTTCGATTTACTTTATAATTACTATTTACATTATTTTCAGGTTTACCCGATTGAAACGTTTGGCCTGGAAAAGATGTCCGTTGACTCGATACAGTTTCCTCCACCTGCGGGCACCTCTGCGGTAAATGCTCTTATCCTCACCTTGACAGGGGAGTCCAGGGGCGGGCGGGACATTTGGAAAAACTGTGGAAAAAACTTTAAAAACTGAATTTTTCTCGTTGGAAATAAAAACGCTACCATGAATCGTGATTTCCGAGTCTTTATTAATTTCGTATAGCCGAATGGCTTCGTCCAGTTCTTCTTGCGAAGAAATCGTGCAAGGGTCGCCTGTAATAAATCAAATTATTATGATTTTTCATGTTTTGACGTAGATTTTAAGTAAAGAGACCTTCTTCGTCAATCCACTTCATCGTGAAGTTCTGGTCGCTTGCAAAACGGCAAATGGCTTTTATTTCATTACTCAGAGTCTCGACTGATATTTCGGGGTTGATGTAAGTTACAAGAATCTCTCTAAAACACGAAAAAATACATTTTAGAGATTCATCTGTCCGAGAAAAGCTGAAAATTTTACCCATTGTATGCAGTTTTCACTTTAATTTCCGATTTTTCATTGTCATTGGGAAGTGGGGTCGGCATCTTAGCGTCTGCAGCTACTTGCTGCGTTTAATACTGTAAAAGAAATACAAAATATAATTTTATACATAACAGAAATGTTAATTAATATGTCCATTCTTGCCTTATTATTAATGAGAATCTAGAAAACTTTGCAAAGGAGGCTTCTTGTGAATCCGACAAGTGGGCAGGGCAACCTGTTTATGCCGTGTAGTCATTCATTCAAGCAATTCTTATACGTGGGTTCCGCTAAACAGCACACCGAAAAGTCAATAAAATATGCATTATTTAATTTTGAATTTATTCATTTTATTTACTAGGATTTCTTACTAGAAATGCATATTACACTTAAACACAATATTGAGACTTTATTTTAGATACGTTTTCCTCCTTTTTCACTGGTAAAATGTTTCGTAATTAATTGTTATCCATTATCATAAGAAAATTATGCACTGAGTTTGAGTATCAGATCCTGATAAATATATAACAGCTCTGGAATATGTAAATATCTTATCGAAATCAAAAAAATATTGAAAGAGGAAGCACGTGTCTATCTGAACAGATAAACTAGTTTTGAAAAACTGTAAACGAGAAAAAGTGAAAAAAGTAGTGTCGCCCACCGTGGGGCTCGAACCCACGACACCGGGATTAAGAGTCCCGTGCTCTACCGACTGAGCTAGGCGGGCTTGCCATGATGGCCCTAGTAGCACATATTTATTAACAAATGTAATCCATGTCTTTTTTTTTTCTTTTTTTTTTGATACTAGCATGTAGGCCTAAGCCTATCCATGTCTTTTAATGGTTAATGAGTAATCGGTAGTTGATTAAACTTATTTCATTCAGTTAAAAAGCTTGCAGGCCATTTAAGCAGGGAAACAATACATTTCACAGTGTTCAATAGATAAAAAAACATTGAAATCACATAGATTACAACTAGTAGTGAAGATTGGAATTTACGCTAATCCTTGGTAGCTGTAATTCATGAGAGTGGCCTTAATCCTCACGAGAGACTCGTCCATGCCTTGCTTTTTATCAGAGGCTGTGTCTATATGACTGACTCTTGTTACTTATAAAAGACTTTACAAAATCTTGCAACACAGATATTGTTTAAATGGTAAAGAACTGCACGGACTGCAAATTGATTAAGCATCATTCCCATTAGTTGTCTTCTATAATGCATTACTGGCAATATTACGTACTGACATATTGTGTCTAGGAACATGAACCATTTAATTTAAATTACAATTCTTAGTCTTTCAAACACTGTCTACGATAACGTATGGAAAATTGTGAACTTGTATTTTCCGTCTTTTGATATATATTTGAGACTAAGTTTAACAAAATTGTTGGAAAAACGAAGTTATATAAAAGGACCATAGACAGAAGTCGAGTTTCACCACATTTGTAACATGAACTGTAAATTTCAAGCACCTCCTGTCTGTTCGAATGAGAATAAAAGAATATTCTAATTGAATGCTTTTGATATAATTTATTTCATATAAATAGAAGTATTACATGGATATGTTAGTTATTAAGGGTTCAGCGATGCTTTTTAATATTTAGCAGGGTAGGCAGGGGCAGCGTACGAAGTGGGTTTGTAGGAAGGCTTGTAGTCGTAGGGTTTGTAGTCACCGCTGTACTTGACATCAGCCACGTAGCCGGAGTAGCCATCCACTTTGTAGGTGACGGTCTGGGTGCGACCATCGGGCAGGAGGACGTGGTACTGACCGTTGACGTACTTGCCGTCTCCGCTCTCCGAGTGACCGTAGTCGTTGTAGTAGTCGTCCTTCACGGCCCAGTTGAAGCTGTAAGGCTGGGCTGGCTACAAAATGAAATTCAAGTTACTTCACTAAGCCGAAAGTGATAGAGTAGTTGAAGTAGTAAATACACTAGATCCCTAACTGTTAGCCAGTCCAAGTGGTTCACAGAATAACGTATGTAGTAGATTAATTAAAACAGCTTACGTATTCATGGCCGTAGCTCTTGTAGGCAGGTGCTGGATACGCTGGCTTGTAGGAAGGCTGGGGGTAAGTGGTATCGGCCACAGCCACGGCGACCAAAGCAGCGAGAACCAAGAACTACAAGAATAAAATAACGTTTAAGGTATATGTGAAATAGGCAGTTAAGATTCAATTGGTTACCTTCATGTTGCGAAGCTTCTAATAGTTCAGTTGAACAACTGATGCTGCGACTAACTATCGGTCAACTTTTATACGATTTGAATTCAGGTCAAAGGAGAGGTACACGCCTTTAAAGAGACACAGTAAAACAACCTTTCATAGTTTCTGAAAAAGACTCTGATTCCAATGAAACTGGAAGTCCAGTGGTTCGTTGACACTGCACTGAGCAAGTGAAAACTAACCACACCTCTCTAGTGAACTTAAATCAATTTATGGGTGGCGACTGAACCCTTGGGCCTTAAAAAAAATTCTGAAAGTTCTGTACACTCGAAAGTCTTAGATGGATGGATACTCTTATTTAGAAGATTTCAGATGATTTAAATATTAGTGTACGAACCTAGGTTCATGTAGCAATTTGAAATGATGTTTCAAAAAGTATGTTAAATCATAGTTTGGTTATTGTTGTCCTTTTGAAACATCTTAATAAAAATTTCTTTATACGTAACTTAACATGGGTTCTTATACAGTACCTCGATAGAGATGTCTAGATCTTGACAGTCAGCAATAAATCTTCAGTCCACGAAATCTGACTCTGGAACTCAGAAAACAAAGCGGACTGCTTTTTTGCATTCCGCTTTTGACGTCTTAATTCTTGACGAGTTATGCGAACATATGTTATCAGGTATGAAGAAATTATACACAATGTAGAAGCGCGACATTTTTGGTTCAAGAAATTCTTAGCAAAAAGTCTTGGTTTCGAAAGCGTAAGACAAAGCTGCCGCGGTTTTCACTTTTCAGAGCCTTGACAAAAGTTATCAAAATCTGATATTAATCACTGCTACACATTTTTCCAAGACAAAAAGTTAAAACCTCTCTCGTAATGTAGTACTAAGGGGTTTTTATGTACGGGTGTGCACTTAATTGCTCCAGTTTTTTCGGGGCTATAAAAGCCGATCAGAATCATGAGTCCAAGTATCAGTCGTTCAGCAGAAACGAAACAAGTACCTCAACATGAAAGTAAGCAGCTAGTTTCCTATTCAGATCTAAATAGGGCATTATAAATCTAATTTCAATGTATAGTTTCTGATCCTCGCTGCTTTGGTGGCTGTGGCTGTGGCCGAGACCTCGTACCCTTACCAGGCTCCATCTTACAAGACTGCTTACCCAGCTCCTGCCTACAAGAGCTACGACCATGAATACGTAAGTCTCTTGTTCCTCTACCTTATTTTTGCATTCAGAGACTGAACACCTAAGCAAGTTATCTTTTAGAGAAAACTTGATGGTACACGTTCTAGTTCAAGTGGATGATTTCAGTTTTGTCCTTTGGTTTACAGCCAGCTCAGCCTTACAGCTTCAACTGGGCCGTGAAGGACGACTACTACAACGACTACGGTCACTCGGAGAGCGGAGACGGCAAATACGTCAACGGTCAGTACCACGTCCTCCTGCCCGATGGTCGCACCCAGACCGTCACCTACAAAGTGGATGGCTACTCCGGCTACGTGGCTGATGTCAAGTACAGCGGTGACTACAAACCCTACGACTACAAGCCTTCCTACAAACCCGCCACCTACGCTGCCCTGCCTACGCTGCCCCTGCCTACCCTGCCCCTACTTACCCTGCAAAATACTAAGATTCCTTTACTGCCGGACTCACAAAATGTACTATACGTCTAAGATAAGTGAAATGTGAAATTATTTGTGTAAAGTCTGAATGAAAATTAATTTTACTGGAATAGAACTCTTCATTTTTCCTGTATTTATTATAACATTCGAAGAACCATTCAATCACAAATCTCAAAATTGTTTGCAAATCCCTGTTCCATGTTCCCAGTAAGACACAAATTACCCAAGGAGCTGCTGTACCAAGATTACCTACCCAACTATGAATATACTTTAAAAACATTTGCATGGAAAACTTCATCAAATAGTTTCATAGAACTTTAAAGAACGATAACATGTAGTTGTAGATACTGATACAAACCCAACTCATAGGTCTCAAAAGTTCCAACTCACATTTGATGTAATGGCTATTTATAAGCAGAAATTTTTGTGTGACAGTTGAAGGACTTTTCTGGAATACTTCGAGGTTTTCGTCGTTGGTAAATGTCAGCATATGAAACTTACAAATATACCTCCTTCAAATTACATTCAGTTTTCAAAGAATCCTTAACCAGAACTCGACCTTCAATCACTGAGTCTGCCCTGTACTTATTGGAAAATAAATGTACACTCAAATTTATCAAACTATTACATGAAATAAGTTAGTAAAAATAATATATGAATAGAAAAACAAGAAACTTAAAAGTGTTGCTATTCATCACAGCATGAACAAAAGAAAGCGGCTTTCCTTTTCAAAAGCCTTGGTAAGGGTTACCGGAATAGTTATCGGTCACTGCTACAGATTTTTCCCAAGAAAACAGTAAAAACCTGTTTGTAATGCAACTGAGTCGTTTTCGTCAAGAGGTGTGTACCTAATTGGCCCAGTTTCTGGCCACCATAAAAGCCGATCAGAATCATTCGTCCAAGTATCAGTCGTTCAGCAGTAACGAAACAAGCACCTCAACATGAAAGTAAGTAACCGGTTTCCTATTCAGATCTAAATCGAACATTATAATGTAATTCATCTTTACAGTTCCTGATCCTCGCTGCTTTGGTGGCCGTGGCTGTGGCCGAGACCTCGTACCCTTACCAGGCTCCAGCTTACAAGACTGCTTACCCAGCTCCTGCCTACAAGAGCTACGATCATGAATACGTAAGTCTCTTGTTCCTCTGCCTTACTTTGGCATTCAGAGATTGAACACCTAAGCAAGTTATCTTTTGGATAAACTTAATGGTATACGTTCTAGTTCAAGTGGATGATTTCAGTTTTGTTTTGTGGTTTACAGCCAGCCCAGCCTTACAGCTTCAACTGGGCCGTGAAGGACGACTACTACAACGACTACGGTCACTCGGAGAGCGGAGACGGCAAGTACGTCAACGGTCAGTACCACGTCCTCCTGCCCGATGGCCGCACCCAGACCGTCACCTACAAAGTGGATGGCTACTCCGGCTACGTGGCTGATGTCAAGTACAGCGGTGACTACAAACCCTACGACTACAAGCCTTCCTACAAACCCGCCTCCTACGCTGCTCCCGCTTACTCTGCCCCTGCTTATCCCGCCCCTGCCTACCCTGCCAAATACTAAACTTTGAACCCCTTAAGAACTTGAACATGTTCGCTTGAATCTATTTATAATAAAATATACATATCGGCATGTAACCATGTACTTTTTCTTACTCCATCAAAATATTGCCATACATTTAATACTATAATGTAGATGCCATATCCATATTACAGTATATTATCTTTATGTATTATATTAAACATTGGAAACTGGAACCTTTCATACAGTTCAAGGACAGTAAGTTAAATTAAGTACTTACAGAGACACTGTAAACAGAGAGTTTAGGTTCTGTGACGGAACACTTCATAGAAGTTCTTGATTCGTACAAGATTTCATGACTTTCGTTTCAAAGGCTATGGGATGAACAGTCATACTTTTTCACTTGGGCAATTACTAGTATGGTACAATCTTGGACAATAAAAACGACACACCAACTTGGATAGGAAAGACATGAAAACTCACAAGCAGTTAACCGCCGAATCATAGCCTAAATTCTATTGCCCCAGGGCTAATTAGACCAATCATTTACCTTTTTTCTTTCTATCTCAAGTTGGTGTATCGTTTTTATTGTCCAAGACTGTACCTCATAACTATTTGTTTCAAATAAGCATGTCAAGCAGACTAAAGAATCTGTTAAAGCTGCTAGTGTTATCAAGCAGTCATAAATGTGAACTGGATTAAAGCATTATGTGTAACTTGTGTGACGAAATGAGAAATTATAGCAGAAAAACTGTAAATTCAACCAGTACTAACTTGTGATGTACTTTTAACAAAAGACATTCGGCTGTCTTAAGCACTGTTTACACTGGAATACTATGCTGGTGCAACTTCAAGAATATTTATCGCATTCACTAGTAGTTTTGTCCCCACCCGGTCATATATACTAGAATAGTTTCTGCATTGTTGTAAGTTATTTTCGTCGTGTTAATCGCGCAAAAATCTCTTTGGATTGCAAAAGAGTCATTAGAAAAACGCTTGAATGCATGAAAGGTACGCTTGACAGTCCCTTCCGAGTCAAGGAGGGCACTTTATCAACCCTTATATGAGAAATCTCTGGTGAAGAAACCTTTGTTAGAAGAAATCCTTATGAGAAACATGTTATATGTTATGTACAGAACACTACATGGATAGACTATGTGAAGAACGTGTATATTTTAATCTCATCTGTAATAAGTTAGCGGTAGCGATTGTATACAAATGAAGAAAATCAACCTGTTATGTCCGATATGTATAATTCATCATAAATAGATTCTAGTGAACATGTACAAGTTCTTAAGAGGCAAACACAAATCTAGTATTTAGCGGGGTAAGCAAGAGTAGGGTAAGCAGGAGCGGGATAAGCAGGGGTAGGGTAGGCAGGGGCAGCGTACGAAGTGGGTTTGTAGGAAGGCTTGTAGTCGTAGGGTTTGTAGTCACCGCTGTACTTGACATCAGCCACGTAGCCGGAGTAGCCATCCACTTTGTAGGTGACGGTCTGGGTACGGCCATCGGGCAGGAGGACGTGGTACTGACCGTTGACGTATTTGCCGTCCCCGCTCTCCGAGTGACCGTAGTCGTTGTAGTAGTCGTCCTTCACGGCCCAGTTGAAGCTGTAAGGCTGAGCTGGCTGCAAAATGAAACTCGAGTTACTTTACTAGGTCGTAAGTAGTTAAGTTGTTGAACTAGTTAAGACACTAGATCCCTAAGTATTAGCTCGTCTAAGTGGTTCACAGAATAACGTGTGCTATCACGAGAACAGCTTACATATTCATGGTCGTAGCTCTTGTAGGCAGGTCCTGGGTACGCTGGCTTGTAGGATGGCTGGGGGTAGGTGGTATCGGCCACAGCCACGGCGACCAAAGCAGCGAGAACCAAGAACTACGAAAATCAAATGACGTTTAAGCTACAAATTGAATTGATACTCAAGATTTGATTGCTTACTTTCATTGTTGTGAAGCTTGTTGTGATTCAGTTGAACGACTGATGCTTAGCCTAGCGTTCGTCAAGCTTTTATACCCGTTTCAAATGAGGACAAGTGCGTACACGCCTTTACAAAGAACTGTAATGGCGTTCTCCGATTCGTTGGGAACAGGTTGTGTTTTTTAGTGCGATTTAAGAATTGTTCAGTTCTCACAAGTAAAAGTTAAAAAAAAACATACTTGAACGGAATAGAGGGTAATACGCAGTCCAGTAAAAACTATTCATTTCATTCTATTTCAATTCGTTTCAACATGATGACAAGATTATTCCTGGATCAAGCTAACATGTCACTAGATATATGCTTGCCAACATGTTTTAAGTAATTTATTCGAGTTTTCAGGTCTTGGTTTGGGACAAAGAAAGTCTTGTTGACGAGACGAAGTAGTGAGATCCTGACATTTCTGACATGTATACAATTAGATTTACACAAAAAAGAAAGCAACCCATTCTTCAAATCCAGTATCTCGTTGCATACGTATACTTTGTTAAATGTTCTTTCTCTTTTTGGTTATTAGTGTCTCTAAGGCTCAATGGCTGGTTTCCTCTGAACTCACTAAGTTCTCTCATGTATACTGGTTCTATGAATACTTGGGAAACTTTAGGCATCTGCCGAGGAGACCATTAAACTTCCTTTTCATTCCGCTTACGAATTCCTGCATGCGCCGTAAGAAGACTCTGCCCATTCACTCAGTTCATTGACTGTTCACTCATTGCGATTTCATATCTAGGTTCAAGACTTATTTGTTATTAGTTATTCTTTCTATAGACAAAATAGAAAGGAACGCAGACATATAAGAGTTTGATTTACAGGTTATATATTTGGTATAAATACTTGACGACATGACGATACAATCAATGGGTTCTAATTTAGTACTTTGCAGGGTAAGCAGGGGCGGGATAAGCAGGGGCGGGATAAGCAGGGGAAGAGTAAGCAGGAGCAGCGTAGGAGGCGGGTTTGTAGGAAGGCTTGTAGTCGTAGGGTTTGTAGTCACCGCTGTACTTGACATCAGCCACGTAGCCGGAGTAGCCATCCACTTTGTAGGTGAAAGTGGATATATGATATGTCTTTTTATAACTTTTATTAAAAATTTCGAATGTTGAATGAATTTTACGAGCTCTGATCAACTTCAGTAAAATGTAATATTATTTGAATTCATTTTATTTGCATTCAAATATTTTTCCACTGATACCAGAAAAGCGCAATGTACAAATTCTCTAACTATTTTGTTGTTGTGGGACAGGTGGGAGATATCAATACAATGAATGGATAAAACAGTATTATACAACGAACACCTTGTCCACACCAAAAAACTTACCCCACTTTTTTCGGGGGGTAATTCCAGAACCCGGGGTAAATTTTACATTGGGAAGATAGGTTGCCCACGAAAGGTACCTCCGGAGGTAAACCAGACTAAACAAGGGATAAATGTTCGTCTATTGCCTCATAAGATTTCATTCTGCAAAACTCAATTGATTACAATTCATACAACTTATAAGTTGTACCGTTTTCCTATCAGTATTTTTTTGTATTATCTTTTTATGCATACTTTAACATAATATATATTATCCTGCAGGATTAGTTATATCTGGGTACACGGTCTTGGTGTACCGAATAGGCCTGAAGCTACTTTTTGTTTCACTAGAATCAAGCATTACCAGGAGAAAATTAAGGATAGTTTCAGGACCCTGAAAATATCCTGAAAATGACATTTTCAGGATGCCAATGAGGACTCTGAAGTGCAGTGAAACTGGCCCACTTCCAGGGTGTTCAGGACCCTGACACTGGAATGCCTGAATAACACATGTTCTGGGTACTTAACAGCGTCCTGAAAAAAAGCTTTTCAGGATATTTAATGGTGCTCTCAATAACCAAGATTCAAAATTCCCGACACAATTTTTCTACTCATCCACGATCAGACGTGGGTCAGGATATTCAAGATATGTTATGGATATCGTTCAGGATTTAGCCGACGTCCTTAATTTTCCGCTGGGTTCGTTCGCACGGCTGAACTCATGAAATGAAATGGTTCCTTAAACGTTTCAGTGAACATATAAGACGTAGAAGATGCAATTTCTGATAAATATATTTCTGTTTTAGCATCACCTGAATAAATTTTACATTTCAGTCATAATAAATGGTAAAATACATTTTTTTTATGAATCGGGGGTATAGATTTTTTAGTACTTTGCGGGGTAAGCAGGAGAGTAAGCGGGGGCAGCGTAGGAGGCGGGTTTGTAGGAAGGCTTGTAGTCGTATGGTTTGTAGTCACCGCTGTACTTGACATCAGCCACGTAGCCGGAGTAGCCATCCACTTTGTAGGTGACGGTCTGGGTGCGACCATCGGGAAGGAGGACGTGGTACTGACCGTTGACGTATTTGCCGTCTCCGCTCTCTGAGTGACCGTAGTCGTTGTAGTAGTCGTCCTTCACGGCCCAGTTGAAGCTGTAAGGCTGAGCTGGCTACAAAATGAAACTCGAATTACTTTACTAGGTCGAAAGCAGTACGGTTGTTGAACTAGTTAAGACACTAGATCCCTAAGTATTAGCTCGTCTAAGTGGTTCACAGAATAACGTGTGCTATTACGAGAACAGCTTACATATTCATGGTCGTAGCTCTTGTAGGCAGGTGCTGGATACGCTGGCTTGTAGGATGGCTGGGGGTAAGTGGTATCGGCCATAGCCACGGCGACCAAAGCAGCGAGAACCAAGAACTACAAGAATCAAATCATGTTAAAGCTACAAGCTGATTCGGTACTTGAGATTTGATTGCTTACTTTCATTGTTGTGAAGCTTGTTGTGATTCAGTTGAACGACTGATGCTGTGACCTAACTATCGGTCAGCTTTTATACGATTTGAATTCAGATCAAGGGAGGTACACACCTTTGTAGAGACACAGTAAAACCACCTTTCATAGTTTCTGAAAAAGATTCTGGTTCCAGTGAAACTGAAAGTCCAGAGGTTCGTTGACATTGCCCGCTGAGCAAGTGAAAACTAACCACACCTCTCTAGTGAACTTGAATCAATTTATGGGTGGCGACCGAAATCCTTTGGTCTTAAAAACTGAATTTGGAAAGTCCTTTAATAGATTTACTCAATCCTATTAGTTTAATCCCATACCAATGTATACTTTGTGTAGTTATTTAACTTAGAATATATTATTAAACATAATTAAAATGATACTTAAATTGTACGCGTAAAATCATAAATCGGCTTGTGTACTGTTGTTTGACACGTTTTCTAAGCGAAATGAACTCTTGTGTATGTTTTTCCGTATCTGGCATTTAGGCTGTGTGCCCATGGCCCAGTTCTCAGTGTAAGGGAGGGAATGGGCAGGTTCTTTCATCTATCTGCCTAGAGTTGCTGGTTCGAGAATAGGCCTCATTTGGGAGCGGGATCGAACCCATAGACCCAGAGGTGAAAGGCGGTGGTCGTAACCACTGAGCTACCAGCCTTCTTTTGTAGTCTAAATATATATAGTTAAAAAGAAACATATATCCTTGCAGTAAACTATGTATTCTCTCTTACACTTCAGAAGTTATTCCAGTATAGATAATCCATCCGCGGAAAGCCAGAAAGCAAAAAGATCGGTTATCCACCGATTTATACTAGTTGATCTTTGGTGATACGCTAATCGAAAGATTCACAATCAAGCTAAGAAAATATATTTCACAGTATACTTTAATTATAATAAAATTTAATTTAAGGCACTTTATGTGTGTTGCAGCATACTTTAAGTTCACTTTACTTTTTTAAAGTTTTCAGTGTATGTCCAAATTAGCGCACTAACAGTGTCTTATTTTTACTGGGGAAATCATCTGATTTGCAATTTGTTTTTCTAAAGCTCAAACAGAATTTATAGAAATTTTATTACACATATTGAACGTAGTGTAATGTATCGTTCTGAATTATCTTCCATTTATAGTCTGAAGCGAGCTTGTCTTTTTCGTTATTCACCGACCTACAGAAAGTGAACATGGGAGTTTATGCTTTCTAATACATTTATTTCGTATAAATATACAAATGTCAAGGATATGTCAATTCTCAGGGGTTAGGTAGCTTTAGTATTTAGCAGGGTAGGCAGGGGCAGCGTAGGAGGCGGGTTTGTAGGAAGGCTTGTAGTCGTATGGTTTGTAGTCACCGCTGTACTTGACATCAGCCACGTAGCCGGAGTAGCCATCCACTTTGTAGGTGACGGTCTGGGTGCGACCATCGGGCAGGAGGACGTGGTACTGACCGTTGACGTATTTGCCGTCTCCGCTCTCCGAGTGACCGTAGTCGTTGTAGTAGTCGTCCTTCACGGCCCAGTTGAAGCTGTAAGGCTGAGCTGGCTGTAAACCACAAAACAAAACTGAAATCATCCACTTGAACTAGAGCGCGTACCATTTAGTATATCTAAAAGATAACTTGCTTAGGTGTTCAGTCTCTGAATGCCAAAATAAGGTAGAGGAACAAGAGACTTACGTATTCATGATCGTAGCTCTTGTAGGCAGGAGCTGGGTAAGCAGTCTTGTAAGCTGGAGCCTGGTAAGGGTACGAGGTCTCGGCCACAGCCACGGCCACCAAAGCAGCGAGGATCAGGAACTGTAAAGATGAATTACATTATAATGTTCGATTTAGATCTGAATAGGAAACCGGTTACTTACTTTCATGTTGAGGTGCTTGTTTCGTTACTGCTGAACGACTGATACTTGGACGAATGATTTTGATCCGCTTTTATGGTGGCGAGAAACTGGGCCAATTAGGTACACACCTCTTGACGAAAACAACTCAGTTGCATTACAAACAGGTTTTTACTGTTTTCTTGGGAAAAATCTGTTGCAGTGACCGATAACTATTCCGATAACCCTTACCAAGGCTTTTAAAAAGGAAAGCCGCTTTCTTTTGTTCATGCTGTGATGAATAGCAACACTTTTAGGTTTCTTGTTTTTCTATCCACATATTATTTTACTAACTTATTTCGTGTAATAGTTTGATAAATTTGAGTATACATTTACTTTCCAATAAGTACAGGGCAGGCTCAGTGATTGAAGGTCGAGTTCTGGTTAAGTATTCTTTGAAAACTGAATGTAATATGAAGGAGGTATATTTGTAAGTTTCATATGGTGACATTTACCAACGACGAAAACCTCGAATTATGCCAGAAAAGTCCTTCAACTGTCACACAAAAATTTTCGCTTATAAATAGCCATTACATCAAATGTGAGTTGGAACTTTGAGACCTATGAGTTGGGTTTGTATCAGTATCTACAATTACATGTTATCGTTCTTCAAAGTTCTATGAAACTATTTGATGAAGTGTTCCATGCAAATGTTTTTAAAGTATATTCATAGTTGGGTATGTAATCTTGGTAAAGCAGCTCCCTGGGTGATTTGTGTCTTACTGGGAACAAGGAACATGGATTTGCTAACAATCTTGAGATTTGTGATGGAATGGTTCTTCGAATGTTATAATAATACAGGAAAAATAAAGAGTTCTTTTCCAATAAATTTATTTTCATTCAGACTTTACACAAATAATTTCACATTTCACTTATCTTAGACGTATGGTACATTTTGTGAGTCAGGGAGTAAAGGATTCTTAGTATTTTGCAGGGTAAGTAGGGGCAGGGTAAGTAGGGGCAGCGTAGGCAGGGGCAGCGTAGGAGGCGGGTTTGTAGGAAGGCTTGTAGTCGTATGGTTTGTAGTCACCGCTGTACTTCACATCAGCCACGTAGCCGGAGTAGCCATCCACTTTGTAGGTGACGGTCTGGGTGCGACCATCGGGCAGGAGGACGTGGTACTGACCGTTGACGTACTTGCCGTCTCCGCTCTCCGAGTGACCGTAGTCGTTGTAGTAGTCGTCCTTCACGGCCCAGTTGAAGCTGTAAGGCTGAGCTGGCTACAAAATGAAACTCGAGTTACTTTACTAGGTAGTAAGTAGTTAAGTTGTTGATGTAGTAAAGACACTAGATCCCTGACTGTTAGCTAGTCTAAGTGGTTCACAGAAGAACGTATGAAGTGGATTAATTAAAACAGCTTACGTATTCATGGTCGTAGCTCTTGTAGGCAGGTGCTGGGTAAGATGACTTGTAGGATGGCTGGGGGTAAGTGGTATCGGCCACAGCCACGGCGACCAAAGCAGCGAGAACCAAGAACTTCAAAAATCAAATAACGTTTAAGCTACAAATTGAATCGGTACTCAAGATTTGATTGCTTACTTTCATTGTTGTGAAGCTTGTTGTGATTCAGTTGAACGACTGATGCTTAGCCTAGCGTTCGTCAAGCTTTTATACCCGTTTCAAATGAGGGCAAGTGTGTACACGCCTTTACAGAGAACTGTAATGGCGTTCTCCGATTCGTTAGGAAGAGGTTGTGTTTTTTAGTGCGATTTAAGAATTGTTCAGTTCTAACAGGTAACAGTCAAACTATTATTTTATTTGAACGGAATAGAGGATAACATGCAGCCCAGTTAAACACTTTTCATTTCATTTTATGTACTTCAATTAATTTCAGCATGTTGATAGCATTAGCTATATAGATCAAGCAAACGTGTATCTAGATATGTGTTCGAGTGAGATATGTTTTAAATAATTTGGTTGCGTTTTCAGGAGTTGTTCTACGGGAAATAGATGCTGTTCTACAAGATGGCGTCTGAAATTTACAACATGTCATGATCTTTATATAAAGAGATAAAAACCACATTCTACGGTTCAGAGTATCTCATAACACGTGTTTAGTTTATAGAATATTTATTCTTTTTATTGTGTTATGCAGTCACTATTTAGTCTCTCTGACTTTTTAAGTGTCTAAGGGGGTCTTGACTTGAGAACTCAATAAGTTCCCTCATCCATACTAGTATTTGGATACTTGGGAAGCTAGGACAATCTCCCAGAACAACACTAAAACTTACTGGTATCATTTTGGTATGAGTTATCATGTGTGAGTAAACTGGGTTCATTCATTCAGTTCACTGACTGTTCATTCATTGCACTATTATATCTAGGCTATTTTACAATATTTTTTCACAACAAAATGGATTATGTATCTAAATTAAACCAAAAGGAATGCCGGAATACAAGAGTCTTGCTTTGCGGGTTATATATTTGGTATAAATACTTCACGACAATGACGATACAATCAATGGGTTCTAATTCAGTACTTTGCAGGGTAAGCAGGGGCGGGATAAGCAGGGGCGGGATAAGCAGGGGAAGGGTAAGCAGGGGTAGGGTAGGCAGGGCAGCGTAGGAGGCGGGTTTGTAGGAAGGCTTGTAGTCGTAGGGTTTGTAGTCACCGCTGTACTTGACATCAGCCACGTAGCCGGAGTAGCCATCCACTTTGTAGGTGACGGTCTGGGTGCGACCATCGGGCAGGAGGACGTGGTACTGACCGTTGACGTACTTGCCGTCTCCGCTCTCCGAGTGACCGTAGTCGTTGTAGTAGTCATCCTTCACGGCCCAGTTGAAGCTGTAAGGCTGAGCTGGCTACAAAATGATACTCAAGTTACTTTACTGTTCCAAAAGTAGTAAGGTAGCTGAAGTAGTAAAGACACTGGATCCCTAATTATTAGCTACATGTAGTAAGATTAAGGGAGAAAACTTACGTATTCGTGTTCATAGCTTTTGTAAGCAGGGGCAGCGGGATATGCCGGTTTGTACGCAGGGGCAGGGTACGAAGTCTCTGCTGCTACGACAGCAACCAAGGCGGCGAGAACTACAAACTATTTAAAATAATTATTATTAAATTTTCATAATATCAATTGAAGTTGTGTGTACCTTCATGATGGGTTTGCTGGTGTGTCTATACTTAAGCTGAAGAACTGGTGACTGTACAACGAATTTCCTTCAGCTTATATAGGAATAGAACTTGAAACTGGAGCAAATGTCGATCCACGCCTTTCTGGCAATGGTAATAAATTTTCTCGTGGGAAATGCGACTTTCAAGGTGTTTCGGCTTCTTTGTTACTTACAGATTTTGCAAGAAAAAGTGGACAAGTTTCGTGGAATCTTGTTGGTATAAAATAATAGCTGCTTGAATGGGAGCAATGACAACAAGTCCCTGGTTTACGATATATCTCTGTTTTATCGGTGCTGTTCTTGTTTTTACGCGTATCTTATTATTGTTTATACAACGTTGAATTAAATCCAACATTTAATATCAATAATAAAATTGAAAGTTTTATAGGAAACATTTGGCAACGTTTCTTGCATCGGTTTTCCTGTTTTCGTTCAAGCGGCAGTGGACCGTTTGTTGAACCGAAAAACTAAATCAGTTTTCGTACTGAGGTATTATAATTGAAACATGTTTTTTCTATTCTTGGTTGTAGGTTTTAGTTCGTGGAATTACTACGAGATATGTTTTGGATTAACTAGTTTTTGTCACTTCAGTTAAACTTTCACTGTGGATCGAGGGTGTGTCGCGGGTTTGGTTCAGGACCAGAACTTTCAGTTTCAATTTTTAAATGAATTAAAAACTTTAAGAGTCATTAAGTTCACTGAAAAATGAGTTCATATTATTAGAACTTGAATAATCATAAATGATTTTCTAACTAACCAAACTGTATTGTATTAATAATCTGTTATTTTGAAATGATGTTTCAGAACAGAACAGTTCAAAGCTATAACTAGTTAGTAGTTTGAGCTAAGTAATGGTCTACTCGACTTTTTCAACTGAGCATGTTTTGCGCAGTAGTCAGGATTCAGAAGAGCTAAGAATCATGGCAAGAATCTTAAATCTTAAAAAGAATCTTGCAAGGATTAATAGTACAGAATCTTACTATAAGAATCTTCATCAAAGATTCAAAGTTGAGAATCTTAGGAATCAAGAATCGTTCCAAGAATCTCGCAGAGAATCTTGCTACATAAAGACTTGCGCACCTTACTGGGAATCAGGATTCTTAGTTAAGAATCAAGATTCCTGGTTAAGAATCAAGATTCCTGGTTAAGAATCAAGATTCTTGGTTAAGAATGGCTTTGAAGGTCGATATACTGAGCTGAGTAGCCCATGGTCTTTTGTGTTACAGTTTTACGTTGAAGGACTTAATACAAAGTAAAAAAACTTTAAATTAATAATCAAAACAAATAACAAATAGTTCCGTGTGAATAAAGTAATAAATAACATAATTAATAAAATAATAATAAATATAATAAATAGTTTAATGTAATAATAAATAACTGATAATACATTTATTTGTAATATTGAATGTCTAATCAAGCTTTAAAAGTTCATTTTATTTGTTGTGATTTATATTATAAGTTCACATTTTATAATTTCTTATAATATCAATTAGTTTTAGATAATTGAATCATTCAAATTTTGCAATTATATTTGAATTTTGTCAAGAAATCAAGGGGTCCGAAACTGCGAGGGAAAGTGTACGAAGATTATTTGATAACATGTGATGACACGGAGATAACAGGTTGATAACAGTGATAACACGGCCTAGGTGTACGAAGATTATTAGAAGTTTCGGACCTCTTTAAGGAAATATATTTTTATTCAATCACTTTTTATTTAATCACTGTGAACGTTCAAACAAGCGTATACAGCACACAAGCATACAAGCTGAGTTCTTGGATTACACGATAATCCGCTTATCAGAATAGCAAGCCCGCCTAGCTCAGTCGGTAGAGCACGGGACTCTTAATCCCGGTGTCGTGGGTTCGAGCCCCACGGTGGGCGTTTCTTTTTGAGATTATAAAAGAGCTGTAGGCGGTTCTAAAAATAAACTGTACAAAGCCGAATCCTGAATGTCTTGCGCAATGTGGAACACCCTCTATATGCCCGCCTAGCTCAGTCGGTAGAGCACGGGACTCTTAATCCCGGTGTCGTGGGTTCGAGCCCCACGGTGGGCGACACTTTTTTCCTCTCTTCCATCCAATTGCTACCTACTGCATAATGAAGATATTTCACTATTACAATAAAGACGAAACTTTGCAAAAGGTATTCAGTTTATTTCTGCTTGTCTACATTAAGAAAGTCCTCCATGAACTTGTTGACTTTGTCAGGCACTTCTCTTTGGGGCCAATGATCACTATCGTCCATTAATTTGCACTGGAAATTGTCCACGTACTGACGACTTTGTTCGGCCATGCGAAAATCCATAGCCTTGTCTTTCTTGCCGAAAATCAAAAGACTCGGGACTCGAACCCTCAGTTTGTTCTCGAGGTTCTGCCAAAGGCTGGACGAGTAGTTTCCGAACAGCTCCCGATAATAGTTTAACGGCGGAGTCCAAGCACCTTTTAGATTTTAACACTATTTATAAATAATTCTAAGTAATTTTGAGGTTTGGCAAGATATACCTGGTTGACTAAACGTATATTTGTAAGCTTCGAACTCGTCAGAAGGGTCCTGACCGTGCGGGATTCCAGGCAAAGCGATATATTCACAAATTTGGTTGTCTCTCGTTCTGATGGTGATTTCGGGAATGAACGGAGTCTGGAAATAGTAACAGTACCTGAAAAAAAAGAAGTTAAACTCTAATGTATAACGTTCAGTTGAGTCTGATTTTCCTACCAGGAGTAGACTAGTTGACGCAACGAGCTTTGAAGATGCTTGGAAAACGCTACTGGATGACCTACATTGATTGCTATGTAATGTGTTAGCATGTTGGGGTGTGTCGCTGCGAAATGCCAGCCGATGAGAGCGCCCCAGTCGTGACCCACTAGAACGCACGTCTCCTTTCCTGTTGAGAAAACCACATGTTAACTGTGCTGTAATGTTTGTAAACGAACTAAAGGGGTAACCAGAAGCTATGCTCCATTACCAAACGTTATCTTAATATTTTTGACAATAACAATAAATAATTTAATTTTTCAGTTTTTCCCCATAATTACGAAACGCTTTTGCATAACAAGGGGGGATATTTATGAAAGAAAAGTTTTTATGAATAACCTAAAGCTTCGATGAGCTGTCGAACGTCCTCGACCAGCACTGGAACTGTGTAGTTGCGAGATCCTCTGGGCTTGTCAGATTCTCCATAACCTCTCAAATCCACAGCAACGACCCTGAAATTCATAAATGCCTTTAATTGAATTGAAATATTTTATAGGGAAGAACTGAATTTACCAGTGAGTTTTGTGAAACGCTCGAAGCTGATTTTTCCAGGTGTACCAGAACTCGGGAAATCCGTGAAGCAGAAGCATCAAAGGCTTTTTGCTATCGCCATTCTCAACACAATGCAGCCGAATATTCTAAAAAAATATTTTTCAATATTTCATGGAATATTATTTATAATATTCTTCATATTACTTTTAGCTGTACATGTCGGTGACGGCCGTAAATTGGACTGAGAAGACAAGCCGGAGGAGTTGCTCTACTTTTCGGTTTCCAGAAATTTTCTTTATTATTAGAAAATATCCAACGAACTACTGAAAATCCCAAAATTGAAACCGCTATAACAAATCCGACTAATTTAAGTAACGTCACGAAAATTAAGCGTTTAAGAAGAGACATTTTCCAACAAACGTCAAAACTGAAGTTTACGCTGAAACGTTTGGAAAACGTTGAACAGCGTTTCTGTATATTCATGGAATTATTTGACAATTTTTAAAAACTTCGGAAATTGAGATTAAAGTTGCCTACGTAAGCAAGAGACACATAAATAGTGTTTTATACGGTATACAACACTATAAAAGGTACCATTACAGTGCCTTGTCCTATTTTTTCAGTTCCTTTTTACAGTACCTTTCCACAGTTGTCTGCGTCACCTTAAGGCCCCTTAATTTTAAACTACGTTCAAACTACCTAGTTCAAGGTTACCAAAAAAGGCACCACAAATGGCACCATCAATTTTGTGTGCGAAATTTCTTTCGTTGTATTAGTATGAATGAATAAACGCAGATTTGAACTCTGTTGAGCTGTTTCGTTCTCACTTTTATTCTTCATTTGTTATCTTTAAACACATACTTCGATTCTATATTACTTTTAGTTTAAAGCCATCTTATTTTTTTTTTAAAACAAGGAAATGCTCTCGATGATGGAGGACTATAACCTAGAAGATCAAACGTGATGCAACAAGACTACATTGAAAAGTTTACGAGGTTTACTTCTGCTTTTCCACACCGAGGAACTGCTCGATATACTGGTTAACTTTCTCCGGTTCTTCCCTCTGTGGCCAGTGGTCGCAGTCCTCTATTAATTTGCATTGGAAATTGTCCACGTACTGGCCACTTTTTTCTGCCATGCGATAGTCTAAAGCATGATCTTTCTTGCCAAAAATCAGGAGAGTCGGGACTCGAACCCGCAGTTTGTTCTCGAGCTTCTGCCAGATGTTCGAGGAGAGCGAGAACACCTCACGATAGTAGTTCAGCGGGGGGTCCAAGCACCTTCATTTAATATTGAGGAAATAAAAATAGTAATGAATTATATTTCAATGATTTATGGAATATAGTTAAGTACCCGGTTGACTAAATGGATATTTGTAAGCTTCGATTTCTTCGGAAGGATCCTGACCAGCCGGAACTCCAACAGAAGCGATATATTCACAGATTTGGTTATCTCTCATTCTGATGGTTAACTCAGGGATGTACGGGATCTGGAAATAGTACATGTACCTGAAAAAGAAACTATGACTAGCAAAGATATGTAATGTTACATGAAAGATGCAAATCACTTACCACGAAAAGACTAGTTGACGCAGAGAACTCCGCAGATGCTTAGAAAACGCCACCGGGTGAGGTATGTTGATCGCTATGTAATGCGTTAACATGTTAGGATAAGTTGCCGCGAAATGCCAGCCGATGCTACCGCCCCAGTCGTGTCCTACTAGAACACAGGTCTCCTTTCCTGTTGAGAAAAGCACACATTAACTGTGTTGTTATGTTTGTAAACGAAATAACAGGGGAAACCAGAAGTTATGCTCCATTGCCAGACGTTACTTTAATATTTTAACAATAACGATAAATAGTTTTAATCTTTTTCAATATTTTGCATATTTATGAAACATTTTGGCGTAACGAGGGGAAATATTTATGAAAGAAAATTTTTTATGAATAACCTAAAGCTTCAATGAGCTGTCGAACATCCTCGACCAACACTGGAACCGAGTAGTTGTGAGATCCTCTGGGCTTATCAGATTCTCCGTAACCTCTCAAATCCACAGCCACGACCCTGAAATTCATAAATATCTTATTTGAATTTAAATATTTCACAGGGAAGAACTGAATCTACCAGTGGGTTTTGTGAAACGCTCGAAGCTGATTTTTCCAGGCGTACCAGAACTCGGGAAATCCGTGAAGCAGAAGCATCAAAGGCTTTTTGCTATCGCCATTCTCAACACAATGTAGCCGAATATTCTTTAAAAAAAAACATTTTTCAAAATTTCAAAAGATATTATTAATTATATTATTCGTATTACTTTTAGCTGTACATGTCGATGACGGCCGTAAACTGGACTGAGAAGACAAGCCGGAGGAGTTGGTCTACTTTTCGGTTTCCAGAAATTTTCTTTATTATTAGAAAATATCCAACGAATGACTGAAAGCCCCAGAATGCAGCATGCAATAAAAAATCCAATTAATCTGATCAACGTCACTCCAATTAAGCGTTTCAAAAACATTTCACGTCGGGAGAAAAGCCCACTGAAAAGCTAACACTGAAAACGATTGATAAACGTTTTGAACAAAAGGTTTTTAGGATTTTTAATGGCTACGTAAAAATATTATATAAAGATCATTGATAAGATGGATTGTCTTGAGTCGTTGTTTTGTAAAGATAAGACATTTTAAAAACTCCACTTGAAACTGAATTGAATCCCGAAGATTTTTTAAATGGAATTTTAAAATGTGGAAAAATTTGAATCCTTATTGATTGATTTTAAAATAAAATATTCTAAATTCTAATGTTAATGAAATATATTTTACAGGACTAAAGCTAATTTAGGTTAAATTTAACTCATATATTTTCGCAATTAAAATAAATCTGGCAACGCTGCTTTTCATCCATTATTGTTTTGACGTTTCTGCCATTTGGTTCCACTTTGCAGGGAAATTCCCTGGAAAAGGGAAAAATAAAGGAAAAGGCGAAATTTGGAAAATTCAGCTTCATACGAAAACCACGAGGGGAAAAGGGAAGTTGTTTAATGCAAAGGGGAATAAAGGGAAAAAAGCGCCTCCTTTGCTGGAAAAAGGAAAACTGTTTTGACGTTTCTTCGATCGTCTCTAGTTTGGGGAAAACTCTCACAGAAGATGTCTTCTAATAAGAAAAACGACGAAGGAAACGAGTACATCAAACAAGCAGAAAAACAGTAAAATAATAAAATTTTCTAAATTTAACTTTAATTTTAAAACATTTTCTTTAGCTTGAAAACTTCGTTGCTGAAATGGAGACCCGACTATGAACTGGCAGCCGATTGCTACAATAAAGCGTTTACTTGTTTCAAAAATGCGAAATCTTACGCACAGGCAAAGGACTGTCTCCTAAAAGCAACCAACTGCTACAAAGAAACGAAATCGTAATCCATAAATATAAATCTAAAACAAAAACGAGAAGTTTACGTTTTTGCATTTTGTTCGCAGGTACTTCTCCGCGGCCAAGTAAATATTGCTCTTTACGACAAATAGCTGTGGAACATAGCGGATTTAATTGCTTTTTACGATTTCAGGTGTCTAGATCAGGTGATATTAATAATGAAGGAAACGAACGACCTGGAAAGTATCGAGGAAATCGCGCATAGGGCTTGTCAACTCTATCAGGAACATGGATCGCCAGATACCGCGGCTCTGAGTCTTGATAAGGCGGCAAAAATCATTGAAATTCAGGTCCCTGAAAAAGCCCTGACTCTTTATAGGTATTTTCATGATTTAAATGTTTAATGTTTAATAAGTTAAATGTTGTTTAAATGTTCAATACAATCTTTCCGTTTAGACGAGCAATGGAGGTTGTGATGCTGGAGGATAGGCCTCGTCAAGCTGCCGAATACGCTACCAAACTCAGTCGTCTCTTACTCAAACTAAAGCGGTATGTATTCTCTTATTCGGTACTATCTTTTTATATTCTTTTACTTTATATTGCAGTTACGATGAAGCTGCGGACGCTATACTGCGGGAGATAGGCTACCACCAGGCTGGCGGAAACGCACCAGCACTGGGACGTTCTGTGATTGGTCTAATGCTCGTCCAGCTGGCTCGGGAAGACGTCATTGCAGCGGGAAAAGTACTGCAGGAATGGGGAGGCTGCGTTCAACAGGACGAAGTAATTCAATATTTCAAATTTTAAAATGAAAATTAAAAATTAACATTATTTTATTTTGCTATTTAGTAGTTTTTTATTTATCATTATTATTTTTTCTCGACAGCTGAACGTAGCCGTACAACTCCACCAGGCTTTCGACTCCGAGGACCCTGAACAAGCCAAACAGGCCCTGAATAATTCCTTCATCAAACATATGGACGTTGAATACGCTCGTCTGGCTCGGGACATCCCGCTGCCTGAAGGACTTGACGGTCTCGAACAAGCCTCGTCGAAAAAGCCGCAGCCCCGAGAAGCTGTTCCTCTCGAGGATCGGTTCAACGAGGAATTGCAGCTGGATACCATGGAAGCGGTGGAGCAACAACCGGAAGCCGAAGTAGCGGAAACCGGAACTGGAATCACTTCCGCCGAGGAACCGGAAGTTGAGCCGGAAGTGACTGAGGAAGCCAAAGAAGAAGACGATGAATTTTCTGGAGGACTTTGTTAAAGCAAAAAAAAGACAAATAATCATCATTATTATTAATTATTTTTATAATTATTTAATTATTTTTCGTGTAATTATTTCTTTTAAAAATTTTGGATTTTTAAAATAGTTTATGTGTGTAGAAACCAAAAAAGTAGTTTGGAACAGAAAAAAAACAGTTAAAATTGTTTCTCCGAAACGGGGGTTAGTGTTTGGTGGAGTTTGAGGACTGCCGTTTGAACGACCCGCTGAAACTCTGCATCTTCATCGCACGTCACTTCCTAAAATATAAAATATTATTAATATTAATCAAATCATTATTAAATAATAAATAAAACATAAAATCATGATAATTTATATTTAATTCATCCATTAATCATAAAAGAAAATATTAATGTGAAATAATTGATGAATAAAAATAATAATAATCCATCAATCGTAACTAAATTAGTTAAAAATCTTAATTTTTACATCTAGTACTCAAATTTGATTATTTATTTATTTCAAGAAGGGCATTTGGGCTTTCGCCCATACCCCTACTTTGTGCAGCTTGATCATAATAAAATAAATGCCGCGGTATTACATCCCGCAGATTTTGGGTTTTTGATATTGAAGTTCTTTGATCAGTTAAAACAGTTATTTAGAATTGACGATTGTTTAAAAATAATGGGTACGTATAAGAACACGCTGTGGTTGGTAAAGCAGTTTGTTGTAGTAAAAGGAATGCGCTCGCGTTTAAGGCGTATGATTAAAAATGCGCGTTCTCGATTTAAAAGGCGGCCAAATTTGATTATTATTGTACCATTTTGAATTATTATTTCAAATAGCGGCTTGTAATAACGGCTGTGTAATTCATTATTAATTATTTATAACTTATTTTAATTAATAGAGTTAATTAACCAATTCACGAGAGCAGCAAAGTCGAAGTAGTATTATTTATAACTTTTAATTAAGTTAATTAGTAATTTACGAGTGCAGCAAGGCTGAGCTTCTATTATTATTTATAACTTATAATTTTAATTAATTAAGTTGATTGAGAAATTTTACGAGAGCGGCAAGGTCGATATCGGCTTTTTTCCCATCCACTGTGACGTAGAATTTGTCGCCCTTGAAGACTTTGGGGACTGATTCGTCACCAAACATGTCCTGCAGCATCTCGACCAGGCATTCCTGCAACAGCAACAACAATAATAATAGTAATAATAATAATAGTAATAATAATAGATGAATACTTTGAAATGAATCCTGTCGACAGAAGCTGAAACAGGAACGGCTCTCGAGGCTGCGGTTAGCGACTCGCACTTTAGAACGGCAGTGACGACGGCGTCGGCAAACATGTCGTTCACAGGACTGGCCACCCACTGTGAATTGACGAAAATTATTTTTACAATTTGATTCAAAAATTATTAGTTAAAATATTAATTCACTTCGAGGGTAGCCACGTTTTTCTCCAGCGTCACTTCGATGGCCTCGAACACTCGCAGCGTCTTCTTGTCCCCGTCCACGACCTCGACGTCGGGGGCAATGTGACTCAACACAGTCTGCAGGTTGGACATGCTCCCGCTGTAGTGAATGCTCAAGCGCTGGGTCACGCTGCTGACCGTCATGTCAGTATATTCTGAACAAAAAAAAAAAAAAAAAAAAAAAAAATAGTAATTAATGATGTTAAATATTTTAAATAATACTTGAAAATAAACAATAATATTAAAAAAAGTAAAAGTATAAATGTTTCAGACATTCACTTAAAATAACATCACACTTGGAATGAAGATAATTTTAATGTACTATTCAAATAAGTATGATATGTATTCCAAGTATGTCTGTAATATGTATAATTTATGATTATTGCCGTATTAATGATTTTTTTTTATTTTATTGACGATCTGACTATGTCCCTGCATATGACCACGTCCCTGCATATGCAGGCGTTAGCCCCTGACCCCAAGGGGAGGGATTGCACATTTTCCTGCTAAGGGTCGCTGGTAGTATTAATGCATTTGATAATGCAACTAATTATTATTAATGAATTACTAATATTTTGTATTCAATATTATTACTGGAGATATCTTCGGGGGCGAGTATGTGATACTTGAAGTTTCGCTTGACGAGGATTCCCGACAAAACTTGGCCTTCCTTTGGTTTGTCTACTGCCAAAGATCCCATAACCTGTAAGCAAAAGAAAATAATAAATTAAGTATACGATTATAATAACCATAATAATAATAATACTGCTATTTCTGCTCCTGCTACCACTACGACTACTGCTACTAATACTGTACTACTACTAATAGTAGTGCCACTGCTCCTGCTACTACTATTGTTAATGCTACTAGTACTACTACTACAACTACAACAAACCTTCGCAGTTTTCTCTCCTCGGAAGTGCAGTTCAACAGTCGCAGTGTTTCGTGGGTTGTAAATCTGAATCTTGGTATCAGGATCGTGTTCGTACTCCCGAAGCAGAGCGGCTTTCAAACGGCTCATCTCGTTCTGTTCCCCGTGAACCAAAACCTGGAAAAAAAAGTTAAAAAAAAAAAACAGATTTTATTTGGATTCAATGGATTTCAACAATGTATTCACTAATGTTAATTACATATTCCTAATTATTTTACTATTATTACATTATTTATTCCTACTTATTTTATTATTTCATTATCCAACTATGAACAGTACTAATTATTAGTTATTTTTATTACTTATCAGTTATATTATTTATGATTAATTACTAGTTATCAATTACATTGTTACTAACGCTAACAATATCATAACAATAGTAAATTACTATTTATTTCATTATTACGCTATTTAACTGTTATATGATTACTTACACGATTATTTACGTACTTCATGTCCCATCGTTAGTTAATTACTATTTACTGACTATTTATCTATTACTTAATTATGATCTCTTTTAACTATTAAGTATAATCAGTTAGGACGTACAACATGTGGTGGTTTGAGGATGCGAATAAATTCGCTGGTTTGCTGATAGTCGGTGTGTGCGGAGAAAGAAATGTAGTCGACGGACATCTTGAGCGGAAGCTTCTGTCCGGCCATGGTGACAATCTCTTCGGGTTCCGACAGGATGTGCTTGGCTAAGGTCCCTTCAACGCAGTAACCTGGAAACAGTAACGGGCAATAGGATAGTAGATGGACTAAAGGAGAATCTGTCGAATGTGTGGACAGCTCGTTGAGAAGGTAGGGACTAGTGTCTACTTGTCCACGCATTCGACAAATAAGTTTATTAGAATCTTTTGAATCTGTGGACAGCCCAGTGAGACTGTAGAGACCAGTCGCTACTTGTCCACGTAGTTGACAAACAAGTAGATTTTGATTTATAGCGAATCTGTCGAATCTGTGGACAGCTCAGTCAGACAACAGAGACTAATAGTTACTTGACCACGTATTCGAAAAATCAATAAAATTTTTATGTGATAGAGAATCTGCCGAATGTGTGGACAGCAGAGAGAGACCGTAGAGACCAGTGGCTACTTGTCCATTTATCCGACAAATTGTTTATAATTTTACCTGCAATGATGGTCCCGTTCTTGGGGTCTGTGCACCAGGCCTCGAACAGTTCTCGGGACAGCCCGCTCTGCATCATACCGGGTGAAGCCATCACAACGCAAGGTCCCACGTCTTCGAACTGGTCTATACTCTACAAAATAATAATGATAATAATAATAATTAATAAAAATTTAAATGAATAATAAAATATATAAGACAATATTGTAAAATATAGTAAAGTAATAAAGATAAGATATGTAATATTACAACTAATAAGTATGAAAAATATTAAAAGTTAATAATAGTTTATACATTACATAAAATAGATTAATTAAATAGATAAATAAAAATAACAAATAAATTAAAATAAAATACAAACAATTACAAAGATAACACATTTACGCATACTATTACAAATAAATTAATAAAAATAATAATATAAAGACAAACAATACAATAAATATCAGTTATAAATTTATATCGTTTACATTTATCAGCTTTAAAAAATAACAGCATAATAACAATAATTATAGAAATTATTATTATTCTACTACTACTACTACTGCTGTTGCTGCTACTGCTGCTACCACTACTACTAGTAATACTAATAAAATAATAATACTAATAAATTATAATAGATATCGAGCCTTGAGACTGGAGATGTGTTTGAAGATGAACGGGTTGTTGATAGCGATTTGTCGTCGAATGCGATCGTTCATAGCGTTGATGTACGTCTGGTAAACGGCCATACATTTCTGCGCCAACGAGGAGGCGTAGTAAATAGGGATCTCGTGCAGCTCGGGGTGTAGCGCCCAGTACTCGTCTACAACCAAAATTAATAGTTAAATATTAAAAACTAAAAAAATGTAAAAAATTGATTAAGATAAAATAAGATTAACCTAGAATAATATTTGTGAAGATATTACTGAAAATTAAAACTAACCAAGAATAAGTAGAAGTTCCTGTGCTCGTCCCAATGCGAAGACGGGTATCAAGCAGCGTCCACCACGAGTGACGATGTCGTGAATCAGTCCCGTGAAACGAGCTTCCCGTTCTTCACGTTTCTCATGAATGTGCGTCCCGTAAGTTGATTCCTAACAAAGAACGGAAATTAAAATTTTATTAACGAATTAACTAATTAACTAGTTATATGGAAGATAGGCTTTACCGTAATAATGGAATAAATATAAAATAATAAATATTAATTAATAAAAACATAGTTTAGTTTACCTACTTAATAATAATTAATATAAAATGCAACAATTAATTAATAGAAATTAAATAGAAGCAGCGTTTCCACTTCAATTTCCCCTTTTTCCCCCCTTCTCCCTTCGTACTAAAACGAAAGGCTGTACTTCCGGATTTTCTCTTTTCCCTCTTCCCTTATTTTTCCATTTTCAGACCCCATCTTCCCCCCTTTTCAGGGAATTTCCCTGCAAAGTAGAAAGACTGAATAGGAGATAGGGTTTTACTGTTATGAGGATATCTGGTCGAACGGAGGGTATTTCAGCAGCCATCAAGTGTCTATCTTCTTGGCGTGAAAAATCGCCCGTGTAGAGGATCTTCACTCCGGCAATTTCGATCATGAACATCGAGGCTCCGAGAACGTGTCCCGCGTTGTAGGCCCAGAACCTGAACAACATAATATAAAAATAGTAAAAATAATACAATTCAGGAACAATGAGAATAATTCATTAATGCAATTAAATAGGAGAGAAATTATTAAACTATTATTATTAATGTTATCTATTAATTATTGATTTCTGTTTATTTTTTTATTGTTTTGTGTAAGTAAAATAATATAATATAAATCATATGGAAATAAGAGAACCTGACGCCTCCGACTTCTTTTTCCTCGTGAAAATTTACGACTTCGATTTTCTCCATCGAAGCCTCGAGATCGGCTTCCGTGTAAAGCATTTGATCGGTCGAAATGTTGCTAACCTACAAATAATGTTACGTTTAATTGTATGATTCACAAGTGCTTCCAATTTGCGGGGAAATTCCCTGAAAAGAGGGCAACTGGGTCTCAAAAGGGAAAAATAAGGGAAAAGGGAAATGTTAACAATATAGCTTTACGTTCTAGCACGGAGGGAGGAAAAGGAAAATTTAGGTTAAGCTTCAGATTCTAGCACAGAACGGAAAAGGGGGAAAAGGGAAATAGAGAAATCCAGCTTTACATTCCAGCACAGAGGGAAAAAGAGGCAAAATAAGGGAAAAGGGACATATAAAAATCTACCTTTACATTCGAGCAAAGAGAGAAAAGGAGGGAAATAAGGGAAAAGGGAAACTCAGGTATAGCTTTATGTTCCAACACGGAGGGGGAAAAAGAGGACATTGATACTTTCAGGCCAAGGGGTAAAAGGGAAAATAGGGAAAAGTCAGAAATGAGCAATTAACATGGAACGATTTGCACAGCTTACTTTGATATAGTCGGACAGAAGCCAACGATAAATGGCTTTTGTGGCATGCGTCATGAAGCATCGTCCTTTGAATGTCGTTTTCTGCAGAAACCAGGGTAACGCGCCACAGTGGTCCAAATGAAAACTAAAACCAAAAATAGTTACAGTGTGAAATAAAATATTATAATTAATTTAAAAGTCTCGTTTACTGAGAAATAAGCAGCAAGTCGACTTCATCAGCTTCTATCAGATCAACAAACGGCAAAGCGTCCATTCCGGAAAGGCCCGGGTGAATCCCGCAGTCGAGCTGTCAGCCACAAAAGAAAAACACAATAACGTTAGTTGACGAAACTGCAAAAACGAGAAAGATTTTACCATGATTTTCTTTCCTTTGAATTCTAGCATATGGCATGATCGTCCAACTTCTTGTCCTGCACCCCTATAGTAGATAGTTAATATAATAAATTAACAAAAATTACCTTAATAAAGTTTTACTTACAGGGGACGTATTGTGAGCAGGTCACTTTCTTCGACAGGTGCGGCCTGCGAGTCTGGTTTTCGTTTCGAAGACATATTTTTTAGCGTTTTTAATGTTTGTATCAAATTCGATAAATTATTTGTTTTTTTAGTGAATAAGTTAAACGTAGAGTGTTTATTGTTTTGATGTGAAGCGTGTCCTTCGAGTAGCAGAAGAAACAAAGTCACCGTATAGAAATATACAGTAACGACAAGGCCCCCTATCCCCCATGTTAAAGCCGCGCGGTTGGACATTAGCGATCGGACGGAGGTATATGGTACTACAAGTTCGTTTGACGGCACACCGACAGGCAATCACCCTAAAATTGTATACCTTGACTACTGGGTGACCCTGACCGATTATTTTTATTTCGCTAGGCAAGTCGCTGTAAGCTTTTTGTACCTATGACGTTCACGACTTTCATGGATGTTCTTAGTACCATTTACCTCCGTCCGATCGCTAGTTTCCAACCGCGCGGTTTTAACATTGGGAGATAGGGGGCCTTGGGAACTGTATATTTCTATATACTGTGAACGAAGCTCGGTTTGAATGAATGAGGCATTCGACTTTGCAGAGTTGCCAGATTTTTTATTTAAAAATTTTTGTTATTTATTATTGCAGGGCTTTTATTACAATACCGGTAAGTAATTAGTAATTCCAACTATTCAATAACTGGAGTTGGAATAATTGAGTAACTGGAGCATAATAATATTAAGAGTTCATACTATCTTTGTTAAAATGTAGTTTGAAAATTTCTTTGAGGAATTATATTTCACCAATAGTTTTAATTTTTAATTCCATTTCTAAGAGACCTAATCCTACTAAAATATTATCATAAACAATTTAATATAAAATAAATATTATCACCTTATTGAATAGTATTTTGAATAATTCTTTAAGTGATATTTATTATTGATTCAAAAGTCTTAAAATTAATTATTTTAATTAATATTTTGGGAATAATAACATATATTACTACAACAAAATAATAAAATAACCACCATTTAAATTTTGGCTATTTTCACACAGTTTTCAGACTATTTATATTTAAAATCTTATCAATATTCTACTAATTACCTATTATATCCTCAACTAAATCTATACAATTTAATTAATAGATTTTATTACACAGATTCTGGTTATATAGAAACTATCAATTTCACTATTAATTGTAAAAATCTGCTCTATTAGATTTAATGGACAAGTTTGGTAGAACTTGGCCATTACGTTAATACACAGCGAAACTTTTTAGCAAATCAATTTTACTATTTAATTTTTATTCATTCATAATTATAAAAAATCAACACATTAAGAAAAAAATTTACAAAAAAATCTGAGAAACTGAACAGATTTTCGATATGCATTTTAGGATTTCTTGGTATGGATCGATACAACATAGTGAGGAAAATGCGATTCGGAAAAGCCAACTATTTTGATTAACAACTTTTGCTGGATGTTTACGGCTTAAAGGACAGGCTATCTACAATACAGATTGATTAAAATAACATAATTAATTAAAGATAATGAAGAAAGTGGAAGCGAAGATCCGCTATTGGAAACGGCTTTAGGATTCGGCGCAATCTTCATTGGTTTCTTCTGGAATTCCTGGAGCCCAGTCTTAACTTTATCTGCCAAAAATCGATAATGAACTAAATAATCGATAATTAAGTAAAGTAAATTAATCGATTTACTTTCGGATGTTAAGGTATTGGTCCGTTCTTCCAGTTGTTCGTATTCCGCGTCCGTAACGTCGTTGACTTCTGGTTCTAGTTTCTTCAAAATGGCGGGAATTTCTGTTTGAATTTTGATAATAATTAAAGTTTTATTATTAATTAGATTTAATGTGATTTTTACGATATAATCGAACGACGCTGTCACCGAGTCCCATTGTATTGCGGCAGACGCATTGGTAAGCCATGAAATCTTCCACTTGTAGATTGATGATGGTTAGCTGCATAGCGTGTTTGTATAAGTTGCTTTCGGCTGTCTCGAAGCGGTACTTGCTACCTGTGAGGGAGTCCGTAGAGCAGTAGTATTTAGCATAGAGTAAGTTAGCATAGTTAGTTTGGCATGAAGTTAGTTAGAGAGCAAGAACTAGGATTTTAGTATGCTATGGTGGTGCTAAAAATAGCAAGTAAGGAAGTAAGTAAGCAAGTAAGTTAGTATGTAAGTTAGTATGTAAGTAAGTAAGTAAGTAAGCCAGTAAGTAAGGAAGCTGGTAAGTAAGCTGGTAAGTCAGTAAGCGAGTAAGCTTGTAAGAAAGTTAGTAAGTCAGTAAGTAAGCTTGTAAGTCAGTTTGTAAGTTAGTAGGCTAGCAATTCAGTAAGTGACTGACCCAGTAAGTTGCTAACTAAGTTAGTTGACTTACAAGTAACCAACTAACCCATCAAGGAAATGACTCACTAAGTAAGGTAGCTAGTAGTTCGTAGTAGCAAGTAGTTATTAGTAACTAGTACCTGGTACTACTATTTCTCCAGTAGTATGTTTAAGCCAGTAGGAAACTGGCCTAGGGAAACTTTCGCAGTGGCAATCCAGTGTCACGTTATCGCCCAACTTGGCTCCGATCAGCTGATTCATTGCCGAAACACTAGGCGAAACTATTACAATAAAATGAAATATTTTGTTAATTTCTATAGTATTTATATATGCTGATACTAGCATATGGATGAACGAATGAAAAAGGGTAGAAAAGTATCTACATGTCTCACTATTAAGTGGGTAGATGGATGAATGAAATAGTGAATGAAATAAACGGTAGAAAAGTTACACTGGACGCGTAGCATGAATCTTTTGCTGACAGACGGTGGAACCCCATTCGAGGCAATGCATAAGTAAGCGCCCATGTGCTGTCGCTGGACTTTGGTGAAATGCAGAACAGAGCCCTCTGTGGCTGCGGCTAGTTTTGTAACAGACAAAAAAAAAAAAGATAGAGAAATTTGTCTGAAGGTTTAGTAGTAGCAATCTGTCAGTCTGTGTGTATGGGTGTCTGTCTATCTGTTTGTGTGTGATTGTCTACTGTACATGTCTATGGGTTGTGCCTGTCTATGTCTGTCTGTCTATCCACAAATATGGGTTTGTCTGTCTGGTCTAGTTTCATCTTATCTGTATAGTCCGCCGATAACCTGTCTGTCTTTCTATCCATTTACGTCTCTCTGTCTGTTTGTTTATTCTATATCTATACTATCCATGTCTGTCTGTCCGTCTTTCTCTACACAGATGGGTTTGTCTGTTTGGTCTGTCTTTTTCTCTATACATTTGTCTGCCTATACCCTGTCTATGTGTGTTTGTCTGTCTGTCTGCCTGTATGTCTATCAACACAGATGGGTTATTTTGTCTGGTCTGGTTCCATGTATCTTCCTATGGTCCTGTATGTCTTCTATCCACCTACATCTGTCTATCTGTCTGTCTGTCTGTTTGTCTGTCTCTATCTAGACATCTAACATAGTTACCGTGGCTATTGATATGTTTATTGTCTTCTCTCCTCCAGGTGATCAGCGGCTGGGGATGTCCAGTAGCAGCACAGCGCAGGGAGGCGTTCGAGCCTTCGGTAACCATAACATCACCGCTGCTTTCACTGTCTGTTATATCGGGTGGTACTACAAACACAAAGCAAAAAGAAAAGGCATACCTTTTGTTCAATTGACCGCAAGTCAAAGCCAGCAAAGAAGTAATTGGGAAAACCCAGAAAAGAGTCTTTTCTTATAATACAATACCGTAGATACATACTAACAAGGTTTCTGGTACCACCGAGGAAATGAAAAGATTCGTGTAAAAGATTCTCGGATTCTTTTCGACTTTTTTCCTGCAACAGAATGTTCCTCGAGGTCTTTTCTGATCGACTGTTATCGCTGTGTTATCTTTTGTTATCAGTTTCCGGTACGAAAAAGCTTTAGGGACTAAGAGAATCCTCATAAGTTTAGGGTCAAGAGGTCGTGAAGACCCGGATTTTTTTCCCCTCAGAGGGGAAAAGTGGGGAAATGTGGATTTGAACGTTACCAGTGACGAACAGAAACGCGGTTTGACTGGTCATGGGTTCAGTGTTGAGTTGACACATGTAGGCTCCGCCGTCGCTTGTCTGGACGTCCTTGAGGATCAGGTCCCAGGTCCGTCGGTTGTGGTGATGCACGTGATGGCCACTACTGCTACTGTTTGAACATATTAGATTATAGCTTAGGTTAGATTACTTTAGATTTAGATTTAGAGATAGATAGATAGACAGATAATAATAGATATGAAAATAAAGTATTAAAACATAAATAATAAATACTAATTAAACAATTAAATATTAAAAATTAAGTAGTCACAATTTATAATAATTTAAAATAATACTAACAATATCGTAAGATTTAGGAAGTAATAAGAAATAAATGAACAATAGATTATTGAAAATGTGATAAATAATAGAATTAATGATATTAAAATGAAATAAACGAATACCAGTAGCGTTAAATATTTGTAATTGAATAAATTCAGTAATTATCATAATTATATGTACACTGAAGGTTAAAGATACAGTCCGGACTTTTGGAAAACACATGTGTTGTGGAACTTTTTACGCTGATTCCGAATATGTACAGTGTCCCTATCTCAATTTTCTACCGTTTGGCCGCAAAAATTAATGAAAGTTTGGAAATAGACATGGCAACGTCGGTCACATGGGCAGCGCTCTGATTGGGTGGCCACTGGTCACGTGATCAAAACAGCCAATAGGAAAGTACCTGCGGCATAATCAAAAGGCTAACCGTATGATGAATCAAGTTGACAATATTACAAAACCGTCTGCTCGTATGCCACAGGCGCTATTCCATTGGCTGTTTTGATCACGTGACCAGTGGCCACCAATCAGAGCGCTGCTCATGTGACCGACGTTGCCATGTCTATTTCCAAACTTTCATTGATTTTTGCGGCCAAACGGTAGAAAATTGAGATAGGGACACTATATATTCGGAATCGGCGTAAAAAGTTCTCTGACATGTTTCTTTTTTTCCAAAAAATCCGGACTGTCCCTTTCAGGTTTAAGGTTAGTTTACCTTAATCTGCTGTCGGAGGAATGGCGCACGCTGATTCTGGGATTCCTGGTGATGACGACGTCGTCTATGGTGAGGATAGTTTGAGTGTCCACACGAACCCAAGCAACCTGCAGAAAAATTACTTAATAAATAGTAATAGTAATAATTGCGATGAGAAAGAAACTAATACTATACTACCGCTACTACTGATAGTACTTACCATAATAATAGTAGTGGCAGCAATAGCGAAAGTACTAATTCTATTTGTACAACCACTACTACCGCTAATAATTTCTAGTAGTGTTTCTGTTACTTTTCTTACAACTAGTGCTGCTTTTACTGCAACTATTGTTACTACTGCTGTTACTACTACTACTGATACTACTGCTATAACTATTACTACGATCACCACAACGTAGTACGCTTGCTACTACTTTTACTATTTCTACTGCTACGACTATTACCACTACTACTTGCAATACAATCATCTTTACTTCTACTACTACTGCTGATGCAAATACTACTACTTCTACTTCGTGGTATACAATTACTACCGTTACTACTACCGCTAGTACTACAGCAACCACTACTAGCTACACTACTAGAGCAGCTACTACTAGCTATACTACTACCAATAAATACAAAGGAAAAATATATTTTTCATATTCTTTTTAAATTTCATTAATTGCCAATTAGAGGGTAGAGCTCAGATTGTAGTCAAAACAGCTTGGATAGGAACAACAACCCAAGTCCCAGTGAAAAAAACTGACTGTTGTGTCAAATATAGTCTTAATTAAGCAGCTTTATTCAGCATCATTGTGCTAACTTCATAATAATAACAATAACCATAATAAATACTAATAATAATAACGATTCTACCTTGTACTAACTACTGATATAGTAGTGTTATGAAGTAGTACTACTACAACTAACGATACAAGTGCTACTACTACAACTATTTCACTTATTACTGATACAGCAGTGTTTTGATGTAGTACTGCTACAACTAATGATATGAGTACTACTACATAGACTACTATTTCTACTACTATTACTAATACTACTAATATTAGTATTACCTCCACTTCTTGGCACTATTATTACTACTACTGTTGCTACTACAACTGTTACTCTTACTTCTCCTACAACAACAGCAACTACAACAACAATAGCTACTACTACTACTACTTCTACTACTATTACTACTACTTCTTTTGCTACTAATACTACACCAACAACAACCGCAGCAGGAACAACAACAAAAATTACTTCTATTTCTAATGCTACTAGCACTGTACAACTGCTATACTGTTACTACTGCTACTAATCCTCCTCCTCCTCCTCCTACCACCACCACCACCACCACCACCACTACTACTACTACTACTGCTGCTGCTGCTACTACTACTACTACTACTACTACTACTACTACTACTACTACTACTACTACTTAAATACGAATAAAATGTAATTATCGATAAATACAATACTCACTTTATAATTGCCCAGATTGGTAATGACACACGACAGTGTCGCATCGCGTCCCACAGCTACCGTCACATTCTCGATCTCCTTAGTAAAGACAGGACCTTCTAAATTACAAAATTGCATCAATTACTTCATAGAACAATCATCGACTCTGAATTAAGTTCTAAGAAACGTTCACTGGAAAGGTTTGTCCAGGTTTTTTTTTGGCGGGAAATTTCTCCCAAGAGTGTCAAACGGGGAGACGTTGGACAAGTCGTTGGAAGAGGACGTGTCACTTTGAGTCTTAACACTTTTTCTATCTTCTTTGATGATATCATTACTTTGTTCTTCAGTTAAAATCAGTCTAAACCTACAAACATTTTCCCAAGTACTTCCCAAGTATTTCCCGAACTGAGAGAATTCCCAGAAGCTTTTAAACTTGCCCAAAAAAAAAGAAGTTGGAAAGTTTGTGTTATGTTGAGTCTTTAAGAGCTTTATAATCGGATTGTGTCTTATGTTTGTCCATAAGTTTCCTTTCTCACGGCCGTGTTGACAACAGGCTGAAAGCCAAAACACCTTTACCCTCAATAGTAAAAGTTACCAGAAGCAAATGAAATCCAAATAGAAGCCCCAGTAGGATGTTCTGGCTGCTTCTTGTAGTGTTGACTTAAGAAACGAACCTTACTATTATTGCTACGGTTTCTTCCTTTCCCCACTTTTTCTTCTACTGTACATATGTAGCCAAAGCGAAGACTTTAAAATTCAGGACAAAGTTTTTTCTTCATAAATTTTGCGTCTGAAATATAGAAAACGAAATGACACGCAGTGGACAACGAGTCGTCACTTGCAGCTGCAACTGTATTTGCCATCGGGGAAATATTTTTTCCCCTTTTTAAAACAACAAAACCTATGAATAACTCATAGTTTCTTTCTCTTGCTAGAAAATGCAATTTTTTCCTATACTTATTTCCCGACTTACGTGCGAAACACATCACGAATGGCCATTTCTGTCTTGCCATATTTTTTGCCCATCAAAAAGTAGATATAAAATTGTATTTTTACCTTGTGAATGGACGTGAGTCTGCAAGGTTAAAACAGAGGCGAAACTGAATACTAAAACAAGGGGCAGCTTCGTGTTCATGGCAGATTTACAGGGGCAAAAAAGTTTCGAGGAAGCAGAGAGAGAGAAAGAGACAGAGAAAGCCCCTTGTGTCCCGCTGAATTTGCTGCTCCTGTAAGCAGATAGTGACTGTAACTGAGTGAAGGGATGTACAGGCAGTTATATATCCCCCCAGCCTTCGGTTGGGGACTTGAGGCTATTCAGGGTGACATGCGCGCACTTGTTCTTTCCCTCTTTTTCCCCTCTGTCCATTTCCCTTACGTTAGAATTGTATTTTTTGAGATTATTGCATAAAGGGAATTTGTATCTGATTGATTGATTGGCTTTAATGAAGGAGACTTTTGTTATAGAATACCCCCGATGTTGGTAATGGGCTAGGCGAGATCGAGTGCTGGTGTTTAGCTATCCGTTTTATGAGGGCATTTGTCTTCCACGCTGCCTTGGCATTCCCAATAATACGAACACAAGAAAAAAAAACTCTGAGAAAAAAGAAGAATTGTCTACCTTATACGTTCGTATCTTGTGTTTACCTTTTGTTTTAACTCTGTCAGACACTTTTCAGGCGTTTCTTTGTGTTTCCTGTACAGTTTGCAAGAATTTGCAAAGAAGGTCCGAATCTTCTAGTTCGCGTTCTGAAGAATGAAATCTTGAGCTTCTGTACCGCTTGAATGTTGACTCAATGAATTCATCGGACTTCAAATAAAAGTTTCATATTGACGTTTTACTGCTAAGTAACTCAAACCGTACTTGACAGGCAACTCAAGTGTCGACTTGAATACAAGGGGTTTGATTCGCGTACATTGTTATTGACTGCCTTATACACAAAGTCTTGAAAGTCAAATGGAAAAGAAGAAAAGTTGTTGGAGAAAAAAAGGATAGTTAGGTTAGTGAAGTAAAACAGTTCGGGAGGTTTCCGTGGATTGAGTTTCTATTGACGTGTCGTAAACAGAGCGATTAGCCTTGCAACTTGTGTCTTTATTGCCACAGAAAGGGAAAAGGGGGGTTCCTGGGGATCCTTAAAACCCATAAGTGTAAGTTCACGGAGTTGTCAACCCTTTCAGTATTCACTGAACCCTGAATTACAACCCGGGAACCTTTATTTCTTCTTAACAAGAATCGTATACGAGCTAGTTTGTGTCGACAGTTTGGACAATCGGGAAAAATCACGCTAGTTTGAAAGTGTAATAAGCTGTAATTGCTTTGTGCATTATTGATATAAAGAGTTCCTGTACCGCGCCATTGATTTTTTTCTCTATTCAGTAGGCTACTAGAGATAATGCTGGCTTCTTTTTTTATGGAGGATGGAAAGTACCAGTTCATATATAACTCATCACAAGGATCCACAAGAGGCAGAATCAGATTTATCTTTTAGTGCGAGTAAGTCGCACACATGTTTAGAATTCCAGAACCAAGAAGAAGAAGAAGTGCACGAGATCAGAAACAATCATCATGTCTCGTCATAAATCCCTACAGTATTGACGATAAAGCTAGGATTCATATCCACCTGCTACATTTCACACGTAATCGTTTATCAGACCGAACCTGTATCGATATTTTTCGATTGTTTTTTCTTTTCTTTTCGCTTTACGTGGATCTGGCAACGTCGCACATTGAGTGTATAGTACGACGTATACACAGAAACAACAACCATGGAAAAGATAATCGACAGTTCTCGTGTTTCAAGTAAAAATGTCCGACTTCCGATGTCCGGATTAAGCGTCGTCGTGACTAATTCCGGATGGCGACAGGCGATACACCCAAAAGCAAATCCACACAAAAAGTCGCTTAATTTTATATCATGTGAGGCTGTGTAGTTATTGACAAGACATGCGACTGTTTTTTTATAGTTAATTCAATTTACAATAATTATCAAATTGCTGAATAAGAGTTTGGCATTAAGCACTTGGTACATAGTCGCTGCATATTGGCTAGTTTTATATGTCAATTAGCGTCAATTAACGTCAATTAATGCGACCATTTGCAACATCCGCCAGCAGACCAGATGCCCCTGTGTAATACAATCAGATAGAACGCTCGCGAAAGAGGTTTAAAAAACCTAAAATTTTCTGTTGATTCATAAATTTTTATTGGTTTAAGTATATCACGAGACATGGAGACAAATTGCGGGACACGAAATCCATCGAAAGTGCACGAATCTTTCCAGTGGATTTATTCCTCTCTTTTTTTCTTGGAAATTTAGTATTGGTTGAATGCTTTGAGTTATTCTCCAATTTGGTCTCTTTGGTTTTTGTTATCACTTTGTAGAGTTCGCTCGGGTGGTCATCAGACAGACAGGTGATTCCTTCTGGCGTGATTCCTCAGCTCTACTACACCGAAAACATCTGCCATTGTTGCTTAGTTACCCAAGAGACCAGGATACCATCAAACCCGCACACCAGAAAACCTATATCTAATGACACATGTGTTGGGATCCATTGATTTTTTTTCCGTTTCCCGCATTTGAAATCGTAATACGTATATAGAGCTGGAATGTGTAGACAGACCCATAAAAGTGGAAATTTAGGGTCGTAATAGATTTGAAAATCCTAGTGGAAGATACGCGCTTGCGTTGTAAAAGATTTTGCCGGAAAAGAATGACGAAGTATCAGATGATGTCGAAGTCATAGTTCTGGAGCCGATGGGTTTTTCGCGTGATCTTTACTATGCAATCAACTTGACTTCTGCCTTATGGCACCAATCTCAATAGCTGCGGACCGGACTTGTACTACCTACTCCAAGGTGAAGAGGGTCCATAACTGCAGTACGAATTAACCTATAAGGGTTTGAAACACTGGATTCAGGACCCTGAATCCAAGTTTCTAAGGGTCCTGGATTGATAAGTTAAGATTTCCTGATTCTTACTCCTGTAATAAAATCTACCTGCGAGACAACTTTACAACTGATGTCGTATAAAGTTTGGTTTACTTCGGAATCCACCACAGAAGTTTCTGTGTGGACGGTGCAAACTTCTGGAATAATCACATTTTACTGCTGTATAGCTTTATAATGCGAGACAAGTTTTTCAAGGGGGATGTACGAAAGGTTTGCAGACCCTCTTGAACCCCCTGCAGTTGTTTGACAAATCGCTTTTCGTGACCCGTTGATTCCCTAGGCTGATGAGTATCGATTTCATAAAAGTCAAGCAAAACTTCGACATGAAAGTTATTTCTAGCGTTATTGACACACTCTATGGTAATAACTTACGGGGACGTGTTGTATTGAATGTGAAGGTCCGACTGCTAACTGGAACCCTCTGAACCGAGACTTCTGATAAAGGGAGAGAGAGATGGCAAGAAACATGTTGTAGCTGTTGTGATGTGTTTATGTCATAATGGTGGACAATGGACGTTTTTTGTTGACCGTTTGCGATGTCCACTCCATTAGTCGCATTAGTGAAGGGAGTCCTAGTGCCAGAACGACGCTTCTTGACCGTTGGCTGACTGGTTGTATCGAAGCTGGGCACGTTACTTCTACTTCATTTGGCCGATTTATTTCATCAACAAAGACACCCCGATCAACAACAACACGCGTAAGATCTTGTGCAGTCATAGCAGGCGGTTCAATTCACGGCTTAGGGTCTCTGGTAGGTTCGATTTGTCGGTTTGTTTCGCTGTTTGGCTGGTGTTGGGGATAAACAAGAGTCGTTGTAACAATTTTAATTAAGGGGCTGTGATGCGAGGAAAAATTCGAAATCGATTTGAAATGAAGAATAGTTCCGCCTGATCCGTGTCAGCCTAGAGTTGCATGTCGACGACCCCGCGCATAAATTCGCCTAATGGGGAGCGTGAAGCAGACGCTCCGACGCTCCCTGCAAGGCCATTTATGCAAAAGAACCACGTCGTTTTGGCTTCATCCCTTGGCATATTGAAACCACAGTCAATTTCCCTACCGGCTCAAAGCCCATTTGATATAATTCTGCATCCTAAAGCTTTGTTTTTTGTGTGTTGTTGTCAGGGGACAAGGCTTAAGCCGTAACGTAACCACAAAATCACATCTGCGGTTCAAGTGACATCTCTCATTTAGACTATGTAATGAAAATGTATTCAGTTAACTAACCCATACTTAAGTGCTAATATCGAATCCAATTTGCGGGGGTAGTCTCTAACATCTTGGGAGCATGCAGTTATCAAATACTTGACGATGGATCAATTAAAAATCGATACAATCATGATCACCATAGCAAAAGCATGTTTCGAAAATTAAAAGAGACAGAAAGAAAGAAGAGACGAAACACACGCTTTTCTTTCTGTATGGAAAATGCTGAACGATCATCGTCTGTTAACAATACTAATCGATAAATCGACTAACAGTTATATTTAGCAGATTACGGAACCAACTATTAATTGGTGGTAAATTTATCATGGAAGCTTTGGAGCTTAGATTACATTTTCATTTACATGGAAGTTATGTCTGCTTTCAAGGAGAATTGAAGACAAAACATACAAAGTACGAGACAAAATATTGCGGTTGGTTTGAGTGACGATGTCGAAGATGATCGGTGCCCAATCTTGATGATCGGTTTCAAAGTAGTCGATGATTGGAAGCGATTAGCAAGAGTCGATTGCAGTTGACTAGAACTCTTTGAAGTATGTGCTAAATTAGCTTGGATGTTCTCCGGCCCGGGCAGCGGACTAGTCATCGCTAACTGGTTAGAAGGATCAAACCCCGTCTTCTCTTTGAGGCTAATTATTCGTCGCTTGTTGTATTGCAGCGGATATAAGACTGCAGAAAAAACTCTAGCATTAGAAGTCTGAGCTTAAGATTCTGCTAAGTTTACCTGTAAGCTTCGTTGTGGCATCCGTGGAGCCTAGCGAGTTCCTGCAGAAGCATCGATAGTCACCCTGATGCGATTTCGTGATTTTTTCGATCGTGAGTTCCGTTCGAGTAACATAGCCTTGCTTGGTCGAAGGCATGAGTTGGCTCTTGCGCTCTATACAGAATCAGAAAGCGTTAGAAACATCACTGTACTAAAAACTTGGTGATTGAATATACCAGGGAATAGGTAGTTTCCGTTGAAGAGCCAAAACGTTTCTGGTAGCGGGAAAGCTTCACACAGGCATTCTAGTCTAACCGTTCCGTTGATCCACTCCTCGACTGAGGTCTTGTGTGATATTATTGTCGGTGGATCTATGTTAAAGATAGTTTAAGTGACCATTAACACAAAGAAGAACATAGAATGTATTACGTTTAATTTGCAAGGAGACCCGCTTGCTAACAGATGGCGGCACCCCGTTCGAAGCTATACAGAGATACGCGGCCATCTGGTGGCGAGTTACGTTGACTAAATGTAGGAAAGGGCCCTCACTAACGAAATCTAAACAAAATCTTTGTTAACAGATTTATAATGCAGAAAATTACGATCCAGTTACTGGATTTTAAAATTATTAGATTGTCCTCTCGTCTCCAGACAATCTCAGGTCTGGGCTGTCCTGTTGCAGCACATTTCAGAGTAACATTTGCGCCTTCTGCTACAGTGAGGTCTGTGGAGCTTTCATTAACCAAGATGTCTGGAGGTACTGGAATGAGATAAGCTAAATCATTGATTTCAGTTCAGAAAGAAAGCAATTCTAGACTACCAGTAACAGAAAGGTAAGCTATTTGACTCGTCATGGGTTCTGTATTCAGCTGGCACATGTAGCCTCCCTCATCGGAGGTGTCGACACTCCGGACGAAAAGCTGCCAGATGACCCGAGATTTCCCGCTCGATGCTCCGTACCGAAAACTACTGTCGGCAAAATGCCGGATTTCAATTCGAGGATTTCGAGTGATGACTACATCGTCGATGGTCAGGATAGTCTGGGTGTCGACACGGACGAACGCCACCTAACGGACAACGCGTTCAGTCAATTAAGGGGCCTTAAGAGTTTGTTTGTTTACCTTTGCGTGGTCCACGTGTTTGACTGTACATGTAAACAAAGCATCGCGTCCCACAGAAACGGTTATATTCTGCATCTGCTCATCAAATTCCGGTGATTCTGTGTAAACGAAATAACTTTTACAGGTACTGTTAAGTGGGGAAAAAAAATTGTCAAATGTTGATGTTACCGATATTTGCAGAGGAAAATGCAGAGAAGTAAAAACACGTGACTGTAAAAATAGTGATAAACTGCATGCTAAGGGACTTTCAGAGAGTAGGTATTTACGAGCCTCTTTCTGGAGGACAAATGCTTTATCCGGCCGGGATATTGTTGAATATCATGCGCTCTCGTTTCCAAACTGTTGCTGCGCCCTTTTGCTTCCTCCCAGTCGAAGCAGGGTTTTTTTTGGGGGACCAAGCCGTCTTGTCATTATGCACTAAGCATTGATACTTTTTTCCCCTTAACACACCAGAGTCGATTGCATGACAGTCCCGAATTGAATCCCGCTTGCTCATTGCAAAAGAGGACGTAACAAAAAAAGACTTTTAATGTTCATCCCTTAGTTGCACACACACGACATGAACTCACATAAAGTCAACTCCTACTGTTTTGTTGAGAACTACTAGCACCTGTTTCCTCCCCCTGACCTGTACTGTGTATTCAGCCTCAATATATCACCCTGTCATCCAGTGTTTGAGACTACGTGGTGCTTTTGTAATTAGAAAATGGTACTTTGTTTTATAAACTGATTGATTAATAGCCTTAGCACAGTTTGTGAAGTGTAAAATAACTATTTTAAAGTGTAATTTCCTATCTACCCAAGAGATTTCGGGGATTATACGCTGTGCTACACTGGGGCAAGTTACATATTTCATGTACTGGGTTTTCTTGCTTGTCACTGTGACATCTCTAGGCGTTAAGATACAATGTTACATGGATCTCTCTGTGCAAGAGCAGACGACACGCAACCTCGCAGTTGAAATCCCTAGTGATTTCCCTAAAGATTTTCCAGTAACTGAGTTATAACCGCCGTTCGGATGGCTGAACAAGCGAGGTTAAACAAGTCGTCTCAAATTTGATTCATCCGTCAAGTACTTTCAGGCCTCTTCCCTTTCAACATATTGAACACACAAGCACTGCCCCGAACCGTAGTGATGGACGGTTCACTAGAAAAAAATGAACCGCTGCAAGCTCCGGTTCACGGCTTAGCTGAGTTTTTTGTTATATAGGAAAAAACATACAGATATTATGGTGGTCGGTCCAGTTGGGAGTGTAATCTGTAATCTGTATCTAAAATAAAAGGAGACATAAAAGTAAGCATCTAATCTTCACGTGCAAGCAAAACGCCGGCACATCTGTGACTGTAGTATCACGAGAACACGTACAGAGAAGTCCCCAGTCCCTAAAGGCTTACAATTTGATGTACTTCATCTTGTAGGGCAATAAGATTTTCTATGCTGAACACACGATTTCCCATACAGTTCAGTTTCCAGCACAGAACTGAGTGAGGCAGTGAATAAACCAACAGATTCAACCTGTAGATTGGCATGGGTTCTAATACAAAATGTATCTGGACTGAAATGGATGTGTTCCAAAGCCCAGTCATAGGGATCCGGGACGGTTACATTTCACTCTATTATACACACGAACTTTCCAGAGTCAGGAGTGATAGGTTTGACAACGTTGGGGACGGCTGCATTTTTCATTTCGATTCTGTTTTTTTTTCTTTTGTAGCGGTACACTGGTCATACCGTGGGCTTGCAAGTCGAATGTAACTTGAAAACACGCCATTAAAGGTATAAATTATTCAGAACCTTTGTGCGGGGACAACTTTACGGCCCGTGCTCCGCTCACTAGCGCTGTACCCATAAGCTAGGATTCGGTAATGCTCTCTGTGTGGTATGGGGAATTCATGTAAAACTATGAGAAGAGAATGAGGCATTGTAACAAGATAATTTCGTGATAAGATATATATTATATGAACTAAATGTATTTATATACATCGACTGGGAGCGATAGAATTTTAGTGAAACAGAATAGACAATCGCAAACGACAACTTGACATTTTATTCCGTTTTAGTTCGGTGGTTTTACGAAATAAAAACTGACATTTGAAATTCAGTTATTCTTAAATGGACTGTACTGTGTTGTCTCTTTGTCGATTTAAATTCAAATCGATAAATTTCAATGGTGAAAAACTGTAAGAGTCCTAAGTTTCGATCCGCAGATTTTTCTTCGTGTGAAGCTTTGCATACAACAACAATAACTCTCGGAACTCGACGAAACAAAGTACTTGGTAATAACAGCTATACCGAAAGATTTACAAGATCAAAAAGGATACATTATAAATAATTTACAAATTATACCTAATGTGCAATCTTTAATCGAAACATGAGATATTATCGAAGATCTTAAGATGGTCGCGGGAATTTGATTTTTATTAACATTTAAACGTTTACTTGTAATTAATTAATTAAAAAATTCAATTAATATATCTTTAAAAATTAACATACGCTGTAATAATATAATATAATACAATTAATAATGTTTAACATAAAATAGAAAAGCTTCCCCAAACTGCCTCTAGATGGCGCTGTAGTTTGTAAATCATTATTTACTGTCGTCTGCCAAAAGGCATTTTGAGGAAAAAACGAGGAAATTCGTTTTATTACGACTCTTTTCTGACGTAATTTGTTTATGAATTATCTGAGGTAAAACTTCATTCATTTAGTTAATGGGTTAACAGACAAAGGAATGAATTAAAATTCAATTCATGTTTGGCGAAAGGTTCGGGATGTCAGCCGTTTCGACTCTACTGCAGCGACTGGAACAGCGGGCTACAGCTGCTGAAAAGTTAATTTCGGTCCTAAAAGAAGAGGTTTATCTTTCAACTACAACAATTCCTATTTTTTTGCTCAAAAATCTTATTTACCATCAGCTTTCTGGCATTGAACGAAAAGCGAGTGCAGGAACTGTTCAAACTGAAGTTGCTCGTCTTCGTCAAGAAAACGACAAGTTGAAAAAAGAAATCGAGGACTGGAAGCAGAAACTTGTCGAAGCTGAAACTCGTCATGGTGTGAAGCAATACATTACAGCTTCTGTAAAATCCACTGCCGCTAAATCAGAGACTCCAGCGACTGAAAACGTCAGCTCAAAAACTGAAACTCAGAAACCTGCTGCGGTTGAAGCTCCTAAAGAAGCGGAAGCCTCAAAGAAGAAAGAAAAGAAAAATGAAGGTAATTCCAAGTATTCAAAATATTTGAATTTTGTTAAACGATTTGCTTTATAGCCAAAAAGGCCAAACCCGCAGCTGCTGCTTCGGATAAAGTTGCTAAACCCGAAGAAGACGAAACTATCGATGTTGGCCGTCTCGATTTGCGAGTCGGCAGAATCGTAACCGCGAAAAAACATCCAGACGCCGATTCTTTGTATGTTGAGGATGTAGACGTTGGGGAGGGGAAAACGAGGACTGTCGTCAGCGGCTTGGTTAAATTCATCCCAATTGAGGAGATGCAGAACCGCATGGCCATTTTGTTATGCAATCTCAAACCTGCCAAAATGCGAGGGGTCACTTCAGAAGCTATGGTCATGTGTGCCTCGACACCAGAAAAAGTAACTTATAAAATCTACAGTGCCTTTTGTGGTGATTTTTTATAAGTTTCGTCTTTCTGCAGGTCGAGATCTTGTCGCCGCCGGAAGGGGCTGTTCCGGGAGACGTTATCGAGGTCGAAGGTTACGTCCGACGACCTGACTCGGTCATGAACCCCAAGAAGAAGATCTGGGAAACAGTTGCCCCTGATTTGAAAGTTGATGAAAATCGAGTCGCTACTTACAAGGGAACGACTTGGTCTGTGAAGGGTAAAGGACAAATTGTAGCACCCTCGTTGACTGATGTGCAGATCAAGTAGAAATTCAAAAAATGATTTTGCATAACAGGGAATGAATTATAATACACCAGGTTTATCGATAACCCAGCCAAATGATTTGCGTTTTCTTTCGTTCCGTGCATTATATTATGTTTTTATATTACATTATTATTATATTTACGGTACGTAGAATCAGAGTTATTTATGTTGTGTAAGCAATTATTGACTTTTTCCCAACTGTTGGCCTTCACCGAAGTGATAAAAGTAGCAAGACTCGAAATGAAGGTCACGACGCACCGTAATAATCAGCAAATTTCCTGTAAATTAACATGGATGATAGTCAAAATTATTTGGTTTTATTTGAAATGTATTAAACGCACCTGTTGTGTGTTTTTGGCACTTAAATTTGCACATGTGGACGAGACACTCTGTGTTTCGTATGCAGAACCACACTTGCAATATGCAGTTTTTACGTTTCATAATAGTTTGAATTTATTTGTTTGTCTGTTCCATTTAAATATTACTAAATATTACACAATTCTGCAAATTTACGGCTTCATTATTTTGTTTTACGTTCACATAAAAAAACTCTCCGGAAAATAATATTTCAAATTCGTAATGCGAAAATATCAAATCGAAACTAACACCATCTAGCGGCAGATTTCTGAACTATTTTCACCTACTGGAAATATATAACGTAAAAATTTTGAATTCAAATTACTGTTTTATTCTCTTTAGTTTATTTGAAAACTAAGAACAATGAGATCAAAGGCAGGAATTAAATGAGAATCTGGCGTGATTCTTGCGAACGAGAATCTCAAGTGCCGAAAAAAGTGGACGACCTTGGCAAAACCCTCCCGCTCTGACACCCTTAGCTGAACTATCAAAAAGCATAATAATGACGAATTACTTCTTTAAAAAAAGTGAAATGCAAAAGAGAAAGGACGATAACAGCGGGATAAACATATCAATAACACGATGATAACAATCCAAGACGTCAAGCAAATGATTTGAAAATGTTGGCGTTGTATTGTGTTTCTAATTGCGTCTTATAGAAAAGCGATAGTCATTAGTTTCGATAGCGAAAAAAGAAACTTGGGATAAAAAAAAAGGACACAATCGATACAAGATAATGAGCGAAAAACAAAATAATTGATTTATATATAAAACTCGCCCTGAATTTTTGTTCTGGTTTTGATCCGTACTGACCCGTTTCGTGCGTAGTTAAGTAGTTTTCTGTTATGACCAAGGACGTTTGCAATTGACCGCAAATACAAAATAAAAATTTACAACTAATTTTATCATAGTTCATTGTTATAATGAACAGTAGTAGTAGCATTAGTTGATCATTCTTATTAAAATTCTGGATGTGTATTTCTTTTTTTAAGTTCGTGCGTAAAATTGCTTTGTGAAGAGCGAAGAAGGGAGAATGCAGGTGAATGCGTTTGAACAAGGGAAAGGTGCATCTTGTCCTTCAGGTGTCTATAATAAACTGGTTAGACGTCTTTACATTCACTTGTATACAAACGTCAAGGCTGTGTGTATGCCCTGTGTGTGTGTGTGTGTGTGAATGTGCGGGGGAAAAATTCACTTTCTCTGTTTGGGTACTTTTTCGCCATCAATGGAAGAACGTTACAGGAAGCCACGAGCTGTAAAACGGAAACCTATAAGAGTGAAAGGAGGAAGCCGAATTTGAATAAAAACACATCATTAATGATTTTCTTTGTATATTATCAATATATATAAAAAAGGGCACTCCCCGACAGCTTCTTTGGTTACATGGCCGTTTATGGCAGATGATCAACCGTATCATCTTTCGCTTGTGTGACTAGGAGGTTCTTGGAAAGTCCCCATCTATTTACAATAAACAGAAAAGAAAAATCTAGAAAAAGGATTTGTATGTTGAAAAAAGAAAATATTATGATTTGGAGACTGTTTTTCTTCTAGTGTATACGTGATCTGCAGAGCGTATATTATGCGCTCACCAGAACTGATGTTCGATATTTGTTACACGTCCAGTTTATTTGATACAAATTTATAGTAAGAAATCTGAAGTAAGTTTCCGTATTTTTATTTATTTTTTTGCACAACAAAAACACGTACATAAGTATATTAAAAAAAAGGAAAACCCATCCAACAACGATAGAAACACACAAAAATCAAAAGTCCGTACATTATGGATTATAACATGGCTGTACTTGATTTTTTGAGAGGTTTGAGTAGATATAATAAATTCCTCGCAATTATATTAATATGCATTTAATAATCTGTGAACACCATCTCCCTATAAATGGATATATATAATCTAAAAGAAAAAAAATTACACCATGCAGAAAACCAGGTAAAAAAACACAGCTAAAATCAAGCGATGTGAAATTAGTTCTAGCTATTATAGAGTTGGGGGGTGTACATAGTTGCAAAGTGACAAAGTAAAATAAACATAAGAAACTACGTAATTTTTTTTTTGTTTTATCACAATAAGATTTTTTAATAAGATTTTTTTTTTTACAATGGAAGATTGGATATTAAATGAATGTGATAATTTTGTACCTCGTTTCTTAACACACAGTGATGGAATTGCATCCTCCTACTACTTTGGGGGAATTGAAATGGAAGATTATTTTCTGCACTGCTTGTTTAGGCAGACAAAAAAATTGAAAGGGGAAAACAGGGAAATTTTAGAATAAATTAACAGATGTTGTTTTCAGGGGGAAATGGGGGAAAATGAAGGATTGTTGTCTTATCACAGACGTGAAAGGCTGAAGTACGCTTTGTCTCAGTGCCATAAGTTTCTATTAACAGTTTCAAAACGGGTGGATGCGGTTATCGTACTTCAAATTGTATGAACTTTTGGAGGAAAAAGTTCACTTTCTCCTTAAAATCGTGAAAAAAATTAACTGTCCCTATCATAACTAGAGTGTAAAACTGGACTGACAAGCGTTTAAAGATTTTGCGTTTCTCTGGGGGCGAAAAATGGTTCTGCTTTTCAGGCGTTCCTCAGCTTCCCACGTTGGAAATACTTGAAATGGAAAGAAGGGGAAAAATGAAAAATTAAGAGGGACTTGGTAGTAAAAGTAGTCAAGGTTTGCCGTGGACCAAGTTTAAAAACAACAAGTGCTCGGGATACAGGATTGTGTAAATGGAAAAGTAAACGGACACGCAGGGGTTAGTGCGCGCTCTGAAAAGTGGGTCACCTTGATTTCACGTTTCGGGCGAAAGGGAAAGTTGCCCCTTAACAATCGTAACGGTTCATAAATTTTGCAGAGCTTCCCCTGATTTTCCTTTTTTTTCTTCTCTTGCAGAAAACTTGTGACAAAGGACGTATTGTCCGCACGCAAAAGCGTAATAGCAGAATCATGCAATTTTCCTTGCGAACCTTGCACTTGTTGTCTCTTAGCTAATTTCATTCAAGGTCTGTTAAGCGATAATAAGCAACGATGGGAAAGGAGAAAAGTGCTGCTCCCCCGAAGGTATACAATACTTTGGAATTGCGCAGTATTCGCTGTGGGTTGAAGATTGCTGAATGTTGTTGTTTCCTTTTCCCAAAACTTGTTAACAGCGTAACAGCTCACAAGACATGATGAACTCTAGCAACAGCAAAACGTTCACTTTTTATGAATGCTTTCTTTTGGTGTAAATTTTTTTTTCTACTGCATAATCCGTATCGGACGAAAATGAATGAACATAAAAGGCAGTTTCCGAGTAAAGCAGAGTAAGGGTGCTAGTTGGGGATTTTACCGAAAGACGATATCGCTCAATGATTGACGTGCATTTCAAGAGCAAGTCATCCAGCAGCAGCTACAAGTGGGACATGTAGTAGCTGGAGGTGGAGTAGTGGTGGAGATGGTTGCAGGAGACGTGGAAGGAGGTGGCACAGAGGTCTGTGCAGTCACCACTGGAGTGTAGTAGTATCCAGCTCTGGAGTAGACCACCGTGGGCTGGCATCCGGATATTCTGACCTCGTATACAGGAGCGTGGAACGGCACTTGCGGGGCTGGCTGACTGTGTTGCGGCTGTTCGTTGTAGTAGATCTGACAGGCCAGCTCTTCGATGAGAGAGAGTGTCTGGCGTCGCTCGTGGCCCATCAGGCAGACTGTCGATTCGTCAACAACGCTGTGAAGTATCATGAGGAAGTCGTATTTCAGAGCTTCATCCGCACCCACGAAGTGGTTCCAGAGGTAGTTTTCCAGCTTGGGACGTTGTTGAGCTATATCGGGGAAGTCTATGAAGAACCGTGAACACATGTAGCGTTCCAGGGTTTTGATTTCCTCGGGATTAGCAGGCTGGTAGTCTTTCACGAGCAAGTTGCAGTACTTCAGGAGTCCACCACCGCGAATTTCTTCAGGATTCCGGGTGGCTATAAGTTTAGCATGAAGATGATATTGAGCTTCGGCAAAGTCCCCGTAAACAGATTCTCCTTGCACAGTCGGGTAGAAAGTTTCGCTGATGTTCATTTCGGTGCAGTTGTAGAACAGCAACAGGGAGTCGAGGATGATCTGGAATGAGTCGACAGAGAATTCAAACTGGCGCCTCATCGTGTGGACAAATTTGAGTTCCACGTTCTTTCCCCGGCGATTTCCGAGAGAAATGAGGGACCACCTATCTCCTTCCGTTACTTTGACCATTTTGGAGACATAGGCTTCTTTCAGAGAACAGGACAGCATACGTGTTTTGGAAACTCCTGCTGGAAGGAAGTCGAGCAAGGAATCGAGCACGGCAGATTTAATGCGATCGTACGTGCGGGCGGATGACAAGTCCACAGCAAAAATGAGATCTAGGTCGTTATAAGGTTGGGCCGAGTTGTCAGCAGCCAGAACGTAGGACGCAGCTCCACCGTTCAAGCGAATGTCTTTAACAGACACACTGTCCTCCTCGAGCTTTCTTCTCACGACGGACACCAAATCGCGGAGCCGCAGCTCGAGAGTCGGGAAATTCCCTCGACCGTGAATGTAAATAGTTTCGTTCATGACATCGTGCAGTTTACGGACTTCTTCAAAGGTAAGTACGGCAAACTGCGGTTGAGCAGGCTCCTGCTGCAAGTCGGCCGACAGATGTAGCGACTCGGTGCTGCCACCTGTTAGACTGCTACTGCTCGACAGAGAACCCGCGGTTGACGGAGATACGAAACTGCAGTTTTCTTCTGCGTCACAGAGGTCGTAGCCACTGTCACCATCCGAGTCGCTGGCTGCGCTGGATTTGTCATCAATGGCCAGAGCTGTTGTCATTTGGCAGAGGAGGGCATCTTCAACTTCGTTAAAGCGTCGCTGAATAGAATCCATGGTGATACAGGTCTCTCGTTTGTAGGCGGACAGAAAAAGGTTGGATTTCTTGACGGTATATTCCTGCACGGTCTGTAATGCGAAACAAAAGAAAAATTAATGGTATATCCTCCTTTTTCATGCATCAAGACTGCCATAACGTCAAAAGGAGCTTTCCCCCCGTATCTTTTTCTCATGTCTCAGTGCTCCCCGCAACGCTAATGCGACACGGAAAATAAGACGAAAAAGAAGAAACGCGGTTAACAGGACTACCCTGCCTCGTTTGCGACGAAAGAACTGGAACATTTAACGATTGATTTTTTCTCTCCCAGACCAAAGACTGCACTCCAGAAGCAACAGATTTTTCCTCGAGCTCACCTTTTGACCTCTTTCGGTACATTCTACCCGTAATTAGGATTGCTCCACATATGAGACCTGAACAGAGTTGTAATTACTCGGTCTCCGAAAAGCTTTATTTAAGAAACACGCTGGCCCAGAGGCATATTTTACGGGTTAATTGCAGAAACTGACCTACAAAAAATCTACGAAAAATGTCACATCTCAAAATGTTCTGGAAAATCGAACAAAGGATCGTAATGGAACATAAGTGACTTTGCGTGGCTTTCACAATACATTAACTGACCATTGCTCGAGGAAACAAAGTTGTAAAATGCCGGGACATCACACACAAAAAAAGAAGAAATACTCACGATCGAGTAAAATTTTTCCTTGTTTTGTTCGCAAGAGTACAACTTACCAAACAAAGACAGGTTCTTTGAACGGTCAGAACAATTTGTCGATTTTGGAATCACAGATCTTGATGATCTTTTCTCAGGTAGTAGAATAGTTGTCTTATGGATAATAGTTCGTATAAATCCCTCGTATCGGAGAGACTGAATAAGAGAATCGAGACACGGTACTTCCTTGCCGAGCACACTCTGAGCACGCCTGTTCTGTACGAAGCGTGTAGAGCTACTGAGGCAAGCCACTCACTGTACGCTCAAGTTCTAGAACCGACTCGCCTTTTTCTCCAACCCGCAGGAGCGTGCAAAGCTTCAGGTCTCCCCAACATATCGCCGCTAGGTGGCCGCCTTCAACCCAAACAAAAGGATCTAGGTTTCGACTCTCGTTTTGCAAATCGACTTCGCAATTGACCTAGTAAAACCTCCTTTCCTAATCTATTTGCCAATTTAGACGGAGAAAATTTGAAATCTCAGATAATTCAGCATGCTTGAATCTTCTTTGCGATATCTCTTTAGGACAAAGTGTCAGACTTGGATGAAATAACTTGTTAAGTAGTTAATCTCATTAAACATCAGTTAACTTAAAGCTGAAAGTAGTTATTTTCAAACGACTTGTTGAAAACTTGAAACCAGAAGCTTGGGCAGCTATGGCCTCCTTCTCCACCCTCCCTCTCTCTCTATACGAAGTTTATGGGTGCAGACTTGCCCCCACTGGTTTATCAGTGTGACCTTCGCTTTCTCTTTCTTTACAAAAAAAGGAATAAACGTGAGCCAGTCCACACACGTTCTGTAAGATCCAATATGTGAACAGTAGGATAAACCGAACGAGCTTTGCAAAAATAGAAAAGTTGTAGGTTACCGAATCGTTAGACGAAATGATAAGGTTCACCCCCGAAACACGACCAGATCAAAATTTACAACAAGTACATCTACATCATGGATGTTCACATTTTAAAACACATATACTCCACCCTGACCTTGATGTTGAATAGATTTAACACATACAAAAAAAAACTAATTCTTTGATACATAACTCTTTTTTCACCCCGCGACATTCTGTTTTCGGAAAAACCGAACCCATGCCTTAGGGTTCTGGAACCGGTACTGCGAATTCAGATATTTTTTCTTACAGCTGTTCTCCAAGTTGGTGTAGTTTGTATTCTCAACAGAGAAGGGGAGGATTTTTCTCTCCCCCGCCTATTCTGACCGTTTATTTTCTGCTTTTGAAATTTTTTCTTCTTCGAGTCAAGAAAAGTGAAAGGAGCTTTGGTGCTTTTAAAAGCCACAGGCTTGTTATTGGTCTGCTTTAGGGGCCCAGCAACCAAAAACCCTAGGTCTTTTGGCTGTTAGAAGCAAGACGAAAGCAAGTGCGTGGGACAAAGTACTGATAAAAGCTGATGTAAAAATGGGACAAATGAGGAAACGTGTAGCAAAGCGAGGGTGGTAGAGATAATGGGGACCTGGCTTGATGTGTCTTTTTATTGTGTTTATATTTACATCTGCGTAAAAGCAAGCAGAACAAAGGGCAGAGCAACTGGCCGTTTCTGCCGTCCACCCAATATACTAAGCGCCTGGATAACCATTCGATTTCACATCGTATGATTTTGTTTACCTCAAATACACAGTAGATGACGCAAACGCTTTGATAAGACGCACAGTATATAATTTTATGTTTCCTTTAATCCACCGCTCGGGTCTCTAAACACAACCCCCTTGAAGATAATGGGTTTTTCCATTGTTATATAAGAAAATAACATTTAAATAATTTATATATTTCCAATTGAATGTTATGGTTCTTAGATTACTATGTGTGGAAAGAACTGTATTTTTACCTGCTGTTTAGACTGTATTTGTCCACGCCAAACACATACAGTTTGGTTTCATGACTTGTACGGTCAGAACGCTGTTGCTTGTTTTAGGAAACAAAAAGAAAAAACACTGTGCTACAGACTCAGCACGATGAGCTTTGCATTACCAGCGTTAAAAAAGGGTTCGTTGAACTGCCTGACTACTTGCTGAATCTTCAGTTGCTAATCACGACCGGAACTCGGGAGAAAGAAACATCTCAATCGAGGGTTTTGGGATGAAAGTTTGTCTTCGTCTGCGTTTATCGGTGGTTCAGTAACCAACATTTCCTTGAAAAAATCACTGTTTTTCTTTCTTTCCAAAGTCACTTTCTTGCGTCACGAATCCTCATGGAACACCCACGCCTGTCCTGCTTGACCTTTCAGGATTCTGGAACTTCTTTATCGATCCGCCGCCAAGAGCCACAACAAGTCGGATCACTGGGAATAGATCTTTTTTTACACTGCAGAATGTAATCAACACCTTTCCTCCCAGTTCAACGGATTTTCTTTTCATTGTGGACAACCAAATTTGGATCTAATCCCCTTTAACAATGACAGACGGATGATATGGTATTAACCGAACAAAAAGTGGTGAAAACGTCTTGATAGATTAATGGGAGTGTCGTTCACGAAACTTTTTTCTTCTAAGGAAATTCGCTATTGCCACTCTTTCCGTACCGGACAGAGGGGCGTTCTGGGGCACCAGTGCTCTATTGTGAGACTTTTAGCAAAAGTTTAGTGATATTATCGCAGCCCACGTTTGAGAAAGCAGCGTTGGTTTCTGTTCTTTAGCATCACGAATGTTGGAAAAAGAAACTAGAACGATTTAACTATACTTAATGGTTCTGCAATAATTACTTTCGTACCTGAATGTTCATATACTCCTTCAGTTGTCGCTTTTTTTTGCAGCAGACGAGATTTCTCTGCTTTTCCAGTTAAGTTTTCACTAGTCCTGTTAACTTTCCTTTCGTTTTCTATTCTTCTAGACGCAATAGAGCTGCAAAGCGTCACCGGAATCGTACAGCAGAACGGTAAGCTTACAGAACGAAGTTACTTTCACCGTAAGAGAAAGTGCACAGCAAAAATTTTTCCCGGAAGAGTTTTTTGGCCGTTTTGTCCTATAAGGTGTCGTGAACGCTTCTGCGTCTTTTCTGAAATTTCTAGAGATTCCCTACTGCGGAATAAGCGGACAGCGCATGTGTCAGACTTTCCGTGTCATCGATTCTTACGTGTGCGCCATTCAGAAATTTTCCTACTATTCACAAGATTAAATTCAACATGATTTGCAACCCAATCTACCAGAACAACGGTACTCCCTCTTGACTATACTTAAACTCTAAAATGACACTGCTTCAAGTCACAATTTCCAAGAAGTTTGCATTCATTGAAAAACATATTTTCTTTCTGCACTGGATTCCTTTTTTTCAAAAAAAAAGAGCATGTTGCTATGGAAACCCTGCAAATGCAGCAAACAGGAAACATCCGTGAACACAACACATTTTTCACAACAACCGAAGGGGGCTTAAAGCTTTCAGGCATCCAGGAGTGTTCCTAGAAATTGTTACTGACCTAGTAACCACAAGTCCAAGGTCGGGAAGGAGGGGGGAACTTCACTGTTCTGACCATAGAACCGTAGGGTCTGCAACTAGATAAAATAGTTGAAATTCAAGTTTAATAATAATACTATCACATGTACTAGAAGTCTATGAGATGGTTCGTTTTTAGGTTCTAGTTCAGATCCTTATAGTGAAGCCCTTTGTTAGAAAATGTTGAAAAGTGAACGGGGAATAGCAGCAGGGCCTATGTACCCCCCCCTCCTTCTCTTGTTGCCAAGGCCTACTGGGAATTTCCAAGCCTTGGGAGAAAAAAACCTGAAGGTCGAAAACATTTTCAAGTTTTTCGACAACAACTTAGTGTTGGTGCCAGATCAAACAAAAGACTGAAATTTCGCAAAACATGAAGAGCTTGAGACAAAAAGTAATGTGCAGAAAGTGCACGACTAGCAAATCACGGAAATGCGCAATTTCCGTAGAAATCTTGTAAACATTTGTGTATACTTTGCTTTTTCGTTGTTAAGTATAGCCAGACTTCAATTAGAGAAAATCTTGCGAATAAAAGAAAACTAAGTAGTATGGATATAATCGTGAATGCCAGAAGTAGTACGAGGGCTAGTACTTGAAGAGTTAATCTGCATATTACCTAAGATGTTACTATAAGAGTACTTATGGAGTGCGTAATAGGAGCTGAAGTGCTCTTTGTATGCGCTGCAATGTAACAGTAGCAGACGAGCTAAGTGCTATAACTTGTTACGGCAAATTACGTTGCCTCTTATTACATGAGACAAGTGTGAATGATCCTTAGGATTGATCTTAAAGGATCCCGTAACAAGATTGCCGTACTGAATGGTTGGTGTAAGTCCTTTTGAAGATATCGAATTCTTGATTGTTTAGGAAAGAGATTGCTATTTTTATTGTGTCGGTGTGATATTCTTAGACTAGGAGCAATTTGGGTCTTCAATTACTATCGATCCCCCCTAATCTAGTGTGACATGTACGAGAGGGTGAAGTTGGTGGGGCGATGTCGAGAAGAGTTTCCATCGACTTCATCACCTCTTCCCCAATTTACGCCCACGCCTTCATGTGCTGACGTCAATGAGAGCAGCTCAGCGCGTCACAGGAACTCAAAAGAATACAAAAGCAACCTGTTGCTTGAATGAACATGAGAATAACTTCTCCTCTTATGTGTGGAGTGAGGAACACCCGAAATAGACCTCGAGTAGAAAGTAAAAATAAGAACAGCAAAACAACAACCTTGGAAAAATAGTCCCTGCAGATTTTTAGGAATCTTTAGAGTCAGGACTAATAGAAATTAAGCATATAGAAGCTAGTAATAAAACCCCCTGATTCGAGCCTGTAAGAATTGTAGGCTTCTGTTCTTTGAGAATCTTCTGCTGTCTATTAGAACCAGGAGCCAAAGATCCTAATTATACAAATGCTGAGGACCCCTGATTCAACTCAGTAATGCTGTTCTTCAGAACTTTCTGCTATTCAGAATTAGCAGTAGCAGAGGACAAGTACACGGATTTTTAGAAGAAACCACCTAATCCAAGTCAATAACAATCTCCAGCGATTAAGAATCAGGGGCTGTAGACTCGAAGTTCATAGGTACTAAGAAAGGAACCCCTTATTCGATTGGAAATAGATCTTCGAGCTTTTGGCTAACATTCTCAGCGTTAACGTAGGTGTGGTAATGAAGATTTAGAGCTTTTTTGTTGTTCTGAACTTCACGAAGATCCGTGAGCACTTGATACACATTTTCAAGGGCGAATGCCTCAAGGGAAGGGCTGGGACGGTTGCGTTTTTTATTAATGTAATTTATTTTTAACGAAGAACTTGAAACGTTAAATTATCCAAGACCACAAAAGTACCATTAAAACACCAGAAAACTACGCAGTTGTAACCATGAGCTAATTTTTATTGAGAAATGGTGGTGGTTATAAAGTTTCCGCACTTCTTATACGAGATTCTTTATGAGGTTCTTGGTCAGATTCACTCATATGGAGAATTACTAAAAGACTTTTCATCCTTTAATGACTTGCAGAATCGACAGGTGTGGGCCTGTGCTCAGAAAACTTTCTATAATTAGAAAAAATTGGCTGATTCTGCAATCCAGTTTCCTCTAGTACTTATCGGATGACTGGACTATGGACTGATACATAATCTTCCATGACAGATAAATTTATTTCCAGACCTAAAAGATTAAGAGAAAGAAAGATAAAAAAGATTCAAGGATCTTGCGTCACGAACTTGTCACGTGGGTCACTTTTTTGCTTGAATCTGAGCTACTAAATGAACGACTGGAGTGACTTTTTCCATTGCTCGAAATGAAATATTGATTGCATTCAGCTGATTAGTGAATAATTGTCTTAAATGAAGTGAAAATTTAGATATTTAACGTTCTAATATCAAGCCAAAGGGATACAACAGTTTTTAGGACCTCGTTTAAGAATTCTAGACCTTCCACCAACATATAGGACCTCGTTTTCAGAAGCCTGGACCTTTCCTCTAAGATATTTGGACCCCATTTTATAATACTGGACCTTACCCTGAGATTAAAAAAAGGCCTCGGTTTGAAACTTTGGACCACGTCCAAAGATACGGGACCAGCCTTACGAATTCAGGGCACTGTTTCAAGACTCATGAACTCAGTTTAGAATTCTAGACCTTATCCTAAAATATAGGACCTCACTACGTAATAATGGACCTTACCCTAAGACAAAAAAACAGTCCACGGTTCGAATCTCTGGACCATGTCCAAAGACACAGCACCTGCTCTACGAATTCAGGACCTCAGTTTAGTATTTCTAGACCCTATCCCATGATACTAGACCATGTTTTATTACACTGAACTTCAAAGCCTTAATCCGAGAGACCTTTTGTGATAATTGTATCCGAAATACGTGCAAGTGGCACTGTGCTGGTGGCAAGTAGGTTAAAGGACTTTCCTCATTCTAATTATATTTAATAATAGGATTTTCCTGTCATAGTTAAGTGTGGAGCCATATGTCCGATTAAAAGAATATTCCTCGGTTTAAGTTGATTGTTCTGTTTATCTGTTTTGTATATTCGCGTTTTTTTTCGACTTGGCACTCAGCGCAAAAAAAAAAAATTCTCTGCCAGAAATCTATTTGCGACATTTGGTGGGAGAAAATATGAAAGTTTGGATTCTCTTGTATACAAACAGCTGGGTCCATTCCAACAGAAACTGAGTGTCACCTTTCGTATGAGAAAGCGATAAAGGTTTTTTCCAGTCCAAACTTTGACTGTTTCCCTGGTGAGATGGGAATTTCCACCAAGTTTTCGGTCCTGGTAATCTAACGTGTAACGTTCTCACAAACCGAAAAGGTTCTAGTGGAAATTTAAAACCTCAAACCACCTTGAGGGCGTTAGAGTACGTCCTTCACACTTAACTAAGCGTAGTAGGACAATTTTCTGTCCGAAAATTGATGTTTAATTCACCTTCTAGCTTGATTCTTTATAAGCTTTGTATCTGGGTCAGAGTCGCCATAAAACAGTTTGAAAATTCGCTTCAGCAAATATTTTTTGGGAAAACAGATTATGGTTTGAATTGTAATTAACGAAGGTGAAAAATGGAACGAAAGGAATTTGATTTTGACTTGATTTTTGCAAAAGCCTGTGCCAAAAGTAAAGCGAGAGCGAAAGTTGCTATTGTTATTCTCAAACAAACAGAGAGAAGGGAGAAAAACAGAACGAGCCATTTGGAACGATCAAAATCACGTGGACCATTACCAAGCAAAACCGGGCAAAAAAAAACACAAATTCCAACTTTTTAAGTAGACTCTAATCATTATTAAACATTCAAGTCAGTGTACAACTCATCTCGTTATTGATAAAGATGTTTTGTCACTACTTTTTTGCCTTTTAAATGTTTTGAAATATGTGCCAATTCATTAAATTTGCAGAAAAATACGAGTCTTCATGTTTAGAATGATTTATTGTCATATTATTATCATATTTATCGTTGGTGTGATCAAAATTTTTTACGTACTGACGTTCAGAAAACTTTCAGGCGAACATTAAAGAAACGCCATCTTTGGGCAGAATATGTAACTCAACATTGATATGATATTTACAAGCCGACGACAATGAAACTAACTTATTTACTGGATAATGTAAATAGGAGAAATTTTTTTAGGGGAATGTAATCCTACGGGACTCTCGTAGTGTAGATCGATAGTTGCACGATGTGTTTGTCCGCGAATGTATCTTTCGGCAGCTTCTTGGACTTGGTATGAGTGTGAGTTATGCAAAAGTGATGAAGGGTACACGGGGTATCGCAGTGGACTGTTCGCTAACACTTCATCAACGTAGCGCCTCTGTTTCTTGATCCTGTAAGCAACAATCCATAGAATGGCACCCAGTACTATTGCTGCGATGAGGATCCCAACCACTATGCCAATTATGAGAGGGTAGTTGACAGACGACTCGCTTGGGGACTCGGGTGTTGTAACGGTGGCTGGTAGTAGGGTTGTTGTATTAGTTTCCGATGTTGCGGTCGTTACAGTAGTAGCTGCTATCTCTGTTGTAGTGATTGGTATTGTCTTAGTGGTTGGTTTTGTAGGGGTAGTTGTTGTAGTTTCCGGTGCTGTTGGCTTTGTGGTAGTGGTTGCATTCTCTGTTGTAGTGGTTGGTGTTGTAGGAGTTGTTGTTGTAGTTCCCCTTGTTGTGGACATTGTGGTAGTGGTTGCGTTCTCTGTTGTACTGGTTGATATTGCAGGAGTTTTTGTAGGACTTGTTGTTGTAGTTCCCCTTGTTGTGGACACTGCGGTAGTGGTTTCGCTCTCTGTTGTACTGGTTGGTGTTGCAGGAGTTGTTGCTGTAGTTTTCGTTGTTGTAGTAGTGGTTACTTTGTCTGTTGTAGTGGTTGGTGTTGTAAGACTTGTTGTTGTACTTTCCCTTGTTGTAGTAGTGGCTGCTTTATCTGTTGTAGTGGTTGGTGCTGTAGAAGTTGTTATTGTAGTTTCTGGTGTTGCGATCTTTGTGGTAGTTGTTGCTTCCTCTGTTGTAGTGCTTGGTGTAGTAGGAATTGTAGTGGATGAGACTGGAGATGCTGTGGTGGTGCTCTGCTGTTCTGTTGTTATAGAGGTAACATCTTTCCCTGTGGTTGTTGTAGTAAAAGAAGTTGTAGCAGAGGACGGGGTCGTAGTCTCTCCCTGGGTTGTAGTAGTTTCACTTGCCATGGAGGCCGGTGTGGTCCTTTGGGTAGAAATTCGGGTTGCCGAAGTTGACGATGTTGTAACGACATCTGTTGTTGTACCTAAAGTGGTTGTCAATCCATCCGATGTTGTCCTAGCCGTAGTTGTACCAGGTGACGTAGTGGTAGTAGGTGTTGTAATAGCTGATCCTTGCGTTGAATGTGAAGTAGTTTCCTGAGTAACAGTGGTTGTAGCATCCGCTGTAGTAGTTCCAGTAGACTTAGTAGCAGACGAACTAGAGCTTAGTTTTCCATTAGTACTAGAGTAAGTGTAGGTAATAGTGCTCCCTGTTGTCGAGGAAACAGGAGTAGTAGTTGGGGTGTTCGTTTCTGGAGTGGAGTTAGTAGAAGTAGAGGATACTATAGTAGTATGGCTTACTTCCGCAGTTTCCAACGCACTTTCAGTTGTAGTAAAACTGGATGTAGTTGTCAAACCTTCTGTTGTGGTCGGAGGTGCAGCTGCAGTGGTAGTCGCACCTTGTTCTGTTGTAGTGTCCATGTAGCTCGGGCTATTAGATACTGTTGTTGTCGTCAATTCTGTTGAAGTGGCTGCCTCTGATGTAGTAGTAGTAGTATAGGGTGTTGAGATGGGGAAGGAACCATCCCCATCTGTTGTAGTGGTAGTAGTCAAATTTGGTCTAGTTGTACTCAAGATTGTTATAGAAACTGTTGTTGGAGTATCTTCAGTGGTTGGATTCATTGTTATACTTTCGGAAGCTGTAGTTGTTTCAGGAGGCAAGCTTGTGGTTAGCGGCATGGTAGTTGTGGAAGAAGTAGTCGTGTTCGTTGTGGTAGTACTACCCACTGTTGTAGTACTAGTTTCGGATGGGCTACTAGAGTAACTTGAGCCAGTAGTCCTTGAGACAGTGCTACTCGATTCTGTGAATGTTGTATCTCCACGTCCTGTTGTAGTCGTTGGATCACCAAGTGTGGTACCATTTTTCGTTGCTGTAGTTTCAGTTGCTGTTCCAGTGGCTGTGGTTTGGCTAACAGTAGTCGTTTCTGCTGAAACGAAACTCAGGTTTAGATAGAGATTGACTACTTTAACTACACTACTACCTTCAGTAGTTGTTCCTGTCGATCCAGTAGCTGTTGTTGTAAGAAGAATTGTTGACGCTGTTGTTAAGACACTCGCACTGGCATCTGTACTTGTTTGTGGAGCTGTTGTAGATGGAGTTGTGGTGATGGTCATAGGGTTCGAAGAGATTGTTGTAGTTGTGGTCGCACCTGGGGTTGTAGTAGTTATAGTTGTTATCTCAGAAGGAGTAGTTGTTGCAGTGCCTGAAGTCTGGGTATCAGTAGTCGTTTCAGCTGAAATAAATTTTTGTATAAAAATCATCGACTACTTTAACTACTTTAACCACACTGCGTACCTTCAGTAGTTGTTCCTGTTGTTCCAGTAGTCGTTGTAGTAGCAGCTGTGGTGCTTACTGTTGATTCACTCGTAATTGCGTCTGTACTCGTTTGTGAAACTCTTGTGGATGGAGTTTCACTGGTAGTCGCATCAGTGGTTGTAGCAGTGGTGGTTGTTGTAGGTTCAGAAAGAGTTGTTGTTGCAGTAGCAGGGGTTTGGCTAACAGTAGTCGGTTCTGCTGAAATACAAATAAAGCTTAGGAAATGACCGACAACTTTAATCATACCACTCACCTTCAGTAATTGTTCCTGTTGATCCAGGAGCAGCGGTTGTAGTAACCACTGTTGTAGCTGTTGTTAAGTCGTTCGTACTAGAGCCTGTACTCGTTTGAGCAACTGTTGTGGATAGAATTGAAGCAGTTGTCGTAGGGTTCGAAGAGGTAGTTGTACTGGTAGTCGCACTGGTTGTACTAGCTGTTGGGGTAGTGGTTGTTTGGGTTGACGAGGTTGTTGTACTGGGAACAGGTCCGTTCCTCATCGTGAGTTTCGACACAGCAACTCCAGTTAGTTGTGTGTTCTGCCTGTATCCTTGTATACAAATCTAAGCCAAACATGCTTTCTTATTAACGAGCATAAATAAATTAATTAAAATAGATTTCGATTACCTTTGCGTCCATCGTGTCTTTGGTTGGGAGTAGGTTAACACTGGTAGACACCCAGGCTTTATTATTAACATCAGGATTGAAACTAAAACTGCGGAGCTTTTCGTGGGACTGCGAGACATTCACAAGTTGTACTGTAAGCTCCGTGCTGTTGAATGTACTTGCGACCATCCAGTACACAAGATCTAAAGAAGAACCTTTAAACAGGCGATAGAAATTTTTTGTGTGCCAATGTGCAGGAAAGCTTGAAGTCCCGGGGACAACTTCGATGAATCCGTCAGTTCCGCCAGGCTCTACCGGAGTCGGTATCCCAACAATGCCGGATGGAAAAGTTTGTGTGTTTTGGTTTAACGCACGCCAGCTTGCAGCACCAGAAAGTGTACTAACAACTGTCCAGTTGGTAGGATCGATAAAACTATCCACGATTTCATCGAACTGTATAACCTGAGATCGGGAACCCACGACGAGCAAAAGAATCAAATACAACATTATCGTATCTGAATAAACGGACTGTTTCTTGCAAAAACTGTACTCTGTGAATGACTCTGTATCTGTCTGAGAACCTTCTATTTAAGTATAGAGTGTTATCTGGACTGCTTGTTTACCCTGTGTGATTCTAAGCTTGAAATGTCAGTCCCAGGAAGTCATAAAACGACTTCACGAGTGAGTACGTTCTACACAAAAAAGTCCGAAAAGAACTACGTAATCTCTGAAGCGCAATTATCATATCCATTCCAATGTGACCCTAAGGTCATAAACTCTACTATTACGAAACAAAAACGTTCTAGAAAAATCAGAATGTTCTATGTTCTGGTCTGGTTTGAAAGGCCGCTGTATAATTCATTGTAGTACTGGGAATGCGTGCAGCTGACTATAGCTTCAGGAATTGTTCAGTACGCTTTGTTGTTGTCTTGTTGGTTGCCGATGGAGCTGGTTTTTGCTTATTCATGGATGCCCGGGCTACAAAAGGTCACGTCGACATTTCATGAATCGATTGAACTTCCCCTGTTTCTTTAACAGGTTACCTTGGAAACGCAGAGATGCAACATCAGTTAACTAGGACACCATTCATCTTTGATGATACCCACTCCTGACTGAACCAGCGGTACTAACAAACAGATTAGCATTATATAGTTAATACCTTTCCCACCCTATTACATGTGTAATATTATGTTTAGTTATATGTGTTGTAAGCTACTCTGTATATGATTATAAATGTGATGGTATCTCAGGCTTTTGTTAATCGCACTTTCAATTATATTACAAAAGCAGAAGGTTCTGGGCGGACACTTCAGCTATTGACTTCTGGAGTATCTGGCGCAATACGCAGGCTTCTCATGACATTCAATGCCCTGCCAGGAACTAGAGGAATGACACTGCTGTTCCAGCTGTCTTTCTATCAGCACATGGAATCAAAATTTCCAAAATGTTAGGTTATTTTAACTTGTTCCTCTTGTTTGCTCTGGGAATCCACAGTGCCTCTTCTCAAGCCATACGACTACGTTAGAAAATCCTACATTTTCCACATTTCTTTCTAAATTTTTAAGGTTTTCTTTCTCTCGACTAGTTCTTGCTTACGATTCAGACAACCAGGCAGCTCAGTATGCTTTTCAGACGGTGCAGTCGTATGTTACCAAGACCAAGCCTAATGGAATCGAACTTGGTGAAGTCACTACGATTACAGTGAACCCAAACCAGCGACCTTTGAGTGTTGAAGATGGTAACCTATCACTATTTACTAACTGTCTCACTTTCAGCATGCCTTCGTCTTACTTTTCGTAGTGTGTGCTCCTTACGGACGAACTGTGACTGCTGGAACATCTCCGCATTTGGTTTTAGATCTAACTAAAGCAGGCTATGCTTCTGAAATCATCAAGGCAATTACGTTAGCTCTAGGTTTGCCTACCATTAGCGGGTCTTACGGACTAGATAGTAACAAGTACTGCTTACTAGTTCTAACACTAATGAGAATTCCTATAATTTGAAATACTATTCATTTGCAGTCAGTGGGAAAACTTGAACTCTATGCAACACAAATACCTTATACGAGTCATGCCTCCCGGTGCTATTATACCTCAGGTTATAGCAGATATCGCTCGTGTACAAAATATGACCAACGCTGCCATACTCTACGATGATACCTTTGGTAACTATATTCTGATATTCAAGTACTAAGAAACTATAACTCGACTTGTAGAGATGGAAAGTCAGTACAAAAACTTACTTCAGAACAAGCCGGTTCGTCACATGATCATAAAAGTCGGTTCGAGTGGAGACGAGATAGAGAAACAGCTTATGACGTTAGAAGATCTGGACCTGGTCAATTTCTTCGTTCTGGGACGAGTGGCTACGATCAACCAAGTACTAACCAGAGCCGCGCAAATGAACTTCTTTGTTAAAAAATTTGCGTGGTATGGCGTTACCAAAGAAGAGGGCGACTTGTACATCCGTGCAGAAAACGCAACAATCCTGTTCTCTTACCCCAAAATGAACGCTGATATCGCAGCAAGCACTTATGTCAAAACACTGAATCTGAATTTTTCGATGCCTGTTGATGCAGCCTTTTACTACGATCTCATCTTACGATCACTGACTGCAGTCAAGTAAACTTTCCAATACAAGAAAACGTAGATTGTACATATCTTCGTGTGGTATAGGAACATGATAGATGCCAAAGAATGGCCCACGGATCTCCAATATTTCCAGTGCGATGAAGAGCGAAATCAACCAGTAAATAGAAGCGAGATAAATTTACGTAAATACTTCAATGCGGTAAGAAAGATTCATTAAAACCACCTAAAAATCGTACGTGAAACTGATATAAGGTTTTGTTAGGCTAATGTTACTCCATCCTATGCTCCTTTCATGTTGAGTACCAACCAGAAGTCGTTTCCTCAGCTGGAACTACGAATCGATCGTAACGATTTCTCTAAAAACCGTCTTACGTTGAAAACGAACATCGGAACCTGGAAATCGGGTCTACCTGGGAGCATTGAGTATGCCAAAGGACAAAGCTTGGCTCCATTCGCTGCTACTACAATCTACCGTGTCGTCACAGTGATAGTAAATAACCCATTTCGTTATAGAATCTAAAACTGCGTTGTTCAGAGTTTCTAAATTTAAATACAATTCGAATGCTCAAGCGAAATTTTTGAAATGTAACACTAATTCGTTAAATAGCAAGCGCCATTTGTGATGAAACGGAAAGAGCCGAACGGTACCACCACCTTCTATGGGTACTGTATCGATCTGCTGCACGACATCCAGGACATTCTCGATTTTGAGTACGAGCTTTACGAAGCACCCGATGGGCTCTACGGAAACATGGACGAAAACATGACGTGGAATGGGATGATCCGTGAACTCATTGACAGAGTAAGAACAATGTTTTACAATCTCTCACCTCTTATCATACCGCTTTAACGACCTACTCATTAAAATAGCCATATAAGCTATTACGTTTTCTGCTATTATAAAACGTGAACCCCCTAGACCGTGCCAACCTAATCTGTTAATGACGAATTGTCCTGTTTTTAGAGGGCTGACATAGGTCTCGGTGCTTTGTCGGTAATGGCGGAACGCGAAAACGTCATCGACTTTACAGTTCCTTACTACGATCTTGTGGGCATCAGCATTCTGATGAGTAAGCCCACAGTTTCCACTTCGTTGTTCAAGTTCTTGACTGTGCTTGAGAACGATGTCTGGGGTTGCATCTTGGCTGCTTACTTCTTCACCAGGTAAACCCTTATCTCTGAATATTAACCCGGTTAAAGATTATCCCATTCTTTACTTTCGATACAAAGTATTCTGCTATGGATATTCGACCGCTGGTCTCCTTACTCTTACCAGAACAACAAAGAGAAGTACGAAGACGACCCTGAGGAAGAGAAGCGAGAATTTACTCTTAAAGAATCGCTCTGGTTCTGCATGACATCTTTGACTCCACAGGTAATGGATTCCTTATGTTGTAAAAATGCCCTCTTATATGTGTAAGATACTAGGGTGGTGGTGAAGCTCCCAAACATTTATCTGGTCGTCTGATTGCTGCCACCTGGTGGCTCTTCGGTTTCATCATCATCGCTTCGTACACTGCTAACTTGGCTGCTTTCCTTACCGTCTCTCGTTTGGACTCGCCAGTCAACTCGCTCGATGATTTGGCTAACCAGTACAAGATCCAGTACGCTCCGCTCAACGGCAGTGCTACTATGACTTACTTCGAACGAATGGCGTACATCGAGAGGAAATTCTACGAGTAAGTTAGCCGGAGTTCGCTTTCTTAGGTTCTGGACTTGAATCATTTGATTGTTTGTAGAATCTGGAAGGACATGAGTTTGAACGATAGTATGAGCGAAGTAGATCGAGCCAAGTTAGCCGTCTGGGACTATCCTGTCAGCGACAAGTACACCAAGATCTGGCAGGCTATGCAAGATGCTGGACTCCCTCAGACGTTTGAAGATGCTCTAGCTCGAGTCAGGACCTCTACTTCTGATACGGAGGGCTTTGCTTATATTGGTATACTTCCCCTGCTTGTTCTAGCTAATAGAGTCTTACATTTTTGAATCATAGGTGACGCTACTGACGTCCGGTACCAAGTGTTGACCAATTGCGACTTCCAGATGATCGGTGAAGAATTCTCTCGCAAACCCTACGCTCTGGCAGTGCAGGAAGGTTCTCCTCTGCGAGATCTTCTGAACGATGCGTAAGATTCATAAGTTACAGTACGTTTTCTACTAGTTTAATCGCTGGATTCGTGCAGAATTTTGCGTCTACTGAATCAACGGAGACTAGAAACCTTGAAAGAGCGATGGTGGACTGCGAACCCAGAACGCAAAGATTGCGGTGATAGTAACAGTCAATCGGATGGTATTTCGATCGAGAACATAGGTACGTATATAACTCCAACACAACAAGCTACTTCAGTCGCTTAACTGTTTTGGATGAACAGGTGGTGTATTCATCGTCATCTTCGTCGGTATTGCTCTAGCCTGCATCACCCTTGCTTTCGAGTACTGCTACTACAAGTGGTACAAAGGAGGTGTACCCGATCCCGACTCGGCTGAAAGCTCTGCTACTGTTCGCACAAGCAACTACTCAGAAGTACTTAAACTATTTTACCTTTTGATGCTGTAAAAAAATAAGTAATGTACCTCTCGATATCTAGGAAGTACTCAAAGGAGGTAAGAAGCCTCCCTACATTTTGGACAGTACTGGGAAGGACGGCAAGTTTGCTACTGACTATAATGGCTTCTATCGAAGCAAGGAAGATCCTGTGTTCGGGTATTTCAATCCATTCTACTCTAAGAAATTACGTAATAATACTATTAACTTTAGTGGAGACGGTCCGCGTCCCAGGAAGGCCTGGTAAAAGGAAGAAAACTGACTTACAGTTAGTTGCTGTAGTAGATTCAAACACTTGTTGCACTTGAAGAATTTAATCAAAAATATTCAAATACATTGTACACTGATTAATATTTATTAAAACGAGTTTACAACTGAATGTTGAAATGCACTTCATACTCTGGTTATTTTAAGTTTACATGCTGAAACATCTTTTATGAATTATATGTTATATGAAATAAACAGACTTACGCACAGCTCCAAAATGTTCTTAATTATGAACCATTTATTTGCGTTACTAATGAGCAATTATTAACTTATGCTTAAACTGAAGTATCTCGAGTCTTCAATCTCAGGAATAATATAAGATTTTAGCACTTTGTAGATTTGCCGTAACGTTTCCAGAACTTACCACTCTGCTAACATACAGATTAAGATTATTTACTTTGTTTTCAGAGTACAATTAACTTTATTGTCTTTATCTTTTATGAGGCAATATAACTATCAGCTACAAACAATTGGCTATTGTAAGTAAAACGAATTAGGTCGGATGTGTCACATGGTTTTTCTAATATATCTTGCCATCTAGCGGTAAAAAAGTGAACTACGCGCTTTTTTCAAATAGGAAGTTGCTGACGTTCGAAAACAAGTCACGTGACCGGTTATGACCAATGGCAGCGATCCACGAGAACAACAGGGTACTAGAACTTTTGGACCTGTCATTCCGTCCTGTCAGCTGCTACGCTTTAGCCCGTCGACTGCTTTCACAGGTCACCTTAAGAACATGCGGCTCTTGTTCTGATTATTTCAAATAGTAAAATAGTTTCAGTACCCGCATAATTGAACATTTGCGTAAATCAGTTAACAAATTCACCCGCACATTTGTCTAAGTTCAGGTAATACAAGTTGAACTTCTTAGGTTTTGAAGGTGTGACGAAACCCCACGCTATCTGTTTCAGACTGATTACTGAACAATATGTTGTAACGCTCTTTACAGGGACGTAAATATTGGTGGAACTGAAGTTTCTCTCAAGTAAGAAACTGCAATGGAAGATGCTCACGAGAGAAAATGGGAAGAAGTCGTCAAGCGGTTCAAAGTCAACGTGGACAAGGGTCTGACGCCCGAGCAGGCTCAGGAAAATGGGGAAAAATACGGGCCAAACGGTAATATTTGTTATTCGAAAACAAAAATCAGAAGCTAATTTTCCTAATTTTTACAGAATTGCCCGCTGAGGAAGGCAAACCACTTTGGCAGTTAATTTTAGAACAATTTGACGACCTCTTAGTAAAGATTCTACTTCTCGCTGCCATTATATCATTTGTAAGTCCTTTTGTTTTAGTAACGAAAGAAAAATATCTTAATGTTTTATAAATTGCAGGTTCTCGCACTTTTCGAGGAGCATGACAATGAGATGCATCAGTTAACAGCCTTCGTGGAGCCTTTTGTTATTCTTCTCATTCTTATTGCAAATGCTGTTGTCGGTGTTTGGCAGGTAAAACTTAAACATTACTTGTTTCAAATCATTTTAACTCAATTTTCTTTGTTTGCTGCAGGAACGTAATGCCGAATCTGCAATTGAAGCTCTCAAAGAATATGAGCCCGAGATGGGTAAAGTGATCCGAGCTGACAAAGCTGGAATTCAGAAAATCAGGGCGCGAGATATCGTCCCAGGCGATATTGTTGAAGTTTCAGGTATGTCTCGTACAATACCCAAGTAAAAATTTAATATAGTAAAAGTATAGTGCACTGTGTTGCAAAATACTAGAGTGCCACACTGTAGTTGAAAACCACAGTGTTGCACTAAAGTAAAACAATAGTGCAGTATAGTAAAACTATAGTGCAATGTCGCAAAATACCAAAGTGCCAAACTATAGTTTACAGCTATAGTCAATTTTTATGTTGGGCACTGCCGAGTCTTCATCAGTCTAATAATATTCTGCGTTGTAGTGGGCGACAAGATTCCAGCCGACATTCGTATCGTCAAGATCCTCTCGACAACGTTACGAGTCGACCAGTCGATTCTCACTGGAGAATCTGTTTCAGTCATCAAGCACACGGACCCGGTTCCCGACCCGCGTGCTGTGAACCAGGACAAGAAGAACATTCTCTTTTCCGGAACCAATGTTTCTGCGGGAAAAGCCCGCGGAGTTGTCATAGGTACTGGGCTGGAAACCGCGATCGGCAAGATCCGCACTGAAATGTCGGAAACCGAAGAGATCAAGACTCCGCTGCAGCAGAAGCTCGACGAGTTCGGCGAGCAATTGTCGAAAGTCATTTCGGTGATCTGTGTTGCCGTGTGGGCTATCAACATCGGACACTTCAATGACCCCGCGCACGGAGGCTCTTGGATCAAGGGTGCTATCTATTACTTCAAAATCGCCGTGGCCCTTGCCGTAGCCGCTATTCCCGAAGGCCTTCCCGCCGTCATCACGACGTGCTTGGCTCTTGGGACGAGGAGAATGGCCAAGAAAAACGCTATCGTCAGGTATGGTTACTATTTCTGCAAAAGTTTTACGAGTACAGACTTGTTCATTAAAAAAGGGCACAGCATGGTAAGACTAAACCTCACTTTTACTTAGTTTTTACGAGGATGTTCGAATATTATTTGATCATATATATATATATTGGTAAAATTTAGTTTGTTTCATCAATATTTCTGTAGAAGAATTCTATAATAACTTCATAAATGGCTCAAAACGACTATGAACTTTACCCATGTTGTACCCCCCTTTTATTGAACATGACTGTACAAGCTTCTGTTATGCATTTTTTTTTCCAGATCTCTACCTTCAGTCGAGACTCTTGGCTGCACTTCAGTTATTTGTTCTGATAAGACGGGAACGCTGACCACGAATCAGATGTCTGTGAGCCGCATGTTTGTTCTAGAGAAGATCGGCTCGAGCGGAAGCCCCTTGTTCAACGAGTTTGAGATCACGGGATCAACGTACGAGCCGGTTGGTGACATTTACCTCAAAGGTCAGAAAGTCAAGGGCGCAGACTACGACACGCTGCAGGAGCTGGCTACTATTTGCCTGATGTGCAACGACTCGGCCGTCGACTACAACGAGTTCAAGCACGCGTTCGAGAAGGTGGGCGAAGCGACCGAGACAGCCCTCGTCGTCCTGGCCGAGAAGATCAACCCGTTCAACATCTCGAAGAGCGGACTGGACCCCCGCAGCGCGGCTATCGCCGTTCGCCAGGACATGGAAACGAAATGGAAGAAGGAGTTCACGCTCGAGTTTTCTCGGGACAGGAAATCCATGTCCACTTACTGCACGCCCGAGAAACCGACTCGTCTGGGAACTGGACCACGCATGTTCTGCAAGGGAGCCCCCGAGAGCATCCTCGAACGCTGCACGCACGTCAGGATCGGCACGCAGAAGGTTCCCATGACGCCTGCGATCTACAGCAAGATCATGGAACTGACCAAAACGTACGGTACAGGCAGAGATACACTGCGCTGTCTCGCTCTGGCCACTATCGACAGTCCCGCCGATCCCAAGCAGATCAACATGGCCGATACCGCAAAGTTTGCTTCGTACGAGGTGGGTATGACGTTTGTCGGAGTCGTCGGAATGTTGGACCCGCCTCGCAAGGAGGTGTTCGACTCGATCAAGCGCTGCAAGGCCGCGGGAATCCGAGTGATCGTCATTACTGGTGACAACAAAGCCACGGCTGAGGCCATCTGCCGTCGTATCGGACTCTTTGGCGATAACGAAGACACAGCGGGACTTTCGTACTCGGGTCGCGAGTTCGACGATCTCTCTGCCGAGGAGCAGCGAGACGCGGTTGCCAGAGCCCGTCTCTTCTCTCGCGTCGAACCGGCGCACAAGTCGAAAATCGTCGAGTACCTGCAGAGCATGAAGGAGATCTCGGCCATGACTGGCGACGGTGTCAACGACGCGCCCGCCCTCAAGAAAGCCGAGATCGGTATCGCTATGGGCTCTGGTACTGCAGTCGCGAAATCTGCTTCGGAGATGGTGCTCGCTGACGACAACTTCTCCACCATTGTGGCAGCCGTCGAGGAGGGCCGAGCCATTTACAACAACATGAAACAGTTCATCAGGTACCTGATCTCGTCGAATATCGGAGAAGTGGTCAGCATCTTCCTCACGGCCGCCCTGGGACTCCCGGAGGCCCTTATCCCTGTCCAGCTTCTCTGGGTCAACCTGGTGACGGACGGTCTACCCGCCACGGCCCTCGGGTTCAACCCTCCGGACCTCGACATCATGACGAAGCCGCCCCGCAGAGCCGACGACCCACTCATCAGCGGCTGGCTCTTCTTCCGCTACATGGCTATCGGTACGTACGTCGGTGTCGCTACTGTCGGAGCCGCCGCCTGGTGGTTTATGATGAGCTCTACCGGGCCTCAGTTGAACTATTATCAGTTATCGCATCACTTGCAGTGCGCTACTGATACCAGTGGAGCCTTCAAGGTAAAAATTTTACCTAATTACGATTAAGGTATTTAAGTTTAGAGATTTTTGCAGGGAGTCGATTGCTCGGTGTTCAGCGATCCCCACCCTATGACGATGGCGCTGTCTGTGCTGGTGACTATCGAAATGCTGAACGCGCTGAACAGTTTGTCTGAGAACCAGTCGCTGCTGGTGATGGCTCCCTGGTCGAACCTGTGGCTCCTGTCTGCCATTGCCCTGTCGATGACGCTGCATTTCTTGATTCTCTATGTGGACATCCTGTCGACCGTGTTCCAGATCTGCCCGCTCAACCTGCAAGAGTGGGTGGCTGTTTTGAAGATTTCCTTCCCCGTCATCCTGCTCGACGAGGCACTCAAATTTGTCGCCCGCAAAATTACAGATGGTGAGAACCCCTTGTGGAAGTGCTACACTATTATCGCTGCTTGGGCCGCTTTTCTGGGACTCCTCTACTATTTCCCGCTTTAAGAAGTGAACATGAAAAATGATCAAAACTATCATTCCTGTGGGATGTTTTTTGCTTTGTCGACTTGCGTCTAATTATGCATTCCTTGTTTTGTCTACGAGAATCTCTCAATGTCTTTTGTCCTGTGTAACTTTTTACTATATCTACAAGTTTCAGTCAGTGGTAGCTATGAACTTTTTCTTTTCAACGGACATTGAATATAACTGAAAACATTTGGAAGACTTTGACTTTTCTGTACGTTCTGGGAACTTCTGTTTCAGCCTACGGTTTTTCCTCTGTGCTCGGGCGGTGCTGGCTTTTTGCATCAGGGTTTTCAGAATAGCGCTTGATTTTCTTGACTGAATGAAATAATTGTATTTTTGAACAGTTCCAGAAGAAACTCGTCGCCGATGAAACAACTACCGGGGGAAAAGGTTCTGTATAGGAGTTGATTTAATACAAACAAAACACGAAATACAAAACGTCCTGCTCTTTGTGTGTGGATTCACTTGAACTCTTCAAGTGTTCTTTTTTTCCTATGAAATTTTCCATTAAGAAGTTGGCTTTTCAGTTAACTAGATCACAAGTCTTGATAGTGAACAGTGTGGATGAGATTTTTCTGCAGTTTTGCAATTTTTTTGCAGAAAATACACGAAATACTGTAATCTAGATCACAATCTCCTACGTATAGTTCATCAAATCGCCGCTAGGAGATGCAGTCCTCAATCGTGACGTGCATGCACAAGTCGATGTTTCTAAGCGATTGTTTGTGCGCAATTATCTGCGATCTTTTTTGCGCAAGACGCGAGGAATGCCAAGGCAATTTTTGGTGAAGACAATAACTCATGTGCAAATTGTTGTAAGAGACTGAAGACGGCCATGAATCTTGCAGCGTCTTCTGCAACAAGTCGGGAGCTTGCAAGAAGATTTATTTCGCTTTCTTTTTTCGCAAACAAAAGGTTATGAGTCTTCTTGAAACAACTTTTTGCAAAAAAAAACGAGAAACAGGTATATGCAAATCTTTTTCGCAAAAACTTTTCACTCGGTCGTCTCTCTCTCAGAAGCTTGTGAAGCGTCAAAAATTTTATGAATTTTATCAAGAAATAAAAAGCAACAGATGTTAAACAATAGCCACACAAAATCTCTACAACGAAAAGGAGTTAAAGAGACGAAACAAGAAAAATCTTTGGTGTTTTTCACGGTTTCTAAAGAAGTCTTTTTTGTTGTTTAAAAAAAGTTTTGAATAAAAAGAAAAAGAGACCGGAGCGTGATGGGTTGAGGTCGCCCGGGTTGAGTCGTGAGAAGCGTGTATACACCGGTATGCGTCTGCGTGAGGAAGGCCGCTGGGAGTTGCAGGCAGGGGGAGACGTCAGCCCGCCGAAGAAAAAAGGACCGGGGCTAAAACCAAGTGGGCGGGTGAGTGCCGCAACAGATGCAGAGCCCTCAAGGGGCCAAGGTGGCAAAGTTCTGTGACCTTAACTCTCTTTCTTCAAAGGGCCCCAAAAAAAGGAAAGGCCGCCCGATGATCACAATCCTATGAAGCTTCCAAAACTCACCACCAGGGGTAACGTTTATCAAATCAAGCTATGGCCTAGATAACTACTTAGCTTGGCTGCCATCTGTTGAATATGTTTAGAAACAATGACAGTTTCTAGTGATTTATGTGTTACTCTGGTTAAAGAGATGTAAGCCATTATTGGATATTGGTTTGGAGGTAATTACAGATTCGTTCTAGTTGGAAGTGTATCTAATCATAATTGCCAATCTGAGATACAATCATCGATATAGGGTCTATTAATAATTTTCTTTGAGGTTCCTCAAAGAGGGGGGGGGTATGGATAGATGATGGAGTGGTAGTGGTGGGCCAAGTTTAAGTTGCACGGGAGGAAGAAAAAGGAGAAAGGGGGAAAAGATGAGGGGCGTTGCTGAGGGGGAGGGAACTGTTTGGTGGAGTTAGCGGTGCCGTAATCAAGCGTCATTGCAGCGTGCACTTCCATTGTGGATCGACTGTTGCCGCAGTCTGAGCTGAGCACAGTCACGGCGTGAGTCACGGACAGTGTGCCTTCAATGTGCCACTTCTTGAAATAACCAAACGGCGTAGTGACGAGGCGATTTCTTAGCTCTGTCCACTTCCAACACACACAAAAAAAGTTGTTTTGCCCCTTTTACATTTATTTTACAAAGTTTCCTTTGCCTACCGTGTTGGCTGATTTAGCAGTTTTTTTTCGTGTCACTAGCTGGAGTTATAAAAGTTGCGTTAGTGATTTCAATGAGCGCACGAATGCCTACCACGGTAAGACCTCAGCAACATCATCTCACTAACGGCCCGTCATCCAAGGTTAAAGGTCATGGCAGTGGGGCTCAAAGTGCTACTCGCGTCGCAGCTCCACCAGCTGCTGGTAACAATAGCGGCGACTCGGCCAACAACAACAACAATCTGAAGATGCTGAGCGATTTCAAGACCAAAACCGTCCTCAAAGAAGCTGTGGATGCCGTTGTGAGCAGCTTTGCCAAACACACTCAAGGATACGGACGAGGTAATGAATTCACCAACACCCAAAAAAGCTTTGGCTCAGCTTTTCCACTATATTTAAACCTGTAATTACGGACAACTGCTGTTGCTGCTCTTTGCTGATGCTTTGATGGTGGTAACGCATCGCAGATTTTCTTGTCTCTACCCCAAGGGGTTGAACAAACCAGCGAGCCAATAAAAACCAAGGGAAAAATCTCATTATCTTTTAATTTGTTAACAATTTCTAGACTATTTTTCCTCTACTTCTCTTTTCGTGGGAGAGAAGATTAGAGGATAATTAAGACTTTATTAGCCAAGACTTTTCACACGAAGACCCTTGAAATTCTTGCGAGGGGATAACTTTTTTCCCCTCGTGTGCCGCCACCTATAAAGTTTGCACGTAAATTTTAGTATTACGTTTACGATGCAGAGGGACCAAGTTACGACAGCCATCAAAAAGAAACTAACTCCGGAGTAAGTATCGATTATTAAATGTTATACATCCTTTCCACGCTAATAAATCTCCTTGGAATTGCTATTTTATGGCCCATTACCGAGATATGGCAAAAACTTGGGGAATAAACTTACCTGAAAATCCACTTTCCTCCCTCGAACAGAGCAGATGAATGCTCCATAAGAAGCCTCCTAGGTGTCAAAAGATGTTTAAAAAAGCATAAGTCAAGACTTTTACCACCTACTCTGTCCCAGAACGTACCACCTACTCTATCTCGGAACTTAGTTTCTAGAGGAAACCATCTTTGTCCTCTTCGTTTGGGTTTTGAATGATTTTCAATGAAAGGATCGATCAAGGGCGCATTTGCGTTGACATGCATCAAGCACCAGGTAAGGGATAATTGATGAGAGATGTGAAGTGAAATCCACTGGAGATGAAGTCTGGGATGGTTTTCGGTCTGTATGTTCAAGGCAGGGGTAGAAAGCTTTGCACACACACATGGGTGTGGGGGTGTATAACATTATGCAACGAGGCTTCACAAACTTCTGGGATGGAATCAAAAGTGCCTTCATTTACATAACTGGACTTACAGCTTTTTGGTTCTCAGCCATCGCACTTATGCACTTATTTCAATTTTACCTCTCCTTTTACCCTCCAGCTCAACTCTTCAGTACGAGAATCGTGCTAGTAACCTAACTGTACAAGTTCGAGATTTCGAAAATTCATTTAATTTTTAGTGTGTGTGGGTTAGTTGACCTTCGAAAAAGTTGTTGCTAGCACGTTGAATACCGTCTTCCTGCATGAAGACGACCTCTGACCTCGGCAAGCTGAGCGTGAGAACACTCTTCTCTTTTATCTTACGCCCGCTGTTCGTGTTTGGCTTCAGAAAACTTCTTTTTTCTCCCGCCATTTAGAAAAAAAATTTTAATTACTTTATTATTTTTTTTCTTGTCGAATCCCCCGACAACAAAGAAGAGTGGGTTCCTATTGTGTACACACACCAGCTGCTTTGCAAGACTTAAAATGTTGCCCCCTTCTCCAACTTTTCAGGGGAAAAAAGGGTCTGGACTTGTGGCTAGCTAAGAACCTGGTTTTTATCCAGGTAATTAGATTTAAGCCTAGCCTTTACCTCATTGATCAATGTTGCCCACTTTTATAAGATATTACTGCTTTTTTTGTACTTCAGCTTCGCTAGGGAACTAACCTGAGGCTACAGAACGACCTGAGCAAAAGAAATCACTGCTAATTTTCGTATACAAAGTAATTAGAGAGGCGCCTCCCCTATCTCTCCGAGGTCAGATTAGCAGAGCCCCTTCTACCAGCGCCGCTGGCGCCATTGGTGGTGGCGTCTGGTACTAAACCCAAAATGGCGGAATTATTTTTTTACGACCGTTCTTCCCGAACAAAGGGAAGAAGTAGAAATACAATAAATTCCTCCGATATGACTGAGATTCGGGATAAAAGAGAAAAGGAAAAAAGTTCCCCAGACACGTTTCTTTGATCAGCTTGAAACGTTTCGTGACAATGGTCTGTTGGGCATTCCACGAACGAGAGAACCAGGGAAAAACGAAGGACACACAAAGAAATTGAAAAGCGGATGAGGAATGGAAAATCGAACAGTAGCCGAAAAAGCAGCTTCGTCTGCTTGCGTTTAGTTTAACACAAATTGATTTGTTTGGAGACTCAAGTTTCCGTTTTAAACCTTTTCATAAGCTGCTCAGATCTGATTGAAACGTTTTCTTGCGTCAAATGGGATAAAGGGATTTGAAAGTCGATTCTTGGGGGTTCTCTCGAGTCGGCTGTTGCGACTGTAAACGCCAAAAAACTGGTTTTTCTTTTCTTTATTTGACTTTTTGAGGAAAAGAAACGGAGAAAAAATTGGGTCTGTCCGATCCGCCATGAAGATAAACACAACCAGTTTGTGGAGCTTGATTCAAACTGTCGCTTTTTCCCTGAATTTCTATAAATTCACGTTGAATTAATAGAAATATAAAAAGTGTTTTATGAGCTGTAGAGTGTCTAGTTTTAGAGTGTCGTAAATAATCACCATTCTTTTGCGGTTTTCTACACTTAAGGGAAGTTTATAGTTGGGATGAAGATGGCGAGACGGGGAAAATCTGCATTCCCAGCGGCTGTCGACCCATTTTGCGTGTTTAAAGGGCAGACAAGAACCACGACCCTCAAGGTGGGACCACTGGGGAAAAATTTTTACATATTGGGGAGCTTGGCCAATGAATATACAATCGATATTGAAGTTTTACAAGAATCGATTGCAGCGATACAAGGAACGAACGATGCAAAAAGGCCTATTGTTTGGGTGCAGCCACCGATTGCTTGTTAGGTGGTTGATTTGCATAGAGATTTGCATGGTTAACCCTTTGGGGGTCCCTTTTGGAGAAGAAGAAAAAAACGTATTATAATGCTCAGCATTCTTTCAGGTGTGTCGAGTGTGTTGCTTCGATGTGTGTACGTGTGTGTGGTGTGTAAAAGCGTGACCCAGACGATGGGCGAAAAATAAAAAAGCGTTACTGCAGCTTTTGAAATACTTCCCTCAAGACCATCTTTGCTAATCGGATCATTCTCATGCAGGACACGATTTGCCTGGAACTTTCTCATCTTGCATAAAGCGCCTTCTTTTATTTCCTCCTTGCATTCTCTTGTTAATGCTTCTCGTCAAGAATCGCTACGTGAAAAACTGGCAACGCTGTACATTTTTCTGTACGTTTCCGGTTTTTGAATTTCGCGCCTTTTTTTGTAAATCGAAGTGATGATTTGGGTAGTTCGCGAACCCTGTTAACTTCAGCCTTGAAGTTCTTTGATTTATTACTTGAGCTGTTGTCTCCATTTGCCAACGTATATGTTTGGCTTTCGATTTGTGAGGAGCTCCAAAAGATACTTACTGCGCATCTTACCAGGAATATTGATTATAATAAATTTTTCTCTAGGTTCTATTTCAAGTTCTCAGAATAACCTTGGGCCCGGAATAGCCTTTAGGACTCAACTTACCTTTTACCACTTCACTCAGTACACGAAATTTTAGTAGAAAAAGTTTATGACGTGTATCCTGTACCCAGAAACTTATAACAACAAAACAGTAGAGACTTTTGGTATCCAGTGTTGGAGAATGTTGCATTGAAAATGAGATTCCATCTGTCAAAGGCGGAATCTTGTCTAAATAGGGAAATCGAAAGAGGGCTGTTGCTATTTATAGCCAAGGCAATTCAATCATTTGACAAATGATTATTACCAAAACACGAGACACCCAGGTGTCTCCCCACAACTCCAGCCCACCAGCCAAAGCACCTGGTGGATCCGCTATCGCAGACTTTTCACCTGTAGAACATATCCATCAGGCCCTACCTTTTTTTCTCTCTCTCTGGCGTCAACACCTTGGGTAATCAGTTAACACATCCCCTGATCATGTACATTGACATTATTCTCTCTCGGGGACAGTAGCCTGACTTGGAGATACCATCTAAACCCATTATATCACAATGCCTTCCTCAACACTAAAACCTGAATATACAAAACTGCAACATGATTCTGACTAAGTTTTTAGTGTTTATCGTTGTTATCGCATGTTATCGAGAAAACGTTTTACAAGGCCTTTTTGGCTCAAGACCTTACGAACCCCATTTAGAAACCTGTTCACAAATTTCCTGTTTTATTGCCGTATAGGAATGTGCGCATAGCCAGACAGTATACGAAGATCTTTTATCTATCTTAGTTGCCTGGGCCTCGGGGCTTTTCCAAGTAATTTTCCTCTTAATAGTAATTATTTTGACTTATATGTTGAAGTTTAATGCAGCTTTAACCTTGAAAAAGAAACTCTACGGCGTCCTGTCCTCTGCTAACGTCATGAAACTCTTATCATCAGGTTGATCATCTCAGTTTTGGGATTCAGAACAAATTCCTTGGTGTAACTTTGGACAACAGGTTGAGAAACCCTCACAAATCATCTAGCACTAGAACTATAATGAAAGCTTTTCCCAGGAATTACGAGAAAAGCCCCACGACTTCCCCACCAGAAAGAAAATTTTTAATTTTGGGAATACAAGGGGAAAGGATAGGCATAGTTTTTCCAGACAGTTGGGTAAAAGGAGAGCAGAAAATAAATAAATCAAAAAGAAAAAAAGGACGAAAGCTTGTGTAATTACACGTGTAATTTGCCTTTCACGTGGAAATAGCTCGTTTGAATACCCCACAGGGGGTTTCACCAGTTCTCGCAGTCCCCCGAACAACAAAAAACTCATCCAACACCATGATTCTTAAACAGTCTCCAAGATTCTCTGTCAAGAATCTTTAAAATGCCACCATAGTAGACCATAATGTATATTTGGGGAGGCTTTCCGAGCACCCAAAAGTACCGCAAAGCCTTCAGATCTAGTTGTTTTAGGATTTTAAATGACCCCCAACCCCCCTAAAGTCCTCCAACACAAGTGGCTACCACGCCCCGCATCTTCAAACATCCATTTTCCCACGCCCCCGAAAAGCCCCCAGAATGGCTCAATTGAGTTATTCATAATCAGCCCCCCAGAAAGCAGCACCTAAGCTGATTTAAGTATAAACCCCTGGTATTCCCTTATTTTAAAAAGTTTGTCCCCGCGCATCTCACATCCGGAATGTATTCCTAAGGGAGACAACCATACATTCTCCCTAGTTTAGTTTGTCCATTGTAGAAGAAGTTGCAGCTTTGTCCGCTCAAAGGAGGGCGGATGCCTGGTTGGTTGTTATAGGAATTTTCTATATGCTGTGCTTCCTTTATGAAACTGGCGGCACAGGTTTGGCCAGGTAGCTATCAGCATGTCCTTCATTGCTCGCCCTTTCATCCGGGCTCCTCTTATTTCGCCCCCATCTTCTTATGTTTTGGGAAGAAGTTGCAATGGAGGGAGGAAAGGTTGGGTGGAAGGTTGGGAGACCAGGTGGAAGCGGGGGGTGGGGACTATAGAGTTTCGCCCTATGCCCATCGGTTTTTGGGCTGCTGCCGGCTGCCATGGTGGCTTTCAAATTTCGCCCGAACCGGGTCCCCGGTTTGGCTTTTGGGTTTTGTGTGTCCTGCCGGTGGCCAGTCGTTGCTGGGCTCTCAAAGCGTTCAGTCTTTTTACTTTTTTGGCCTTGAAAACGTTGGACAAGAAAGAGGAAGAAAAAGAAAAAGAAAAAGAAATCCAGCACCACCAAAAGTTATTGTTATTGCGTGAGTTTGAGCCCAAAGTTTTGAGACTCGTTTTCGTTCGTCGTCGTGTCTCTTTCGTCTCTGTCTCTGTCTCACTTCGATTACGAAGGAAAAGAAAAAAACCGGAGAAACCAGCTGTGAAAAATGCTTCTCTCGGACTACGATTTACCTTGGAACCCCAGTCGCATTTATGAAGAGATCGGGGTCCGGCCCGAACAAAAGGTAACAAAAACCGCTGTTTCCCAATCAAGGTGACACACGGCAGAAGGTCTTTAAACCCTCCCCTGATGTATCAATAACTTAAGAAGATAAAAGTCACAAGTCCTTAAGAGTAAGAGCATTTATCCGGGGATTTAACTTGGGGTTGTTTTGTTGCTCTGGGATAAAAGGAGGGAGAGTGTGAGGGATACAGATGATGGAGAACTGAAAAGGAGGCCATTTAATCATATGGAGAGAGAAACGAGGGAGATACCGGAACGGTTTCTAACTGAGAAGCAATTTGTTGTGTCGGGAGAGAGAGAGGAGAGAGTAGAGAGTAGAGAGAGGGAAGAGATAAAGGTGAAGAGGTGGGGGGGGGGGTCCTGTTGTTGTGTGTGCCTCTTGCTTTTTGCTTGTGTAAAAACCAGCAGAGGCCCAGAGAAGTTGAGTATGTGCTGGTGTGCTCAGGCGATCCCATTACGGTGACTTCCTCGTGTTTTTGGCCGCGGGCCATTAATGTACCTGTTGCTCTGGCATCCTTTTCTGAAACTGTTATGGCTGTCGGGCAAGTGTACCCTACTAAAAGGAAAAATCCCTTCTTTTTTCATTTCTCCTCTGTCTTCTTTCCCATCTTTGACCGTTTGGCTCATACGTGAACTGCATAGATTTAACCGACTGATATGCATGCACCACCACCAGCAAGCAGTCACCCGCATCCTTCTTCCCATCGTTCGCATTCCCCATCCACCCTTTCCTTACGGGGCTTTGTTCTCTCACATCTCGGGACCACGACTCTTGTCTCCCGGACACGTGGGGAGACTTGCACCAAATCCTTCGTACTCAATACTTACTGAACTCAAACTTTTGCTATCAAGTCCATTTCACAACCAGAGACTTGTAAACTTTTTTGTCTTGTTCTCACTTGAGTCAAGAAAGATAAGAAAGAGATTTTTTCTCGCGAATGGTGTCCTGGAATTTTTATGAACTCCCGCATTCAGACAAAAGTCTTCAACAACAACAAAAAAAAGTTATGGCTTCCACTAAAACAGTTTCTGTTTGAAAGTTTTTTTTTCAAAGAAATTTTTTTATGAGTTGTCTCCTCTTTGAATGTAAATGATTGTTGACGCCTCGAGCGGATTGTAAGGATCGTCTTACGCTTTGTTGACCGGAACATTTCCCAGCAGTAGCTTTTTAAAGAGTTTATTTCCCCCGCCGTTAAAAGAAGACAAGCCGTGTTTAAAACCCCTTCACAAACTATAAAAATAAACAAACGGTGCTTTGTTAAAGAGTTAATTTATTTTCATTTTTCTGTTTCTTTCTCCAGTGAATGTCGTGGAGGCTCTTCAGGAATTCTGGCAAATGAAACAAGCCCGAGGTGCTGATTTAAAAAACGGCGCCCTCGTCATCTACGAGTCGGTACCATCTTCTTCTCCGCCTTATGTATGCTACGTTACGCTACCTGGAGGTTCTTGCTTCGGTAGCTTTCAGGTATTTAACTCAACAAAAGGTTTGCTCGCTAGATGGCTCTGTCACACTACAGTTTCGCGTTTTCTAGAACTGCCCGACGAAAGCAGAGGCCCGGCGAAGCGCGGCAAAGATCGCCCTGATGAATTCCGTCTTCAACGAGCACCCATCGCGGCAGATATCCGACGAGTTCATTGAGAAAGCTGTGGCAGAGGCTCGTGCTTCGTTCAAGGTAACTTCACGATGGATTAGGTATCGCCGAGACAGTATTTGTTTAACCATTGGCAAAAGTTATCACACGAAAGGACCGGTTCTAATTTCCAGGCAATCAGACGAACAAAAAAGAAATAAAGAATTGGTTTTTGGAAGTGAAATTCCTTCAGTGGAGAAATCAATCGATCAGTATCACGTCCGTGACTTTAGAATGGCCGCCGACATATAAAGGCCTTAGTGATTAGAATAAATCTCATCTGTTTGTTTGTCATGTAAAAGCCTTTAATGGACTGGACCGACAGCCATTCTTAATGGCCCAGTGCGATCAAGCCATTTGATAAACAAAAGTGGACGATAAAAAAAAAAGATCAGTTAGGAACATACCATTAGTAGTTCATTATCTATTCATTTACCTTCATTAAGACTGAATAACAATGCGGGTTGCGTATTTCTCAAAACAGGGAGATCCGGACGAAGCTGATAACCCTAACACGGGGATCGGGGCCTTCCGATTCATGCTGGAAGCCAACAAAGGACGTACCATGCTCGAATTCCAGGAGCTGATGACTGTCTTCCAACTTCTTCACTGGAACGGATCCCTGAAAGCCATGCGCGAACGCCAGTGCTCGCGACAGGAGGTCGTGGCTCACTACTCTCATCGAGCTCTCGACGACGATATGAGGTCTCAAATGGCTCTAGACTGGATAGCCCGCGAACAGGTACCCAGTGCACACCTTCAAACGATCAATTAACTTCATGTGTAAACTTTTCTTGTGCAGGAAACCCCGGGAATCGTCAACCGCGAACTGAACATCGCCGAGCGCGAACTGGAAGCTGCTCGACTCGCCGGCCGAGAACTGCGATTCCCTAAAGAGAAGCGGGAGATTCTGATGCTAGCTTGCAGCCAAGTAGCACACGGTGATGGACTCTAAACATCTTACAGCAAACACACCAACCACAGAACAAAGAAAACATCAAAAAGTAACAAAAATTGTAACAGAACGTAATGCTCTTCGGCTGGACCCAGAACGCTCCACTTCTGTTAAAAAAATTCTTGAAAAAAACTGAATTTTTCTGAATCTGAAGTCAATGATTGATTTCCCTCATCCAACTAATGCTAAGTTTAACAGAAATGGAGCGGCCATTTACAAGTTTCCATTCACCCCGGTGTTTTCCATATTTTTTCCACAAATTCTCCCAAACCAGCGAACAGATTTCTAAAACCCAGGCACTCGAATGTTTTCTCTCAAGAGTGGCTAATCTCTTTTATGATCAGATTAGATAGAAGCACGTGGAGAATGCCGAAGAGCAAGTGAATAAGTTTTGTACATAGAGAAAGGCAAATTTTTCTTCGTTGACTCATAAAATTTTTGTTTTAAAAAAAATAGAAAGGTGTCGGTGACACCTCGTGGCTTCACGCTAAAAATTATCTCGATTTTTAAGTTTTAAGCGCCATTGTTTTATTCTATTATAACATCTAATAAATTTTTTAAGTTCTTTTGTAACGTAGAGTAGCCTCGGATCATGAATCGGATCTTGTTTAAAAATTTTGTATTGAGAAAAGGGCTTTTTTGTTGGAAGAATTTTGTTTCTTCGCATAGTTCTGTTGCATCCCAACCCGTGCAATAGAATTATCGGGCGTGCGTCCCTATGTCTTTCACGTAGTAGGCTATATCCGTTTTCATATCCGAGGATGAACCCCCCCCCTCCCCCAAGTGTTATTTTTCTGTTTCCTGACTGCGAGAAACAGCGCCATCTATTGAGGATCTTACTCAACACCCAGACAAAAGCCATCCAGTGTTGCCATATCGTCCTGCAAAATTGCCATAGCACAGCGCAGTTCATGATTTAACAATTTGTGGTGTCATCTCCAAGGCTTTGTTACCCCCCCCCCCCCCCAACCCTCTCAGCAAAATTTCACGTCTGCTTCTCTTATACTCCTCCACTTTGTTTCTGCATTAATACTGAAAATACACATTACGGTATCAAAATTTACGAGAACTTGTGGGTTACAGCTTTACTTTCTGTCGCAGAAACGAGGGGAAAAGGTCTACAAACATAAAATATGAACAAACGAATTAACTGTCTACAAGCTATATACCCTCCAAACATGAGGAAAACATCCAATTATTTACTTTTAACAGATTTTTGTTTAAGTTATGTCACGAGTATAACTCAAGCAACTGTCAGCAGCCAAACGTACAACAACCAACAAAGTCCTTTACGAGATCGTATAGCCGAGTCTATCAATAACATTCTGGCAATGGTTTTCAATATCTCTGATTCTGTCTTTAGTCAGTTTCTGTTTCCACAAGTTGACTCGCTCAGCAGATTTGCGCACGGTGCTCCAGGGTCGGTTCTCGTCGCGAGATGTGTGACGCTGGACACTATCCCGGATCTGTTTTGTGTAGAGGAGTCCGCAGAACTCGAACAGTGTCCTCAAGGTTGTGTGGGGGTCAGCAGCCAGATTCTCGTACTTGAGCAGAGCGAGCTGGTTTGGATACTTGATGGAGAGGTCTTCAAACGCGTTGAGATCTTCGTCGATATCTCTGCACAGGTTCGATGGTTCAGCACAGTCAGGGGACTTGGAACACCATTTCACGGAGCCCCAACGAGAGTTCAGGGTTCCTCGAGGATCTCTAACCAGGTAAACAACTTTCAGTCCCGATAGAGAAGGATCTCTGAGTAGCGATTCAACCAGAGCTAGTCTCAGTCGTACGATTTTCATGGTTATGATCGGGAACTTGTGACAAGCGTTCTCCAGGAAGGTTCTGTTGCTGCAAGTGTTTCGGTTCGGACCATGGATACAAGCATCCCATACGTGTGTGTTGTGGCTAACCATATCAATCATCATCTCCTTGACGTTTTTCAGGTACTCCTCGTCCTGATAGCTGTTCCAAAACATTAGTAAAAGATTTAGTATCTCTTCTAATAACTAGTACCTGCACTGGAGAAGGTTTTGCAAGTGTTCTACAGCCTTTTCAGCATCGGTTCCATTCCTGATCTGCTTGATCCCGAAATGCATTAGCGGTTCGTAGTGATTGAAGACTCCGGGATGACTCGACAGGATTTCACCGAGGAAAGTAGATCCCGATCGCCAGGACGTGATCAGCAAAATCCGCTGAGGATGACTCGTATTCCATCCGAACCGAGTCCCACTGTTTTCAATGGACAAGACTTTTTTGCCTTCATCAAGACGTTGATACACCAGTAGCAGAGTTTTCCTGTCAAAGAGCATTCAGTTCAGTTAGCTATCCTGGAGTAAACTAAGTTCTTTACTTGATGTGATCTTCTGTTACGAACGTCCTATTCCCATTAGCTCCAGTCAGTTGTTGAAAAGGTAGAGCTTTTCCCAGGATAATTCCTTCGTTCCTCATTTGTTTATTCAGTCCCTTGGCGAAGTGAGAACGTCGAGGCAGCTTCGAGTGTTTCGGATCTTTCAGTATTTCAGTGTATTGATAGTTTATTGCTGCTGTCACGACTGTCGTAGCATCGTCAGGTAGCTCCGATCCAGCTCCGTAAGACCTCGGAGCAACCTGCTGAAGAGCTCGGGCAGCTACTGCTCGGACAGGATTCGACTCGGACGGCTTCAGATTCAGTGATCCTGCGGATCTCTCCGTAGTGAGGAACAAGAAGAGCAGACTGCTCAACGCCAGTGACAGCAAGAGGTACTGGAAGATGAAACGCAACGGCCAGACACTGTTACAAGACAAAGAACATCACTTAGTTTCGTCCACAAATGTTACGGGCTAGAACTCCTAACTAGGCTAGAACAGCGTATTTAACTCTTAAAACCTAACACTAAACAAGGCAATGAAAAAACAAAAACAAATCTGGTACTAAGTAATAAATCAGATTCAGTAATCTCATAATCTAATTATGTTTAATTTCCGGATAAACCTTAAACTTACTGTTTAAGTTCCTTTACATCTGCTCTAAAAATTCGCCTTCAAGCGACCGCAAAGCGGATTTCGTAAGGCGAAGAAGACACAAAAAACATAAACCAGTACATAACTAACTCGAATCATCTAAAATCATCATCTTTAACTCAGTTAATTAGATTTTACCTTGGATAAACGAAGCGAGGCATGTTTCTAGCTTTTTTCCTGTTCCGAACTCAGACTGCGAGTGTAAAACTTTCTCAGTTTAGAGAAAGCATTAGAGAAAGTGCGAATTAAACGTCCGACGAGATGTGTGTTACCCACACAACTGAACTGCGATAAAATTTTTGACTGGCAAACCCTTATTACACTCGTTAAAAGACAAGTACAAGTTTCGCCTTGGCAGCGCCAGGCGCACAGGTTTTCTGACCTTGAGCTGAGTGAACAGATTGCAAGTTAAGTAAAACGCAACAGAAGTTTCAGGCTGGCTCATCCAAGATGGCGGCTGCTCAATCAGGGGCAGCAGATGACTCTTACACTAACGCTTAACACTTGTTTGAAAGTCTGTATGTACCGTACTTTCATTTTGTTCTATAGATTTTTCTGGTTTTGTGTGAAAGTTTCTTTTGAGTTGGAAACTTGAAGGAGAACAGGCCTCACTGGTTTCTTTACTTGCTACAAATCGTATAATCTTTACTTAAAAATAAAACATAATTACGATACAATTTGTTCATGACTTAGACCGTCTATTTATGGTATTCACTTGGCTGTTTTATGTCTTGTTTTCTGCATGTTTTCCGAAACAAACTCGGTCGAAAGTGCGCACTAATTAATTATTCGCGACTTAGCACATAATCAATAATCGATAAAATTCATTGATAAACTATATTGATAATTGATAAAAGTCGATAACGACATTGATATTACTACTTTATTTCCGTTTAATAAGTTTCTGGACGGCGAAAGTGGGACTCTGCAATTTCAGAATCTAAAAATAATTGTGCAGATATTCATTATTCGCCCACGACAAAACGTGCAGAATTTCGGCAGAAAAAACTTTGCAAGAGTTCAAGGCATACAACTTTCACACAAAATAAAAGAAATACGCAAAGTTGTATTATCATTTACTCGACAGAAAAAAAAGACTTACATTTAATTTTTAAGACAAAATTAGAAGAAATCACGAGCTTTAGGTCGGTCTCGGGGAATCTTCAGCAGGTTGTCGGTGAGCGAAGAGCTGGCCTGCGGAGTGGCTGGGTTTCGAGTTGGTGTGGGCGTGCTCGCTGTGTGGGGCATTGGGGTTCCTCGAGCGACTTGTCTTGGGGACGGGGTGTACGAGCTTCGCAATGAGGCGTCTGTGTTGAGTCGAATCCCGAGCTTTGATGTAGCGAGAGACCTCGCTGCCGGAGACATGGACGCAATTCGGTCGCTGAACAAGAAAAAGACGCTGTAAATATCCTAACAACAGCGAACAAAACAGAGTCGTACCTTATGCTTCTGGATGACCGCAGCGGGGAAGGACTGCTCAAGTCTCGTGCTCGTAAGGCCTTTTCCTTTTTGTCTCGGTGCTGCTTGCTGACTTTCTCGGCCAGTTTCAGGCCAATCTTGTCGCGGGACGAGATCTCCTGTATGCGGAACGAGGGGCCCGACCCGGCTGAAGGCAGCGGGGTGTCAGACCCGTCCAAACGGAATGGGGTGCCTTCAATTTCACCCCACGTCATGAGCGGAGACTCGCTAACCCCCGGCGCAGGTGAAGGAGTCTTCACGAAGCTGAATCCTCCGACTTGGGGAGTGCTGATCTGCTTCACTTCTTTGCCGTCTACATCAACGTGACCTTCGCGTAATTTTGCCTAATCGAGAAATAACAATTTCAAATACAGGATCTTAACAAGACAAAAATTAGAATTACCTGATAAAGAGCCGCTTGCTTTACAGCTTCCTGGCTTCGATCTTCGTCGAACGGGTTTTTGACAAATCGCGTGTTGCCGTGCTGGATGTGTTCTTTGTCCCGCTGCAAACGTATAACTTCTTCAGCTGTTAACGGAGCTCCTATTTAAGAAAAAATTAACAAAACTTTTCTAGTAAAGTGCTAACAAATGAATTCCTTACCTTCGGGAACATACATGATGTAGTTCTTCATCTCATAGCCCCATGTTTCAACTTGTGCTGGCCGCTTGTCCTCGATGGCCTGTTTCTCGATTGTCGGTAGAGCCAGATTCGTTTGCTGAATTTCTTTTGCTTTCGCTTCTGCTTCGTAGAGCCAGGCGTACTGCAGCAACAACAAATGATCAAATTTTATGTTTGGATTTCATCTATACAATTAATACCTTAACGCGATGCTTGCGTTTTGCCTCGTCCATGATCTCTTCAAAGCTCTCGTTATCTTCACTCGTGTATTTTGCCAGAAACTCGTCGAGACTTTCTTTGCTGTCTTCTTCTCGTTTGCTGCTTTTGACGGAAGCCCCCGATCTAGACCCAGGCGTTCGTTCAGGGGTTTCAAAATCGTCATTGTTTAATCTACTGATTGGCGTTTCAAAAGTGGCGGGACTGGCCGATCCTCGTTCCGACAGTCCTGATTTAGACCCGAGCGAATACTTTTCATAAATTTCTCGCATTTTCTGCACGTCGTTAGATTCTGCAGCCTCCAAGTACTCGGCCTGGACCTTGAGTTTCTTGAGGTCAGGAAAGAAATCGCGCTGAATGATAGACTCGAGTTTCTGGACGTAGACATCTTCGTCAAGAATTTTTTTCTTTTTCCGGATAGGAATGGTTGGAGTTTTGAAAAGGGCGACTTCCTGTGATGTTTTGGTCTGTAACGCCAGCGATCCGACCTTTCCTGAAGATTTTGAGTTTTCTTCTGACATATCCGACGATGAGCAGTTCTTGTCTTTACCGGAATTATAACAAAAAATGCGTGTTCTTTTTATTAAATTAACCCTAGAATATGTTCAGAAAGTAAATAAATAGCTAGTGAACACTTTATATTTTGTCTCAAGCAGACGATTTTTAGATTTATAGTATGTTGAAATCTTGGTAGTAAACCAACTGCCATCTAGTGAGTCGAATGGGAACTTATTTCAACTAGCATTAACAAGAAGTGTCAATTTCTGCTACATTTCTACATAATTGTTTAGGCTTCATATTATTGTTACGTTTAATCAAGTATGATAAACCTATATTATATTATAGATGCGGTTCAAACCTCAATGTTTTGCGTCAAGATATTTAGAATCGCACAGCTCTCGTTCATGAACCAACGTGAAAGTAGATCAACTTAACTAATTCTTATTGAAACAAGTACTTGAGGTGGAACACTGGGTTCTTGAAGGAATGAAGAAGGGTGTTAATGCCACTTAAAAAGATTTTTTCAGGTTTTTATGCTGAGGGTTTAGCCAGCACAAGCGTTCAACGAAGATATACTTTTAGCTAGGTTGATGAGTAGCATTAGAAGTTGAAGAGCGTTCTGGGACTGCGGCTACATCAATTGAAAGTTAATTGCCCACCTAATCTACCAGGGCCTGTGGCGCAATGGATAACGCGCTTGACTACGGATCAAGAGATTCCAGGTTCGACTCCTGGCAGGCTCGTAATATTTTTCTTTCTTGATCGAATTTTATTTTGGTACTAAGTGTCTTTTTATGTTCTCATACTTTCCTTGTTTAATTTCTCAGCAAAGCTGTTAAAATAACGGAGGCATACTTTTTAATAAGACTGAAATGGAAAAAAAAAAAAAAAACAGTCGAGCCTGCCAGGAGTCGAACCTGGAATCTCTTGATCCGTAGTCAAGCGCGTTATCCATTGCGCCACAGGCCCTGATACTGCAATAAGTCGAAATTTCCAACAGGCCGGGCTACCGCAATTCAGAGATACCCTTCTACTGGCGTAAGGCGTAACACTGGCGAAAAGTATATGCTGTCTAACACTACATGCACAGTACAGAGTACAGGATGTTTTCGAATATAAATCGCCAATCGGGATAAAATCACAGTTGTACCACTATCATGTCGGCGTCTAGTTTAAGCACGGTAATCACTCTTCGTATTAACTCGTTCGCTTGTAAGGGTTCGTGCAAATTTTACAACCTTACAAGAACCAAGAATTTTCTTCCACCTTAACCTTTTTGACATACGGATACAAATTAGTCACTCTCCTCTTCAATATTCTCTCAATCGATTACTCTCCGTAGAGGCTTTCGTCGAAAGAAAGAGAAAATTTCCTGGGTCACCTTTTTGACCTTTGTCAATCAAGATCATTTCCAATGTCAGTTTAACCTTGGTCCGCAAAAGTCGATGACTTTACCTGGAAAAATGCGCTGGTTGATGGTACTTCCTGAATCTCTGCTGAAATTCTTTTGACTTTTCATAGAACTACTTTCGTTGCAATTCTTATAGCTTCCAGTCTTCAATCATACAATAAGTAATAGCAATCTATGTTACCTTGATTATTTCAACCTTACATGAAAACTGTATATTTTCTCATTCTGTACCGGCTGTGAAAATGAACGAACAAGAAAAACTGAGAGAAAAAGGACCGAAGAGAGATGAGCAAGAAGTTCACAAGTTAGTGGAGAAGCAAAAGCTCGAGAGGTCTGAAGTTCATAAGTCAGATTCACAATGATTCACAGGAGAGGCTAGTTCGCAAGTCCCATCAGCTGATTATGGCATGACCAAAGTGGGCATCGAAGTACATTTACTTTTCGCTAACAACGCTGGCATGTTTTTCTAAGGTCCTTTCAAGTACATTTACTTTTCCGAAGCAGGTCTACCCTACATTTACACCTTTTTCTAAGCTCCTCTAGAGCACTTTTAGTTTTTCGAAGCAAGTCTGCCGCACTTTTACTTCCTAGAGGCAGGTTTCCCGCACATTTACTTTTCCGAAGCAGGTCTGTCGCACTTCGAGTCTTTTGTCCGCTGTAGAGGAGTTTGCCTGAGATTTTCTGTCGCTCTCTGGTGGTCAAAAAATGAATTACTTCTTCCCCTGATCGAGACTTGCCCACTAACCTCACCTAGCAGGGAGTCATCGAATAAACTGACAATATTTATGTTGCGCTGCCCTGGGGATACTAACGCACAGTTTAATTCCAATGTTTCGTGTTAAAATTTAGATTTAATTTAGTTATCTATTTTAGATATTCTCCACTATTGATAATAATTTATATCAACTCTGTAAGTAGCATCAGTATCACCCGATCATTCATTTATGTCGATTGTTGTGATTACCCGTTTTAATAACAATACATTCTATACACAGTACATTAAAGAGTAGTGCCGTAAAAAGTGATGCAGTTGGGTAATACCAACACCGAAGTATCAGTTAAAACAAATACGCTACAAAATCAAGTAAAAGTTTATACCGAGTTTCAAGTGTTTTTTTTCAGCTTCTCTCATCTTCAAAAATCTCTTAAACTTTTCAGAATCTTGAAATAGAGAACTTACATTTAATATGGTTATTTATTATTTAGTCTGTCAATATGACTGGTAACTAGTCAATTATAGTCAGCTCTGCTATCATAAATTATCAGTAAAATGTAAAATAACTTTAATCAAGATTATCATAGTAAGACTAAACTGAGTTACAAGAATCTCTTCAAATTCTAAAAGGGATGCCGGGATGCCTAAAGAATCCCACGAGACTTGACCAGATTTTTTCCCCTCCGATGTGTTTGCTACTCATGACCTCGCTCCGCTACGGCGTACAATGCTACACCTTGCAATTCTTGCGGGCCTTTGTGTGCAGTTAAAATTATTCATTTAGTATTATTCGTGTAACGTTTCACTTTTAAGTCATCCATTGTCATTTTTAAAATTGAACAAGAAATGCTGTTCAAAATTGTTATATGAAATAATTATGTAAATTACAGTTTAAGCATTAACGTTTCTTGTGATAACGATTTAATTGGTAACTGAAGGTATGGTACTCTAAGATATCAATTGAGATAATTATTATGTCTGTCTGTTAAGGGCTCAGTTAGATTCTCTAATAACTAAGGGACCCTAATCTTCGAGTAAAAGTGTATGGAGACAGTTTAGCACCGTGTTATAACACAAAGATGTTATATAGGTACGTAGATAACAGGTTGATAACAGCCACAACATGACCTAGGTTGTACGAAAATTACTGTAAGTTGGTATAAGCCCTTGTTAATGACTGACTGTATTTTAACAATACCATTGTAGTGTGTAGAAATACAGCTTTTCCTATTATTCATTATACTGACCGCAATAGGCGTGACTGTTTTATGTTTTATTCAATCATTTGAGACATGTAGGCTTGCGCCCATTGCCTCGACTCTGAGTTTTCTGACAGATTTAAAACGATTCAAAAGTGATCTTATGGGTGAATATTGTGTTAGCATTTGTTAGCCTAAATGCGACTGATTTGCAACAATCTCCTTAATGGGGACAGAACAATGAGAGCTAATCAACCGACGGCGATAACATATGAAAAGAGTAATGGCAATAATGAAATCTGTCACAGCTGAGTAATGTGTTAAAGTTTAAAGAGTTTCTCGTGTTTCTCTTTGTAATTCTTGTGTCACGACTCTGGGATCTTTCAGTGGCCCAGAAATCTTTCATGGTTCCGTATGATTCTTGTTTCATTACTCAGAACTTTTCTGCAGACCAGAGAATCAGAAAGAGACCCCCTGCAATTTTTACAGAATCTTTCCTCTGTGTAATCTTGCAACGTCTCTCTGTGTGTACAGTTTTGGTAGATGAAAGTAATTTATTTCCTGATGCTCTGTCGCGCAATGAAGTTCATCTGTATTTCCTATGACACGCTAGAATCCCTGAACATCCAAACTAGTCCATGAGATTACATACCAATGAATTTTCCCACATACTCGAAACTGGAAGCAAGAAATTATAGACTGTAAATTAGAAACTAATGTATAAATTTCAATTAGAAACGGAAACATGTAGATATATTAGAACCCCCATCCTTACAAATGTTACAAAGACGATTGCAATGATTGACTGGTGGCAGCAACAAGTATACATGTAGATTCACATACAAACCTACGAAACAATATCTGAATTTCTTAGGTTCGCATGGACATTAGCAGCCATAATCTTGAGAAGAATAGAATTGTAAACAAATTGCGTCAAGGACAGCATAATTTTAAGAAGACAAAATTAAATTGTAATAGTCGGAGTTCTAGAGGAATACCATCCCAAATACAACGGATTTCTACGCATAGCATCGTAACAAGAGATCGTTCGCTAAACTTATTGTTTCTAGGGATGTGCAACAACAGGGGGTCAGTTTTCTTGGAACTAAAACAAAGGGATTGAGGGAGAACTCTTCCGAGGGCTATTTACATGCTTTATTGATCTGTGCGAACTACTTTCTCGCTCTGCACACGGCCTCTGGCACTAACCGCTGGAAAATTTGGCGCGAAAAAAAACTTATGAATACCGAGATCCATCAGCAAAAAGAAAATATCGAAAAGTTGAATGAAAAGGTGAGAACCATGAACGAAGTATAGTTAAGTGGTTTTCAACAAACAATCTATTAATAATATAATATTATATCAGCATTGTTATGGATTGTTAGCCTCACCCCGTTTTTCTCCTAATAACCAGGTTATAAGGCCTGATATATGCAACCTTACGTATAAGCAAGCGGCTGAGGTTATCTCATAATCGCTGCTGATTAGCTAGATATCAGCATACGTTATATATCTAGCTTTTCTCGAGACAACAACCCAGCCTTTATCAAGACATTACATGAACACTGTGGCTGTTGGCGTGGTTTGAATAAGAATCAATCATCATAAACTGATTAGTGTTTGTTCGTTAGTAAAAGTTATTCCTGTAGTAATTGCATAATTAACTGAGAAAAATGTAATCAGCCTGTAGTCACTAGTAGCAATCTCAATTCATATGGGGGTTTTCATCGAAACTCACTTATTCCGAAACTATCGATTTTAACACGTTTAAAAAAATATTTTCATCTAATACTGATTTCACTTCAGTTATGCATTTAAACGTCTTTCACTTGTTAAGCTTGGACGTAGTAAAAAGTATCAAAGAGAGTCTAACGTGTTCCAGAACTACTGATAGATTCTGGAGCAACCCAACAAGTACCACGAAACCTCTTGTGATATTAGCTGCTGATTCTTCCACCTGCAGAAAGAATGTACAACATTTGTGTGCCACACGATGGCGTTTCATATGTGAGAAATGGTCTTGATATACTATCGTGTTTTGCTTAGTACTTTGCTTTGCGAGACCTTAGTTGATTTGTAACAATATTCAAACATTTATCACGTAAATAGGAGGAAAAATATTAATATAATCATAACAAAAATACAACATGATTTCAAGGTGACATTTTTATCAAATTTCCATTAGCTTGCAAAAGTCATGGACTTGAACTGTTTCTATTTATATTCTACATAAATTTTAGTTAACTTGGAAGTTCAGCTGTCTTTAATCTTTTACTGAAACGAAGCAACAAGAACTGTAAGAACCTCATGATCCTCTGAGCTAAACTGACAGATTCTGAAACGATGCAAGAAGAATAAAAAAGAATCTTCCGTGATTCTCTCAGGATTATCCTGCATTAATGCAACAAGAATTGGGGAGAATGATTCCGAGCTACAAAGAGATTCTGGACCATTGCAACGAGAATAACGGAGAATCCAAACAGATTCACTTGAAACCCGTGTACACTTTATCGAATCATTTATAATCGGATTGTTTCAAACGAAACTTGACTGTTCTTGTTTTCGCAACTTTGCTATTATTTAGTTTTTCATTACATTGTTCGCAGTACCGGCATAATAGATACAATGAACACGGGTACTTCGATTAATAATTATTCCTCTTGTTATTTTGAGTGACCGGCAAGTAGTGCTAGTGAATTACAAAACTGAGAAAAATGATTTCAGTATTTCAAAAATATATCATAATGAATGAATATCTGGACTAGGAAAAATAAGTGCACAATAAAATGGAAGATGTCGCATTTCCTGAGGCATTGCTAGTGTGTGATCAGACAGTATCTTATAACTCTCACGGTTGGCCAACAAATACGAGTACGAGTCACATTAATCGATTACTGTCCGCCCGATGGCGGTTTTGAGCGGACTTAGTTTGCAAGAACAAGTGGTGGGTTTTTTTTTACCACCAGCTGGGAGTATGGAAACATGACCCAACCCCTCTGTAGCGGACAAAAGACTCAAAAGTGCGACAGACCTGCTTCGGAAAAGTAAATGTGCGGGAAACCTGCCTCTAGGAAGTAAAAGTGCGGCAGACTTGCTTCGAAAAACTAAAAGTGCTCTAGAGGAGCTTAGAAAAAGGTGTAAATGTAGGGCAGACCTGCTTCGGAAAAGTAAATGTACTTGAAAGGACCTTAGAAAAACATGCCAGCGTTGTTAGCGAAAAGTAAATGTACTTCGATGCCCACTTTGGTCATGCCATAGCTGATTGCCTGGTTCGCAAGTCAAGTCCACAAAGTTTCACAAGTTCATAAAGGATTCATTAGCATTCATATTAGATTCATTAGATTCGGGCTGTTCAGAAGTCCATCAGCTGATGCACCTTAAGCAACCTGAAATGGTTCACAAGGTTCACTAAAGCTCAAAAAGGTTCACAATAGCTTAAGCCTTGGTCAAGAAGTCGATGCGTCCTGGAATTGTTCTACATAGAAGGTTTACATTACAGAACGTACAATTAATTAGTATTTCATCAGCCTGGTCAACACAGGAAGATTGCTCGCCCTAAAAACACATTGGACTTCATAACTCCTACTTGGTGCAAAACTTGTTATAACAAATGCAACGGATAAATAAAAACGTACCAGTATTTGCATTCAGACTGGATTTAAAAATATGAAAAACATGCGAGCCTGCCAAGAGTCGAACCTGGAATCTCTTGATCCGTAGTCAAGCGCGTTATCCATTGCGCCACAGGCCCTGTTATGTGAGTGAGTCAACATTATAAAGCGCGGAGGCAGCTGTTATCCTGCGACATTAAAACTTTTACCGGAGTAACACTAGCAAAAAGCACTTTACAGTATATCTCTATTTTCATATTGCATGATTTATTCTAGTATAAATCGCGATACTGAGACAGAAACACACGATGAAGATAGTTATACCGTGTTCTTATAAGGCTTCGCACAGGTAACGATTTACCAACAAATTTCCAAGATCAAACACTTTCTTCCAAGCTTAGCATGTTTTAAGTATGAATACAAACTAAGTCATTCTCTTCTCCTCTGCAACATTCTCTCATTCGATTACTTTCCCTAGAGGCTTCGTCGAAAGAAAGAGAACTGGTCACCGTTTTGACCTTTGCCGATGAAGGTCATTTTACCATGTCAATTTAACCCTATTCCGCGTATTCAAGCCGATGATTTTCCCTGGAAGAATGCGCTGGTCGATGGTACTTCCTGGATCTCTGCTGCAACTCTTTTGACTTTTCATAAAACTTCTTTCGTTGCAATTATTGTAGCTTCCAGTCTTCAATCATACAATAAATAATAGCAATCAATCTATGTTACCTTGATTATGTCAACCTTATATTAAAACTGTATAGTTTTTCGTTGTATAAAGGCTGTGAAAATGAACGAATAAGAAAAATTGAGCGAAAAAATGTCCAATTAGAATTGAAGTAGTGTTCACAAGTTAGTGGATCCGCGCAAGTTCGCAAGGTCTTAGATTCACAAGTCAGGTTCACAATGGTTCACAAGAGGTTCGCAAGACCCTGGCTAGCTCAGAAGTCCCATCAGCTGATTGCCTCCTACACAGCCTGGATTGGTTCACAAACCAGGTTCACAAGTCCCAACAGCTGATTTCCCGGTTCGCAAGTCAGGTTCACAAGAAGGTCACAACGGTTCACAAGTTCAGAAGCGACTCATTATCATTTAGGCAGTGCAGAAGTCCATCAGCTGGTGCATCCTACACAGCTTATATTGGTTCACAAGCGGTTCAGTAGGGCTTTGCACTACTATATGTTATCAATAACACCATGTTTCTCTTTCATTTGTTGCGGGTATTCAGACTATTTACCTCGTATGACTCGTAGTCAGTGGAAGGGGATGCTGACTTTTCGTATGCTGATTGTGCCACCCGGGATAAGCCTCACACGGGAGTGGAATCAAACCCACAGACCCAGAGGTAAAAGGAAGTCGGTCTTACTAGACTGGGGTCAGCTGTACTAGGAGCCAAAAGCTGATTCCGTGATCGGAATACTTGTTTTATTTGCACAACCCACCCGCAAGTCGCCCTTCCTTTTCTGCACTAAAATCGTACAGCACGACACTCGACTCATCGAACAGGGTACTTCGTAAATACCATTGTATAAACTTGAGTCTACTAAGTGCCCGTTCAGTGGAGCAGCTTGTTACTGCCATCATGATAATGAACTGATGTATCATATGTATACATAACAGATAAAGGTGGATAACTTGATGGCTGTAATCAAAGACGAAAAGGTTTTCTAAAGCAATTTGTAATCCACAAGAGAGAATCTTTTTCCGCCACAAACTCGGTGCTACGAACACCTTGAAATTCCAAGATGAAATGAATAACCCACAAGATTCAATGCCTCCTCGTGGCAATAAAGTAAAACACGAAATGAAAGTGAAAGTGACTTGATAACTGTTGGTCGCATACTGCGAGCAAAATGCACAACGTTATCAGTGCAAAATTCCGAAGGAAAGAAAGTAGGACTGTCACCAAGGGAAATCGCCCGCCACCCATTTTTAGCATTTCCCTCCCATGCTCTCTGTCCCTCCAATATTATTATATATTTATACATAATATTGTTATTAAATTATATTAAAATATTACATATAATGCATATAATATACATTAAATAATTATATTTACTTATATGTGTCTAAAGTGAAAACAAACTAAAAGGTAATATTTAAAATTAGGTATGTAACATGTTTTTATTCATATTTATATTGCTTGTGCACGTATGTATACGTGTGGTCATGTATATTTGTTCGAAACATCAAATCAAAATCGATAAGAAGAATTCTTGAAACTTGAGTCCAACCATTTACAGAGATAATACAACCAAACTGTTCCATCAACTGAAACAGAACAAGTTTCCCGAGAATGCTAGGAAGAAATCAAAATTATTTCAGGAGCTTGAAGACTCAATCATCTTGCAATAACCGCTTTGGAAATTTATGCTACCAACAGGTTTTTTCCTATTTTAAATTCTTGATAAAGCAAGCCCATGCAAGATCCTTAATCAGTTCGCTTTTGTTTGCTTTATTATATTTTTCTCGGATCTGTGTGCTTTTAAGTTGTAAAGATTCATGTCACTTTTCTGTTGTGAATATTTAAACGATTTGACGAAACACTTCTAAAAGTAATTGAATATCGTCCTATACGTTTGATCAAAGCCAACGTTGTACATGAGATTTAACTAGTGGGATTCCTAATGAACTTGATGCAAGTTGGATCATAAGATTCATGATTCATGTTTCTATTATTCACTATGGAATTTCTTACTGTGATCAAGAATCATCTTGTTTTGTTAGAACAAGTGATTTCTCCAGCTTTTTGAAAGCATGCTCACGTTCTTCACCCTTAATATGTTTAGAACCAAGAAACCTTGTAAAATCTGTTTAAGAAAAATGGGGTTCTTGATTAAAAAATTCAACTAGTTGTCAAAGTATCTCAAATACTGCAGGTGTACAATGTGCTTTCAAACTGAGTCACGGACCTAAGTAATTCTTGAGAATTCTCAGTTGAGTTGAACAACATAACTGGGAATAAGCTCTGATCCAGAACCCAATCAAACAGTAGTGGAATTCATGTCGATTTCTTTTTCATTTGATTTCTGCATGGCTGAATAAATGAATGAAATGCAAGCTTAGTTCTATGTGTATTAAAGCATGAGTGATGTATGATATTTGTACTACTAGCTATAAGGTTATATGTGCGAAAATAAATAGCGACACACCACTTGATATACAGTATTCCTCAGTTTTGAACATGATTCTATTATCGTATCTTCATCTATTTAGACTGTTTCACTATCCCACACGAGGGCGATTTGATAACAACCACTTTGCAGTTATAAGTTCTTTGATTCACGTAAGAAACGGTCTTGTTGTGAGACGTCAAGGATGATGGGGAACTCAGCGATAGTCAAACGGGGGTATAACTCGTATGTTTTGGTTCTAACTAACAGGGCAGTCACCTGTTGAATAGAATCTAGAGCCATTCGGTAGTCAGTGGTTCTTCCTGCATAAGGGTCAAAGTCTAATTTCATCCAGCCGTCTGCTACCATTCCGTCGCCGGTGAAACTTAGCATTTCATTCAACAGTCACTCAACTCGATTTCAAAGCACGCCCAGCTATCGTTTCATGTGATAGTGAAACCTAGCATTTCATTTGGTAGTTACTCAGTTTGATTTCACTCGTTACTCATCTAGGAATTCAGTCAGGGTGGAAAAGAGACTTTCAGTCGGTATTCATTCAGTTTGGTTTTCACTACGTATTCAGCCGTCGTTTCATTTGACAGTGAAAAATTAGCATTTCATTCGATAATCACGCAGCTCTGTTTCACAAGTTAGTCATCTATGGTTCACCCATGATTGAACGAGGCTTTCATTCTTGTTATTCACCCAATATGTTTTCACTATGTACACGGCAACCGTTTCAGTTGACGATGAAACCTAGCATTTCATTCGGAAGTCGCTCAATTTGATTTCACTCCCTAGTCAGCTATGAATTCAGTCACGATTCAAGGTGGCTCTCAGTCGGTATTCATTCAGTTTGGTTTTCACTACGTATTCAGCTATCGTTTCATTAGGTAATGAAATCCAGCATTTCATTCGATCGTCACTGAGCTCGAATTCACAGCGTGTTCAGCTATGAGTACAGTCAAGAATAAAAAGTAACTTTTTCATTCGGTATTCATTCAGTTCGATTTCACTTCGTGGTCAGCTACCATTTCATGTGAGAGTGAAACCGAACCTTTCATTCGGCAGTCATTTAGTTTTATTTCACAGCGTACTCAGCTATGAGTTCAGTCAGGATGGAATCACGGCTTTCATTCAGTATTCATCCAGTTCACTTTCACTTGGTGGTCAGCTGTCGTTTCATGCAGCGTGAAAGCGAGCCTCTCATTCGGCAGTCACTCAGCTTGATTTCATAGTGTACTCAGCTATGAGTTCAGTCAGGATGGAAAAAAGGCTTTTATTCAGTATTCATTCAGTTCAGTTTCACTTGGCGTTTCATGCAGCGTGAAAGCGAGCCTCTCATTCGGTAGTCACTCAGCTCGATTTCATAGTGTACTCAGCTATGAGTTTCATCGGCGTGAAAGCGATCCTTTCATTTGGCAGTCACTCAGCTTGATTTCATAGTGTAATCAGCTACCATATCAGCCATCAGTAAAGTCTATCACTCAGAGGGTCCTCAGCGTTGTCTCGTCAGGAAACTAACTCATGCAGTGTTAAGACCTTTGTTCAGAGGGATCACTTTTGGCCACCAAACTTTGTTCAGCTATCTTCATCTAGGGATTCACGTGGTAAGCTGGTGTTCATCTACCGATTCATTGGGTACCCAGCCGTATGACTTTTCTACTGGGTACAAAACAGTTCTTCCCGTCTATAAAGACCACTCAGATACTAAAACGAGTCGATCTGCCGTACCAGACAGCACAAATTTTAATAGTCCATGGGAAACTGAACTCTATCTCTATAGGTTCAAAATTATCGACACTGAAATATGTGATATATATGTGAATAGGGCACAGAGACAGCTGAACACGTATTATTATTTTTTCCTTCGATTCGAAACGCAGAGATTAAATCTGAGACAATCAAGTTTAAAAAATTTTGGTTGTTGGTCCCCCAGAATTGCACAAATTTGCGGAAGACGCAAAAACATGGATTACATTATGCCGGTTGACCAAAAACATTAAAAGACTCGACATAACCAGACACTGAATTTTTATTGTTCCTATCTTTACTATGTACTCAAATTACCCAGTGTGGCAATCTTCTTATTAACGTAGGCTCAAACGTAATGTAAATAACCAAAAGCCAAACAAAAAATACCCCAAGAAAAAAATATACTCAAGCTGGCAACACTCGACAACTCGAGGAAGCCAAAAAAAAAATACTGTTACAGGTCCAAAAATTCTAAAATGACAATATGAGTAGATTAAAGAAATGTCAGAAATTTATCATGTACATACCTTTGCAAGGAAAAAATTGGTTCTGGTGATCGATGGACTGCACGTCTTCAGCTGTGCATTATCGGTGATATCGTGTACATTTGTATGCACTGCGGATCCTGGATTATGAAATAAAGACATAAGTGCGTAGTGTGGAATAGGGATGCTGTGAGATTGTTATCAAGTTACCACTTCAGTGTTTTCGAACTCCACTCCTGCAACTAACTTGCGATACCAACGCTGAGTGCTGTCCTGTTAAAGTGCGAGAAGCGCTGTCCCTCGCAATCACGGCATCAGTATAACATACCAGCATAATCAGTTTAGCAGCAGTTTTTATGAAAGCAGTGGTTTCCTTGTAGCTTAACGTGGCACTGTAAAGTTCAAATTGACAGTATCCGAGTTACAATATGTAAATGTATAAACACAATCACCATACTAGGCTTACCAATGAACATACGAACAACTTAACAATTCCTTCTTCAACCACGATCAAAGGTTACATTCCGCAGCAGTTTTCTAGAGTTTCCGAGTCTATTTATCTCGTCACAATACTAATCAGTTAACTACTTCTGAAGCGAATCATTTTCGATCCTTTACCAGTAGAAGCAGAAAAGAAGTTCCTAAATACACACTGAAAGCTGAAACAGTGTGCCCATGCTTGACTGGGCTTGCGAAATGCATCCTGACTAGTTCTGGTGCGGATTCTGCTAAACAGCTCCTATGGCCAGGCATTTTGTGTGCGATGTTAAGAAAATTAATGTGTCCTGGCTGTAACAAATTAAGTGAATATTGTAATATATATGGGAACTTCATAAGTTGGCCTATCGAATAAACTTACTACAGAAGCTTCTATGTGTCGTTTATTGATTCTAATTTCACGTAAACTAAGCCAAACGTCATCGAGGTCTTCTGCCGTCATGGTACGTTTTTGACTATTTTAAAATTTGTAAAGCAAGATATTTATATGTGTTTTATAAATTTGAGTGGGGAATGAAAAGAGAGCCAGTGGGAGAAAAAAAAGCTTTGAATTTGTGCAAATTAGGGAGCATTTTGCAAGAATTCTGCCTTTTTTACCAAGTGATTTGAGCTGACGTTTTAATTTATGTAAATTGCTCGCAGTTGTCAGAAAATCCAGGAAAATTTTAAAACTCCTTGTATAGAGAATGGCTTAGTTTTGGACATGCTGAAAAGGTTTTGATTCTTTTCCACTTTTTGGTGACAGCTCGTCGAAATGCCGGGTGTAGAAGGTGTAGATGATGGGGTTAAGAGCAGAACTGATTGGCAGTACAAACATTGCAATCCATGTGTAGGCCTGCTTATAACAAGAACGTCAATACAGTTATTTCCAATCAAGCTTCTGAATCAAACCGTAATTGACAATTTCCAGAAGACGAGGTTCGCAATAGAGATGAAAATAACCGGCAGCCAGCACAGCATATCAGTGCCGACGATCAAGAGGATTCTCCACAAAAGCAGCGATCCGGTTTTGTCGCGGCTAACTCTGGCCTCCCTGGTCGACTGTTTTACTCTGCGTAGTATCGTGACGTAGCAGAAAGTAATGACGACCATCGACAAAGTATTGATTCCTTGAAAGTAAAAACAAAACGCTGAAAGAATCTTTTCTGCTAGTATACAAAGTGTTGTTATATCCTAAACTTTACGAACGACTCTTGCTACACGTTATCCAAACGGATAAACAAATGGAGAAATTCAGTATTCAGAAGGAAATCTCTCTATCTGAGAATCGTTTGTTGAAAACGCTGTTACCGACGAAAACGAAGAAAGAATACTCCCATCCTGGCTGCTGGTTTGTGACATGGGTCATTTGATCGATACACGAATATGTGGGGTTAAGAGGAAGCGCAAGACAGAGACTGGAGTTCCCGTAGAAATCTCAAGCAACATCAGAAAAGTATTCAGTTATCATAACCCGAGTAACGAGTGTTGTACCAGTGTAACATCCTGTATATTTAACTCTTTTTGAACGAAACGAAGATGTTACTAGTCAAATACTACCGAAAGTAGTCGATGGGCATGAGAGGTATTCCCGCCAACACCACAGCCAGTCCAAAGGAGACGCCGACGAGGATTTTGATGCCTCTAGGGACACTCGACTAACTCCAGCTGGACTAGTCAGTTTCCAGAACCTCTCCAAACTAAGGACTACAAAAGAATGGGCAGTCAGCTGCAGAGCGTACTTAGAACGGAAAGACTACTGACTTGTTAAGGTAAATATGGAGAGCTCGGAAGAGAAGACGCAGGAAAATCCTGCAAGTTTGCAAATCCACGAGCTCCTCCAGTTTTCGTCCTGCAGGACGTAGTATCCGCGAAAGTGCCGATCGGCAGACGCGATGATCAACAGAAACACTCCCATGAAGAAATCTCCTGAAATCCAAATTGCGTGTAATCACTAGCCTGTTTCTGATTAGGAGCGAAACAAAAGTGAAATACCCAGAGCCAGACTAGAGGATAGGATCTTCTGGATCTGAAGACTTTCCTGTAGAGAGTGGCTTCCTCCAGGTTTTGTGCGAGACGCAATTCTCCAGAGGAGAATGCCTACGTTGAATGCCGCGGCAAAGACGCCTAAAGTCCAAACTGTGTTACGGAGCACAGTGCTGTGCATTAGATCTTCGCACGATGAAAAGGAATCGCTGGATAAAAATTCAGCTAACTCTTCCAAATAGAAAAATCTATCTGGAACCGTTGAACACTGGACATGTTGTTTGGTGTACGCAATGCAGCACACCTTCCAGTCGTCGGAAGTTCTACAAATTACAGGATGATTTCTTGGTATTCACGAAAGTTAGACGCAAGACTTACATCACTCGAAGTTCTGATGAAAACAGTAAAGCCCCTGGATCAACACGTTCAACTTTGTTCCCCGAAGTCCCCTGCCAAATTAAAAGATGCCACAAATCATCAACCTTATACTGTAACACCGTTGTAAGAATAATAGTTAAAATAATAATCATTATTACTATATACATCGATTACGTAAATAACGTTGATGTTTTAATTCACTTAGTCGAATCAAAATTAACTACATTAATAATACTGTGTTCGTACGACTTACAAATACTTCAGGTTTTCTAATCCACGGAATGATTCCGTCTCTATGTGGGTAATCGTATTGTTCTCCAAGTCCCTGGAAGATAAAAATATAAAAAATATAGATAATATATCAGAATAAGTTTGGTCTTTTTCATAACTCACAGAGTTCTCAAGGAAGTGAGACCAGTAAATATTCCGGCTTCCAACGACGTAATTCTATTCTGAGTCAGATGTCTGGATTGAAATGATTAAGGGAACATTTGATTAATAATTGCCTACATTTACGCGATTCGCGTGAACTATAATAATTTTTGCAAGCTCACACGAACTGAACATACGAAAAACTGATACAAGAACCAGAAGTTGTGTGAAAGTTAACTTTACTTATACTCCATGAAGAATATTGACTAAGTTCAGTTCATGTTACATGCCAAGGAACACAGGAAAACATTCCAAGTCCACATTCAATTTTAGTTCTGTCTTAAGACCTCTTGATGGAAAGTTTCCGAAACTATGTGTCAAATGCTTTCATTGACTGTTACTGGAGAATCTATTCAGGAAAGTGAAGGAACCAAATGCCTGGAATAAAATAGCGTCAGGTTGTGGGTTAGACAAAAGAGATGTGACGCTATTCCAGGATTTTCCTTTCAGTTTACCAGAAAAACAAATCGTAAAACTGTTATTGTCTCGGAAACAAGTTATGAAATAACTATGGTATTCAGCTTCTAATATTTACTCTATAAAATATCACATACTGTTCGAGTAATTTCAGATTTGTTGTTTCATGCATTATGTAACGTCTGAAGCGACGAAACGAGTCAAGTTTTTATCTTCAGCAGTAGGACTTTTGTTCGCATCAATATTAAGAAGCAAATATAATTAGACAATAGCAGGAACTTAACAAGGTTGCTTCCTTATTTAGATAACGTGAAACGAGTATGAAAAAATAAGAGATTACAATATGTCCACGTATGTCAAGCTAGCAGGGCCATGAAATGGTAAAACTAAGATCATGAATGGTAATGATAGAACTTTCAATGGGAAGAATGGTAAAAAATATAACTTTGATTGGTAAAACTCCGTTTGTGAAATAACCGTTGATAACGGACACACCCGCTTAGCAAGCAAAATAATTAAATTCAATGGTAAAACGTGGATCATAAATGGTAATGATACAAGATTCAGTGTTAAGAATGGTAAAAAATAGAAAAAAATTCTAAGCGTCACAGGTGATTAATTAACGTTAACTCAAATTTACATGGTACTCTTATGAGAGAAAACTTAATGTAATGGTAAAACCTCCAAAACCAGTGGAACGGTCCAGCCTCCAATGGGAAGAATGGTAAAAAATAGAGGAAAAATCTACCTATCATAGTTGATTTGATTATCCTAAACTTTGATTACGCGCAATCCTTACCGATTAAAAAGTCTAAGTCAATGGTAAAACCTCCAAAACCAGTGGAACGGTCCAGCTTCCAATGGGAAGAATGGTAAAAAATAGAGGAAAAATCTACCTATCATAGTTGATTTGATTATCCTAAACTTTGATTACGCGCAATCCTTACCGATTAAAAAATTTTAAGTCCATGGTAAAACCTCCAAAACCAGTGGAACGGTCCAGCCTCCAATGGGAAGAATGGTAAAAAACAGAGGAAAAATCTACCTTTCATAGTTACAGGGCTGATTTTGCAGTAAATATGCTGCAATAAAAACCTGCAACGTTCCAGATAATGAGCAACAACTTCAGAGAATAGCAATTAGGGTTAGAACATTCTAGAAGAATTCCTCATCAAATTAGTGCAAGAATATTCTAGAACAATTTCGTCGGTTGCGTTAATAGCCACAAGATAAAAAATGAAATTCTCTTCCGGATTCCATTCAGAAGAGTTGACATGATTTTGTTTGTAAGATAATTGTAATGGATGACATACGAAAAATCTTTGGCGCTGTTCTTTTACTCTTAAATATTTTTGTTATATTAATTAATCGTCAGTGTTGATTTATTTATTGGTCGTATTCTGTCTACGTAATTATCACCGTTGTCAGCGAAAAAGGAAATAATGGGTTACCTCATTTGACCTGAAGCTTTGCAAGCTTCCTTGACCTCATCTTGACCTCGACTTACAAGTACGCAGTAGCAAAAAAGAGTTATCAGTATTGTCTTTGACCTTTGAACGATCGACATCTTATTACGTTATCTCGAGGAGATTTGCAATGCCACGTATACCTAGTGTATGGAACTTAATTGGGGATAGCGAGAACTCTCAAAATGAGCGATATATCAACGCCGTTTGTGAATTCAAAACTGGCGTCATTGATAAAGACAAATGGCTCGTTAGATACGATGAAGACTCGTGGCGAAATATCGCAAGGCGCCTATTTAACTCAGATAGGGTTAATAAAAGGACAGGGAGGATAATATTGCACATCGATGCCACTGGTAGCGTCGTTCATAAGGCACCTTCCCATTCTAGCACTAAAATGAAGCAGGTTTTTTTTTATGTCGGTACAGTTCAAGGCACGCCTGTTATGCAGATGCTTTCAGCGAGACAGGATACAGTGTCAATCTCGTACTGGCTTAGTAGTTGGTTGAGGAAAGTTGAACTATACCCAGACGAGATAATTACCGATCACGGGAAGGCACTTTTAAACGCTTGTTCTCTATCATTCAATAGTTGTTCGCTTGAGGGTACCTTGACATATGCTTTCGTCGATGTATCGATGAAAATGAAACGGTTCCATCAGTATGGCTCCGATTTGATTGTGGACATTTGGTGAAACTAATTTCAAAACTACCGTGCATTGCATCTTTGCCGAAATTAGTTAAACGGTTCTACATGGGCCTGATCTGCAAAATGATCATGAGTACAGACTTCGACGAGCTCATAAACCTATTCTCTGGAATGTGCATAGTCGCGCTTTCCGAGATTCAGGCTGGGGGCCTCCAACGCATCCTTCAAGATTTGAAAGGAAGTCTTGGCGCAGAAGTATCTGAAGTTCTCCACCGTAACTTCGATCTGCTTCCCGAGACAAATGTGACCGTGGCCGATTTAAAGGACTTGGAGGGTATGGAAGTCCAGTCCAAATTTAAAAATACTGGTCTAGGCATAATACAACAGGCTCAGTCGTCCATTTTTAATTACGAGGATGGGGAAGAAGTTCAGCCAAATGCCTACAACTGCACTCAGTTACCTGAGTGTCTTGTGGACACTTTCTTTCAGTTTGCTCCCCTTTCCACTTGCATCATGTCAAAGTTCTTTGCGAACAGGGCAAGGGAAAGTAATTCGGAAATCGAGTCCCACTTTAACTTCGTTAAAAATAAACTCCTAGCAAACTTCAGACCCTGTTTCCCTGAGGAGTTTTTGTTCAAATACCTGGAAGATTTGAATGGGAGAACGAAGCTCAGCAGGGCGTTTTCAAGCCAGAAAAACCGAGTACCTTCTGATCAGTTATGCCAGGTATGTAAGAAAAGTGTTGAAATCCCTTATTCTTGTTTCGGATGTGCAAAAATTGTGCATGTAAATTGTGGGGAAGCGCTCGATGATGATGACAACGGACTCCAAGTTATCTGCAAGCTTTGTATCCTGTCGGGAGAGGAAGAGCCGGTAGACGAAGACAAAACTGGAGGAATCTGGAGTACTGAGAAAGATAACAAAACCGTATCTTCTGACCACCTATGCCGAGAACCTGACATACAACCTAAGCTTCAAAAACAAGAGGCAGCTTCAGAACAGGTCGACGGTAATTCATTTTGCGCAGTATGCAGTAAACCAGTCGGTACTGCCCACTCTTGTTCTGCATGTAGAAAATATGTGCATATCATTTGCGGTAAAGCTGGTTCCGAAGAAGAGGAGGGATATGGTCAGGAGGTTACATGCAATAACTGCCTTAGTTCGGAATTGCCTGAAAAAGCGGAGTATAAGCGTAGTGAAGATTGTTATGAACCTGTATCTGAACCTGAACTTTCAGCTCAAGAATGTGTGGAAGATCTCAACGTTGAAAAAGAAATGGAAAAGGACAATCTACGTTTCTCAGAGCTACAAGGTCTAAACCAATTGGAAGACTGGAGAGGACAGATCACCGGGAAGAAGAAGGAATCCTACTTTAACAGCGCTGGAAATTGGCTCGAAGAAAATTTCCCTCTCCGACTTCTTCAAAATGGAAACCTTTTCAGACCAATCGCCTTCCCCGGAGGTCGGCTCGTTCAAGTTACGAACACTTGTGCCTTCGATAGCTTAGTTTCATGCTTTCTGTGTGGATTGAAGGATAGCCCACTTTATAAAGAGAAAGTTTGCGCTATCCAAAACGACTTCATCCAATTTCTCCAGTTATGTTTGGAAAAAGAAGGTAGCGAATCTTCACGTAAAGGTGTGCACATGCGGAAAATTTACAAAGAACGAGCACGGTTATTAGGCGCAAAGTTTTCAGATATCAGAAGAAAAAAAACGGAAGGAAAGAAGTCATTGGAATTTTTCGACTGTATGTATAGTATTGAACAGTATATATTTCGGGATGCTGTATAACTAACTTGTATTTAGGCACTACGACTGTTCATAATATGATTAAGTTATTCGTCCCGTATGGGTTGAACTTCGAAAGGAGCTGCACAGAAACTGGATGCCAATGCAACAGGAATTTCTCGGATACCTTTATGTCAGTCTGGTAAACAAAGCCTTACTTCATGATTGTTGTGCAAGTGGATTTAGCTTAACTAGTTTGAAAGAATAAGCTTCCCTTACAGCATAAGAGTTTCTGTTCATATATGCCAGACAACTCTCAAACATACGAGAGTATATATATATGTGTGTGTGTGTGTTAATTGTTTCATATTTGTAACTCTCAAGCTTAACCTTGTTTATCTCTAAGCTTAATTTCTTTCCTTACTTCTTCTCGGCTAAGGTTACTGGGCCTATTGCCACTCTAACCTTCATCATTCACAATACTGATATCGAAGTTTATTTGATTTACTATTAGCCCAGCCCCACTATTACCAAACTTAGACCGCATTATTCAAATTATTTTTTTCTCTCCTCTAGTATAAATGGCCCAGAAGAAGTCAAGGGTTTGCAGTTGTTGGTAACAGATTGCCTCAAAGAACAGTCCGTTACTCATCCACTCACCTCTGAATCGTATGATTTCGTATAATATTATCGGTTTTAATATCTAGTTTTAACAGAATTATATTGTTTCTTGCAGTGACAACTTCTGCCCTGGTACCTTACGCATAAAACTGAGGGACAATCCGTTGCACCTCCTCATCAACATTTATACTTCTGTCTTGTCCGAGGAGGTTCCAAAAATCCGGCTATGTGATATACCCAGCGAAATATATTTCAATGGACAAAAGTACGGCAATTCCTATGGATGAGATAAAATAACCTATAGACCAATTTTACTTTTCAGGTATTCCTTCACTGCTACAATCGAGCAGCAAAGCAATCACTTTATAGCAATCGTCCGTAGGAATAGGGGAAGTTTCAGAAACTCGATGATTTAGTGAAGGAGATTGGGAAATGTTCCGAGAAAACCAGGGTGCAGCCCCTCTTTTTATTCTACACCCTGTAAAAAGTTCTTCGATATCTCTATACTTTGTTCCCAGCAAATTAGTATCCTAGGCCAACCTAACTGAATCATTGTAAACTGACAAAATAAGTGAGCTTCCTTTTTAATCCTGTCTAATCGTTTAAATCTGCAAGATGTAGTTTTCATTTCTCATAGGTCCACTTATCGTGTTTGATTATCTCAAATGAACAAGAAATCTCAACTTACGCCATCCTTCAATTCCAATGTAACTCCAAAAGACTAGATTAATCTTCCTACTACATGCATCCTATCAAGTTATTGATGCCTTACAATATATGATACAGCCATTTTAGTGTTTTCTGGTGGGCTTAAAGACGAAATAGTAAGTTTATTTACATATATTTTTAATTAAAATACTTTATTTACAAAGTATGTATATTGTTTACTAAACGGAAAATAAAAAACGAAACTTGAAGAAGTAAACCATGTTCAGTAAATTTTGCCTTGAAACTTAAGAAAAAATTTTTGAACGCTCTTCGCGTAAAAGCAATCAGTCGGGACCCCTATTATATGGCGCCCCCCTAGCGGACAACAAGCCGTTACTGAAGCTTCACGCTTAATTAAGGCGTGGCTACCTTACTATTAATTAAAATAGTTGTGATGTGTATATATTATTCGTTCAATTTTTACCATTCTTCCCATTGGAGGCTGGGCCGTTCCACTGGTTTTGGAGGTTTTACCATTGACTTAGACTTTTTAATCGGTAAGGATTGCGCGTAATCAAAGTTTAGGATAATCAAATCAACTATGATAGGTAGATTTTTCCTCTATTTTTTACCATTCTTCCCATTGGAGGCTGGACCGTTCCACTGGTTTTGGAGGTTTTACCATTACATTAAGTTTTCTCTCATAAGAGTACCATGTAAATTTGAGTTAACGTTAATTAATCACCTGTGACGCTTAGAATTTTTTTCTATTTTTTACCATTCTTAACACTGAATCTTGTATCATTACCATTTATGATCCACGTTTTACCATTGAATTTAATTATTTTGCTTGCTAAGCGGGTGTGTCCGTTATCAACGGTTATTTCACAAACGGAGTTTTACCAATCAAAGTTATATTTTTTACCATTCTTCCCATTGAAAGTTCTATCATTACCATTCATGATCTTAGTTTTACCATTTCATGGCCCTGCTAGCTTGACATACGTAATATGTCCAGACGCGTAAGATGTTTGAAGCTTCCTCTCTCAATGGAACTGATCCTGTTGTTCCGTAAATCCCTGAAACACAAAGGAATAGCTGCTTATCACCACAGACTCTTTGACGATTTGACATTATCTCAGAAAAGAAAACTTACAATTCATGAAGAGATTTAAGTCCCAAGAAGTCGTCTTCATGGATGGATGTGATATTGTTGTCACTCAAGTCCCTTTTCGAGAGTAAAATCAAACAGAACACAAGTTTGGATCAATACGTGGCTATAGAAACTGTTAAGTTAGGAATCAACTCTTAAGGCGTTATTAGTGTCATATCTACTGGAACTGATAGGTGAAATCGCGTAATAAAAACATTACATTGATTTCACATTATGGAATGATTTTTTAGTTCTTTCATTACGAGTAATGCAGTATAGCATCTATTTGCGACTTGGAATTTTTAAGGATTCCGTCCCAAGAGTCATTGAAACAGGCTTTACGGATGTTTAAGTACACTCGGCACTGTTTAATGATTGGATGTACTTGCAGTCTTATAGGACGTAGGTCAGAAATATTAGGAATCACAGAAAGTCCTCGACATGTTATCTCCAGCCAGGCTTCATCCCAGCACTTGCCGCCTCCTAAAGTAAACCAAGTACACATTTAGAATCACTGAAGATCGTTCTGAAACTAGATCACCTGTGAAACATCAACAGAAAAATCTTTGTACACGAATAACTGAGTAAAATACAAGTATGACCAATAAATGAAGTAAAGTGCAAGAATTTAATAGAAGATAGCCAATTTTCTAACTGTCATGTAACATTCTCTTGGACTCTGCTTCCTTAAAATTCTTACCTGGAAATTTTCTATCGATGCGTCTTGCATAACTGCAATTTACTAATCAAGAGAAAATGAATTAATGGATTAAAACTAAATGAACAGTCCCGAAATACTTGAGATGAAAAAGCAAGCAGCAGTCATCCACCAGACTCTAGACCACAGGGACATTTTCCGTTGTCGATGCCAAGTGGAGCTGTTTAAACAGGTATCTAGTTGTTGCCTGCAACAGTGCATTAGTGACAGTAAAACATGAACATTACAGCAGTAAAAATTAGATTGTTTAACAAGTATATCGAACAATTTCTGTTAAAGAAGATTCTAGAGAGTACTTACAAAAGGAGGTCCAAGGATCGTATTGTATTAAAGATTTGCGGATGCGCGATTATATCCTGGGCGTCTTGAACTTGCCTCACACAGGCTGAAACCGCTTATCTTCGATCGCAAGAACCTCAACACTCTTTATCAATTTTATATTTTTGGATGAAAAATAGAGATTTGCATACCTCATCCTGTGATTGTGAGAAGTGTTCAGTACAACATTGTGAAATCAATATCAAATTGGAAATGCACAAGTTTTCCTTAAAAACAACCATAAAACTGACAGAATATTCCTCGCTATCAGTTTGGCAAGTTCCCGTTTGGTTAAACGCAACACTTCCCTCGTTTTGTGAACGGATCGGGAATTATCAATTAATTGTGCCTTTTATGCCACAACTGTTGAAACAAGAGGTAACTGTTTAGGACAAAACTTCTGCATAGAGGGTATTTTTTAACCCGTAGAGGGTAGTAAGCAAAAGTGAAAGTTTTTTCTGCTGCGAAAGGTGCCTTCACTTTTGCCTATTATACTCTACGGGTTAAAAAGTACCGTCTATGCAGAAGTTTTGTCCTAAACAGTTACCTCTTGTTTTAACAGTGCATCTTTATACTGACATAATATTATTTGTTTCCTGATAGACATCGCGCTTGCTACGTTTGTAGTTATTACAGCCAAGTGAAACGTCAGACTCGACATTTTCAGACTTCTTAGTCTTGAAACAGTCAAATGCTTGTCGCCAACAGGAAGTTGTTACAATAAAGATAATGAAGTTCAACGGAATAGTCAAATAGGTACACTGTTATCCCAAAGGTCCTGTTCCCGCCCTTAACCGAGGTCCGACGTTGTTTAGAACCTCGTTGTAAGAAACGAGACGTCAGTTTTACAAATTGGACGTCATGTTAAAATTCTGGACATCGGTTTAAAAACCGGACCACGTCGCGTATAGGACGTCAATTTAGCGCCAGACCTCGCATGTAATAGGACTTCATTTCTAGAACTGGACCTCGTTTTTACCGGACGTTTTTTTAAAGCGCCGGACGTCACGAAATATAGGGACTTATTTTAAAATGGGACCTCCCTCACTGGACGTCATTTCACCCAATAGAAGAAGAAGGTGGCAGTAAGGCACCTGAAACATTGCGTGTTTCAGCTGATGTTTGAGGCGTCTTACCACAGTCTTAATTAAACCAAAAAAAAAGCTCTCTAATTACTCATAATTTATTTTTAAGAAAACTTCCATTCAGTCATCTTGTTCCTCATTTTGTCCATATGTGAATTCTGTAATAGTTGAATTCTTTTCACTTTTTAAGTAGAACGATTTAATAAATTTTTAAAATAAATATAATTTTATCTACGCACTTTGTTGTTCATTCTGAACGGATTTGAACCCGAGATCCTTTGCTCAGTAGATGACATTTTCAGCGTCTTAACTGTGCTCTTTCATGGGTGTTCAGGCTATTGTTCAGGTGGTCTCAAACCATCTTAATTCTCTGTTGGTTAGTACCAGACTTCACGTTCATAGAACGTCTATTATTGGACCTCACGTTCATCAGACCTCCATGATTAGATCATAATAGAACTTAATATGGTTAAAGACTATAGAAATATCATTTTTTATGAAAGAAATTGTTTTCCCAGTTTCACTCTATGCCATTATAACAGATCAAAACTACCAAACTACCAATTTGCCGAAATGACCAAATTTAATTATAACATTCGCCACAATCAAATCCTTAGTTAGCATAACTTAGCTAATCAGTTAAAATTTATATAATTGATGATGTCTAGTGTGAAATATCAGAGATCTGCTTAAGATTTCGGGTCTCGGGTTATAAATTTTGGACCTTACACTAAAAACCAGACGTCATTTGATATTCCTGAGCCGGAGGTCGTTTCGAAATTCGAGACGAGAGTTTGAATTTGGGACTTAGTTCAGAAACGGATCCTAGTCTTTACCGGACGTCTTCCTCAAAATTCGGGACTCAGTCTCAAATTCAGGACATCACTTTCCTAAACCGGGCTTTCGAGCTTGTCGGACATTGTTTTAAAAAATCGGACCCCGTCCTTTTGGGACGTCAGTTTTAAATTCGGGACGTCGATTTTTCATTTCGGACGTTAATTTAAAATATCGGACGTCGTTTTAAGGAACCGGACGTCTGTTTTAGATTGCGGACGTTGAAGCTTCAATTCCGGACGTCAGTGTAAATTTCCGGACGTTGATTTTAGATTCTGGACTTCACGTTAAAATTCTGGACGTTAACTTAAAATTCCGAACATCACTTTAAAAAAACCGGACTTGGACCTCGGCCACTTCGGCCACCTCGTAGGGTTTGACGATGAGCACCTCGGGAATCGTCTCGCCAGCTCCAGCAAACGGCGACAGGATCAGCACGCCGGGCTCCTCAATCTGAGAGGCGACAAACACCTTGGCGACGAGGTTCATGCCGTCGCGCAGCGATGTCACCAGACCCATCCTGGCGTCGCGGCAAAAGGCAGCCAGTTCGACCTATGACAATACAAATAAATGTGATTAAAATAAGTGACAACTTATGGTTTACCTGAATAAATTAAGTACAGTCATGTTCATTAAAAAAGGGTACAGCATGGGTGAAGTTCGAAGTCGTTTTTGGCTATTTTTAAAATTATTATACAATTAATTTGGGTAAGATAGATCAAATTAGCTTTACTTAAACTAAATTGATGTGTATTAATTAGTGTGTTTCCTGGATATAAAAAAACTATCCGAATATCCGAACGCGCCTCATCCGGATTATCCGGATATCTGACTTGTTTGTTATCATATAGCAAATAAAATTGCATTTACACTGGTTAGCCTCTCGTGGTACTATACCCCGGATTTACTAGTCTAGTTCACCCCAGAACTTGCATGAACATTTGATCGTTCTCCGTGTCTAGCGTCGAAGGAAGCCCAAGTTGACTCTTCTTCCCCATTGCCAATGTACCTTACTAAACTGTCAAGGTTGAGGTCTCAAGAAAAATTAAGATCCTAAAAGATTCTTCATAGGGCAAGACAAATAAACAAGATAATTCATCCTTAGTTACAAGGCGTTCATTTATCAGGGCTAACTACAGTCTTATACCTACAATTCTGGACCCCCCTCATGGAAGTGTGGGGCAAGTCCTGCATTATCAACGTTATTTTCAACGTGTTTTTTTTTACAAGAATGAGAGAAACATGCGATAGATGTCCGAAATATAATTGATAAATTCTTCAGTATCGTGGCTCATAAGAAGGATGGACCTTCTCAGTGAGCTTTTTAGCAAAGGTTCCATCCGCTCTACGATGGTGAATCTTTCGGCAGTATCTTTATATTAATCGATTCCATTAGAACGTTCGTCTGTTCCGCAGTGTGTATTGGTAACGATTTCTTTCAGTCGTTGTTTCTTACATCTCTGTTCGTACTTCTTAAATGATGAAGTAAACTAAAGCATTCTAATTATTTCAAAGTTGACCATATAATACCAGAATTTAAGGGACTACTGAGCAAAACTGAAGTTCGACACAAGTAAGCTGACGACATGCTTCCCGATTTCTTTCCGAAATTGTGAACAGTAACTTTGCAATGTTAAGCGTGTTATTTTCTCAACGAAAAAAAAACTGAACTGCAAAGGTTCTTAAAATCTTACTATCCGGATACAAATTTTGTATCCGAATATCCGACCACTATCTGCAAAATGTGGATATCCGAATATCCGGGAAACTCACTAATATTAATCAAGTAGTATTATAATATTGTTAAAAAAAAACAGGAAAATCTGACACTAAGCATTCCCATGTTGTACCCTTTTTTAATGAACATGACTGTGATGAAATGTTAAATCGTGTATGTCCGCGAGGTGAAATAAGCTTTGCACTATATATAATGCAGCTTTTGGAAGTCCACTTCGATATAGCACTAAATATTGCCGAACAAGCTTCAATGTAATTGATCGGGGATTTAATTGGCGCATTTACAAATAACTGTTAATTACAGTTATCATGTATCAGTTTTGTTGTGGGAAAACGTTTCAGGAAAAATCGCCAATTGCCACTGGAGTTAAAAGGCCTACTTTGGACGTAACAAATTCACAACGTAAGCATCAGTCGAATCCAGGTAGCGTGAAACTATTAGCTTGACATTTCACATTACAGTAACAATGCAAATAAAACCTCAGTTTGTGCATGAGTAAAATATAAAGTAGAACACAAAAACAGTTGGAAACTAAATGTTGAAATAACGTTGGTTTACTCTACATTGCATGATGTATAAAATAGATGTGCTTGATTTTTGTATTGAGATTCATCAGTTAATTGGAACTTGTTGTAAACGAACGAGTATAAATACTTCCAAGTGATGTAATTTTACCTGAGAAATGCAGCCGTAAACGTATCCTATGGGCGACCATTTGGCTGTAGAAGCGCCCATTGATGCGATCCTCATAGTCCTTGACATCAGCGCACGAAGGGACAGCAATTTGCAAGAAAAAGAACCATATATAGTTTGTACAGCAATTGTTTGTAGTGGGATTCCCAACTTACCAATAGAACGCACTGCGGGGATTCCAGTTTCTCCTCCTGGCGCCTGAGGCTGGCTTCCATCTCCCGCTTGCCTTCCTATAAATGTGGAACAATGCAAGGCATGTGTAGGTTCTCAGAATGGTTTTGGCCGGAAGCTCGACTTACCATGACAACATTCTGCAAGGACTCTAGTTTCTCCTACTGACAGCCGATTTTTGATTCCAGTTTCTTGTTACATTCCTAAAACGTGAATAAATGATACCGTTCATATACCAAAGTATGATCCCACTGAAACCCCAACTTGCCTCCGAGAAATCCTGCAAAGTTTCCAGTTTTTCCTCTTGGTGGCGAAGGGTAGTTGTTCCGGACGATGCCGGAAGTTTTAAGTTAATTTAATTTTGTTGTTGTGAGTTTATCATTAGGAGCCCGAGGTTGACTTCTGATCAGAACATTTTGTATGCAAATGCAAAGCGATCAGGAGTCAACCGAGGGCTTAATAGGCCTTGCTCGGGACCGAGCAGGGTCAGAAGGCTAGAGCGAGTCGAGAGTCCACCTAGGGTCGTCGGTGAGGAAAGTTATCCCTGCTTTTGTTGTGCATTCTAAATTAAATATTTTTCGCTCAATTCCCTTTTCTCTTCGGTAAATTTGGTCATTGTTAATTCTTAGTTAATACAAATATTTTCAATTGGAATCATTTGTAAACATTTGACACGGAAGCGACATGGAAAGCATTCTACCCGAAACAGGCACATTTGCCTGAACTTGTCTACTACCATAGCTACCAATGGAGGTCAAAACGAGGTCATGGAAGCTTAAACAGCGTTAGGTCACTGAAATTTTAACCCTTATTAACTATTTGACTACTACAAGTAGTGGAGAACTTGGGGCAAATGCGCCTTTCTCTGTTCTAAGGTGGGGTAGATTTTTTTTTGCTCACGACTGTACTATAGTTACCTGAATGTCCACTCATAGCCTGGAAGGGTGTTCCAGTAACGCAGTCGGTAACGTAAATTTTGCAGTCGCCAGCTCCGCCACTGATGAGCAGACTGGACCTGTTGCTCAGGTCCTTGATGAAGCAAATGTCCCATACAGTCCCGTCGTGCATCGTCAACTCGATTTACTGACCTTTAAACATATATTATTATTATTATTATTATTATTATTATTATTATTAGTGTTGTAAGGAATATGTCGAGTCTGTTGACACTATGTAAGGTATAAATTTAGACACAGTACAGCTGTCCAACTATTCGTCAGAATTACTATTCTTACTCTTAGAGGCACATTTTATTATTAGATCTATATGAAACCTGTCGAATCTGTGGACAGTGTATTAAGTTTGTGTTCACATTCCGTATCTCTGTCCACCTATTCGACAGATTTGCCTTTTTCACAGTAAGAGTCACAAGTTATTGATTAATATGGGCACTGGACCGAATCTGTCAAGTCCTTGGACAGCAAATAAAATATCTAATCATATCCAGTATCTGTTCACCTACTGGGCAGATTAACTACTTCCAATCTTACCCTTGTAAATATTTTACCGTTATTACAATGATTAATACCTTCAATATTGCACGTATCTGCATTGAACACCATCAGCTTGACCGTTTTATCATTGCTTCCAGTGGCAATCAGATCACCGGCAAGACTCCATCCCATACAGTAAATCGATCCCTTGTGATGTTTTGTACGTTTAAACAGCACCGTCGGTTGATACGTCGAATGGTCATCCCTTTTGAAAATCGAATCAAATGTATTAATAGTAGTACTCTTAGTAGTTGTAGTAGTAGTATTAGCAGTGGTAGTGATAGTTGTAGTGGACGTAGTACTAGTAGTAGCTAAAGTCATAATAGCAGTAGTAGTAGTAGTAGCTGTAGTAAGAATAATCTTAATCATAGTAGTGATAGTAGTAATAATAATAACAATAAATATAATATAAATATACACAAATATTACATAGTTATACAAATAATAATACAAATAATTGAATAATCTATAAATAAAACTAAATCAAAGTAATACTACTTGTACCACTACTACTACTACTACTAGTTCTACTATTACTACTAGTACAGCTTCTACTACTACTCCTCCCCCTAATCGCACTCAAACCACAACTCCTACTACGACCACTACTATTACTAGTACTACTACTAATACTACTAATACTATTACAGTTACTTCTACTAATAATAAATACTAGCACTGCTGCTACTACTACTATTACTGCTATTACTAGTATTGATAATAATTACTTCAAATCAGCAAGTTTAGGGTAGGAGCACATGCGCAACGTCTTGGAGTTGGATCCGACAGCGTAGTCTTCCGACTGGATGGAATTCCGCGCCACGGATGGCCACGACGTCTTCCAGTGAAGTGACGGCCACGAACCGCGGTTTGCCTGAACTGTCCTGAGTCCTGGGAGGTCTGGAACCCAGATCTGGAACGCCGGAAGTACCCGAACCCAAGGAACCGGAACCGTTCTGTACCGAAGGCTGAGGCTGGAGAAAAAAAAATAAGATAAAATATATATTATGTAAATAATAAGCAATACTTATAACGTATACTATTACTTCAACTACTACTGCTTATTCTACTACTATAGCTACTGCTACTATTACTACTACTCCTACTACTTCTACTATTAGTTCTATTATTTGTACTACTCGCTCTCCTATTACTTGTAGTCTTGCTACTACTATTACTAATATTTCAACTACTCTCTACTACATGTAGTTTTAGTACTTCTACAACTACTACTATTGCAGCAGTTGCTACTATTACTAGTTGTATTGCTACTACTACTACAACTATTACTATTAGTTGCACTACTGCTACTCACTACTTGCAGTTTTAATACTACTAGTATTTATGGAGCTGTTACTACTATTACAAGTTCTACTACTAGTTAACTGCTACAACCACCCACTACTACTACGGGTCACATACAACTGGAGGTGCAGGCCTCCTCTTCAATCGGCTGTTATCGCACTCTTTGGTCAACATAACGAACTTTAATTTAATTACAATTAAATTGAATTAAGTTATTAAATTATGATTGAGTTTCTGAAAGCATCTGCTCGGGACGGAAGTACACAGACGACTGACTCTTCCCACATAAAAAACCTGTAATAAGTTGAAACAGCCAACAGAAAAGCGATGAAAAACTTCTTCCTGCTTGCTTCTTCTATCTTGCAATCTAGTTGAGAAGTTTGAGTTTGGTTCAGCGCTGACGTCGCATCTACGGTTATATCGACCAGGCTAGTTCATGGATAACTGCAAGCATGGTAAAAATTAATTTTAATATCCACTCAACCTACCCACACTAAAATTTAACCCAATATTGTAACTGAAAGTATGAAAATTGGGTCTTGAAAATGCGTGACCCGGTCCCCTACCTCATGTGCTCGTTTCTTACAACAAATTCCATGTAAAATGTAAATTCATGTTAAAATTAATGTTTATTTGGCATTTTATATTCGTTCAAGGATACGGGCAAGCCCGCTGTTGAGGAGGCGATCATCCACAAGATCTGCATCACCCTCACATCCCGCAACGTTCCTTCCCTCGAGAAAGGTATCAAATAAATAATCTCATGACTTAGGTCTGTCTTAACATATGAGATACGTACAGTTTGCGGTGATCTGGTCCGTGCTACCAAGGACAAGGCCCTCCGTGTGAAGGGACCCGTCCGCATGCCCACCAAGACCCTCCGCATCACCACTCGTAAAACTCCTTGCGGTGAAGGTTCCAAGACCTGGGACAGGTAACGATTTACTCAATCTTCGCATTAAACAATGAAAAAAAAAAACTTTAAAATGTTATCATAGGTTCCAGATGCGCATCCACAAGCGTATCATCGATCTGCAGAGCTCTGCCGAGATCGTCAAGCAGATTACGTCTTTCTCAATCGAGCCTGGCGTAGAAGTCGAAGTCACCATTGCCGACGCTCAGTAAAATGAACGAGGCCTATGCTGCGGGAGCCTGTGTCGCTCGTCTTGTACGATTGTGTAACTTTTACGAATTTTTGTATGAAGAGCAATACATGGAATTGCAGCACGTATCTTGTTTACTAAATCTTGGAACGGGCTTTTTTTCCGACATGTAACAAGAGATAAACATGTTGAATCATCTGTTTGGTTGTAAACATGTTTATTTCATCTAATACTTTGTGTTAAATGTGATAAGCCTGCAGAGTTGTTATGATTTAATTTTTTTCTTTCTGTTGCTGTCTAGACAAGTGTTAACTAAACCCCAAAGTCTGGGATTTTACGAGCAGCAATTGACCGACAGTTGACCTGAGCCACGTCGTCAACTCCGATTGGTTACGTCCACTTTGTTGGTGTGAAGAGTCCTATATAAACCAGAACTGCTTGTTAGCAGGACGAGAGCAAACGAGAGAGGTTGACCAATTCCAGTTCTGGGATTGAACTATTCAAAATCATGGCGCAACTAATCAAGTTGCTATTACTGATGGTCTGCGTCTGTAGATTTGGTGCAGCTTCTCGAGGTTTCCTACTCATGGGACCGAAAATTTTGACGAGAGATACTGAGGAGAGATTCTGCGCCTTTGTTGAACATGCAACCGGACCGGCTAACGCTTCCCTTGAACTTATGGCCGTTGATGCTGATACTGTATTCACTGCCGAAGAGTTTCGTCTTAAAGGTTTTCTTTCAACTTATTCATAATACTGTAGTAAAGCAGTCGTTGAATAGAGGTTTGGCATTCTATATACTGCATTAATGAAGATAATCTTAGTACTATTAACTGAAATAAGGAAATGTAAGATTGAAAACTTAGACTTATCTCATCTTGTCGTATGTAAAAAAAACTAAGATATTTAATATATAAAACACAATAAAAATAAGAAATAAACTCTTCAGTTACGAGTTTTTGTGTGAAAATTTATTAACTGCCAACATAATTAACGTCAATATTTATTAAATGATAGGGCCTAACAGTTGCATGGAACTGCGCATCCCGCTTAACGTGCCCGAGACTAGAGGGCGTCTAAGATTCCGAATGCGTTTTGACGCCCATCCCGATTACGTTATCAACAGCGTCAAAGAAGTTCGTCTAAGCCAACACGAATTCATTAACGTTATTCAAACCGACAAGTCGTGGTATACGCCGGGACAAACGGTTCGATTCCGACTGCTGAGTCTTCGTCATTTACTGCGGCCTGTTAAGACTCCCGTAAGTTTTTCTCCTTTTTGAACTTAAAGATGGCTCTGTTTTCCCTCATTTTCCCTCATTAATTCTCATGTTTTCCTACATCTTCCCTCCTCTCGAAAATATCAATTTTCCCTTTTCCCCTCTGTTTTCCCTCTACGGTCTGGGAGTATCTCCGCGCCACGCTCCTTTCAGACCTAAAACCCGACCTCTAAGTACGCTCTCTTTGATCGCGTTTTGCAGCTCTTGTACTTGACATAAAAATACGTTAAAAATAGTTTTAGTTAGACCTAAGATAGCTCTACGGAACTTACTGCTTTTTATTCACTTTTCCACAAGTGATTGGTTAGTAATATGAACTTGAAAGTAAAGAAAAAACAGACATTTTTTCGAGTTTTTTCAAGTTTGCTCTTAAACCGTCTCAAAGTATGAGATATTCTTGATGTTAGGTTGTTTGTCTTGCTGAGATAAACAAAACCTTTTTTTTTTTTATCTATGACGAAAAATAAGGGCGCTAAAATTTTTTCTGTTTTGGAGCTCGTAAAAAATCAAGGTTTTTCGCGATTCTACGGAAAACGGGTGTGCATTTTCTCCCGAAACCGACAAAAATGAAAACTTTATGAAAAAATACGTCTTTTGACACTAAGAACATCGTTTTTGATGCATTTGGGCAACCACGGTTTCTGAATCAAACTTCACGAGTTATTTATTATTATTTAAATTTTATTATTATTACTATTAATGTAAACGGAATTGTTTTTTTTAGATTAAACGCGTATGGATCGAAGATCCTACTGGTACTACAGTAGCTCAATGGGCTAACGTCGAGACGAAAGAGGGACTCGTTCAGTTAGAGATGCCTCTTTCAGAAGAACCTGTTCAGGTATATAGTCATATATTCATTCCTTTAGAATCATTTCTATTTAATAAAGATATTCTTTTACAGGGATCTTGGAAGATTTTCATGGACAGACATGGCAAAACGTATCAGGAGTTTGAAGTTCGGGAATACGTTCTCCCTCGTTTCGAAGTCAATATCAAAGCGCCTGGTTACATCGAATCGGGATTTGAAAACCTTTCGTTCAACGTCTGCGCCAAGTATGCGATACCATCTAAACATCTTAGATATAATACTACATCTCGAACAATAGGTACACCTTCGGCCAGCCGGTGCGAGGCAACTGGCACGTTAACGTCACAGTCGAGAACCCACCCATACCTCGTTCCTGGTGGCCCAGCCCCGAATATGGGTTGCCAATTAAATGGGAAGATCAAGGAACACTGAAACCTGAAACTGGTTGTTTTCCTGTCAAAATCTCGGGACGGGACCTGGGATTCCATACCGAAGATATCGTTGGAAAAACAGTCACCGTTGTCGCAAAAGTCACTGAAAAAGACACTGACGTCACTCTAAACAGTACGTGGAGCACAGAAGTTAAGGGAAATCAACTAGTAGTCGATGTTTACAAATACATTCCTGATGTGTTTAAACTTGGGCTTCCGTATTACGGAAAAGTGAGTATGACAAATAATTTAAATAAATCTTAACTAATTTTGGTAATTTTTGAAAGATTCTAGTAACTACTCCTAACCGTGTACCTGTAGCTAACCAAACAGTTTCCATTTGCTACTACGTCACTGAAAAAGCAAAGCCTGTTACGGATGGTCTACCACCTTCGGGTAAGTTAATACTTTAATTTTCTTATTTTAATAGGAAATTACTGAATGTAATAGTTATTATGTACAACTTAGTATTTTATTATCTTTTACAATTATTATTCTTTAATATTTGTTTATTGATAAATTAATTCATGATTAATTTTCATCAGAAATTATTATATTTTAATTGTAAATTTACTCATACATCTAGTTTTTATGTTGGTGTTTAATTAAACTTTTAAGTTATTATTTCTTACGGAAAGATGGATCAGGAAGGGAAAACGAAGGTCTAGAGAAATGTACTAGCGACATTACGAACAGTGAGGGTATCGCTGCCTTCCAAATCGTTCCAGACGACCCCAAACGGACAGCATATTATTTCGAGGTATTTTCTTATATCCTGTTCATGATGTAGAAATAAGCTATTTCACCAAAGTTATACCAGTATAGTTACTAAACTACTGATAATTATAAGAATTGGGCATTAAATAATCAAATATGAATTAAATTATTATAATTGAATATTAATCAAATACTTAAAATGCAATACTTTAAAAATCATAATTTGTTTGAATTAGATTTCAGTAGGGAATGCTCACCGCCAGATTACTGTTTTTAAATCGTATTCGAAAAGTGGAAGCTTCCTGACGATCGCCCCACCAGCCGAATACCCGAAACCCGTCAGCTGTTCTTCGAAATTACCTTTGAAACTTTATTTCACCGCAGATGGGGAGATGAACATATCAGTCCACTATTTGGTACAGTTGTGTTAATTATGACAAATTAGACCCGTATAACATTTTATATTTTGAAAATAAAATTAATTTACTACATATACTTTTAGTATGACTGTATGTTTTTAGTATATTCAAATCATACTATCTTTTTACCTGGGTATTTATTATTGTTGATTAGGATACTGAAATTGTAATCTTAATTTATTTTTATTTTGACAGGTCATTTCTCGAGGTGACGTTGTTTCGTGGGGTGTTCGTCACGTGGCTTTTAAGGAAGAGGACAACGTTGACATCTTCTCCAGCGGACGTGATACTGAAAGTTCGCGCAAGAAGAGAAACCTCGAGACGAAAGAAGACGAAAACTACGAAACTCCGGTGAAAAATTTCATCGGGGATCTGGAAATCGACCTCGAAGTGACGCCCGAACTCAGTCCCTTGTTCTCCGTCCTCGCCTACTACGTCCGAGAAGACGGCGAAGTCGTTACTGCGAGTTTCGAAGTCCCTGTGGAAAATTGCTTCCCTAATCCCGTAAAAAAATTTATCTGTTTCATTTATTAATTTATTTAACATATAGCTTGTGTGTAATATTATTTGATTATTTTTCGTCAGTAGTAGTTGTAGCAGTAGTCGTAGGAGGAGGAGGAGGAGGAGAAGAAGGAGCAGTAGTAGTAGTAGTAGTACTAGGATATTGCTATTATTATTTATGTCTGTGATCTGCTGTCTGCCTGTATGTTGTCTGTTTGTCTGTCTTGTCTATCTTGTCTGTCTTTTGGCAAAACTTATCCAAGTTTTTCTGTATTTTAGTCTCTCTGTCTGCTTCTCTGTCTGTATACTTGACTGACTGTCTGTTTTGTTCGTTTTAAAGGTGAAACTGAGCTGGTCTTCAAGACGCAGACAACCGGGCAGTCAAGCAAAGCTTCAGCTGAAAGCTGGATCAGGATCATTGTGCGGTTATTCAGTCGTTGATCGCAGTGTGACTTACATGCGACCGGACCTGCAGCTTTCGGAACGCAACATTCTGGACCAACTTTTCAAATTCCACATTGAGAAAGATGTAGCGCCTTTACAAACCACCGCCGATTGGGAATACTGCCCTGGAAGTATGTTATTTAAGTATTTATTGTAGTAGCAGTAAAAGTGGTAGTAGGACTAACAATAACGCTACTATTGGCACTACTACTACCACTACTACTGTTATGATTATTTATACTACTACTGCTACTATTATCACTACTACTACTGCTACTATAATCACTACTACTACTAGTACTGCTGCTGCTACTACTGCCACATCTTTTATCCAACTAGTACTGGTATTACTTCTTCTTCTTCTTTTTCTATTACTACCACTATTACCACTGCTGTTATTATTATTATTACTACTACTACTACTACTACTACCGCTACTAGTATTACTACTATTAATATTACCACTACCACTGTTACTGTTACTATTACTACAAATACTATTACTCTTGCTACTACTTCTATCTTACTGCCATTCCTCCTCCTCCTCCTACTACTACCATTACTACTGCCCTATGTAAATTTTTCATTTGTCCACTAATATTTTTTCTAGCTCTACGAAACAAGTTCGTCGAGGATGACGAGCTAGAACTGCGCAGGAAGCGAGCCATTCCACCTTGGGACTACAGAGGATACTTCAAAGACGCAATAAAGGCTTTTGATGTAACTTCAATAATATTCACAAATTAAAAATTAAAATTTTAAACTTAATTTGTTATATAAATAACTAATAGGAATTGATTATTGACAATCAATCTAGGTCAAAAATAGCATACGTAAGTTTGCACCCACACATAAATTGAAATAACAGAATATATTATTCTATACAGTTTTGTATTATTCATTACCAATGGATTACCATATATACATCACTGATTATTAATTATTGTTGTATGTACTACAATAAAGAATAATCGAATATAGTTCAACAAACTTTAAGTATACTGCAGTATACTTTAAGTATACTAAAAGTATTCTAAAAGACGTTTCCTGGGAGTGAATAATTTAAATGAACCTTTAAAGCATAATTAAATAAATAATAAATAAATAGTGAATAAAAACATAAATGAAATTCCGTGAAATAAAATAACAAATATAAACATAATATTACAATAAACAAATAGTACTATTGAATAAAATAAACAGTAAGGTAAATGACATTTTTAAAATGTTTTTTACTCATTCTTATTTTGTTTCTTAACAGGACACTGGGCTGTTGGTGATGTCGGACTACAAGCTGGAGACAAGGCCCTGCCGGAAGCACGGAGTACCTCCGCCTATAAGTAAATAGTTTTAAGTTCAGTACGTCGTATACCTAGAAATGTTTCAGTCACATAAAATCGGGTCTAGTTTAAAGCGAACTAAATTAGTATTTACCTATTACACGCGTATGATTTATTTAGCTAGCATATCCAATACATCCCAATCATAGAAATGTTTAAATCACATTAAATGTAAACTAGCTCAAGTAAATTAAATTTATTTATTCACCTATTCCGCATGTATGATTTATCTAGCTGGCAAATTCAATATGTCCAATAGGTAAAACTGTTAAAATTATATTAAATATGAACTAGTTAAAGTAAATTAACTTAGTTATTCACCTACTACACGTGTATGATTCATCCAGCCAGCAAATCCAGTACGTCCTATAGGTAAAACTGTTTAAATTATATTAAATATGAACCAGTTGCGTACGATTTTTCTACTCTCTTCGTTTGGTATCTGTTAATTCTAATTAATTTCAGTATTAAATTTAATACAGTTATGATCAATAACAATACTAAAGTTGTAGGTTTCATCAAGGGGTCTGAACTTCCAATAATCTTCGTACAACCTAAGTCATGTTATCTGTGTTATCAACCTGTTATCGACGTGTTACCTATGTGTTATCACATGTTATCAGACTGTCTTCGTACACGTTTCCTCGGAGTTTCGAACCCCTCGGATTTCATAATGCTTTTGAAAAACTGATTTTTTCTCACGAATTCTTAGCCTTGTACGGCCCAGTTGTTCCGGGCGGTATCGACACGCCCACGAGTTTTTCGTCGGATACACAGGACTCACCTGTCGCTATAGGTTTGAAGCATTTTTTCTCATAATAATTTCTGCATCGTATTCGAATGAATAATAATAAATGTTTATAACAGTGAACAAGAACTAGTGTTAACAGTACAAAGATAATATGAAAATAATACTAATGCTAATGTTTATATTAGTAACAGTAATGTGAGGGCTGGTAGCTCAGCGGTTACGACCGCCGCTCTTCACCTCTGGGTCTGTGGGTTCGATCCCATTCCCAAGTGAGGCCTATTCCCGGGCCAGCCACTTCCAGGCAGACAGATGAACGAGTCTGCCAATTCCCTCCCTTACCCTGTGCACTGGGGCCATGGGCACACAGCCTGAATGCCCGACACGGGAAAAAAATAACAGTAACAGTAAATAGTAGCGTTAAGCATGCTAATAGCTAATGGACGGTAGGGATAATAATTAATATTTAAAATAAATATTACACAGTAATGGTTCCAACTAATCCGGTAACCTCGTACGTATTAAAGTAGCACAAGTAATTAGTAGTTTACAGTAATAATAGACAATGCAAAGTTCTGACTTAGCTGAAATTGTTAAAATAACTATTTCTGGTTTAGCGGAGTCAGAAGGTATCGAATATTCCGATGTAGTCGACGTCTCGTCAGCAGTCAAAGTGCGCAGCTACTTCCCGGAGACCTGGTTGTGGGACCTTGTTACTCTTGAGTACGTTTATATGTTCAGCAATACATGTTACTGCTTAGCTAACTCAGTTACTGCCACACGTAACGCTAGCAGTGCTAACGCTAACAGTAGAAATAACAAACGTTCTATAAGTAACTGTATTTGCTTTGCAGTGGCAATGGAGAAGCTACTGTTACTGCTGAGGTCCCACATACCATCACCACTTGGGTTGGCCGTGCAATCTGCGTTTCTGAGTCTAGTGGTGTAGGAATCAGTGCTGCTGATCAGCTCGAAGCCTTCCAGCCTTTCTTCCTGGAAGTTCATTTGCCATATTCAGTCAAACGTGGAGAAAAAATGCAACTAAAGGTATGCTTCTATTTATTTTCAATTTTTGCGAATCATGTGTAAATTATTTTATTAGTAGAGTTAATCATTTTATTTGTAGAACTATTTAATTTCATTGTGGTTTGTAAATTACTTTATCTTATTGTGAATTCTTTTATTTAGTAAATTGACGCATTTTATTTGTGAATTATTTCTTAATTAATTCATGTGTATTATCTTAATTTCCAAATAAATTTATTTAATATTTCTTTTTACAATATACAGGTCTCAGTCTTCAACTACCTCCCCGAGTCGATTCCCGTAAGGATCACACTGGCCTATTCCGAGCAGCTGGAACTTCTCAGCGAGAGCGATTCGATTCAGTTATGCATCCCACCAAAGGACAGTGTCATTCACAAGTTCTCTGTGAGATCTACTGAGCTCGGGTCAGTAAACGTTACCGTCAACGCCATCATCGACGAGTCCTACCCACAGCCCTGTGGCCCACAGACCCTTCCTTCCGGACAGTATGGATAAAATTTCTTAATACTATTGTTAGTTATATTAAGAATAACTCAAATTTGCTCTGAATACTAATATAAATTAGTTATTAAATAAAATAGAAAATATGTATCCATATTTTTTTCTGTTATTTAAAGGGTTTACACAACTCTATTTAGATGTAGGAATTTAAAATATATTTATAAAAATTTATTAAAATCAACCTTTCCGGACAGTGTGAATAAAAATTTTCGTTTTATTATTCTAGTGAATTATTTTAAATATACCTAAAATAGTGTTAAATATTAGTATAAACTAAATATAATATATAATGTTTATATATATTTTTTTGTCATTCAAAGCGTTAAGTCCTTCCACAAAGTCCAAATTTATCCTTCGCTTAACAGTTTAAAAAATTTTCTCTGTATTTGAATCATTTGTTACATTAAATATGTACTTCTCTATCGCTGAGACTTAGTGTAATCGAATTATTAAGTAATATTCAATAATATCGATTAAATATTTTTGTAAATTATTTATAGGGATACAGTGGTGAAGCCGCTGTTGGTTAAGCCAGAAGGTTTCCCTGTGGAACGTGTCGATTCTCACCTGGTCTGTCCTAAAGGTGAACTTTATTACAATTCTTATACGAGTAATACAACCCACATAAAAGTGACGGTGCCTTTTGCGGTGCCTTTTAGGTAACCGTGAAGTAGCGCTCAAAATGTTTGCTTCAAACTAGACTGAAAAACAACGAAAAGGCACTGTAGTGGTGCCCTTTTACAGTGTTTCACGACACCAAATACAGTTAATTGCTTCAAACGTTAAAGAACTACAAAAGGAACTGTAACGGTGCCTTTTTACACTGTTTTTCACGGTACAAAAACCATGAATTTCTTTAAAGGTTGAAAAGTACCTGGTAAAAATAACTATTTTAACTAAAAATGTTATTTGAATAGATTTTGTGGAAGATAAAGTCCTGGAATCGGACCTGAGTCTACCTGAGGACCTTGTTGAGGGCTCAGCTCGAGCCTGGGTAACTGCCGCTGGAGATCTTATGGGCCCTGCTGTTCAAGTAAACTTCTTAAATTACTTGAAATAATTGAAATACTGTTTTAAGACAAATTAAGTATATGTACGCAAAATACCTAAAAATGTAATATTGTTCTTCTTTAATGGATTGACTAATCTAAAAATTAGTTTTTAAACATAAAATTAAATTATATATTATTATAAAAGAATAAATATCTTATTTCTCTAATTTAGTAAATTAATTTAAGCTATGTTTTCAATAGAAACCACAATAAGTTTTATGCGAATTACTAAAATGATATATTATTATTCATTTAATTGATTAAATAATCTAAATTTACGTAATAAATATGAATACACGTACGGAATAAATTCAATAAAATGTAATAAATTTGTGGAAAACAGAAAAAAATGTGTATTTTATTTCTTTAATTCAAACTAGTTTGTCAATAACCAAAAAATAAGCTTATTAAACTAGAAAGTAATTTTGTTTCCTACTCTATATTGGGGTATTATATGCAAAAATAAATATTATTATCTTATTGTAGGGTCTATCAAGCCTTGTTCGCATGCCTACAGGCTGTGGAGAGCAGAACATGGTTCTCTTTACTCCAAACATCTACGTTATCGAATACCTGCAATCAGTGGATCTCCTAGACTCGGCCGTTAAATCCAAAGCCATTAATTTCTTGAAGTCGGGGTATCAGCGGGAGTTAACTTACCGTCATAATGATGGATCGTATTCAGCATTCGGCAAGTCCGACAGTTCGGGATCTCTCTGGCTAACCGCTTTTGTAGTGAAGTCTTTTGCCGCGGCTAAGAAACACATTTTTATCGATGAGAAGGATCTACACGTCTCTATCAACTGGCTACAGAAACAACAGCTGAAGAATGGATGCTTCCCTGTTGTCGGCAAACTGTTCAGCTCGTATATTAAGGTACACACTTTGTAGTGAATAGCACAGTTTACTAAAACTAATAGCTTACAAACTCTCTAACTTACTTACTTACTGTTTAACTAACTTCTGCAGGGCAGCTTGTAATAGCACAGCATACTAAACTAGTAGCTTACTGTCTAACTTACTTACTTACTTACTTACTATTTAACTAACTCCTGCAGGGCGGCGTGAAATAGTGCAGCATACTAAAACCAGTGGCTTACTAACTCTGTTACTTGTTTACTTACTTACTATTTAACTAACATCTTCAGGGCGGTTTAAAGAGTGATGAGGATGACTTAGCCCCACTGACTGCTTACACGCTGATCTCGTTGCTGGAGGCTCAGTCGGCCCTGAAGATGAACCTGTCGCAGCAGTTAGTTGACGGCGGACTGCTGTGCATCACCCCGACCCCAGCAAGCAGCAGCCCGATGTCTACACATCGTCCCTGGCGGCCTACGCTTTCGTCCTGGCCGGAAAAACTGTGGAAGCCCGCAAACAGATCAACTGGCTCATGCAGAGGGCTCAGAATAAAAACTCGTTGCTATGGTAACGTAATTTAACTACTATTATTACTATTACTTTATTTTTATTATTATTATTAGTAGTCGTAGTAGTAGTGGTAAGTAGTGGAAGTAGTAGAACTACTGGTGCTGCTGGCACTGCTACTGTTATTACCACTATTATACCACTACTATTATTATTATTACTACTACTACTACTACTCCTACTACTACTACTGCTACTTACTACTACTACTACTACTGCTACTTACCACTACTAATACTATTTCACCACTACTACCACTATTACCACTTGTGCACAACAGCAACTTCAGCTGCCACTATTAGTACTACTACTCCTACTACTACTACTACTTCTACAACCATTACTACCAGTATCATCACTAATATTAAAAGGTGGGAGAAGAGAGGTGAGGGCGCCTCCGTCAGCGTAGAGGTCGCATCCTACGTTTTACTGACCCTAGTCAAGCTGGGAACTAACGAAGACCGGCTGAAAGCTCGCTCCATCGTCCGCTGGTTATCTCGCATGCGAAACAGCGAAGGAGGTTTCGTGTCCACGCAAGACACTATCGTAGCCCTACAAGCCATTGCTGCCTATTCTAGTCTCATTGGTAACTTGTTCCTACACTAAATTCTACTAATTTTTAATTTCTTTACATTCCTAAACTAAATCCTGTTTATATCCAATTAATTAATAATCAGTGACTAATTTCTAAGTGATTTCTATTGGTTTCTTATTAGTTGGTACTTAACGACTAATTTCTAAACAGTTTGTAAAATTTGGGGAAATTCCTAAAGTTGAAAAAAGACAACTTTATTATATGACTTATTTGGTTATTAATTGTAGTGTGATTGTTTAAATGCCCTAAAGTATAAGTTACTAGTTTCATTAATTGTATAACTACTACTACTACCACTACTATTACTGTTCACAATCATATTAGATTATCAACTGAATATTATTTTCCTGCAGGAGCCCAGCCTGTGAACATGGAGCTTCTCTTAACTGCCGGAGATATGGAGAAGAGTGTGAGGATCCAGAACGAGAGTCGCTTGGTTCAGCAGCGGGTAGCGCTACCCAGCTCACCCATACCCCCGTCGTCGCTGAAAATCGCAGCTGTCGGGGAAGGAAACGGCTGCTCTGTAGTACAGGTATCGAATCAATAATAATAGTAATGAATAATACTGATAACAACAATGACATTAAATAAATCAAAATATTAAAGTACTACTTCATTATAGTACCAACTATTACTATGTATCATACTGTTACTATATATTATACCGTTCTTTTATTAAATTACTTATTATTACTATTTATTGTACTATTACTACATATAACTGATGTACTTTTATATTTTATTTATGACTAATACTAAATTTCTCTTTTCCTTTTTCTTTCATATAGTCAACCCTGCGCTACAACGTGCACACGGCCCCCGAGAGCTCCGCCTTTTCCCTCGGGGTGAAGAGCTCGACCCTCGGGGCAGGATCCGAGACTTGCTCGTCCAAGCGTCTCGACATTTGCGCACATTATCTTCACAAGGGCAAATCCAATATGGCACTTCTGGAGATTTCCATGGTTTCCGGGTACTCGGTAGTCAAGTCGAGTCTTGGCGAACTGCTCACTAAAGGAGTTAAACGCTACGAAGAGAAGGAAGATACCGTGGTTTTCTATTTTGATGAAATTGACCAACAAGGCGTTTGTGTGTCGTTTACCGTGTGGCCGGCGTTTGAAGTGAATGATGCCAAAGAAGCTGTTGTTAGGGTGTACGACTACTACCAGACAGAGAAAGCTGTATCGACGTCTTATATTCTGCCTACAGGTACTACTACCACTATAACTTTAGCTACTACTGCTATTACTACTGCTACTACTGTTTTACTAATATCACCACTATTATTACTACTACTGCTACTACTAGTCCTTTTAATACTACTACTGGTAACACTACTACTACTACTTTTATAACAATAGCTACTATTGCAAATAGTACCATTACTAATAATACTAATACTGCTACTATTACTACTACTAGTACTACTACTAAAGACATTTAAATTTTTGGCATTCCAGGTTGCGTAGTGCAGCAGCTTCCAGCATCAGTCCCCGTTGCCGAAGCCAGTACCACAGAAGTGGTTGCTTCAGAAACTATAGTAGGACCTGCTACGATTATTGTTGCTCCTGAAACTGTTGTAGGAGCTGCTGCAGTTGCAGTAGAGCCGATAGTCATCAGTACACGGCACGCCAGGCAGCTCAACTCCAAAGACTTGGATCTGGAAGTACCTGCTAGAATAGGTGGGCAGATTCCCGTGATTGCCAGGCCTGGTACCTTTAAGTTACTTAGCTGTTGTAGTTTTGTTGTAGTCGTGTTGTAGTTCTAGTCTACTGTTGTAGTTCTGATGAAGTCTCGTTATATTTCTAGTTTTATTGTTTGCTGTTGTAACTCTGCTACCTTTGCTACTGTTACTTGTACCTAATATCTTCAAGTCGTGTAACTGTTGTAGTCTACTCTGTTGTAATTTTAAGAAGTTGTAACTCTGCTGCCTTTGCTGTTGTTACTTGTACATGTATATGGTATCTTCGAGTTGTATATCTATTGTTGTTGTAGCTGTACTTGTAGTCGTTCTAGCTGAACTGTTTGCTGCAGTTGGAAGTATGCTGCTGTAGTTGTAGCCGTACTTGTTGTAATGCAAATTTTACTGTTGTAGTTTGTCGAAGTCTAGTTATAGTTCTAGCCGTATTGGTTGTTGTAACTCCGCTACCTTTTACTACTTTTACTTTTACTACTTCTCAACACTACTACTATTAGTATTCCAGCTACTTATTCTATTATTACTACTTGTAGTATAACACTTTTTATTAGTACTTCGCCCACTACTACTAGTACTAGCACTACTAGTATAACTCCTAGTACAAATCCTACAACTTCAGCTACTATGCTACTAACACTACTGCTACTATCACTATTATTACTATTGCTAGCATAACTGCTGCTACCACTGCTACTACTACCACTCCTACTAGGACCACCGCTACTACTATTTTTCCTCATGTGTTTATAGCTCCGCTTCCTGGCTGCCCAGTTTGCGTGCCCAAGCCGCCGTCAGACTTCAACGTGCTCTTCTGCAACGCGTCGCGCGCGTTACACGCCGAGACGCGCGGCGACGGCCGCCTCAAAGTCGCCCTCGACGTCTCGGCTGACAAGCAGCAGCCCGTCAAAGTCGGATCCTTCGTCAACGTCGTCCTGAGAAGCAACTGCGAGTGCGAGCAACTGATGCAGCGTATGTATACATATAGACCTAATGCTAACTACTACTGACTAGTCAGCTACCGAACTGCTAACTACTTATCTACTGCTACTTAAAGAACTGGGCTGCTGCTAAATACGTAACCACTACTACTACTGACTAGTCAGCTATGGAACGGTTACCGCCGACCTACTGTTAGTTACTGAACTACTTAGTTATTTAGCACTAACTACTGAACTGCTAACTACTATATTGCTTCGTAAACAACTGAGCTTCTGCTTGTGACTTAACTACTACTAACTACTCAACTACTTGGTTACTTACTGAATACTATTGACTGGTCGGCTGCTGTATAGTTACTACCGACCTACTGCTATTTACTGAATTACTTAGCTATTTAGTACTAACTACTGAGCTGCTGTTTATGACTTAACCATTACCAACTACTCGGCTACTGAACTACTTGGTACTTGCTAAGTACTACTACTGACTAGTCCAGCTACTGAACTGCTACTACTTACCGAGCTATTCAGTAGTAACCACTGAGCTGCTAACTACTCGACTATCTTCTGCTACCCAGGGCACTTCTTCACTTGACTCGCTTATTTACGCACTACTAAACTATTTGGCACTACTACCTAAACCAATGTAGTATGATTGTTATACTACTGTTGATTATTATTAGCATTACTATTATACTATTAACGATTTCATTTGAATGTTACAGATAACAGGACTGTCATCGTTCTTGGTTTGAAGGACCTTCCTGCAGCCAAACCTCCGGTCTGGGTGCTTGTCGGACCTGAAGTGACGGTAGTCGACATCGGACCGAAAAGCGACTTCCTGCGCTTAGCCAGGCAGAGCTGCCCGTCCAAGAAACCCTAAATTACAGCTTTAACATGTTATCTTGCGTTACTGACATGTCTTGATATAATTTCATTTCAAATTTGCTTTTAATACAGGTACACATTTAGGCATTGCAGCTTATGGTAATCTTCTGCTAGTAGTCAAACACTGTATTATGAAAATAACAAATAATAGATGACCAAAATTAAATGACTAATAAATGATTATTTACAGAAATAGTTATTATTCCAGAAACTGTAATTAATCCTAAAATTAATTCATTCATTAATTGAATTCAAATCATTAAAGTTACGCAAAAAATCTCTATAATCAAATAATAATTATAAAATAAAGTAAAAATTAGTATCATTAGTTAACTTAATTAATTTGCTGGAAAGTGCATTTAAAAAAGAATAAAAATACCAAATTAGTGCTAGTTATTTGTAATGAATAACTAATCCCGAGTAGACATTTTTTCTTCAACACAACAACAAAACTTAGGTGTGCAATTAAATCATGAAATAGAGAGTAAATTTAATAATTTGAGTTATAAACTTTCAATTAACGAGAAAAAAGTGAATTAACGATGCCACAACTCTGTTCGGAAGCGCTTAACAGTGAAGAAACTATTGAAAATATTGCCAAAGAAAATATTACTCGAATGAATTATTTACAACTAATAACTAAATAAGCAGAAAAATTTTGTTCAAAGTGGAGGCAAAGCCCACAGAGTTGAAGTCTTATCTGCACTTGTGCTGAGGAAGTAAAAGTCCGTCGGAAGCCATCGTCCTGAGATAACTTTATCCTGGTACTGTGCTACCACGATGCTCGGTAGCGGTAGCGTCAAATCGCCCTGAAAAATCGAAAAGAAATCATAAAAAACCACAAAAAATACTGGAAAATAAAAATTTTTTACCTGCAAGTTGGTCAGGACTATTTTATTATCGTATCCCGCAGTGAGGAGGTAATAAGCGGACGGTGAGAAGCGAACCGAGCGGACGTCTGACGTGTGGGGTTTGAAGCTCTGAACCGTGCGGTTGCCCCGAATGTCGTAGAGGACGCAGGACGAGTCCTCGTGACCCGAGACCATCAGCCGCCCCGACGGAACAACCGCTACCGAAGCTACGGGAGAGCCCTTTAAACGAAAATAAATTTAGTAAAGCATAATTAATCCGTAATAAATTAGGTATTAATTAATATTGACTTGCCTTGTTGACGGGGGAGTTGGGCGCAGTTATAAGGGTGAACATGTTGACACAACCGCGGGTTCGGAGGTCCCACATGCGAACCGCCTTGTCCTGGGAGCCGCTGACAAACATGGCGCCTCCGCACGTGTACAGCGACAGAATGTGACCTGCCAAAACAAATTGCGCATTAAAATTTTAACAATTTTATATAATAATCTAACGTTATTATATTAATAAAGGAATAGCGTAATTTATCAAAAATTATTAACGGTGAAAATTAAAGAGAGGAAAATAATTTAATAAAACGGTGTAACCACACATTAATATTTCAGAAGGATTATGATTGATTTTACGGATCAAAATTTAGTAACTACTATTATTATATTCATAATTTAAAGTTATATTGTACAGTCGTGAGCAAAAAAATCTACCCCACCTAGAACAGAGAAAGGCGCTGTTCCGAACGATGCCGGAAGCTGTAAGTTAATTTAATTTTGTTATTGCGAGTTTATCATTAGGAGCCCGATGTTGATTTCTGATCAGAAATCTTGTATGCAAATGCAAAGCGATCAGGAGTCAACCGAGGGCTTAAAAGGCCTTTGTTCAGGGTAGAAAGCTCGCCTTGTCGTTTTCGTGTCGAATGATTACAAAAGATTCCAGTTGAAAATAATTGTATTAATAAAGAATTAACAATGAAACCAAATGTAACCGAAGAGGGAAAGGGAATCGAACGAAGAATGATTAATTTATAATGTACAACAAAGGAGGGACAACTTTCCTCACTGACGACCCTAGGTGGACTGCTTTGGCCTGGGTGAATTCAGGCCAAAACGGAAATTTCAGGATTATGCAAATCAGCATTTTGAATCAGGGTTTTTGCAATCGAAGTTCGTTTGGGGCTCGCAACCCGTGAACCGTGTGAAGTATACGGAACAGCCTTGCTCGGGGCCGAGCAGGGTCAGAAGCACAGTATAAGGACTATCCAGTAAGGACACTCCATAGAAAAGCTGGGCCTCGATGAACAACGCCATCTGTACGCCAATTAATGAAGTTCATAATGAATTTCCTTTACTGAAGAAAACCGAAAACTTTGAAAAATAATTGTAAATGCCTGCATGAACAGAATTAAGTGAAAATTAGGAAACAGATGTAACAAAATATAAAGAATGCTTTGCCACAAGAAAGTTTCCGCTCATGTTTTTAGTTTGTTTTAACATAACGTTTGACTAAAAAACTTCCAGCTCGTGCTACTCTTTTCTGCATAGATTCTGAAATTCCACCGTGGCATCTTCAGATAGGACTTTTTTTTCTCTACAAGAAATGCTAAAGGATATTTGCCTCGTTTTCCCCGGTTGCTTTTTAACAAGTGTCAAAGTGTAAGCCCTGGTTAGCTCAAATGAATAAGGGCACTTTTATGTTACGGAATAAGAAAAATTGTTTTGGCGGAAAGCTGTTTTATTAGAATGGAAAACTTTGGATGTTTAAGGTTCTAGTTTAGTTAAACTATTCACTCAGTAATCCTCGTAATATTAGAAACAAGGTTTAACAAACTTAAAAGTTTCTTGCCAGTTTTTTCATTTTTTTACGTTGCCTTTGTCTTGTGAGTTTTGAAGGAGATTGTCGTTTGCAAATTTGCAAACGAAGTGAATCCTTGTCCTCAAAATAAGGGTTACGAGGAACTCCTTTTGGAAATCAGTGCAAACAGGTGGTAGCGCAATGTCGTCGACGAGGCAGCTCAGCTCTTTGACTATTCCCGGGCTAGCGGCATATTTTAAGTAATTACGCTGGAATATGGCCTCAGCCCCCTGGAACCACTGGAACATGGCCTCGCTTGGTATGCATAGACTGCCGAGCTCATTTACTGATCCTTCATAAGCCCTATACATGCAGTACAGCTGATGGTTTGATTGCAGTTGCTCAGAAGACTCCGAAAGCGTAATTTCGCATAATGAACATTTATGGAAACTGAGCACTTTCGAGATGAAATAACCGGCTACGTAGAAAAACGCGTTTGTTTCATTCATGTCGAAAAACAGCGGAAGCTCTGAATTATCTAGCATATCATTATCAAGACGAACGGAGCGGGGAAGATCGTCAAATATAGTAGGTTGACCCGGGTCCTCATTAGGACTGCTTCTGTTCGACTTTGAAGTGGTCGGGAATTCGAATAAAAGCTGTGTTCTGTCTTCATCGCAGTTTCCTGTTCCGATAGACTTGACAAGTCTAGAAGCCAATGACTGCCTGTAAAGCAGCTGAAACCCTGTTGGTGTTGGATTATCGCAGAGGCCTCCGCCTTTCCTCAGACCGCCAAAATAATTCTCCAAGCAATCCTGGTTGAGGTTACGGGTACAAAGAAAAGATATCTCAGGATTTTGAAACAAGTCCTTTTGCAGATCCTGAATGCAAGCAAAGCACTGCCTCCACCCAGAAAAGCACTGGATCCGTGAGGTAACGTCGGCTCCGGTAGTGCGATCTATAGCTTGGAGGCGAGAGAACATCCACCGGGCCTCCACCAGAACTTTGTGTTGGCGGAGGCTGTTTCTGCGCATCGGACGCCTAAGGAGGGATCTGTCTTGAAAGGTACTGGAATTGCAGACGTCGAATAGGTTATTCATTTGCTGAATAAACTTAACCGTGTGTTTTGCATCCAGAGGCAAACATCTTCTTGCAATCAAAAAATCCATGCCATCGGCAACAGTTCGACTAAAGATTCTACATGCCCACTTGACGCGCATTTTCCTGGTGTTGTTAAGAAATAAGCAAGGTTTCAAAAACCGAGGAAATAGACGAGTTTTCCTCTTCTGGTCTTCTAGCAACGACTTTTCAATATATTTCCAGCGAATGACTCGTTTTCCCAATTTCAGATCGTATTTCACAAGTTTGTTGCGCACACTTTTCAGAAGATGCGGGATGTCGAACATGGCATAAATTTTCTTGCCGCCAACATAAAAAAAAGGTTGATTTACTGTTGCGCCCAGGAGTTTCGACGCAGCTACGAAACCACCTCACTGATCCCCGATGCATACTCTGACGTCCAGTCCAATTCCGAGTAAGCGCGTTATACAGTCCATGATACGAGTTTTCAGGAGTCGTCCAGTAAGCTTTCCGGTTCCAAAGAAGAATCCGACTGGGAAGTTCCATGATGAAAATACTCCTCGAACCATGAAAACAGTTGCTGAACTTGCTAAACAGTCCTCCTCGCTTAACTCTGCTTTGGGTGGTGATACAATACCGGTGATTTTGTCGCGTGATCTACAGTACTGTAGATGAGGTTTTATGCTAAGGTCGTCGAAGCAAAGGGAAACAATTTTATCCAGTGAGTTCATCTTCTCAACTTTTTGCGCCAGAAGACGGAACACAAGATTCTGAAATCCCTCGGTCACGTGGATGCGATTCAACCATCGCCTTATTGTACGTGTCGCAGGCATGCTGAAGAGTCGAGCCCAGCGAACGTAAGCCCTCGGACTCCAGAAATACAGCGACATTGCCATGAGGCGGTCGTTGGTAGAGTATCTGCGACCTTTTTTCTTGGTGCCAGCCAATCGTACCTGGTCAATTATGAATTGTCTGGCCTCTCCGGGTGGAAAAAGCTCCTCGAGAATTTGACCAATTTTTAACCTTTCGTTCTTTTTCTGTTGGAGTTTCTGGCCGAGAAGTTCCTTCTTCAACCTCTGACACTGGTTCTCCCTCCTCTGAAGTTTGAGTTTTAATTTTTTAACTTCAGCGCGCAATTCTTTTACAGTGCCGTGAAGTGCAGAATCTGCTTTCCTTTTCATCCCCCGGCGAGTAGAGCAGGAAGCAGTGGATGGCAAGGTAACATCTCCGAGTTGGGTTCCTAACATAACACGGGTTGTTAATATAATACTGTTTGTTTTATCAGCCAAAATTACGCATACCAATTTGACCAGTAATAAGTGATGAAACCTCTGGCAACAACGGCGATGGTGGCGTCTCATCACTCGCCTGCTCGCAGCTTCCTCCCATAAATTCCGGACTCTGAGTCACCGGCACTGCGGATTATTAAATTTCATTTATGTTTCTGTTCTTATAATATTACTGTGGAGTTAAAATATACCTCCATCGAAATTTCCCGGTACCTGACCATCCCCGGGACTAATGGTTTGAGTGTGGCCGGATGTGCTGGTCTCTGGATTGATGGGTTCTATTAATACCAAAGAGAACGTCTCAATTCAAACTCGTTTAGTATGGAGCAAGGATGATTTACCTGTACGAAACGTAAATAACGTGGGTACGGCATGTGGCATCAATCGTCGGCGAGTAGTTATATTTGTGAACATGCAGTCTTCGAAGTGGAGACTGCAGAGGGAATATAAATGTCTTTTTGAAAAGGCCTGTTGCACTAGGGTTGAACGGCAGTTTTCAACCCATTTTTTCGCACGTTCGGCATCTTTCGGAAAATTAAAAAATCCAATGGGCTGTTCGCCACACTCGTCCGAATGCGAGCTACAGCCCTCTGCAACGCATTTTCTTTTCCGTTGATTCTTCGGGGAAATTACTGTAAGAATTTACCAACTAGAATAAGTTACGAGAACGTATACATGATAGTTTTCACATACCCCGGTCGGTGTTGTAGGAAGCAGTATCTGAAGCAGCCGGCACTTCAGGTTGATCCAGCTGATTAAAACATCCGTTGCAGACCATTTTCCCCGATATTAAACTGAGTTCACGACCAAGGTTGGTTGTAGCCATCGCCGTTGTTATCTCTCGGATCCCAACAGGACGTTTTTTTTCCGTGTTTTTTTAAAGGATCGCAGCACTTTGCATTTTTCCTCTTGTAATACTTTAGATACTTAAGTTTATGATGAGCACACACAGCCTCAATAGACTGATCCCCACTAAGCGACTTCAGCAAGTTAAGTTCTTCTGCCGTGAGTTCTTCAGGACGGAAAATTGCAGTAGACTTTGTAAAGTACTTCCGATTGCACGGATTCTCTGAACTACTTAATGAACACTCCATGGATTTTTGTAAAAATTTTATGCGAATCGGAGCAATGCCAACGTTGTTTGAGCACCAAGATTTTGCACAGACTAGAATGATGTAGGTTCAAGAATATAGATTTGATGGTTCTAACCCCCTGGTTTTTCCCAGTTAACATACCTCGAAGCCCCTGTATAAACCTTGTTAATACCACGTACACACCACAATTTTTCACAAACGATTATGAGGTGAGGAAGAGAATGTAAATATGATCATCATTAGACCTTATTCTCCTTGATTGTTAACACTTCGGTTTGTATTGAAATCCGTGCGGTTGAAATCCTATCAACTGATTCTGTTAGGTTAGAGGTATATATATATATATATATATATGTATATATATTACATCTGTATCTTCCCAGTACATTTCAGTTATTCAGTTTTATTACGTTTCAAATTAGTTTATTCATTACATTTATTTCGCAGCAGTACAATACTATGAAAAAATAATCATATATTATGATGCTTAAAAACTCATCAGGATAGCGTTTGCAGTTAGGTGCGTGGACAAGGTGGTTTCATGAGGCTCTCCAACGGATGTTACTGGCAAGATATAACCCATGTTATCACTTCAACTATTATTAACTTTAATAAGTAGTTGAAAACGCCCTTCTGTCATGAAAATTCAACTTAAATCATGGTAAATCTGTAATTTGAAGCCATGACTATGACTGCACTAAAAAGTGATGTAGCCCCGGAACCGCGAAAAAGAGAAAGTGCTATTTTAGCTAGTTTTGTAGAGCAAAAAATATACTAACGGAAGGCGTTGGAAAGAATTCTGAGGATCAATGCAGATGGGAATAAATTGAAGGTAAAGTTAAGCATTCGAACACTTTTTCCGTGTAAATTTATGAACATAACAAAAAAAAACAAGAAAATGTCCATGTTCTTTGTATTTCATAGTTTTCACTGTAAAATTTTGTCTTTTATTATTTTGGCAGTAATTTTTAAATAATTTTAAACATTTCCAGCCGCATTGCAAGATGTACATTGATTGTAAGCTTCTTACATTGGCGTACAGATGGCGTCGAGGAAAGAGGCCAAACTCGGTTGCATTGAAGGTATAGGGAGTGTCCGTACTGGATAGTTCTTATACTGTGGTCAGAAGGCTAGAGCGAGTCTGAGCACAGTATAAGAACTAACAGTATGGAAAGTCACTCGGAAAAGTGATTTTCAGTAAACAACGCCATCTATCCGCCAGAACATGCACCAGTCACTCGAAGGCGAAGATTTTTACACTTGTTAAACTTCAAAAATTCACAAAAAATCAGCCATACATTGGAATTCACTGAAAATTGGCATTGTTATTTAAAAGCATATTATAAATTTATGTGAGTGTTTAATTTACGTCTCATTCTTGGTGTATGAAGAATTGTTCATATTCCACATATGTATTTTACTCCCATATAACTCCTGAACAGCTAAGTTGTCTGACTTGAGACTTGAACCATTGGAAAGAGTTTTCTTCCTTCTATGGAACTATATATAGGCTATATTTCTCATTTGCCTCTTTCCCGCGTAAGCTCAATTCGAAAATGGAGACTTTATCAGCCGACTTAAACGATTGGCGTCGAGGTAAAATATTTTTTCAAAACTATGTACAGTGAGACGGGGCGTTTTTTTTTGTTACATTATTATATGTATGTATAGGAACATGCTGCAAAACTTGTTTATTGAAATATCAAGTTTGTTATACGCACATTGTCTTTACCTCAATAACGTGTGACTTGAGGGTATTAGCAATACCTTCCCAATTCTGCGTTATGCTCCTTAACCTTGGAATCAACTGTCTCTTCAATATTCTCGATTGACGGTTAAATCCCGGAGTATGATCATGGTTAAGAGACTGAGCAGAATGTGTTCAGCCTCCTGAGGTTTAGATATGGTATACATTTCCTGTTGCATGATAGCATCCATGAAAGTGTTATGCACGATCCAGGTATACATCTTGTTATATTTAATTTAGGCTAGTGTTCAGAAAACGTATGAACAGAATAATGTGTATGGTAATTCATTTATTTGCCAACTTTTTTATCTTTTTAGTTTGACTGGGATCTCGTCCTCGGGAACTAATCTCAACTTTAGCAAACTTACACACGTACTACAGCCTTATCCGAACAAAAAAAAAAGAATTAAATCTTTCTGCGAGCTGGAGCACAATTGCGGCAAAGGGACCACAGACATCAGTTTTAGCAGTTCTTGTAGAATTCCTGATTGTGGGGCAAGGCGTTAGTAACTGGACTGAAAAATTTCTTCGCATGCTTCAAACCACTTGAACATTTCCTCGCTTGGAAGGGTCAAGTTCCCGAACTCACCACTGCTGTTCTCGTAAGCTCGCAACATTGTGTAAACCTGATGGTTCAGTTCGAACGTCCTTGATGGAGCTGTCAGGGCACTTGTGCAAATATCACAGTTGTGGTTATCAATTATCTTCTTCACAACAAACCCTGCGACGTAATACTCAACGGCCCTTTCGGTCTGATCTACGTAGATGAGGTCTTTCAAAGCGCTTTCAGCTCTCAACAAGGAAGCTGGAACACCCATGTCTTGGAAAACGTCGTTGGTGTTAGACGAGGTCGACTTCGGACCAGAATTGAGACCAGGACGAGCGGCTCCCGAATCGCTAACCGTGAATAGCAGTAGGGTCCTATCCTCCCCACAGTTCCCGGTCCCAGTGGATGATAGTAGCTTCGTTGCAAGGGCTTGCCGGAAGAGATTTTGAAATAATGTAAGAGTCGGATTATCGCACAATCCGCCTCCTCTTCGTAGAGCCCCAAAAAAAAATTTCCAAACAATCCTGATTCAAATGGCGCGTGGGCAGGAACTTCACTTCTTGGTCCTCGAACACGTCTTTTGTCAAATCCTGAATAGCGGCTATGCTCTGACGCCAGCCGTCAAAGCATTGGATTCTTGCTGTGCTGTCCTTTTTCGTCCGAGGGCAAACCGCGCGAATGTTGTCGAAAAATTTTCTTCCATTGGCTAGGACAACTTCCTGCTCTTTGCTGTTTCGTTTGATGGGGCGACGAAGTAGCGCCTTGTCTTTAAATGTGCTAATGCTTTTGCACACGTCGTATAAGTTGTTCATAAAGAGAACGAACTTCGCTGTTGCTTTTGCTTGGCTTGGTAGATGCCGGTGTGCAATAAGTTGTTTCATACCTTTATAGGTCGTTAGGCTGAACACTCGGCAAGCATATTTAACTCGCATCTTCCTGCTTTTATTCAGTTGTATACAGGGATATCCCACCCCGCGGAAAACACGGTATTTCCGTTTTTTGTCCGGTAAGATAGCCCTCTCAATATGGTTCCACGAAATCACCTCTTTTCCATGAATGATGTTGTACTTTGCAAAGTTGTTCCTGACGCTTTTAAGCAAATGTGGAACATCTTAAGTTGCATTTTTTTTATTTACCGTTCACCTCGAAGAACGGTTTATTGACTGACGCTCCAAGAAGCTTAGAAGCAGCCAAGAAGCCTCCCACTTGATCAGCGACGCAAGCTTTCACTTCGAGACCCACATTCTGTAGATTATTTATGCAGTCCTGAATCCTGGTCTTTAGTAAAGCTGCTGATTTACTTCCGTTGTCAAAGAAGTAAGTGATAGGGAAATTTCCAGGACGAAAAAAGCCCACGAATTAGGAAAACAGTCGCTTTTGATGCTAAACAAACTTGTTCACTAAGGCTTTCCTTTGGTGCTGACACCACTCCAATAATTTTGTCTTCTTTCCGACTGTACTGCACGTGCAGCTTAATGGACATTTCATCAACGCACAATACGACAGACTTGTCCAGGCGTTCCATTCCTTTCACTTTCTGAGCCAGCAAGGATAGTAGCGTTTCTTGAAAGCCTTCGGAGATATGAATTTTCCCGATCCAATTTTTAATGTCTTTGTAGTAGGCATTGCAAAGAGTTTTGACCAACGGGCGTATGCTCGGGGACTCCAAAAATACAAAGTAATGGCAATCATACGGTCGTCGGGTAAATATCGCCTGGCTTTTCCCTTTTTTTTGACCAGTCTCATTTGGCCTAAAATAAAATTCCTAATCTGGAATTCCGAATCTGGAAAGAGGCGCTTGACAACCTCTTCTGCTTGTCGCTTTTCCGAAGTCTTGTTGGCAAGCCTGGCACTGGCTAATTTTTTCTTCAGTCTGGCAATCTGAAGGTCACGACGATGTAATTTCGTTCTGAGGGCCTGGATTTCATAGCGCATTTTCTTCACCGCTGTTTTATCGATGGCTACTCCTGGTCTTTTTCGCTTCCGCGTTGTCGGTATGATGGAGGAATTCCCTTCGGCCTGACAAGGAGAGGAGCCAAGATCACATGAAGAAAGTTCGTAATTAATCTGGGACATCTCCGTATTGTTCTCGTCGTCTGTTGAAATAAAATTCTATGAACTCAAGGTTGAATATTTATCCCTTAGGTTATAAAAGTACCATTGATGAAACCGCCGGTGTGGCTGTTCCCGTTCTCCTGTTCAGTGATAACGATGTCCTCGGAATGTTCGAAATCATCTGCCAAATTTCAAATAGTTCGTCATGATTACAAAATGATACTAACGATTGTGCAAGGTACCTTCTTGGCTATTAGTGTAAAAAGCGTTCGTTTGGTGCAATAGTTCATTCACTTGTTCCGCTGTACCTTTAGATGTATAAAATTAAAAAATTGAAGCAAAGCTGTTTGTGCTAAAGCAGTAATTCTATAAATTACCACGAACGTTCGCAGAATCGGATATGTTTTCGTCAGAACTTCCTTCGTTAAAGCTAAATCTTGGCTCCTCAGTAAGTATCGTCGGTACTGCGTTAGGCAACAACCTGTTTCGTCGATCGGGGTTTGTAAACATGGTGTTGTGGAAATGACGTGCACAGAGGTGAAAACGGTGTCGACGGTTAAACTAGTCCTGAACGATGCTACAGTTCATAGCCCTGATCCATGCCAGCACCCTTGCTGGATCTTTAGGGAACTTGAACAAGGAAACTCTTTCGGAATTTTCCGCGCATTGTGGAATAACGCAGCTTCTGTGTCCTGTTTCAATCGTGCTGTTTTGTCCCGAAGTGGTTCCTATGAAATTTCATCAAAATTGTATTCAGAACGTTCATGGGCATATGGGTGATCATGTAAGAACAAGCGCATTTACCTTGTGAAGAATCCGTATCAGTGTTCTTTACCGCGTACTGTTGCAGTAGTTTGTAACGTGTGTTACATACAAACTTGCCCGGTTGTAGCCCTAATCCTTGTAGTACATTTGGTGCTATATGTTGTGGGTCGAGTTTCCTTATCCCTTTTGCAAGCTTTTGGCCATGACGCGAGAAAGGATTACAACACTTTTGCACAGATTTAGTGTAAAGTTTCTTAGGGATGGAGCTTTCCCCAGTGTCCACTGGAAACTCCATGTTTTCGCGTTATCAAATGAAACCTTTCACGCGTATCTAGTTTTAGACAATTCTAATACTGTATTGCATAAGCTGTGCAAACTTCACTGGAAGTGAATGACTAAATTTTATTTGTCCAGAAGCTTTTCTTTTTGACTTTTGCTATGACCCCTTGACGCCGACAAATTCATTGAAAAGTTCGAAAATAATGTAGAATGCAAATTCGGGATCTCTTGTTTAAAATTGACTCGGACGCAAATTTCTTCAGAATGTAACCAAAACAATCAGAAAATGAGAAAAAAAAAACGATTACAGCTTTTAGTTCCCGCCCTTGCAAAATAATGGCGGAAGGATTCATCTCAACTACTTCCATTGTTAATTTTCAACTATTAAGATAATAATAAGTAAGTCGGTGAATCACGTGACCTTTCACTGTGTGTCTGTTCTACATTTTCATTCGTACAAGCATTCTGAATGATAATAAAGCATAATCAAATTGCCAGAGAAGATCTTCATTCCAGACGTGTACGTGCACATCGTGGTTATACATGTACCATTTTCTGGATCACTCGATTATCACAACAATCAAATAAATAACAAAGAATATAAGTGAATTATTTGAAACTCTGAAATATACATTATGTTTTGAAGAAGTTGTCCTTCATAGACCTCTGAGGCTTTTCCATAACTTCTCTGCGCTGACCGCATAGCGTCTAACGAGTTCTATTTCGGCGCGAGTTTCTGTCGGAAAGGATCAAATGAGAAATATAAGCTAAATGGTTTCTTGAAGGGCAAGGTAACATCTACATGCTGGTTCAAGCCTGGTCTCATGAAACCCAGCTAATCAAGAGATATTTGTATGCAAATAACGCATGTGATTCAAGCACAACTGGATTAATATCAAAATGAGACAAAAACTAAATATCACAAAATTTTCCAAATGTGATCCTCATTACTTTGGCAAATTTTTTTTTCACAGTAGGAGTTGGGGTTGATTTTTAATGAGTTTTTAAAGTTTTCATCTATCCATTTCTTTCCATTTTCTGCAAATAGTAACTGTTCTGGCGGATAGAGGGCGTTGTTTTCAAAGTTCTCACTTTTTATTATGGGAGTTCTTACTTACTGGTTAGTTCTTATACTGTGGTCGAGAGTCCACCTATGGTCGTTCGGTGAGGAAAGTTATCCCTCCTTTTGTTGTGCACTCTAAACTAAATATTTTCGTTCAAATTCCCCTTTCTGTTCGGTAAATTTGGTCATTGTTAATTCTTAGTTAATTTAAATATTTTCAATTGGAATCATTTGTAGTCATTTGACACGGAAGCGACAAGGAAAGTATTCTACTCGAAACAGTAGTCCTCAGTTCCCTTTCGGTTTCCTGAATTAAGAGCAAGGCATACTTCAGTATCCAAGGTACATGTGTACTTCGGGACTGACTCGCACTTACCTTTAGAAGATCCTCCAAGGTTTCCAGTTTGTCCTCGTGGCAGATAAGGTTTCTTTTCAGGACCCTGTTACCTGCCTGTTTTTATGGAGAATAGGTGTTGAAGGTTCCAGCTGTTCATAAGATCTTTACTCACCTTCACAAAAATCCTGCAGAGTTGTAAGTTTTAACTTCTGGAGGCCAGGATTCATTCTCTCAGTTCCCTGGCGCTTTACTAGATGGAGTAAGTTCAAAGCTACAAGAATCACGAGGACTATCCGGGTATTTAACTCACGATGCTACTCAAACGCTGACTTTCAAGAAGCTCATCTGCAGCCTCCAGTTGAGACAGGGAGAACTCCAAAAGATTGTCCTCTTCACGATCCATTCCTTACGACAAAGCAGAATCAACCACGTATGTTTATAAGTAACCAGCAACAAATGTCATGGGACGAGAAGGAAAACGAATTTAGAAGAGGTCCTCGTCTGTAAACGTTGAAACTCTGCCGTAAAAACTGCAAAGCCCTTAAGGGTGCGTTACACGGGAGTCCGACTGGCCGAGCAACGGCGAAAGTCAAATCGATTTGAATTGGAAAGGCCTGACGCTTGACTGCCGCGTCAAGTCTCAGGCTATAAATTCCGCTTTTGACGGGTGACTTTGCGAATTTGACTGGCCAGTGTATCGCACCCTTTAAAGTGTGCGTTACACGAGCCAGTCAGTAGCCGAGCAACGGCGAAAGTCAAATTGATGTGAATGGGAAAGACCTGACGCTTGACTGCCGCGTCATGTCTCAGGCTATGGATTTTGCTTTTGACGGGTGACCTTGCGACTTTGACTGGCCCGTGTACCGCAACCTTAAGAGTGCGTTACATGGAAGTCCGACTGGCCGAGCAAAGGCGAAAGTCAAATCAATTTGAATGGGAAAGACCTGACGCTTGACTGCCGCGTCTTGTCTCAGGCTATGAATGTTGCTTTTGACGGCTGACTTTACGATTTTGACTGGCCCGTGTATCGCACCCTTTAGTAGCCGCGTTTGGTTGCTGTGGGCAAAACAAAAAGTCTGGAACAAAAGCCGATTAGACGGCTACGAGGTCAACGTCGTAAGGGAGAGAAGCTCTTGTTCTTCCTAGGATCTCTGCACCCCCAACCCTTTGCCACCCCGCTCACTCTCTGGTAGATCACCCGTCCGTTCCCTGGCCCGTGGCTATTGTAGCTTTAGGATTTTTAATATTTAAGAAAGCGAAAACTATACTTTTTAAGCCTTGGTCAAGAAGTGATGTGTCCTGGAATTGTTCTACACAGAAGGTCTACAGAACATACAGTCAATTAGTATTTTATTAGCTCAGTCAACACAGGAAGGTTGCTCGCCCTGAAACACCTTGGACTTCATAACTCTTACCTGGTGCAAAACTTGTTGTAACAAATGCAATGGATAAATAAAAAAGTGCAGGTATTTGAATTCAGACTGTATTCTGGAAAAAAAATTAATCGAGCCTGCCAGGAGTCGAACCTGGAATCTCTTGATCCGTAGTCAAGCGCGTTATCCATTGCGCCACAGGCCCTTGAACTTTAGCACCTTAAGGCTCCATTAAATCCAAACGCATCTAGGGAAGAAAAATTTTTCATTTAATATTTATTTTCTTAACTATCACTATTACTTCATCAGATAACTCAACGAAATATTTCTAATTTTACCTTAACATTCAAAAAAATCACGTCAAGAGCAAAATTGAAACTAGTTATTTTTCTTACCGCTAGATGGCGTTGTGCACCGCGCTTCACTAGAGCCATGGGAAGAAGTGGCTAACGGTTGTGTTTATTTTTGTGCAAAACCTATTTATTTAGGATTTTTTTACTGAGTACATAGTAATGTGTTGTGCTTATTTACTTACAGTGTACGTGGTGTATACGCAGGTAATCCCAAGGTCTTTGATCAATACTACAATATGCAAAGACAAAAAAAAGCGATTCGTCATTAAAACCTACAACGAAAAAAAAACTTTCACTAAATATTGGAAATCTTAAAATAAATAATTTATCATTAATATTGATTAATATTAATCAACTTAAATTTTAAAAAATGTAAACTCATTATTTTAATAATTAATGTGAAAAGATTTTACATTGAATTCTGATACGTAGTTCAAAAACTTCCCGCTAGATGGCGCTGTGCGAAACCTGGACGAATTCCATTATTAATACAAAATACTAATCATACCGAAATTTTTAACTCGTTCACCGTTACTTTAAATTAAGGGTCAGAGGTCACCGTAAGTGTCACGCCCCAGAATCTTCTTCAACGGGGGGTTCATAACTTACTAAATTACTATCATCGTAGTTTTGATTTAAGCTGTTATCACGTGTTATCAGAACGTCGCAAAGCAAATAATTCTGTGCACGCAAACTGTGACACCTACTAGTTTTCAGTTGTCGTGTCCATAGAAATTAGTTTTAACTATTTTTCAACTGAAAAAACTAGAAAATTTGACCTTAATAACATAGGATAACACTCTTAAGATATGACACGTTGATAATATACTTGTCTTTTTGTACAAGGGGTCCGAAACTCTGAGGAAAAGTGTACGAAGATTATTTGATAACCTATGATAACACGGAAATAACATGGAGATAAAAGGGTTGATAACAGTGGTAACATGACCTAGGTGTACGAAGATTATCTGATAACAAATGATAACACGAAGATAACATGGAGATAACGGGTTGATAACAGTGGTAACATGACCCAGGTGTACGAAGATTATCTGATAACATATGATAACACGAAGATAAAAGGGAGATAACAGGTTGATAACAATGATAACACGACCTATGAAGTATGTATGAAGATTATTGGAAGTTTCGGACCCCTTGTGATTAATGAATCTGCGTTATAAGTTCAGAATATAATTACCAAGGGGTCTGAAACTCCGAGGAAAAGGGTACGAAGATTATCTGATAACATATGATAACAGGTTGATAACTGTGATAGCATGACCGAGGTGTATAACATATGATAACAGTAGGATAACATGGAGATAACAGGTTGATAACAGTGATAACATGACCTAGGTGTACGAAGATTGTTGGAAGTTTCAGACCCCTTCATCAATAGTTAACCAGTAATTAATGTCTCTTCGTTAGTCAGCCATTAACCTTTGGCATTTAAAAAAATTTACATAAATTATTACTGTACTCGGTTGTGACCTTGATTGACCTTGAACGAGTCTACATGACCAAGTGTTAATATTTATTGAATAAATTAAATGACCTTGACCTTTGACCGACCTTGAATGACTCTACACGACCAAGTAATAATATTTATTGAACTGATTAAATGACCTTGATCTTTGACCGACCTTGCACGACTCTACACGACCAAGTACGAATATTGATTAAATTAATTCAATGACCTTGCACGACTGTACGTGACCAATTATGAATATTAATTGAATTAATTAAATAACCTCTGACCTTGACTGACCTTGTACGACTGTACATGACCAAGTGTGAAAGTTTATTGCATGAATTAAATGACCTTGACCTTTGACTGACCTTGCACAACTCGACATAACCAAGTATTAATATTTATTGAGTTAATTAAATGACCTCTGACCTTGACTGACCTTGCACGAGTCTACAAGGCCAAGTATGAATATTAAGTGAATCAATTAAATGACCTTTGACCTTGACAGACCTTAAACGACTCTACACAAGGGGTCCGAAACTCCGAGGAAAAGTGTACGAAGATTCTTTGATATCATATGATAACACAGAGATAACACGGAGATAAAAGGTTGATAACAGTGATAACATGACCCAGGTGTACGAAGATTATCTGATAACATATGATAACACGAGGATAACACGGAGGTAAAAGGTTGATAACAGTGATAACATGACCCAGGTGTACGAAGATTATCTGATAACATATGATAACACGAGGATAACACGGAGGTAAAAGGTTGATAACAGTGATAACATGACCCATGTGTACGAAGAATATTGGAAGTTTCGGACCCCTTGACTCTACATGACCAAGTATGAATATTAATTGAATCAATTAAATGACCTTTGACCTTTGACCGACCTTGACCTTTTCAAGTTTTCGTGCTATCTTTATGGTATCACGAAACAAAAGAAGAAGAGACACTTACATGGGCGACAAAGAGAGAAAAAGAACAAGGGGGTCCGAAACTCCGTGGAAAAGTGTACGAAGATTATATGATAACATATGATAACATGAGGATAACATGGAGATAACAGGATGATAACTGTGATAACATGACCGAGGTGAACGAAGATTATCTGATAACATACGATAACAGGTTGATAACAGTGATAACAGGCTGATAACAGTGATAACAGGCTGATAACTGTGATAACAGGCTGATAACTGTGATAACACGACCCAGGTGTACGAAGATTATTTGATAACATATGATAACACGAGGATAACATGGAGATAACAGGCTGATAACTGTGATAACATGACCAATGTGTAAAAATATTATTACAAGTTTCGGACCCCCTTGAAAAAAAGCAACCCCATCTCATTACGCTTTTGGGTAATGACGATTATGCCGGCGGCAAATGACAATTTCAAGTTATTATTCCTATTTCTGTATGCGGTGAAATACTGAAAATAGGGGGAAATGAGATTTTACATATAACATAGACGTAATTAATTTGATAAATGTAATTATTATTATTATTAATTAATTCACTTATTAATCATAATTTTTTAGTATAAGTAATTTCATAAAATTTTAATTTTTTTCATTAATTAAAATTAAAATGTATTAATTAATGTAATTAATGGAATTTTTATAATTATCAATTAATTAACTTATTCACCATAGTTTATGAATATAAGTAATTTCATGAAATTCGGAAATTTAATAATTTTTTTCATTAATGAAAATTAAAATTTATTAATTAATGTAATTATTCATTAAGTTATTATTCCTATTTCTGTATGCGGTGAAATACTAAAAGTAGAGGGGAAATAAGATTTTACATATAACATAGATGTAATCAATTTAATAAATGTAATTATTATTATTATTAATTAATTCACTTATTAATCATAATTTAATAATATAAGTAATTTCATGAAAATTATTAATTAACCAATTATTAATTAATGAATGAATTAATTAAAATTAAAATTTAATAATTAATTTCATGAAAATGAAAAATAAAGAAATTAGAGAGAAATTATGAAAATTAAAATAATGGAAATTAAAAAATCAGATGGATGTTAAAATAATGGGAAAATGAGATTAAATGAAATTATTATTATATTATGAAATTAAAAGAAATGATGAAAATATAATAAAGAGATGAAAAATAAATTTTGAAAATTTTAAAAATAATGAATATTTATTTTAATAAATAATTATTTTATCAATAATTCTTATTGAATAATTATTTTAATTAAAATAAATTATAATAATTATATGGAAATTAAAATCATGGAAAAATTAGAGCTAAAAATGAGATAAAATTAACTAATTAATCAATAATTAATTAATAACAAATTATTAATAAATGATAATAATTTAAATTAATCTTAATCTTATTATTAATTTTAGGAATTTATTCATAATGATTTCATAATTAATGCCATTAGATTGAAGCGTGTATTCTTGGCTTCAATCCGCATTGGGATTATAGCCGTCAAAACCATAGTTTGCATACAAGTGTACAGAAATGTGTTACAGAAATCATTGTAATAACCTTATTAGAGTGGATTAACATGCTGTAAGTGATAGGATAGGATGAGATTAAATGAGAGAGAAATTATGAAATTATAATAATGAAATGAAAATTATATTTTGAAAGAAAAATTTTAATTAAAAATTATTTCTAAGGTAATAATAATTATTAATCTATATATATATATATAATATATGTATATGTATAATATTATGTACTATGTATAATATTCGATAATTAAATAACTGAAGATAATAATAATTAATAATAATAATAATAATAAGATTTAAGATAATAACAAAAAATAATAATAGAATTTAGTAATAAGAAATTATGAATTTAATTAATGAAAAAAGAAATGAAAATATTAGAGACAGAGAAAATGAGAGAAAATTATTGGGAAAAATTTACTGAGATAGTTGAAGAAAATGAGCGAAAAAGGGGAAAATGAGGGGAAAATGAAACATCCAAAAGGGAAAAGAAGAGGCGCTGGTGGCGCTATGGTTAAGAACTCAGGTCAAGACCATCGCCCTTGACCTCTGGGTCTGTGGGTTCGATCCCACTCGAGTCCAAGTGACCAGTGACCTTTTTTTCCCCAGACCAGCGACCTTTACCTATTGAATCTGCAATCCCTTGACCTAGGGTCATGGGCTAAGATGAAGATTATTTGATAACACATAATAACACGGAGATAACAGGTTGATAACAGTGATAACACGGCCTACGTCTACGAAGATTATTTGAAGTTTCGGACCTATTTATTATTATTACTATTAATGAAAAAAAGTTTTAATATCCTTATTATGTCAAGGGGTCTGAAACTGCGAGGAAAAGTGTACGAAGATGATCTGATAACATGTGATAACACGGAGATAACAGAGATAACATGACCCAAGTGTATGAAGATTATTGGAAGTTTTCGACCCCCTGTACCTTGTTATCAATTAATCCGTGCAGGTTATTTTGATTTCAGTTATTACATTTTATTAGAATAATAATAATAAATTATAATTAACATATTTATAATAATCATCATTATTTATTATTATTATTATCAGTATATTATTATTATTATTATTATAGAGAAAAATCTTTTATTATTAATGATTATATATTTTACTTTAAGCTTAGTTACTTAGTAAGGGGTCCGAAACTTCTAAAAATCTTCTTACCCGTGGCCGTGTTATCACTGTTATCAATCTGTTACCTCCATGTTATCTCCGCGTTATCATATGTTATCAAATAATCCTCGTACACGTTTTCCTCGCAGTTTCAGACCCCTTGTTTATACTCAAGGGGTCCGAAACTCCCAATAATCTTCGTACACCTAGGTCGTGCTATCACTGTTATCAGCCTGCTATATCCCTGTTATCTTCGTGTTATCACATGTTATCAAATAATCTCCCTACACTTTTCCTCGGAGTTTCGGACCCCTTGCTCTATTATACTATTACTCAAAATTATATTTAATATTATTCACACTGGGAAATTATATTATAACATTATTTATGTTAATATTAATATTATATTATTTATAATAATACAATTATTATAAAAATCTGGAAAAAATACTAATCAAAATTATATTTCATATTATTCACATTTGGTAATTTATATTATAATACTTTAAATATATTATATTAAAATTTTGAATTAATTATTAATTTTATATTATTATAAAAATCTGGAGAAAAAAATTCTCTCTATTATTATAATATTAATTAATTAATATTAAATTAAATTGTATTAATTTATGTTATAACATTATTATAATAATATATATTTATAATAATTATATTATTATTAAAATCTGGAACAATTTTTCTCTCTATTATTATAATATCAATTAATTAATATTAAATTGTATTGTATTAATTTATGTTATAACATTATTATAATAATATATATTTATAATAATTATATTATTATTAAAATCTGGAACAATTTTTCTCTCTATTATTATAACATCAATTAATTAATATTAAATTGCATTGTATTAATTTATGTTATAACATTATTATAATAATATATATTTATAATAATTATATTATTATAAAAATCTTGAAGAATTTTTCTCTCTATTATTATAATATCAATTAATTAATATTAAATTGCATTGTATTAATTTATGTTATAACATTATTATAATAATATATATTTATAATAAATATATTATTATAAAAATCTGGAGAAAAAAATTTCTCTCTATTATTATAATATCAATGAATTAATATTAAATTATATTGTATTATTTTATGTTATAACATTATTATAATAATGGTATAATAATATATATTTATAATAATTATATTATTATAAAAATCTGGAAAAATTTTTTTCTCTCGGTTGTAAAGCGTTGAGAATGCGTTTCCGATGGCCGTAACAACAAAACGTTGGCTGACCGTTAAACGTTCCCTTGTTTTATAACTTCCGTTGGATATTTATTATATTATAATTATTATATATATATGTATATATATATATATATATATAGATTATTAAAATTATTGAAAAAAATTCTAATATCCTTTATTATTGTCAAGGGTCTGGCACTCCGAGGAAAAGTGTACGGAAGATTATTTGATAACATAGGTATATACCATGTGATAACATAGAGATAACAGGTTGATAACAGCAACTATAACTATAACATATATATATATATACATTATATATATTATTATTAAAATTATTGAAAAAAATCTAATATCCTTTATTATTGTCAAGGGGTCTGGAACTGCGAGGAAAAGTGTACGGAAGATTATTTGATAACATAGAGATAACAGGTTGATAACAGCGACTATAACTATAACATATATATATATATATGATATATAGATTATTAAAATTATTGAAAAAAAAATTCTAGTATCTTTTACTATCGTCAAGGGGTCTGAAACTGCGAGGAAAAGTGTACGGAAGATTATCTGATAACATGTGATAACAGGTTGATAACAGCGACTATAACTATAACATATATATATATATACATTATATATATATACATTATATATAGATTATTAAAATTATTGAGAAAAATTCTAATATCCTTTACTATTGTCAAGGGGTCCAAAACTGCAAGGAAAAGTGTACGGAAGATTATCTGATAACATGTGATAACATAGAGATAACAGATTGATAACAGTGATAACATGACCTCAGGTAATACAAAGGGTAATGACCTGTTCTAGTGTCACGTGATTTATGTATACAGTGTATATTACATTCAGTGTTTCCACTTTTCAGTTTTCCATTTTCCCCCCTCTTCCCTTATCTTTCCCCTTTTCCCCCTCCTCCGTGGAAGAATATACAGGGTCTAGATTTCCTCTTTACTCTCTTCTCTTCTTCTTCCCTTATCTTTCCCCTTTTCCCCTCCTCCGTGGAAGAATATACAGGGTCTAGATTTCCTCTATACTCTCATCTCTTCTTCTTCCTTATCTTTCCCCTTTTCCCTTCCTCCGTGGAAGAATATACAGGGTCTAGATTTCCTCTTTACTCTCTTCTCTTCTTCTTCCCTTATCTTTCCCTTTTCCCCCTCCTCCGTGGAAGAATATACAGGGTCTAGATTTCCTCTATACTCTCTTCTCTTCTTCTCCCCTTTTTAGACCCTATTTCCCCTCTTTTTTCAGGGAATTTCCCTGCAAAAGTGGAAACACTGCTTGATAACATTGCTGTTATTTCATATAAAGGTATACGTTGACCTTGGACACGAATAATTGCTTTAAAGTTGCTATTGTTTTTCGAAGAGGAGTTAATTTGAAGTGATTACTTTTAATTGCAGCTTAAATAAATAGCAACGTGAGAAACAAAAGATTCCGTCCTGGCGACATCCAGACTATCCACGGTCCTCCGAGTCCAGCACACACTCACAAAAACTCGCCACTTTACAACTCGCCCTTAAAGTCGCCCTTTTGATAATTCGCCCTCCAAAACTAGCCCAAATCATAGAGAAATGTCTCGAGAATAATATTATAATTTTTTCAGATTTTTAAAAGTGTGTTTTGTATTTTATTTTGAGGAATTTTTGCTGCGCGGTCTTTGCGGTCAGTGGCAAGTTTCTTGGCCTCAAGGACGTTCAAGGCCGCGGCGTTTTACAACAACGCGGGTCTTTTCTTTCACGTTTTTTAAGTCGGAAATTGCAGTTTTTCCACGGAATTGAGTGAATTTGTTGAGATTCCAGATTGTTGTAGAGAGTTCATAAGACAAAAAATCCATAAGAATGACTGGGAGCCAACAGCGATGACGTCTTGTAGAGGAACGCTGGGGAAGATACTATCAAAGCACAAGTTTTCACGTGGGAATTTGACAAATGTTTTTTTTTCTACTAAAATGTACAGAATTATTAATGATTTTATGATTTAATTGTTTCATTAATTTATTATTATTATTATTATTAATTTATTATTTTATATTTAGTTGATTGTAGCTGTCCGAGAAGAAAAGAATAAGATGTAGCGGTTTGTTCACCCCAGAGTTCGCGTGTTGCCTTCTCTCCTATTGTCCAACGTCTTGTCCTGCTATTGTTCTACTCCAACCGTGGGGAAAATGTGGGGAAAATGTGGGAAGTCCTGGGAAAGCTGTGGGGAAAGATTAGAACAGTATCAAAATGACGGTGCCTTTTGCGGTGTCTTTTTTCAAGTGTATTCATGCTGGTTAGTTTCGAGGAATGCGTTTTCCCATATTCCGTTGTCTCGGTTTTTCAGTTGGGAAATGGTGTGGGATTGTGGGAAATTTTTCTCCATGCTCATTGGTTTCATGGAACGCACTTCCCTCATCGTATTTTAACTGTATACCGTTGTTTTAGGCATTTGGGATTCATTGGGAAGCCTGGAAAATCTGTGGGAATCTGTGGGAAATTGTGGGAAAACGTGGGAATGATTTGTGAACAAGTTATAGCTATTTTAAAGTGTAAAAAGTCGTTTTTTCCACATTTTGACCGAATAATTGTGCTTTGGGAGGCCTTGGGGATAATTTGGGAATCCGTGGGAAATTTGCCAAAGTGTGGGAATCATCCGGGAAACATTTATCTACGCTTGTTAGTTCCATAATTTGATTTTTCCCCAAGATTAAATGACTTTTACGCTTTGGGAAGATCTTGGGAAGCTGTGGGAGGCCTTGGGAAAACTTGAGAATGCTATGGGGGCCTCTTTTTCGTATTGAAGCAATAATTTTGTTACGGGAAGGCCTTGGGAAGCTTCTAGAGTATCTTGGAAAGCTTTGGGAGCCTCAATTGAAAGTCTTTTCCGTAACTGTACCATGGGATAGCCTTGGGAAGCTTCCAGAGTATCTTGGGAAGTCGTGGGAGTAATTTGGGAAGCTTTGGGAAATCTTGAGAATGCTTTGGGAATCTCCGTTTTATGTCTAATCCGTAACTATACCATGGGATAGCCTTGGGAAGCTTCCAGAGTATCTTGGGAAGCTTTGGGAGTCTCTATTTAAAGTCTATTCCGTAACTTTACCATGGGATAGCCTTGGGAAGCTTTTAGAGTATCTTGGGAAGCCGTGGGAATAATTTGAGAAGTTTTGGGAGCCTCTATTTAAAGTCTATTCCGTAACTATATCATAGGATAGCCTTGGGAAGCTTTTAGAGTATCTTGGGAAGTCGTGGGAATAATTTGGGAAGCTTTGGGAGTCTCCATTTTATGTCTAATCCATAACTGTACCATGGGAAGGCCTTTGGAAGCTTCTGGAGTATCTTGGAAAGCTTTGGGAAAGCTTTGGGAAAGCTTGGGAAAGCTTTGGGAAAGCTTTGGGAGCCTCTATTTAAAGTCTATTCCGTAACTGTACTATGGGATAGCCTTGGGAAGCTTCTAGAGTATCTTGGGAAGCTTTGGGAACGATTTGGGAAGCCGTGGGAATAATTTCGGAAGCTTTGGGAGCCTCTATTGCAAGTCTTTTCCGTAACCGTACCATGGGATAGCCTTGGGAAGCTTTGGAAATGATTTGGGAAGCCGTGGGAAAAATTTGGGAAGCTTTGGGATCCTCCGTTGCAAGTCTATTCCGTAACTGTACCATGGGAAGGCCTTTGGAAGCTTCTAGAGTATCTTGGGAAGCCGTGGGAATTCCGATTGGTCATGGAAGAGGTTGTGGAACATAACTTCCGTTGTTTATAGCCTTTGGGGAGGCTGTTCTTAACTATTGCTACACTTACACAATTCCCAGGAATGCTGGGGAAAAATGACAACGCGGGAAAAAACCGTGGGGACCTTGGGAAAAATGGATATTTAATGATAGCAGGGCAAGGCCATTTGTGCCGCCATGCAATGACCCGCAAAAAGGCACCGTTACTTTTTTCAGAAAATATTTCCCCCCCCCTAAACATTCATCTAACTGTTATCAACGTGTTATCATTTTACAAAAATTTTAAACGCGGGATGACTCAGCAGAAAAAAAAAACGCGCGAAATTTTGAAATTGGCGCCATTTAGTCCGACTGCGTTTGAGATATTCACGATTTGGAATATTTGAAATTATTATCATGGATTAATGTTACACTACAAGATCCGGCTGTAATATCGATATACACCTGAATGATACCTGAATGATACCTGAATGATATATTGAAATAATAAATCGATTATAATCACTTTGGCGGCGTTATTAACACAACATATGTGCAGATTGCGTCACACAGGTGAATATTTCAAGGTTGTCATAAGCTCCAGATGGACTGTTATCACCTGTTATCAAAGTGTTATCAAAGTGTTATCAGATTATCATTCCCCAAAAAAAAGTTCGTTGACCCGCTATTCTTTTCATAACGAGGGAATACAATGACGTCGTAAACTTATCATCAACAAGATTCTTCAAGGATTCTTGAATGATTCTGAGATTCTTGTGAAGAGTCACGTGACTTCTGAGAATAAGTTTTTTTAAAATTTTTTTTACTTGAAAAGAAACGATGGATTGATCGATTGATGTTTTGATCGATCGATTTAGTTACGCAAGGTATAGTCCACGTGATTCTTGGGTTAAGATTCACGGAGAATCTTAGTTTCAAGAATCATAAGAATCTTGAAAAGAATCTTAAGAATCTCACTATCCCATTTGATACCTGCGCAATACGGTTTGCTAATTGTGCGTGCTCTGCATAGAGGACTTCTTATGCAAAAAAAACACGCACCTCTCTATAGCGGACACTGTTATTAAATCAACGGTATGGAATTTTCGCATTTTCTTTGCACCAAAATTTTTCGCGAATTTTTCTATGATTTTTAGGTGCATTTAAAATTGGAATTAGTGAATGAGCGTATTTTATACAGCTGTCCGCAGTGGCGAGGCTGATTTTCAATGGCTTTTATAGAGCCTCTCTGTAGCGGACACCGTTATCAAATCAACAGTATGAAATTTTCAAATTTTGTTTACACCAAAATGTTTCTCGAATTTTTCTGAGATTTTTAAGTACATTTTGAAGCCAAATATTTAGATTTAAATATTTTATACAGCTGTCCGTAGTGGAGGGGTTGATTTTAAACTGCTTTTATGGAACTTCTATATAGCGGACACCGCTATTAAATCAACCTTTAAGAATTTTCAAAGTTATTTTACACCAAAATGTTTCTCGAATTTTTCTGAGATTTTTAAGTATATTTTAAAGCTAA